>ML685785.1:16958519-17001693 GCA_007922175.1 Pelusios castaneus | reverse complement strand
ATCTTCAAAGCGTCTGACGAAGTGGGATCTTCTCCCACGAAAGCTCATGCGATAAATAAATCTGTTAGTCTTTAAAAGTGCCACAGGACTCTGTTGTCTTTCTACAATAGACTAACACGGCTACCCCTTTGGAATTTGTATATATGAGTGTTACTCTTTATAAAAATTATCAGTAACTCATTTATATTACTGCAAAGTTGCTCCCCTAAGTTTTTATATTGTAATTAATACTGAACTAAAATTAACTTGCTAACTGTACCAATGCTGCTGACTGTTAAAGAGGAGATTTCAAAGGGACATGTGGCAGTTAGGCACCTAATTCACAATGACTATCAATGGCAATGAAAAGTACCTTACTATCATTTGTACCTTTGAAAACCTCTTCCTGAATTTTATGGTCTGCTTACTAATTCTTCCCACATGTTTGTTGGATACCTGAATATCTTTTATTCTTGTCATAAACTCTTAAGTGTTGCTCAGCCACACCTTGTTAGACAGCAGCTTAGGTTACTGTCAGTTAGAGGTGGCTACATTGTTGTAGCATGTGGAGTGATTCCTGTGTGTATGATAAATACTATAGTTTATAAAAGTATTTTAATATCTTTCTGGAAAAAAGATAAATAAATGTAAGCTAAATATTATATTAAATATACCAAATTACAGATTTTTTTAGTACACTGTAAGCCATTCTAGCAAAAGAATGTCTTCCCATTTCAGTCTTAAAGACTTCCAAACTATTGTAACAAAAATGTTTATTTTTAACATGCTCTCCAGAAATTATCTTAACATTTTGACATATCATCATTGCCTAAAGTTTGCAGCTCATGGTGTTGGTTGGAAAGATAGGATTGTATGATAAAGTTGTCTTGATTCAGTGACTTTTTTTTGTAGTTCCAGTTCCCATATGAGGGTAGCACATAACCCCCTCGTACAGAAGGTATCTGTACTTGAGCAGAAAAAGTATTCTCACATTTCGCAGTAATTTCATCTCTTCGCAGCCAGGAAAGGTCTAAAGAAAGAATGGATAAAAAGCATATAGTAATGAGTGTTTGGAAGGATTTTGCTAATAGGTCACACATTAAAATCACAATTTGCTCATTATTTGCTAAATTAGTTACTGTTTCCAACTCTGACATACTGTACCTCACCATTGTATCTTTGCTTTAATGTCTAATTGCAAAAATTGTTGGACAATCCAGATGAGTCAGTCTAGCTTGATAGCGAGTACTTATGAGATGTGCTGCGAAGATAGTTCTCAGGGTTGGATTAGTTTGTAGATAAGGTCAAATCATAGCTAATATTTGGGTTTAGAGCCTACAGCTGGGAACCAAAGGTACCTAAGTCTCACTGACTTGTGAAACCCTTAAATTACTTAGAAAACCCCAGCCAACAGCATAATTTGCTCCCATGAGATTTCTGCCATGTTGGGTGAAAATCTTGGAAGAATGATTTTCTTCATGACACTCTGGCAGCACACTGACTGGAAACAGAATGCTGGCTCCATCCCGTGTTGTAACAGAATTGTAATCAACATAGCAGGGCAGAATTGGATCTGGATTGTTGAATCAAAAGTCCCTTTAGTGGTGGACACCAGTTGAAAACCTTTGGGTCAAAACAAGAACCTTTAATTAGAACCTATTTCAAAAGAGAATCCATTTAACCAGATTTTTGAAATATTGCTCACTCAGATCCATGCAAAATGTCCAGGATTGTGCAAGGTAAATGGATGTAAATGCCATCTTGGCACTTTAACATACACTCCTATCCCTCTGGCCAATTGCGTATTTGTAAAATGTAGGGCCTGATTCAGCAAGCATTAACTCATATGATTAATTACACGATCATTTATTTCCATGACTAGGCTTGTTTTATAATCAGTGGAACTACTCAAATGAGTAAATTTATGTGCTTATATGGTTATGAGAGTGGGTCCTGATTGTGTGTGGGTTTTTTTGCAACCACAATGTGAAATTTTGTCCTTTCCATGAAAGCGTTTTTTAAGAATTAGAAATAGCTTGAAAAAAATGAAAAAATACAGGCAATTGCTAAGGTTTGCACTGGAATGTCAGTATTTAATGAACTAATTAAAAGATGAGCTCATATGTTAATTAATAGTGCTTGGCTTCTTAATTAACATACACTGTTTATTCATGTCATACTTAGTTACTTTAAACAAAATAACCGCTATTACGTTAATCTAACACAAAGTGATTGCTCATGTGATGATTAATCTAGTCCAGGGTTACTCAACCTTTAGTGGGCCGGGGAACACATAAAGGTATTAATTACTTTACACAGAACACCTGATGAAAACATTCTCAAAAAAGATGGTAACAGTGGTGGGGGATTTAAAATGCCTCAGTCACAGCAAAGCTTCCAGGTGTGCATCAACATCTGTATCACGGAACATCTGCACTATGTCTGAGGAGCACCAGTGTTCCATGGAACACTGGTTGAGAAACACTGACTTAGTCCATGTCAGGACTAAGCACAAGTCATGGCTGTGAAGCGAGATGGATGTTTCAGTCTAATTCATGGGCGACTGACGTGCAAAAACACAAATGCAATCACCAGAGTTTATGCTAATCTTGTTGGTAGTCCTAGCCTGGAGGTCAGGGTTTATGAGGAGATTAAGACCGAATTCCCTTTTGGTTCTAGGAGCTGACAACATCATGTATAGATTAACTATTAACATGCCAAAACAAAAAAATGTGCTAAGCAACCTTCCAGCTGTGTCTGTATCCAGATTACTCATCAGCAAGTTGTTAAAAAATGAACATATTTTTTTCCATCCTAAAATATTATCCAGGTCTATTTTTGAAAATAGGTTTGTCTTTGCCTCTGGATACAAGATATTTCTGGGCTGTGATATTTTTCCCTATCAAGTAAGAGAATTCTGTAGAAGAGTTAAGTAGTTCCAAGAGTAAACATTTCTTATTGACTAATTCAACTAAAATAATGGAAACTAGTTGTTCTAAAGTTCATGGATCACAGTTCTCCCAGTTGCTTACCTCTCCATCCACATCTGCTGGTTAATTTTATCCTTTGTGCTTTAAACACTAGTGGAACATTAAGTCATGAGTTTGGGGGGATTTTTCTATCTCTAACTTCTGGACTTTTCTTTCCTTTTCCTTTGCTTATATGAGAATATTCCCAGTGGTGTATTAGGCATTGCTTTGCCCACTCCTTCATTGTCTGACGCTTCTGTTTAGAACAAATAAACTGAAGTGTCTTCTAGAGAAGGCTACAAATTTCCTCCTTTATCTATTATGGAACTAATAGCACTCTATTTCTGAACTGCTCTTTCCTTGTGGTAACAGAAGCCTTGTGCTTCGTGTCTAGATTTTATACATTTTATATAGAGCTTGCAGACTTTGATTATGAACAACCCTTAGTTATTTAATATTTTACAACAGTATCGCTTTCTAAGAGTCCTGTTGCTGTTCCATAAATACTGACTGTCTAAAACACTGGAATGTTCAGACTATCTGGTTTGTAATTTCTGGAGCTTCACTGGTAAGCACTACTCATAATATCTGTATTTATTTTTTCTCCTGCAGATGACATTAAAGTGTCCGTAAATGATTTTATTATCAAGGCAACAGCAGTTACTCTCAAAGTAAGTAAATAATTGACCTTCATTAATATAGATGTAGTATATACTTCTTTTGAGGGGGGACGAAAAGTATTGACAGAGCTTGTATGGTGAAAGAGTAAAGCTGTATTTCTCTGAATTACCTCTTTTTAGACAAAAGTGTTGTGAGCATATTGTGCTCCATGATCTGCACTTTGTTCTGGCTTTTGACCTGGAATTTAAGGTGTTGGTATTGGTTTACTAAAGCCCTAAATTGCTTATGATCTACGTATCTGAGAGATTGCCTCTCTCCTTATGCCATGCCGTCCTTCTGGCATACCCCCAAACTGTGATCATGGTGGCACAGGTGGTCACGTGCCAACAACCAAATGTGCATCATGCTGGCTCAGTCTCCAAAACAGTTAATTTAATCATCTTGCTTTATTTATATCACATTCCTCCCCTGCACTCTGTACATTGTAGAACTTAGATTGTGAAAGCTCTTTGAGGCATGGACACAATCATCCTTTATTTCTCTGTGAAGGGCTATGGTACTATAGAAGGGATTAGGAATGTGCAGCTGATGAGACCATGATGCCAAAGCCTGCAGTGACCTGAACCCCATGCAACTCGATTGAACTGGGTGCAGTTTAAGATAGTACAGAACTTCTTCGGTAATTCTCTAAACTCAATTGTATTTCCATGTGGAAACCTATTATTTATTATACTAATATTATTTTTTTCTTTTACATTGAAGTTTAAAAGTAATTTATTTTTGACTTGGTATGGTCTCCAAGTGAACTCTGTTAATGCTAGCAGTAGATTTTGAATAGAAAAGAGATTACAGTTCATTTAGGATGACCTTTTTAACTTTTTGTTGTTGTTTAGTTCTAATGTCCTATTCATGTTCTTGGATCTGTCCCCTGAACTGTTTAGATCCTGATGTCTGTGTAAAATTGTAGTCTGGAAATGCACAGGCACAACAATAGAACAGATAGATAAAAACCTTTAATCTGTACTGAAAAGTCAACAAAAATAATGAGAACATATATAGAGGGCTATTATTGTTGTATTATATTAAATATTAATATTTGATGGTATTGGGTAAATCTAGTCACTGAGAGGAAAGGGGGAGCATCAGGAAATAAGCACTAGGGTTCACCCTTCCACAAAAGCTTTTAGTTTCTAAATTGGTTGCATATAACAAAAAATGCAGAGCTGTCATTTTAACTCCTTTGATTTAGATTTCTTTTGCCATCCTAATATTATGGATACTGTGTTGCTTTCTTTTCAGCTGTAACATTTCAAATATCCATCTTTTCATCATTCATTTTCCTTTTAACCATGCAGTTTGCTTTGAGAGGCAGACTTCATGTAAATGTAGCTCAGCAATTTAGAAAATTTGGAGAAAATTCAGGGTAAAAAAAATTCTACCTGTATATATGCAACATACGCATTACTACAAAACATCTGCATGACATGGGCACATGCTGAAGGCAATTTATAAATTTATAAATTCATAGATTTTTTTTTTTTTTAAAGAGACCATTATGATTATCTTATCTGACCTCCTGCATAACACAATAAATAGATTTCACCCAATGAATTCTTGTCTCTAATCCAGCAATTTGTGGTTGAACTAGATGGGGCAAAAGACATTGTCTTGATTTAAAGATTCCAAATGATGGAGATTTTACTACATCCATTGGAATCTGTTTCAGTGGTTAACTTACCATCCTTGTTTAACAACGTGCTTATTTCCAGTTTGAACTTCTCTGCCTTCAGCTTCAACAGCTGGACACTGTGGTACTTTTGTCTGCTAGATTAGAATGCTTTAGTATCCAGTATCTTCTGACACACATCTTCATGTACATCCGTGATCACTATTACTGTTTGACTTGCTATTACTATTTGACTGTCCATTACTCTTCATATTTCCCTGTTTCCTTATATATGTGGTACGATAACCTTTTAAATTTCAGCAAATCCTGATTACTTATGGACGAGTTCATTTTGCTTTTAAAATGCTTTTGTGGTGCAGGTTTTGGAAGAGACGTTTGGTATTTGTGGGATTTTATGAGACTTTACTGAATATTTGTCAAAAATCACCCTTTATTGAACATCATGTAGTCCAAACAATTTATTGAACAAAATTTTTATCTCTTGTAACATTGACTTCAACAGAGAACAATGCAACATGAACTGTGCAAAAATTTAAATTAGACATGATATACTTCCTTAACCTAGATTTCATTCTGACTGAACATATTCAGTCTAACCCGTGAATTTATACGACGTTTTATCCCTGTGGAGAAAACTGGCTTGCTATTATGAAACAGTTACATTTATTAAAATGCCTGGGTACAGCAGTCAACTCATTTATCCTTAAAGTACAAGAATGTTCAGATATTAATTGATGACAGAGAGGTGATTTCAACATTTCTTTCATTCACCTTTCTGAAGCTTATCTCTTGGGAAACATAAGCCTGTTCAATGTTAGGTCTTGTTCCAAAGAACATTGCCTTCCTATTGATGAGTGTTTCACCTGAGAGGAAACGATGTAATCTTTACATGTATGTTTTAATTTCTATAATATACATTCTAGGGGTTTCCAGTTCACTTAATATTTTGTTCAACTCTCTGACTCCATCTAAATGTTTCTGAAAACTGAAGGTTATTGTCTCCTTGAGCCTCATGTGAAAAGCTGTAAATCCAGGGGATCTATATTCCTATGCCAAACTCTTATATTGAGAGCAAAAGTGGAGTCTTTAAAAGTCTGAGCTTGAGGTTCCCACTAAAAATTAATTCATTGACATCCTGTATCTCCTACTTTCTCATTCCCTTCTCCACTCAGATTTAATTTGCTTCAGCACTATTCTTTTGGTGCGCAGTTTTAGGACTGCCATGCAAACTCAAGTGTGAAAACAAATTAATAAAATAGAGCACCAGAAATTTAGGAGCCTCTTGGGGTAAATTGCCTTGAGGAAATGGATAAGAGAAAAAAATAATCAGCTGCTGGATATTATTTTACATTTCTTCAGGACTTTCATCTTTAAAGATCCCAAAACACTTTACATGCTATGTATATATATACAGTGCCATTGAACTGAAATTGTCCAGGAGTAGTAGGTGATACAGACTGCTTCACATGAGTTCACACTACTTTATGATTGGCAAAAACCACTCTGCTTTGCACCTCTCGTGTTTTAGGCATCCAAAATGTGATATTTGTGAAGACCTAAGGAATTTGGAGGCTGCTGTTAACATATCATTAGTTTCCCAGTGACTCTCATTGTTCATAAATATTGCTTGTTGGCTCACTGCTGCACCATTTTCATCTCTGCAGCATAAATTCACACTTGCTGACAGTGTAGATTTAAATGGATGCTAGCTAATAAAATAAGTCTATTCTTAGAGCTACATGGCAAGTCTTTTGTTATCTGTGTCTTGCTCCTGGCAGTCCTGATGACAGATGTGACCTGTTCTCTTGCCTTCAGTCTCAAACAGCATTCTGTGCTGCATTAATTACTTTGATGAAAGCCTGTATATCACCATACATTTTAACGAGCTTTCCTTTTAATAATTGGTTCAACTGTTATTTCTTTAACAGCTGCCTCTCTTTGTGTTTCTCTTCCTTAGCAAATGCCAGATGTGAACGTGACCTGGGATGGAGAGGGCCCCAGGCATTTGCAATCCATTGACATCTCTATTGCTGTGGCTACAGACCGAGGTCTCATTACACCAATCATAAAAGATGCTGCTACCAAGGGAGTACAGGAAATTGCTGCCTCTGCAAAGGTAGAGTACAGATGTATAGTAGGCTTAGGAATATCATGGCTGTTTCAGCTTCTTGCAGCCAAGAATATGGCATGATCCAGATGAACATGAATGCTTGCCATTCATTTTATTAGCATTCATTTTTAAATGCAAAGGTAACTTAACCATCAAATTCTGCAGTGAAATCCCAGCTAAACATGGCTCACTACAGCCTGTGAAATTGTGACTCCTAATCACTGTGATACTTTAAAAAACAGCAACAAACATTTCAGATTCTTTAGTATTTGCAATATTTTTTCCAGGCACTAGAAGGGGGTTGTTTGTTTTGTTGTGAATATTATATCCTTTGTTTATGGCTGTGACCATTTGGGCATTCAATGGAAATCAAGGATGAAATGTGCCTCAAAGGTGGCTTCGAGTTAGATTTGTGCTTCCTAGATCCTGGAGCTGCGTTGTCTTAAGCCAGCTGTAGATTAGAGCTATTCTACTTAGCAGTGACTGATGCCAGGGGGGCTGTTATGGCAGCCAGGAATTGCATGGGCACAGGGATGCCCCAGTCAACCCCTCTGTCTCACTTGCTGCAAAAAAGGGGGCAGTGGCTTAGTAGCCCTATACAGGGCAAATTTGCCCTGAGCATGCAAGTAGCGATGGGTTTTTAAAGCTGGCCATGCAAAAGAGTGAATCTGCCTCCGCATATGTAGGTCCATCCTGTTTCAGAGCTAGAAGAACTGCATGGAATTTTTTTCTGTATAATGGCACTGGAAAAAGTAAGAACTAGTACTTCGTAGTGCATAGTTTTAAATAGTATCATCCCACAATATGGACATGCAGTCTTCAGAATGTTCATTTTGATCAGAGTTGTCAAGACCTCCTTTGAAGACACAATATCTGCTAAAAGAGAATATTTTGTTGGCTGTGATACGGAAGTCCTGTCACTGACCCACCAGCTAGCAAAGGAACAAGGGTAGCAAAGATAGCAACAGAAAGCTTTAAATTCACTCATTCACCTCAACTTACGTGTTTGAGGGCTTACACTGTTCTTTAGCTGCTCTGTCCAAGAGGCGGCCAACTTTCAGATCTGCCTTTCTGAGGTAACGGTGAATAAAAGTGCATTGTACCAGCTTGTGAGAATTTGTTTTCATTACAGAGGGCAACAAAAATGATTAGGGGGCTGGAGCACATGACTAATGAGGAGAGGCTGAGGGAAATAGGCTTGTTTAGTCTGCAGAAGAGAAGAGTGAGGGGGGAGACTAGATCGTGGTGATCAACTACCTGAAGGCTAGGATGGAGCTAGGCTGTTCTCAGTGGTGGTAGATGACAGAACAAAGAGCAATGATTTCAAGTTGCAGTGGGAAGTCTCTGCTGGATATTAGGGGAAAACATTTTCACTAGGAGGATAGTGAAGCACTGGAATGGGTTACTTTGGGAGGTGGTGGAACTCCATCCTTAGAAGTCTTTAAAGTCCAGCTTGACAAAGCCCTGGGTGGGATGATATAATTGGGGTTGGTCCTGCTTTGCCCTGATATAAGGATAAAATACTAGCATTATACTTATAAATGTGATGTTCTTAATTTAAACATTTTTCACCTCCAGCTAGTAATTCCTCTTAAACGTGGTATGCATTACCAGCTACTGGATGCCCGTGCTTCAGTCTAGCAAAAGCAAGGACGGCAGGAACAGGCCAATTGTGAATATCCGCATAGAATATTGTAGAAATAATTTTGGTTTGCTAATTTCTTACCCTTCTGCCCTAGATTGTTGAAAAATATTTTTATTCTAAAATGAGAAAATGTGAAGCCTGCAGCAGTTTTTCTGTTAGTGTCCCTTTGTAGGATGGCAGATGCTTCACCTGATGGCCGGGTTATATCTGTGTTTCCTATTGCCCCTTGTTAATTCTAACTTATTTCCAGGTCATGTGCATATGAAATTACCATGCTCTGATCATTGAGTACATACATAAGTAGTATGCTCACACTGTCCTTATTGTATGGACAAGCACTGTTCCCATGGCTGTTGCTCTCTGGTTCAGTAACTACTCAAGTATAATTTTTTTGCCATGCTCAAATTTTTCTTAAATCTCTGGCAAGTTTTACTTTTATAGTATGCTGTCATCTTTTTGTAATGCCATTGGTAGACATGAGTCTTTTTGGGGGAGGTGGGAGGGAAGGTTACAAGGTTGATCATTCTATACACAAGAGAGGAAAATTGGTTTCTCTCTGCTTTGATATATTGCTACTCTGTTTAAATAATCTGTTGGTTTGTTTGTTTTGAGTCAGAACCCATTAAACTGATTCTTAGTTATTAGGTTGGTGTACTTATTTGATGGCACCTGACTGTAAAATGCCCTATAGCCATCTAAAGGTATCTGGACCTGCAGTATCGGAGATGGGATATTATTTCCATTCATTCTACTCCTATTCCAACTCCTGTGTATATCCTGGTTAGGTTAACTTATAAATTGTATCATTAAAAGGTCCCCTAGCTTTTACTTTTAATGGACAAACCCATTAGAAAAGTTAATAAAACTATTTGTTCCATTTGACAATTACACATTAGGTCAACTTTTATATGAGGGGACTATACTGAAGTGAGTGTCTTCCTGCATCTGTCATTGTTCTCTTGTGAGTGAAGGTAGAGTTGTTGCAAAGTAAACTTCCAGTTTAAACCATGAAAATGAGGTGCTTTATTTCTAGAGAGACAAGGTGGGTGAGGTAATAGCTTTTTATTGGACCAATCCCTTGGTAACAGTGACAAGCCTTCAAGTTTACACAGAACTTTTCTTCAGGCCTGAGAAAAGTACTCTTGTCACCAATAAATAAAAGGAGGAACAGATAAAAGAAACCATCACCTTTCTCAGACCTGATGAAGATCTCTGTGACTCGAAAGCATCTCTCTTTCACCAGTAGGAGATGGTCCAATAAAAGACACTACTATATCCACCTTGTCTTTCAAATATCTGGGGACTAACACAGCCACAGTAACACTGTAGACGTGCCTTAGAATTGTGACAAGCTAATTTAAATCCTGTCTCAAGTTGTAATTATGACTTTATCATAAATTATCTTGGCCAGATGCCATTATTATCAATGGAAGTTAGGCCTTATATCACAGGCTAGCATCAGATTCAGTGTCACTTGTGATCATAAAAATACTTTATGCTTGCATAGTGTTTTATAGTTTCAGAGCATTGTACAAATATTAATCTACAAAATGATAAAAAAACCAGTTATATCACAAGGGAGTTAGGAGTATTAAGTCATCATATGTTTATGAAATGCTCCTGCTAAAAGGTGCTGTAGAAGTATTAAGGCGAATAGCAGAACAAGTATTATCTACATTGCAATATGGAGAAGCTGAAGCACACATGTAAGCTACTTCCTGAATGAGGTGTGTGCTGGGAGTAGAGCCTAATATAGCTGGCTTGCTTGTGGCATCTCTCTCTCTCTCTCTCTCTCTCTCTCTCTCTCTCTCTCTCTCTGAGTCTATGGACCAGGCTCTGGCTACCTTGATTATTCTACAGGAAAAGACTGACAGCAGAAACAACATCAAGGCAAACAAAAGCAGATAAGAACATAGGAAATATGTCTGCGAATTTTTGATCTCTCTAGTATCAAAGCATACTGTCTGTTGTTTTGCTCTGCATACAAAGTTCCAATTTATGAAGGAAGAAACATCTAGAAGCATCACCACATATGGAGAAGGATAAAGAGAGCTTGATGCTATTGCAAATTTTCTTTAGACAAATGGATGACTATGAAAGAAGAGCTTGGCAGAAACCGATGCTCTGTAAGAGGTAGTCCTCTGTAATTTAATGGAATCATTTACATCTGCTAATATGCTGCCCTTCTCTCTGGGTGATCCATCTCTCCATTTCTACCTGGAAGCAAACTTAAAATCTACCTTCCTACCAGGTAGGAAGTACCAGAACCTTTGAATTGATTTTACTCAAATTTGTTTTCTTTATGAAAAAATTACACACAAATTTTCCTTTTCATCCTTTGAAGCTTTTCAAAGCAGACCTCCATGAACCTAAATGAGTGGAAATTTTTGGGACATAGTCTGATATGCTGACATTGAGTTGTACCTCACTTCTTGAGCAGTCCCTTCAATGACAGTAAGAATGTTTGAGTCTGGGTCTTTTATCTCTTTGTCCAAATATGAAACATTTCTAAGACATTTTTTTGGTTCATGCAGATCATTATAATATGAGTTTTTGAAATTTAATATTTAATATTGTCCCCTGGTAATTTGCCGTTTCTCATAATAAAAAATAGCTTTTTCTCCACAGGAAAAAATAAGAGGCTGAAATATGAAAGGAAAATGGATTTACAACAAAAGTTATTTATTCAAATATGTTTAATGTTCCATTTTGAAGTGTGGCTACCTGATGGTCAAGTTTACAACGTCTGTGCTCCAAGTCTTAGTCACTGTTTGCATTTTCACTTTTTGTAATACTAGTGTATTACATTATTTTTTACTCTGCTAAGCTAAAATTTGTCAGATTTAGCCAGCTTCCAATTAATATGCATTAGATTTTAAATGACTTGTTTAGTTTGTAACATACTTTTATTTTATAGGAAATAGTTAACTCTGCAGTTAAGTTCTGCCCAAGACATATGGATATAGGATCATTATCAGAGCATATGGGTTAAGTTAGCACTTACTGAACCACAGAGCCAATGTTTTTCTGACTTTCGGGCATTTGTTTTGAACAGTCAGAGGGGGTCCAGTGCATTCTTCATGTGATTTTTCTGATGGATTAATCTTAAACAGAGGTCCCAGAAGCAGTTCTGAGTAGTGGCTAAAACTTGTTTCCATTGGTTAGCAAAAAATAATTTGCCTAGTTCCTCCTCCCACTTCTTTTCAGGGAACCTGTGTTTAATTTAAATGTGCTGTCCCAGCGTGCATATAACATTGCCATAGGTTTTGGCAATCTGAGAAATATCTGGAGAATTGAAAGCCGGTCAGATGGGTGATGCCTACAGGCATGGTGGCCAAACAGATGAGAGATGGTGTGTTTAATTTGGATATTTTGCCACTCTTTCTTAGTCTCTAGACTGAACCTGTCTTTTAATATTATGAAAGGGAGGAAAGTATCATTTTCAATAAATTGGCTGATGGTCAAAGTCCCTTTCCTAATCCAATCAGGCCAAATGTTGGGACTGCCTCTATACAGAGCTTTGAGAGTAAATGCATTTTTAAAGAGTAGATATAACTCACAAAACTACACTAAAAGAATATGATTAAGATTGCAAAGTTAAGCAGTCAAAAGATAGGAAATGCAAGATTAAGATTGCTTGTGTAATCTTAATTCGGTCCCCTTGTGACTAGGAGTTATGTTTGTATTTAATTGCTTGAACTGAACACATACATTTTTCCCCCCACTGGCCCTGACTTATTCAGTGCACAGGCTGGACCTGCTCTGAGGATGAATCAGGGTTGTGTAATGAAGGAAGTTGTTGCCTGTAGGTTTCATTTTCGCAGAAGATAGTAGGTGGTGTAGTGAATTAAACAAGGGATTGCAGGAAGAGAAAGGATGGTCTCATGTTTAATGTAGCAGAATGCTGCCCTGTATAGAACTGGATTCTACCCTGCCTCTGCCACAAAATCCCTGTATGATGCTGGGCAAGTCACTTAAATCAAATTTTTCATCATTGATCATGTTCCTCATTTTCTGGGTGCCTGACTTGAAATCCTGGGGTCTGATTTGCAGATGTGCTGAGTATTCACAGCTGCAGCCGCAAGTCAATAAGAGATTTGTTTGAATATAAAATACTCTATAATGCTAAACACCCTGAAAAATCAGATTCTCATCTCAAGTGAGACACCCAAAATTATAGGATATTTTTGGCCTTAATCCCTCTGTGCCTCAGCTCCCCATCTGTAAAAAGGTGGTAATATCTCCTGCCTCATCTCCCGGGGTGTTGTAAAGATGGATTAATGTTTGTGAAGCACTCAGATTCCATGCCATAGAGAAGCCTATTTGAAAATTAATAATTCTGCCTTCAGAACTGGGTTGGGGTACTGTGCAGCAAATAAAGCCTTGGCCAACACACTGAATAATGAGGAGAAAACAAAACACTGAATCGCTGCTCATTAAGTGAGCACCATCCATCCAGTGTGTTGGCTGGAATAAGGGGTCCTGTGGGGTGGGGGTGGAATAGTATGCATTCATGTATTTAAAGACTGTAAATAATGTGTATGCAGAAGGGGGCTAAATTAATATTCTACAAGCAACCTTAATTCTGGCATTTCCTAACTTTTGAGTGCTTGACTTCGCAATGTTAATAATATTTGTTGCTGTTTTTGTGTGTACTTTCCTAGGTATTTAAAAACACACACTAAACAGAAAATTTAATTATGTGGCATCATATTTACACATACATGGTTCATCACACAGATCTCTGCCACTGAATTAACACAATAACTGATGGAAATAGCAGGTTATCTCCCTGTGTGTGGACCAGCCCTACACGAGGATGGGACACTTTGCCCGTGGGTTTCCCAAATATTTGTTTATAGCAGAGGAAAGGTGAGGCTCAGGAATCATGGATTCTATTCCAGGTTCTGGAGAGGAGGGTGTACTTTTCTGCCTGTTTTGCCTATGCTTGATCCCTTTTGCCTCATCCTTTCCAGCTTGCCCCATCCCAGTTCTCTCTTGTCCCCAGGATCTCCTGGGTCCTCATCCCATTTTTATTCTTCTTGCCTATTCAGCTCTGATATCTTCTCAGGTTTCTCATCCTAGTCTCAATCTCTTTGTCTGCTGTGTAGTCCCAGTCTCCCCATCCAGGCTTTCCATCAGAGTTTCAGTCTTCGGATCCCAGTCTCTCCCCCTCTCTGCACAGAGTCCCAGTTGTCTTGCTTGCCAGGGCCAATTACCTCCTCCCAGCTCTTCATTCAGTCTCTCTCTCCCCACTCCAGCTCAATGGTTACCAGGCCTAGGCTCTTTCCCGAGGCTCCTCATCCAAAATGTCTCACCCCTCACATCTTACACTAGGGGAACAACTAATCATTTTTAATGTTATATTTTAACAGCAAAACCATCTACCTGAAATATTTGTGTAGATCAAAAAACACAGAGGGAATTTTACTAATGCCATGTGATATGCTGTGTGCTGTTTTACTTAAATACAAAGTGATGAAATAACTTGGGATTTTATGTTCTATTTTCACTTTCTTAGGCTCTTGCAAAGAAAGCAAGAGATGGGAAACTGTTACCTGAAGAATACCAAGGAGGATCTTTTAGGTAAAAACTTTACCAATCTTCAAGAGCTACAGTATGGGCTTAGAGCTATGACTGACTGTCAAATATTCACATGTGCATTGACACATCATCTTATAGAAACAGCCAATATACACGTGAAAGCACAATGTGTGATTTGAAAAGAGATGTAATAATTTGCATCTGCAAATTAGAGAGGATGATCTAGGCCTGAGAGTTCTATATCAAGAGAAGAACTCTCACTTTTTGGGGGTACAATTTTTGGATGTGTTCACCTTGATGGAGCTGTGACACAAAAGCTTGTGTCTGCTGTGACACAAAAGTACATAACAGGTAGAGCCCTGCATATCTGCGAGTATCCACTTCAGATCCACAGGTAACCGCATCCGCGGGTGCGAGTGTGAATATATGCAGCCCCATTGTTGTGGATTGGCTGCAGCAGTGGATTCTGTTTTTATGATCAATCCCTGCAGCTGCTGCTACGATCTGCCTCATCATCAGCACACAAGGAAACGAGGAAGTGCTCCAGCCAATCCCAGTTGAGCTCTAATTGGTAGTCTGCCAGCCAATCAGAGTCTCAATCACAACAGGCTGGGGCTTGGAGAGACACCACTCACTGTCAATCAGTTAGCATGCTGGCCTTTGATTGGCTCATTCCCCATGCCTTCCCTGTCCACTTCTTCATTTTCTTGTTTGTTGTTCGTATGCTATACTGTCAATCAAAAATTTTACTGGTGGCCAAGGAAATCTGATTGACAGCACAGCATGCAAATCGCAAAGAAGAAAAGGAAAAAATCAGTGGGACCCATGTTGCGAATGAGCCAATCAAATGCTAAAATGCTGACTGTGAGCCCAAGCTCAGTTGCAGATGTGGTTCTGGATCCACATAAAACATAGCTTGCGGATCGGATAAAGACTGACATAGGGCAGGTGTGGTCCAGTTCCAGTTCCAGATCCACATTTTTGATCCATGCAGGGCTCTTATATTAGGAAGGGGGGAAAAAGATTTTGCCTTTTATTTTTCATGTATGTCCATCTTCAGGAAAGGCTGTTTCTTTATTTTATTTACTAGTTAGGAAAGAGCATCGTCAAATATTTACTTTATAGTATAAATTTTAAGCTTTAAAGAAATAAATTTCTATCTCTTTCTATTGCAAAGACACCACCATTACAGTTTCAGAGGGATAGCTGTGTTAGTTTAGTTCAGCAAAATAAAGAAGGAATCCTGCAGCCCTTTTAAAGACTAACAAATTTATTTATCTCATGAGATTTCGTGGGAGAAATCCCACTTCATCAGATGCTTGAAATTGGAAAACTTACAGTACGGGAGGGAAAAATAAATCCAGTGAATTGTGAGTGACAGGAACAGGTCAGACTATTTAAGCAAATCAAACAAGTTGTTTAGATTCAGCCAGTGTTGAACAACATATAAGAAAGAGGGGAATTTGAGAGAGGTGAAAATCACTTTTTGTAATGAGAAAGCCAGCCCATATCTCTGTTCAAACCCAAGTTAATGGTGTCAGATTTGCATATCAATTCTAACTCTGTAGTTTCTCTTTGAAGCTTTGATTTAGAATTGACCTGTTTAAGTACTGTGATGGAAATGTCCTTCAGAGAGTGAGCAGAGAGTGTTCCCCTATTGGTTTTTGTATGTTACCACTTCTGATGTCAGATTTGTGTCCATTTATTCTTTTGCACAGATACAGTCCAGTTTGTCCAATGTATAAGGTAGAGGGGCATTCTATATTGTTCCACACTGTTTGAATCTAAACAACTTGTTGGTTTGCTTAAATAGTCAGACCTGATCCTGTCACTCACAATTCATTGGATTTATATTTCCCTCCTATACTGTAAGTTTTCCATTTTCAAGCGCCTGGTGAAGTGGGATTTCTCCCTTGAAATCTCATGTGATAAATAAATCTGTTAGTCTTTAAAACAGCCACAGGACTCCTTGTTTGTTTTGCTAAATCATTACAGTGTAAACCAATGTGTTCTTGCCTCATTTAACCCAGCCTTGCAGAAAAAAGTCTCCAGCCAAACAACTGCTCCAAAGGTGGGAAGTTACACTCCTTAGTCCACTTTGATCATTGAGGTATAAACTTCAAAACTTAAATGGGACAATTTAAATGCTAACATATATTTAGCAGAGATTTTTTTCCTTTTTAAAAAATGTGTAAGAAGAAATGTAATGGTGTGTGCTAAATGAAATGTTAACATTTAAATGCAATTTTACATTTGTCCAAAAAGTCAAGCAATGGAGAAGTTAAGTTTCTAGCAAAAATTTTATCTTGGCTTCTTTGAACATATGCTGATTCGGTATTTTGTGGTTTAATGTGTATTTTAATATATTACATTTATGTAAAATAGTACCTCATTAAACAGAAAGTGGTTAACGCTGCTGTGGAAACCTGAAATTCACGTGTGTGTGCGTGTGTGCGTGTGCGTGTGTGTGTGTGTGTGTGTGTGTGGAGAGTTATGGCATTAACGCAAATCTTTGCATTTAACGGATAATTGGCGACTATAAAAATGCTCTGGGACACACTAGGAATAAAGATCCTTTATAGAAAAATATCTGTTAATATGGGTAGTGTAATTGGACTATTGCCTAGAGCATAGAACTATTTATTTTGCATGGTGTTTCCAGGCTGAAGCAGTTGTCAAAAGAAAATATCTCCTAGATGATCATAAGCATCTCAGCAGAAAAAGCAAACGGGAATCCAGCAGTGCAGGGACTGATGTTCTCATTAATAGAAATGGAGTTAGTGGAGAGAGAAGAAAAAACAGCATCACATAGATTTCAAAAGAAGGATGATAAATCTAAAAATAAATGGAGGCATTGGGCTAGATCCTTCCTGTAGCTAGTCATAAAGGGGCATCCTTGGGTGGTATAGAGTCATCGTAATGGTTTGTATGCTGCTTCTTCCCCAGGTATTGACATAAGTGCATGCCCTTGGGAAACATGATCGGGTTGGGGTTTCCCTGGGTCCCAGTTGCTGTACATGTCCATTAGGATTATCAGCAGCTTTTGTAAATTGAAGCAGCCCTCAGTTATATCAGGAGCCAACCTGACATAAAGCTTCACCAAGGATCAGGAAGTGCAAAGGTGGCTTAATGCTTGTGTACTCCTCGGCTATTCTGTGCACTCCATAAGATTAGGTCTTATAGCTCTCTTGTAGATGGGCATTGAAGAGCAGTAACTAGTCCCCTGCCTCCCTGCACTCTGCTTCTTCCATCTTTTTGCTATTTTTCTTTGTTATCCTTCTGAGAAATGATACACTGTAGATATTTAATGAACCGTTAAAACTTAGCTACAGTACAATAACTGGATTCAGAGGGTAGATCTGGCTTTGCATCACATCTTTTATGTGCTTCCCTGCACTAGGCAGCCCCTTACCCAGCGGCTAGGATTCATTCATAAGAGACAGCAGGCTGCCATCCCATTGGGTTTATTCCAGGGTGAGGATCACTTTAAATTGAAATCAGAGTTCAGTTGTTAGAGGCTGCAGTTGTAATGTGCCGAATGGGCCTTTTCACAGGTGCCTTGAATTACACCCCCGTTCAGTCCATACCTTCCATTTTTGGGGCAGCAGTGATCTGCCTTGAGGAAGATGAGACTGCCTCTGCAAAATCCCTTAGTGGAGGATTTTCCGCAGCTGGATGTATTGCAATTGTGTGACAATGCATTGGTCTCTTCATGTAACAAGTAACATGTGCTCACTTAAACTTTTTTAAATTGGTAAATCATATGGCAGGTCAAATTCTTCCCCCACTTAAATCCCATGCAGCCCCACTGAAGTTGTGGTTAAGAGCAGGCCAAAATCTGCCCCAAAGCACTGGCTTTATGGTACCTTTGCTTTTAGATTTGTCTCTTCTTTTTCCTTTAGTATTTCCAATCTGGGCATGTTTGGCATCAGTGCCTTCACTGCCATCATAAACCCTCCTCAGGCCTGTATCCTGGCGGTCGGACGAGCTCGACCTGAACTCAAGACGGTGGAAGATGAAGAAGGGAATGAGAAACTTCAACAGCATCAGCTTATGACGGTGACCCTGTCAAGTGATAGTCGGATGGTAGATGACAAACTGGCTTCGATGTTTCTGAGGACCTTGAAAGCAAATCTAGAGAATCCAGCACGACTTGCCTTATGTTAAACTGATCGGGGATTGGCTCCTTCTTTGGCAAAATATGGAACAAGGTTACAGACTGTTCCCCTCTCCTCCCCCGTGCCTCCGAGAAATAACAAATACTAAACATAACAGGGACAGTTAAAATATTTAATTTATTTTAATTAACTTGAAAAGCTTTTCAGCTCTAGCTTTGTGGCCATTTCAAGATCTTAAGTTTTGCACTGTAAAACTGAAATACTTAAAAATAATATTAAAATAGAGTTAATGCATTAAAGTTCTTTCAGTGCTTAATTTTAACTTTATCAAACCTAAAGTCCAGGTTACTGTTTAATTATAGAGAACAGTTTAGGAAACCTTGGAGAATTTGAGCAAGAAACATATGAAATGAAAAAGGGAACGAGACAATGCTTTATTTTAAGACTAAATAGCTCATTTTCACAGTTGAGGAGGCAAGATGGCCTTATAAATCTCAATTAGCATTAAGATATTTGAACCAGCTCTCTGTTCCAGTATTATATTTTAGCTATTTAATATGTGAAAACGATTCCAGCTAAAAACTGCTGTCAGAGTTGGTTGATATGAACTGTGAGAACTCTGGTATTTTGACATGGGTTTTGTTAGGGATCCTATTTCACACTAGATAAGTTATTCTGGTTTGGTGACATATGACTCTATGGAAGTTACTTTGGGTTATGTCACAAATTGGGTAGGGGGGAGGGAGAGGAAATTCTAGAGCACAAAAACCAAATTACATGATGAATATAAATGGAAAAGCTCAAATAAAATAAAATATGAAATAGCTTACCAGCATCCACAGTTGTATTTGAAAATGCACTTAGATTAATTAAAAACACATTTAAAGTGCGTTGGGGTGTGCGATTCAGCAGTTTAAGATCTCCGCTTAATGTAATGTACCACAGAGGAGACAAATAAACTTAAAAAATGTGTTAGTAAGAGTTTTGTCATATACTTCAAGGGAGCCAAGATTTCACTCCAGATATTTTTGTCATTTCAAACTTTCCATCTGCAATAAATTGTGAAAGTGATATTTTATAGTAATGATTCATTGGTTTAAAGTAGTCATGAATGACATTAAATAATTTAAATGTTGCCCTGTGTCACAATCAAATTGGATTGTCCTTGTTTGTCATAAATTTTAATAATGCTTTTGCAGCTCTTCCATGGTACGTTATCCTACGGGTGACTGAAAATTGAAGTATGTTTTACAGACTGAATATCTTGGTGAGTTATTAACTTTGATCTTAAGTGGTACCAACCTCTTCATAATACCTGAGTGGTAAAGGTCAGATTTTGCATACTGAACATTTGCTCCATAAGTCCTTTCTTTGAATGGAAGGAATGAAAGTGAAATTAAAAAGTGTATGTCATAATTGGATGGATACTTGATTGTAATTCAGTTTGAGGCTGACTTACAGTAGTCTTCTATTTGGATTAGCACAATTAAATCCCTGCCATCGTAGTTTACTGTGTACATTTCTATGACAACAATGGGCTGCAGGGATTTCCAGTGATATAATTCCAGTGAGTGGGTCTGGTGACAATGTAAGGACCTAAAGCACCACTCAACTTCTGGAGTTCGTTACAATTAGAGCCACAATATTTTATTTTAGTAATTCACTGTGCCAGTTTGTTCTTTGAAGATCCAAACTACTTAAGTACTTATTTACTCACCAAGTTACTGCAATCTTTAAAATACTGAGTGCATGTTTAAAACTTAAGACAGAGTTAAGATTGGAGATTTCATGAAACTTGTTTGCTTCTTTAACCGATATATATGAATGATACATGAGAAAGTCATAAATTATCAATCTAAAGCTGATTTCTGATTACTTACATATGGTTTACCATGCTATTATTCATATATCCTTTTTGTATTAACAGGATTTTATTATTAATAACTTAAATTTTCAAACTTGGAAACTTGTTAGATTCATAAGTTTTAGAAACCTAGACATACATTATCTGATTCTTTTCAGAGGTGTTGAACAGTCTCAGCTCCTGTTGAAGTCAGAACATCTACATATTAGGTGCCCTTGATCATAATGACATTGAATAGGGTCTAATTTGTTTGGACAGCTAAATCTAGCCTTCCCAGCAAAATTTCCTTTGTAGTTTAAAATCTGATATTTGTTCTTCATTTCCTGCAGTAAAAATGTTTTTGTAGAGTTGATGTGCATTGGTCAAAAGTTGTATGTTCTACCCCACAGGAGGCCACAATTCACTGGTGGTCAAAGTGATTCCTACTTATAAGGTATACAGTCAGCATAGTTTGCAAATTGCTTTGGGAGCCACAAGAAGGTGCTGTTGTATATTAATATATAATCATAATAATATTGAATGCACATGGGCACATTATTTAACAGATTCCTCTATGCTACTTGTACAGACAGATGCAGTGCAATTTTTCATGCTATTCTGAGATTTTTGAGCGCTTCTATCATAGCCATGCACATTAATTTCAGTGTGAGACGTAGCTAACTCCTTCACAGCATGCAGAATGGCTACTTGTAAGTATTACAACATTGCCATTGGATTGGAACAATTGATGAAGTACGATGTGTGTTGGCTATCTGACTGAAGAAAGTCTGAACAAGTGAAAATGTCTTGTGGTCTCAACCTAGTCCCAACATGATGCTTGTCCATATTTCAGAGTAATCATACTATTCGACACAGCAAATGATTGCTACAAGAGAAATGGAATAGCAAAAATGGTGCTGTTTAAGATTAAAATAAACAGACAATAGTTTATACTGGAAAACTTAGATTTAAAAGAATTGTGAATAAGATGTTTCTGTAGTGTCTTAATGGTTAAATATGAAACAGATTTACTTTAAATAAAAAGCTTTGAAAATATCAAATACCTCATACATTGTTCTTTGTGAATTTATCATTGTCAATATCTTTAGCGTATCTAATGAAGAGACTCATGAAGTGATCCAATTTCCCAGAAAGCAGTCAGAGAATTGAAAATAGAGATTTATGAACAATGTATTAATATTTTCTGCTAGGAACATACTTGCTTGGAACAGGAATATGCTTGAATATGGGGGGGGAGGGGGAGTCACATAGCTTTCCTTTGAAATGAGAATTAGAGAAATTAGAGAACTAGAGAATTATTGAATCACTGCAATAACCTAACTACTGAAAAGTGATTGGATAACATTTTCCCCTCTGAACCTCTTGTCTCATGTGTTGATTTATTCCTAGACATACAACATTGCTCCCTCTCATGATGAGTCCTATTGAACATCACAGAATTTTGCAGTGTAGTGTGCAGGGCAAAAATGTAATAACAAGGTTACTGTATCAGCCCAGGCTTTGTGGACATGGACCCAAATATTTTCTGTATATTGTTGTAGTGGTAAAAGTTACAGCATATGGGGTGTAGTCAGGAATATATATTGTATATTAATGAATAAGGAAAAGTTGTATAATTCTGAACCACTGAAACAAAGGGTCCTACAGACCTTTGTCTAAATGTGTAATATTCAGTTCAGTAGATATGGGGAAGTATGGAAATGGTTGGCTCAAGGGATTGAGAATGATACAGAACCTTACTTTGCTAAATTATTTGTTGGTTTGAAACTGACTCATGTTGGAATTGAGATAAAATTACTGTCTGGTGACTGTATGGTGACCTGTCAGCTGGTTTCAGGTCAGATGCTCACAGTCAAAACAGACTTAGCCCATATGGACAGTCACAGTGAAACAGTGAAGGATTAAATCATGAAGGAAAACAATTTACTTCCTCATCCCCACATGTTTTCCAGAAATGAGCCGGGCTGGGTTGCCAAGTGTGGGAAGCTTGCATAACTGCCACCTGTGGCAGTGTATCTATTCTGTAAATGAGGCCTTTTTTTCTCTGATAATCCAGCACCTTTCACTAATACAATATTCACTAACTTTCAAAGAGAGTGAAGAGTCCCACTGGAGTAATGATAGACGGAGATTAGACAGGATTCAGAATTACGCCCTGGCAAACATGGCAGCAAAGACACTTGAAAGCTGCACTGACTGAGAGAGGGAAAAGTCTTCTACCACTTGTCCCGCAAAGAAAATAAGGCATGTTACTGACATTACTCTTGCCAGGCCAGACGTGAGGAAAACTGTTTATCCAACACTCCAAATTGTCTGGGTTAGTGAAATGACATCTCACACTCACTTGGCTTCTTTTCCAAGAGTTTTCTTCACTTTTCCACTAGACCATTTTGTCATGGTCCATTACAGATTGCTATAGGTTTGGTTTTTTTCTTCCCCTAAATTTCCTGGAAAGCACTGCATTGTGATTTCCTTGGAAGGCACCTCACGGACATGCACATCAAGGGAGAGTTTAACGGATGTGTACAGAAAGTCTCTTTTTAGTTTATTCCTGGACCTTGTACAGCTGTGTAAGATGGAAAATTATGCTGGAGATTGATATGCAAATACAGAAGAGAGGCACTTTGTTTTTGGTATTTAACCAGTCTAATCCCCCTCCTAGAACTGTTTGTTGTAGTAATGGTGGATCAACAGCAAACATTTGTGGAAGCAAAGTAGCAATGTTGGTGCGCTCATTTGCATACCAATAGACAAACACTTTCTTATCCCCCACAGCTGCATGATGACTGTATAGATTCTAATATGTCGTTATCTGCAGCATTCAAAGTTACTGCAAATTAGGTACTGTATTTTTTTTTCCTCTTATTGGAACACAAAATGCATAGAGAGGCTGAAATGAACTTTTTTTGAGGTTGCAAACAAAAGCAATAGTTAGTGGGAGAATGCCTCCAGAGATCAAGCTACCTAAAGTGTATTCATCAATCTAGCACTTTGTGAGCACAAACAGAAGTTCATATATCAAGAGATGAGCATGGTAAAGTCTAGAAAGCATGCCACGCTATTAATAAACAATTTTATTACAGAATCTGTTTTTGCAATGAATTTGTAGACTTCTGAGACATGTCTTTTCTTTATTGTATTGGCCTTGACAAGAGCTAGTATATGAACTCACACAGGCCATTTCCATGTCATCGAAAAGCTATTTCTTCTAACTTCCATGCATTAGTGATTTTCTATATATGCTCTGATTTACACTGTTTGTACAGGCCTAGAGAGACGTGTTTCATAACTACTTACAAACTGTATAAAATTTGCATTCACTTCTCCGTTTGAAGACATTGCAAGAGACTAAAAAACCTACCTAGCTTCTGTATGCTTATTCCATAATCCTAAACTACTCAGATCAGGGCAATGCTTACTTGGTAGGGATATGTGGCTGGTAGAATGCAAAAACCATTACCTCTGTTGAATTCCAGCCTCTCAGAAGATGTTACAGATATAAAATCAGTCACATATGCTCAGTATCTTAGAAAATTAAGAGATATGATATCTAATTTCCTTTCCTCCAAAATTCTTTCTATGCTAATCTTAGTTACTATTTCCTTCTATCTTAATCTATCTGATTTTTAAGAATTTGTGTGAAAAAAGTTTTAAATACTTTATGAATATTTATGTAGCACCATTAGTACCTCTAGAAAAATTTCACTTGTGCAATGTGGGCTTGTATGTTTATCCTCAAAATAGATATGTTATTACACCTCAATTCCTAACTGTTACCTTACATTGTGATTGCCTTGTATATCATTTAGCTAGATATAAAAAAAGCTATTTTTAATAACGAGTCACCACAGCAATACAAAAAATGTTGTTTCATTATTCCTTGTTTTTGAATGATGAGATAATGAGAAAAAAGGTGGGTGAGATCATAACTTTTTATTGGACCAACTTTTGTTGGTTAAAGAGATGTCTGTTTTTGAGTTTATACAGAGTTGTTCAGGTGTTGGAAAGATACTCAGTGTTACAGCCAACAGTGGAATTGTTAGAAAAATCCTAATTTATAGTAAGTCAGCCAACCATCAGAATTCTGTTGAGACTGATCCTACTCTGGTTGAAATTCACTTTGACTTCAATGAGACAAAGTCAAGCCCTGTTAAGTAGTAATGGTGTCTGAATTAAGCACCGTGGAACATTCCAGAATACAGCATCTGAACACTGTTTCTGCAGAAGGAGGACAGTGTATTTGAGAGAGAAGTATGAAGTGGTTCTCAAAATTGCATTGCAGGTAAGCGTGTTTCTTTTTTCCAGTCGAAGAAGAAAAGTCCTGCATTGTAGATGAATGTCTTCCACATGTCCTATCACTGATTTCTTTTGTGATTTTAATGAAATATCAGAAAGTTGTGGAGCATGATCAATCTGAATGGATGGCATAGTTACCAAAAACTTCCCTCCTCATTGCTTTCTCTGGAAATCATTAAGTGTTTGTCTAGATGGGGCGGAGCACATCAGTAGCATGTGAATTCTAATGTACACCAGTTTGTCACGTGCTAATTGGCACAGATTGACCCTGCTGATGCTCTCTATAAGTTCCCTAGGGCGTGGTAATAGAGCGCTATTTTGTTTTGTTAATCGTGTATTGGGGAACTCTCACCACATGCCTGAAGGATCAGTATTGACCACTTAGTATTACATGCTGGTGTGCATTAGAATTCACACCCACTGGTGCACATTACTGCACCATATAGACAAGCCATAACTTGTGGGATTTATACCTTTCTCTTGTTCAACAGATCTTGGGCAGATCCTCAACTGGTAAGAACGATCATATCTCCACTGAAGTCTCATTTTTCCTTTGCTTTGTGCAACATAATTCAATTTACAGTAAGTGAGAATCGCATTTGGAATATTTTATTGGAAGTATGAGAAGTGTGACAGTTGTTTTCTCTTCAGGCATTTTGAAATTACCGGTCAGCTAGATGAGCGAGTATAGTTGTGCAAATAAACTTTCCAAGAAATATTAATCAGCTAACATTCTCTTGGTTCATGTACTAAGAGCTGGTCACAGTGTCATTTTTCAAAAAGTAGTTTAATGAAACTGATTTATTCTTCTAATCTTCTAGTGCATGCGTTTGTTTTACCATAGGGTTTGGTAGTTACTTATTTCTGCCTTGCCAATCAGGTCCAGAAGTTGCTTTAAATACGTCTGCTGACCTACAGAAAGGCCAGCAGAGGGCAGTCTGAGCAGCCTAATTATCTTTTTTTTAAACTCCCTTGTGTCTTTTCTAGGCATCTGTGGCTAAACATTATTGAAGGCTGTTGGTATTGAAGTATGTGCAGGAATTGAAGCTGTTGATCAGTGACTGTAGTGTTTCTGATTTTAAAGTGTATTGAAGACATCTAATGTGGAAAAAAGGAATGATTGTCGTTCATCTTGACAACTTGTCCCAGGGTTCATATGGGGAATAGGATGGCATTGAAATAATCTGAAGTTCCTAGACACGTTTAATACAATATTCTTCTTGCCCCTGAAATGCAAAAGACACTGGCAGTGTAGGGCAGCTTCCTCCGTGCTGGTGTTAGTTTCATCATGTTTCTTTGTAATTGGTAAACAGATGGGGAACCAGGGACATGATGCAGTTTAGAGAGTACCCTAGAAAATATCATTACTGTACCCCCATTACTAGACATGAAATGCAATATGTCCACTGTAATCCCTTGTTGTGTGGAAAGGCAGGAGCTTACCTCAATGATACTTGCCATGAGAAAAGTGGTGGGACATCAGGGAAACCAGCTGGAGAATAGCATTCATCAGCAAATAATCAGAAAATGAGGAAGGGTGAGACTATGCATATAAAACGATTAAACTGCAGTGGACGTATTTTACTGCACTTGTAGACTTGGTAAACTATCATGATGTACTGCTGACACTAAAGTGAACCTAACCCCTCTAGAAGAGACCAATGCATTTGAATGCAGTCCAGACTCATTGGCTATGTCTACACTTGCACTTTTAAGTCGACTTTAACTAAGTCGACTTAGTGTGTCTACACTTAAAAGTAAAGTCAACTTAAAGGGGAACTTACAAAGTCGACCTAGAGCATCCACACTGGGTGCTCTAGGTCGACTTTGTGGGGCTAGGGGGACCTTGGGCAGGTCCACGGTGGTGGGGGGGCACCCCTTGTGTGCAATGGGGCAAAGGGGGACAGGGACCCTGGCAGGGCAGAGCCCTGTGTGTGATGCTGTCTGGATTTAGGGAAGCATTTATGATGTTATTTTCATTGGATATCTCATAAATGCTATAATCCATAGGAGCTATGTCATGTTTGGTATCAATAGAAAGGTAGTAATTTTCTGGGAATGATTATATAGTTTGTCTAGGAATTCTATTTCGATTAGAAGTTAGGAATTTGATGTTATATCTATACTTTAACTTATATTATTTTATTGAAATGCCTGAGAGAGGCGGGTGTGTAAAACCATTGTGTCCTTAATGTTTAGGAATGTGCCAGGACAATGGTCCCAGGAAGTTAACTGATGAGCCATTAAGGACACAATGCTTGTATTCCTTATGTCCTTAATGGCTCATCAGGTAACTCCCTTTGGCCCATTGTAGCTGACACATTTCTTAACATTAAGGAGACAATGGTTGTTCACACCCTCCTGTCTAAGGCATTCCTCCAGAATGACACAAGTTAAAGTATAGATATAACATCAAATTCCTAACTTCTAATTGAAAATAATATCATAAATGCTTCCGTAAATCCAGACAGCATCACACACAGGGCTCTGCCCTGCCCTGCCCTGCCCTTTGGGGGGCATGCCAGGCTCCTCCTGTGCCCCCCCTCCCCAGCAGGGAGGGCAGTGGTGTAATCCTGGGGTAGCCCTAAGTCGACTTAGGGCTACCCCATGTCTACACTGGCTTAATTTGACTTTAAAAAATCGAATTAAGCCTTAAGTCTACTTAAATCTAGGTTTAATAAAGTCGATTTAATTTTCATTAAGTCAACTTTATTTTGCTTAAGTCGACTTAAGCAAGCTGCAGTGTAGATGCAGGGCAAATTAAGTCGACTTAAGCCAAGCTTAAATCGACTTAATTTACCAGTGTAGATGCAGCCATTGTTTCCTACTCCAAAATTCACCTCTAATCCAAGATAATATAATTGATAATGATGTTAAAATAATGCACTTATGGACCTCCTACTTTCTGTAATCATCCTATCAGGCAAGCTAGACATTTAGTTACCAGGAGTAAGTGCCTGGAAATGACAGTCCCTTCTGGTTTATTCATTGTTCTAATGGAAGCTGCACAAAACCACTTGTGCTGTGTCAATCAATAGAGGCCATTGTTTTTTTGTTTTTTTTCTGATCAGGAAATTCCTTTTGTTTTACTTTATCCCTGAAACTGCTCCAGGGATGTAGTTCTATAGCTTCCAGGTGGAGAGAGGCCAGCATGGATTTTTTCCTCTCTTTTTAATCTGGCATACAAAATTTTGAATACATTACTGTCCCCATTCAGAATAACTGAATCTGTACTCCTCCACAGTGCTCCTGCAAGCACATACACTTTCAAACTTCCAGCCCCGCAGTTGTTGTCTCTCATGGGTGGAGACCCATATCTCACTCTGTTCTGACTGGAGTATTTCCATAAGGCACAGTTAACTATCCTCACTGTATTATTCCCATGGAAGACAGGCTGCCCAAGCACACCGGCTTGTTTTCTCTTCAGTGACCGAAAAATGTTATCACACAGTTCTTTTTACACAATCCTCTGGTAGTCTTAAGCAAAAGCAGTACTGAAAAAACATGCTAAAAACAATAAAAGAGCCTACATGCGTGCTAATAGGACTACTTGACATGACCCCAACTCTACATCATTAAATAACTACCGACACTTGCATATCAAAACTCTATTGACTTATAAGACTACCATTGTGTTTTCCTATAATATGTTTTTAAAGGTTAGATTTGGGTCGTGTATTTACAAGATTATTCTTCCTTTACAGGCCTAGCATGGCATGGCACATCAGTGATTAAACAAATTAGATAGCTTCTCACTGGTACTTTGTTACCTAAGGGCCAGATCCTCAGCTGGTATAAATCAGCATAAGGCTGCTGATGTTCATGGAGATGTGCTGATTTATGACTAATAAGAATATGGCCCTTTATTTTTAATATCTGGTATTTTTAGTATTTAGTATTTTAGTAAAAAAGGTAGAGCACCAAACGCTTCTGTCATTCATTGCAAAATAGATATCCTGCAGCATGCAAACCCATGAGTTGCAGTGATACATTGTACTAAAT
Organism: Pelusios castaneus; assembly: GCA_007922175.1. Taxonomy (NCBI): domain Eukaryota; kingdom Metazoa; phylum Chordata; order Testudines; family Pelomedusidae; genus Pelusios; species Pelusios castaneus. The sequence goes on along the minus strand of ML685785.1, from coordinate 16,972,858 downwards.
AAATTTCACAGAAAGTTTCAATATTCATAAGACTGAAACAGCCTGAATAAAAGGTTATTCTAATCAACACTGCCAAATGCTGAGGTGTAGGACCTAATGGAAAATGATAATAGCAAACACATTCTACTACCTGTGAAAGCTGTTTTCAGCAAGTGAAATGGCTTCCTGGTAGTCTGACACTACAGTCTTTGTTGTTTGCAATGTTGTAGTGGTGTTGGTCCCAGATGATTAGAGAGACAAGGTGAGGTGAGGTAATATCTTTTATTGGACCAACTTCTGTTGGTGAAAGAGACAAGCTTCACGTTTGAAGAAGAGCTCAGTGTAGCACAAAAACATCTCTTTCACCAACAGAAGCTGATCCAATAAAAAATATTACCTCACCCACTATGTCTTACTACAATCTCTGATGAGCCTTATCCTATATAGTCAGAAAATACCCTATAGCAGGAATTTAGCCTGTACCTACCATAGCTCATGCTCTATATCTTGTGGCTGTTGACCAGGAATGGTTGTTTATGGCTAGGATGTAATTTGAATAATACTTTTAATTTTATATAGACTGTTTCATCCTTAAGAAGCTGAAATCACTGCACAAACTGACATACAGAAACCTCTCCTGTCACTGAAATATAGATATCTCTGAGGTGAGCCGTACCACCTGTTTAGCAACATATAGCAGCAATGAACAGCTGAGGTGATCATTCCATCAATGTGAACTTGCTGAGGAACAGACAGCAAACACAATATAATTACTTCTCTGCTGTTGGAATTGGCGTTGGCTCAGGCTGGTGTTCTTTGGAATGGTTCCATGTGTTCTCTTAATGACCATAGGTGGTCAGTATCCCTGACTGTGTATCATCCAAAAGAAGAGCTCTAAGAATTTTCCCCCTATATTGGTGTATTGTTCTTCCCTCCTTTTGTTTTGTCAGTGAAAGATGAGCTTAGCCTTCTGGTAAGGCATAACTGGGGAAGGCATGCTTTCTGGCTCAAAAGCCTAAATCACCCTCCATCACCCTAGCAGTAATGTTTTTGGGTCCTCTTGCTGAATAGTCCAGGCATCCCATATTAAAACAGTTCTTTCCACTTCTACTATCCACCACAGAATTCTCCCATGTTCACTTGCAGAGCAATAGTTGCTAAGGATGCCAAGGAGAAGTTATAGACTTGTTCTAAAGCACAACTAAACTTCTTGTTCCACATCCACAGATGGTTTACATAAATATAACTCCACTGAATCAAGGGAAAGATGCTGATTTACATCATCTAAGTCTCTGGTCCCTTTTCTCAACTCCACTAGTCTGGATACTGGTCTTCCAGTCTTCTATCCTTCCCACATGCTTACCCTTACAGGTATTCCTGAACTTCAGACAGCTTTCTGTGCCGCACACACTGCCTGTCGAAACAAGAGTCCCACTTTCCGGTTTTATATGGCAACTCATTTTTTCAGACTCTGGGTTGATAGATCTTAACATAAGTTGCAGGCAATAAATATATGGAAACTATCCTCTAGAAGGCAATCTTCTTCCTCACCTCACTGATGTATTTTTAAGAGCGGTTGTGGACCAAGCCAGGGCAACATTTTTCCTTAAAATGATCTGTTGCTAGTTCTAAATGTATTGAGTTCAATAATTTCCCACCCAGGGACTGTATATTAATTACAGTAATTTCTAAAGCAACCATCACTGTGGTAGCTAGAATACGCCCTTTGTTTTCCTATTTTTTAACAAACAACATTTCTCCTATTTTTCCATGATGTGTATTATTGTTACCTAAATTAGTTGTGCTCTGCAGCCTTAATGCCTTTTTATAAAATCATAGGAATCTAGGAATGGAACAGACCTTGGTAAGTCACCTAGTCCAGTTCCCTCCCTGAGGCAAAGCCAAGTATTATCTAAAGTCTAGACCATCCACGGCAGGTGTTTGTCTAATATGTTCTTAAAATCTCCAAAGACAGAGATTCCACAATCTCCTTAGATAATTTGTTCCAGTGCTTAACTACCCTTAGAATTCGGACCTTTTTCTTAATATTTAACCTAAATCTCCTTTGCTGCAGTTTAAATCCATTACTTCTTGTGCTGCCCTCAGAGGTTAAGGGGAACAATTTTACAACTTTTTATGTACTTGAGGACTGTTATCACGTCCTCCCTCATTCTTCTCTTTTCCAAACAAAACAAACCCAGTTTTTTTCCATCTTTCTTCATGGGTCATGTTTTCTAAACCTTAAATCATTTTTGTTGCTCTCCTCTGGACTTTCTCCAATTGTCCACATTTTTCTTTTCCTCCAAAGTCTGTTACCCAGAACAGGAACTGTACTCCAGCTGAAGCCTTCTTACTGCTCAGTAGTGGAAGAATTACTTCTCATATTTTGCTTACAACATTCCTAGTAATAAATCCAGAATGATGTTTCCTCTTTTTTGCGTGCGTGTGTGCGTGTGCAACAATATTGTATTGTTGACTTATGTTTAGCTGGTGATCCACTGTAATCCCCAGATCCTTTTCTGCAGTACTTCCTAAGCTGACAAGCATATAGAGGAAGGTGAGGTCAAATCACCTGTTGTAAAGACAATCTTCCTCTAGATGCTGTTTCCCAGTGGTTGAATTCCAACATCTATTTTGATTTGCTGTTACAACCTGACCTGATCCTGTGTCATACATTTCCCTACATTTAACTTCCTCCCATTCTATAAGTTCCCCATCTTCAAAACATCTGACAAAGTGGGATTTTCTCCCTCAAAAGCGCATGTGATAAATTAATTTGTTAGTCTTTAAAATTGCCACAGGATTCCTTGTTTTATTTCCCATGCTGTAATTGTGTAATTTTGCAAGTCTTTCCTATGCTCTCTGGACATCGCATAAATAAATAAATCACAGCCTTAGCTAAAGGTGAGGGATTTGAAGATGGGGTGATAATAGTTAATAGATAATAGTTAAGTATAGTAATACATGGAAATAGGGCCAGATCACCGCAGGAGCTATAGGGGAAATAGGGTGATCTAACCATGTCCCCATACTTAGTGCTTCAGTTCATAAATATAACCTGTGAAATTACTCATGTAGCGATTCCTTTTGAATCCACCTTTTAGCTAAAGGGATTTATCTTTGGATAAATATATTCAAATGTATACGAACGGCATATCTTATTACCAAAAGGTGTATTTAGATAATAGAAATCTGAATACACACCCACACTCAGAAAGTTGATGCAAGGTATGAAAGCTATCTTTTAGAAAGATCTTTCTAGAAATAGTGCCATACTCTGATTTTATATGATCAGTGTGTTTTGTCTATATATAACTCCGCGCCTAAAATACAGATGAAGAATAAGAAAATCTATACAGTATACAATATTAGTCCCTTAATCAACTTACACTTAGTACATGGGAATCTGTGCATCGTTTCCAGTACACCTAAATGCAAGATCATACATCTAAGAACAAAGAATATAGGTCACATTTATAAAATAGGGTTGTATCCTGCAATGTCGTGAATGGAAAAGGACTTAGAATTCATGGTAGAGAACCATTTGAATATGAGGCCCCAAGGGATGCTAATCCAAAAAGGACCAATACAGTCCTTGGATTTATAAACAGTGGAGTAGGAGGTGGTATTGGAAAAGGTTCTGAAAAGAGCTACAAGAATGACTCAAGACCTGGGAAAACTGCCTTGCAGTGAGAGAAGGTTAAAAGGTGACTTGATCACAGGAACCTACCGGAGAGAGATTTCTGCTACCAGAAGGCTCTTTACTGTAGCAGAAAAAGGCATAAGAAGGTCCACTGGTTGCACAGTGAAGTGAGAGAAATTCACCCCTCAAATAAGATGCAATCTTTTAAAAATAAAGGTTATTAACCATTGGAATAACTTACTTATGAGCAAAGAGATTTGCCATCTCTTTGTCTTTATGTGAGAATTAGATGTCTTTCTAAAAGATATGTTTATAGCTCAAACAGGCTTGATCATTGGGTTATGTAGAAATCAGACTAGTTGATAAAATGCCCCCCCCCCCCATGAGGATTTAACATCTGTTAGTATAATGGGGCAGAGATCGGACCCTTAGTTCTGTATTCTACAGCTTTGCCCCTCCATGTAAGACATAATGGCTATGTCTACACTTGCAAGTTAGTTCGAATTATGGAAGCTTAATTCAAGCTAACTTAAGCCTTGGCCACACTAGGCTTTCATTAGTTCGAATTAAGGGCTTCCTTAATTCGAACTAATAAATTTGATTATGTATTTCTAACTAACCCTTACATCGAAATAGTTAGTTTGAACTAATCCAATGTGGCCATGTTAGTTCGAACTGACTGCTTAGTTTGAACTAATATCGGCAGATTGACCTTCCTGCAACTGACTAATTCGAACTAAGCAAGTGCCCTTCATGGCCATGGCTAGTTCGAACTAGTGGGGCCATGCTAGTTCGAATTAAATTAATTAAATATATTTAATTTAATTATAATTTAATTTAATTTAATTAATTAAAATTAGTTCGAATTAGTTAGTTCGAATTAACTAATTCAAACTAGCTTTTGTAAGTGTAGACATAGCCAATAAGGACATGATGTTCAGAAAATGCTCTGCATCCATGTTAAGGTATTTTAAATTGGGTTCTAAAAAAACCAAGGTCTCCAAAATGGCTTAATACTTTTGAAAATATTTGCCTATATATTTGTACAACGTCCAATACTGGATGCTACCCTAATAGGAATAATCAATAAGAATGTGGCTGGAAGGAAGGTGATGTTTGGCTACTTTGGGGCCGTCCATACTTGTACGTCATAAGAGCATTAGTATTGGTTTGGGGTTTCAGTGGGGCAGGATTTCACTCATGTCATTAGCACCAAGTCGACCAAATGGGTTGCATTTTCACTCAAATTGAACTATTGTTACATTAATGTATTGTTTTTCAGACACTAAGGCTCTGATTTTTAACCTGTTCAAACATGTATTGACCTAAAGGTCTGGAAAAGCAGTAGCCTAGTATGCATGGCTAAATTGTAAGTAAGATATATTGCGCGCTAAGGTCAACATTGGTGGTACCTGTTTACTTAATGATTAAATCACTTGCATTCAATACTAGCAATTCTCATTCAGTTGCAGCACCTGAGGTGCTGCTGGCTTATAAGACTAGCATAAAAGAAATAAAATTTAGTGCTTCAAGTGACTTACAGTAGACTTAAAAAGGATTAGGTGACTTCTTCATTTGAACCCAAACCTTTTTGTTGAAGTATACACAACTCTAAAAGGAAGTCTAGTGACTTGGAAGAGGGTTCATAATAATATGCCTGGAAATGGGGGGACAAGCAAACCAAGAGAAAAATGTAAATAAACATCTGTTCTTTCTGTGGTTCTTGATTTTATTTTCTCCAAAAGCAGAGCTCTATTTAATAGATTCAAATGGCATTCCTGATTTTGCTAAATCTAGAGTGAAAATGATTCATCAGCATAGAAAAAATTACCAAGCTATATCTGTCCATGTGATTTAAGTTTTCCTGTCAAACTTTACATCCTTTAAAATGTTGTTTTTATGCTATCAAAAGTTAATTATATTAAACGAAGGTAAACCTGTGTCTTCAATTTCTTTTAAAAATGTGTGTATAATATAATTAATATTAAGGGAGGCTTAAGGAAAAAAAAACCCTACTTTGATGATATCTGAGACAGCCCTACACTAAATAGTTTCAGCATCATGACTCTCGATTAAGCTCCGATTAGTGTAAATCAGTTGTGATGCAACTGAATATGATGATTGGAAGCAGACAGTTTTCATCAGGATAAAATTTTTGCCTATGCAGAATCATTTTGAAGTCAATGAGCTTTGCCCAGGGGCAGGGCCTTGGGCTTCTCTGAGTGGATCACGCTGTAGCATCAGGGTTTGAAAGTATACATTCTTTTGGGCAAGGGGTGTTATCTTACACACAGTGTGAGATGTCTTGTTATCTTACACACAGTGTGAGATGCCTAGTTCTCTTTTTAGATGCTTCAAAGAATAAGAATGACCAAATTAGAAAACAGTGGCGGAGTCCAGTTCATGGCAGCAGATCTTCTGATGTGATGTTGAAAACCTTTGAATCCAGAAAGGAATATCCTAAATAAATCTTATAGAATTAGGATTGAGGCAGAGGTTGTCTCAGCCATTACTTTGTCCAGAATCTTGTTTCTGAACTAGTCTGAAATAGATGCTGAATGGATCTGTAAACTCTTAAGAGCAGGGATTGTCTCACTCCATGTGAGCACAGCACCTGAAACAATGAGGCATCCAGGTACTACTGAAATACAAATAACTAATAATCAATAATGGAACTCTCCAATGTATTTTCAAAATTTTGGCATTAACTTGACTGATATCAACAATAATGGAAAAATGCCTTTTTGAAATGTAAAGATTAACATCCTTAATAACAATAATGGGTAAAATGTCTTTCCTCCACAGAGACTGCAATTTTCTTAACTGCAGGAAGAAAGAGAACTTGGGACAGGAAGACAGTTAATCCTGCACTGAAATCAAAGGGAAAATACTAGACACTTTAATATAAATGTTTAGGTAAATTGCAATTGATTATTAGAGTAAATGTAATTTTTGTTTTAATTTGAATTTTTGTCTCTTTCAAACACTGCCAGAACATGTCTTAGTTTTTCAGATTAATATAAATAAACCTCAATCCATCTTTCCATTTCTGAGAAGAAAGTATCTTTGTTTCCTTTTCACCATCCTTGCTTTGTATTCCTATTCTCCCAGACCAGGTTTCACCCACAGTCCATCCCCTTTATAACCTTAAGCACTGTATCCCACCTACCCTTTGAAGACACGTCCTGCTCTGAAATGAAAGGTCAGAAGTAGAGAAATGGCAGACTGCATGGAATACATTCAGATATCTTCAGCCATAATAACATTCAAATTTCAAAAAGTATTTAAGTAATTTTTATTTTTTTTTAAAATTCTTGTAGCATTCTTGGGTCCTCTTTGCGGAATATTGCAAGTATGCAACATTAAAACAATTCTTCCCACTTCTACTACCCTTCCCACAATTCTCCCATATTCATTTGAAGAGCAATAGTTGCTAAGTATGCCAAGGAGTAGTTATATTCTAGTTCATACGGATAACTAAACTTCTTGAGTGAAATCCTCAGCTGTTTTCGTTTGATCTGTTGTCACATTTCTAATATTTTAATGAATTGTACGTGACCTGAAGATAAAAGGAACATACACAACCTTTCAGATCACTGTGCTCCTGGGTGACAGATGCTTTGTGAGCACAAAGGTCAAGAATTAGCCACAAAGTCACAATATCAATATGAGGCACAAAGGATTTGCTGAGACAGTCACTCTGATTAGCTTTCCAATAGATTTTATGCCATTTAGAGCAGTGAATTTGAGGTCAGCAAAGTAAAAGGAACAAAGTGATAGAGACACTTTAATCCACATTGCTGATTAAATCTGGTTCAATTTGCAGTATCAACCACTGTACTATGTAGTCTGAAGGTTTTAAAACATGATTCAGGGAGGAGGAAAGCGCTGCCAGATAATTCCTGGCACAAGACTGAATGCTTTATAGAAAGACTTTTTTAGCATCATTAAACCAGGCTTCCAGGTAAATTCAAGACTCAAGTAGAACACCATCCCAGCTCTTCCAATTACCCCGTGGCTAAAAGTTACTCATCCTAACAGTTGGAAAAATATATTTATATATGGCTTTGAAATCAGGAACTGAACAAAAAGGTAATCACTGCCATGATCATATGTAATGCTCCTCTAATAATAAATTAAACGTGTCCCGATCCTGTTTTTGGTTTCAAATCGAACACATTAAATCAAGCAGAAGATTGGCTCTCACTTAGCCTGCTCTTACAGATGAAAAATTAAGTAATGATTCATAGCACAGGTCCACAAGGGGGGAGACCACAAGGAAGATGTGACAAAACATACTTAGACATTGATCTGTTAATATAACTTTTGTTAAGAGATTAATAAGATAATACTGTACATCTACAATGATCACATGCAGTAAGTGTAAAGATCTTTTTCTGGTTGAAGACTTTAGAAAAACCATTTCAGAGCCACTTGTGAATAATTCTCTTGTGTTGCACTATAAAAAACATACCTTTCAAATTCTTTCGCATATATTCTGTAACTCAAGGTTTTGTAAGTGTCTTTTCAAATGATCACAAGTGTTGTTACTGTTGTTTGTGTTGTGATAATATCCAAGAGCTCCAATGAAGATCACGGTCCCATTGTCCTATGTCCTGAAGAGACCTATAGAAAAATATGGTCATAGAATCATAGAATAATAGGGATGGAAGGGACCTCACGAGGTCATCTAGTCCAACACCCTGCTAAAAAGCAGGACCACTCCCACTAAATCACCGCAGCTAGGGTCCTTGCCTTATATATCCATATGTGTCCTTTTTGTAAAGAAATATTCAATCTGACTACAAACCTAGAAAAATGAGACTTTCCTATAAAGGAATATGGAATTTTAACAGTAAAAACTACTGGAGTCATTGTCTACACAACTTTCTTTCCAGACTGACCTAGCAGCAGTTTATCTCTATGGACCTGTTCTAGATCTACCCCACATTCTGAAGGAAACAAGATGTTCAGATTCCATATTTGTCTTTAAAAAGTAGTATGTCCACTCCACATAGATATACAGTAATAAGGAAAAATATCAAAAGATAGTCTGGTTGATGTTGACTAACATGGTTCAATAAATGCTTATTTCTTCACATCAGGAGCTATATCATGGCATAATCAAAAGAAGACATTTTGTCTAAAACATTCTGGCATATGAAATGTCATAAATGAGACTTCATGGAATCTCTCTCACAGCTGCATGTATAGGCTATGTAGAATTACAATTTTATTTTGTATGTTGATAGTATCAATGAATGTTCATTATTAAGCATTTTTTTATTTTTTATTAGTTTATATTTTGACAGTTGGGGAAAATTATGGGGCTCAGACAATAATTTCATAATGACACTGGATGATGAGGTTCAAAAAGTTAAAGTTCTAGAATAATTGAAACACAAATTGTCAACATCGCATGTCAAAACATAGGAAGTAAAGTGCCTTAAATCAAACCCTAATAAGCAGCACTTTTCTTACTTTGCCTGACTGTATATTTCAATTATTATTGCTGGAAATATTCTTTTGGTTTTGAGTGTATGGTGAAATAGAGATTTATCCACATTTACCAATAAAAACTTAATCCTTTCAAACATAAGGCCGGATGAACTGCATCCGAGGGTGCTGAGGGAGTTGGGGGAAGTGATTGCAGAGCCGCTGGCCGTTATCTTTGAGAACTCGTGGCGAACGGGGGTGGTCCCGGAGGACTGGAAAAAGGCAAATATAGTACCTATCTTTAAGAAAGGGAAAAAGGAGGATCCGGGGAACTACAGACCGGTCAGCCTCACCTCAATCCCTGGGAAAATCATGGAGCAGGTCCTCAAGGAATCCATCCTGAAACACTTGGAGGAAAATAGAGTGATCAGGAACAGTCAACATGGATTCACCAAGGGCAAATCGTGCCTGACCAACCTGATTTCCTTCTATGATGAGATGACTAGATTTGTGGATGCGGGAAGAGCCGTTGACGTGATATACCTTGACTTTAGCAAGGCTTTTGATACAGTTTCCCACAGCATTCTCGTCGGCAAGTTAAGGAAGTATGGGTTGGACGAGTGGACCGTAAGGTGGATCGAAAACTGGTTAGATCAACGGGCTCAGCGGGTAGGAATCAATGGCTCGATGTCTGGTTGGCAACTGGTAACGAGTGGAGTGCCCCAGGGGTCAGTCCTGGGGCCAGTTCTATTCAACATCTTCATTAATGATCTTGATGATGGAATAGACTGCGTGCTTAGTAAGTTTGCGGATGACACCAAGTTGGGGGGAATGGTAGATACTCTGGAGGGCAGGGACAGGATCCAGGGAGACTTGGACAAATTGGAACACTGGGCTGAAAGAAACCTCATGAGGATCAACAAAGACAAGTGCAAAGTCCTGCACTTAGGACGGAAAAATCCCATGCACTGCTACAGGCTGGGGACCGATCAGCTAAGTAGCAGCGCTGTAGAAAAGGACCTGGGAGTTATGGTGGATGGGAAGATGAATATGAGCCAACAGTGTGCCCTTGTTGCCAAAAAGGCCAATGGCATATTAGGCTGCATCAGTAGGAGTATTGCCAGCAGATCGAGGGATGTGATAATTCCCCTCTATTCGACACTGGTCAGGCCGCATCTGGAATACTGTGTCCAGTTTTGGGCTCCCCACTACAGAAAGGATGTGGACAAATTAGAAAGAGTCCAGCGGAGGGCAACAAAAATGATGAGGGGGCTGGGGCACATGACTTATGAGGAGAGACTGAAGGAACTAGGCTTATTTAGTCTACAGAAGAGAAGACTGAGGGGAGATTTGATAGCAACCTTCAACTACTTGAAGGGTTGCTCCAAAGAGGAGGGAGGTAGGCTGTTCTCGATGGTAACAGAGGACAGAACAAGGAGCAATGGTTTCAAATTACAGCTGGGGAGGTCAAGGTTGGATATTAGGAAAAACTTTCTCACTAGGAGGGTGGTGAAGCATTGGAATGGGCTATCTAGGGAGGTGGTAGAATCTTCATCTTTGGAGATTTTTAAGGCTCGGTTAGACAAAACCCTGGCTGGGATAATTTAGGGGGAGTGATCCTGCTTTTTAGCAGGGGGTTGGACTAGATGACCTCGTGAGGTCCCTTCCAACCCTATTATTCTATGATTCTATGATTCTAAATGTGTGGTCAGAGTAATGCAATTTGGGCACCTAACCCATATTTATTATGGCCTGATTTGCAGAGGAGCTGAGCACCTGCAGTTCTTATAGATTTGTGTGGGGAGCACACACTGGGGATCAGGGCAGATTTTCAACACCAGTAGGAGCTCCTGCAGTGGGAGAAAGTATCAAGAACTGGGCAAGGTTGTCAGAAGCAGCCATGTAGATCACATGGGTAGCACTTCCCAGGGATCAAGGGCTGTGTCTACACTTAGAAAGTTAAGTCGACTTTAGTAAGTCGCCTTTATTAGGTTGACTTTAAGTCAACCTTATTAAGTCGATGTAGAGAGTCTACACTAGACTCTTAAGTCGACTTGGGGAGGGGTGCATTGTGGGACGTGTGGCAGCATGGCAGCAGAGAAGGTCTCCCCTCCCCCAGCCATGCCTTCAGAAGGGGAAGTGAGCTCAGCCCTTTCCCATTGTGCCTAGCAACTCGGAGCCTGAGTAGGTCATGGATCAGCCTCTTCTCCTCCTTTTCTCTACCTAAATTGACCTCATAGTAGAAGTTTATGCTCAAGATATTCAGCTGTCAGTTGTTTGTACAGCTAGTTGCTGTCTGAGACCAGGCAGGGCCCAGATCTTGCTTGAAGTTGTTTCAAGATGGAGTTTCCCAGGGAAAAAGCCCCAAATCATTTGACTTGGGGGAGGGAGGGGTTGGAGGAGTGCATTGTGGGAAGTGTGGCAGCAGAGACAGTCTCCTCTCCCCCAGCCATACCTTCAAAAGAGGAAGTGAGCTCAGCCCCTTCCCACTGTGCCTGGCAACTCGGAGCCTGAGCAGGTCATGGATCTGCCTCTTCTCCTGTGCTTTGCCAGGCAGCAGCATGACACCTGCCAGCTGGTGGTAAGGCTTCTTCAGCTGTGGAGCAGGCCTCTCTGGCAACCCACCAGCACAGAGGAAGACGACAGCCTGCCCCCCCACCTTGCTGTCCCAGCAAGTTGCTGTGCTCACAGCACTGCGCTCCGTGTGTCATCACTTCTGGGCACGTGAGGCACGCAGCGACTGGTGAGAACGGATTGTCCTCACCACCTGGGATGATGACCTGTGGCTGCAGAGCTTTAGGATGAGCAAGCGGACCTTCCTCGAGCTCACCCCGGTTCTGCAGTGTGTGGACACCCGACTGTGACCTGCCCTGCCCGTAGACAAGCAAATGGTTGTCGCTGTGTGGAAGCTGGCAACCCCAGACTCTGACCGCTCCATGGCCCAGCAATTTGGCATTGGGAAGGCCAACTGTGGGGGCATTGTGGACGCCACCCACATCCCCATCGAAGCCCTGGAACACCTCACCAGGGCCTATGTCAACCGCTAGGGGTACTACTCCGTGGTCCTGCAGGCCATTGTGGACCACTATGGAATCTTCCAGAACATCTATGTGGGCTGGCTGGGGAAGGCGCATGATGCACGGATTCTGTGCAACTCCACCCTGTACAGGCGCACACAGGTGGGCACCTTCTTCCCCAACCACACCATCACCATCGGGGATGAGCAGGTTCCAGTCCTGATCCTCGGGGATCTATGTCTTGCTCCCCTGGCTGTTGAAGCCATACACGGGCCGCATGGATGCCAGCAGGGACCGCTTCAATCGTAGGTTAAACCAGTGCCGCAGCATTGTCGAGCGTGCCTTCGGCCATCTCAAGGCCCACTGGAGGGCCCTCCTGACCCACCTGCAGCTTGGCCAGAGCAACCTCCCGGTGGTCATCAGCGCATTCCGTTGCCTGCACAACCTCTGCGAGCTGCGGTGGGAAAGGTTCCCCCGCGTCTGGAAGGCTGAAGTTGACTGGCTCGCTGTGCAGTATGAGCAGCCCGATGACACCCTGCCCCAGAATCAGCGGGTGCAGCAACAAGCACAGCTCATCCGGGATACGCTGAGGGCCCACTTCGACAGCGAGGGGCACTGAGGGGTGGGTCTGCTACCAGGCCCCGTCACCTCCACCATCCGCCCATGCCTGCCCCCCCCCCCCCGCACGCACCCGTCTCCCTGCTGTCCCCACATCAATAAAAAGCACGACACACTGTATAACAGTGTTCAGGATGTTTATTCGGAGGGGGAAATGGGGGTTGGGAGCTGCAGGGGTTGGGAGATTTTGCGGGGGGATGAAGAGGGTTGGAGGGGGGAGGGGCCAGTGCTAGTGGCCTCTGGAAGGCGGGTCCCGTGCTTGCAGACATCCGCCCCGGGTCCTGGCCTGCTAGCAAAGAGGGCTGCCTCTGGGGTGCAGGGTGGAGCCCCGAGGGAACAGGCGCTCCTCCAGCCGCTACAGGGACTGGGTCTGCCACTCCTTGAGGTCGAGCATGTGCTCGAGCAGCCTCTGCTCACTCCTCCGCAGTCCTTGCTCTGCTCTGCCATGCTCCCAAGCAGCAGGTCTGGCCAGCTCTGGGGAGCAGGTTGGTCAGGGGTGAGTCCTGCCCTGTGGTTGGCCAGGGCAGGCTCTTCCTGTGCCAGGAACTCTGGGAGGGAGGTCAGGGAGGAAGGTCTGGAGGCCATGGAGGTCGATTTAGGATTACTCTGCGTCTACACTGGCTTGGGTCGACTTAATAGGGTCAATTTAAGCGTTAGGTCAATCCAAAAGGAGGTGTTAAGTTGACTTAACTTTTCCTTAAGGAAAGCCCAGTGTGGACATGGAGTATTTTAAGTAAACTTAAGCCTCCGTAGGTCAACTTAATTTGTAAGTGTAGACGCACCCAAGGAGGATTCTGGCATTGGAATGTGATTCTGCCATTGCAATGATGACTCCGGACAAAGGTCTCAATCAGCCTTGTCTCTTCATTGTTGGAAACGTGCCTTGAGCCCCCGAATAAAACACTCACCTACTACTGCCAGTCTGTAATCTGGCTCCTTCTCTGAGGGCTAAAGTTCTCACAGCAACCTTTACTCTCTATAGCCCTTGTGAGCATGCATCACAAGAAGGTCTTGGGGATTTCTTATATGGACTCTATTCACTTCATCTCTACACTGCGATCAGCAGGGTGGTAATGAAACTATTCATTGCCATGGCTGGCATCGTTCAAGTAACCAACCAAGAAAATTTGTGTCTGGGATGTCCGCCAGGAGCTTTTCAGTGTGGCTTGGTGGAAAACAATGATGCCTTGAATATGATTTTTTTTTTTTAAATAAAAGTAAAACGCTTTCAGTGCTAAAGAAAATGCCTTTGACTTTGTCCCCCTTCCTTTCTTGCAATGTGTCTTCAGTGTGCAACTGCTGCAACCCAACGTTGTCACATTGTGCTAGGTGGCTTTGATGTGGTTCAAGCGAAAGGAAGTCACATGGCTATGCAGTCTAGATTTCCAATTTAGACTGGAGGTCGGGTTGTTGTAGCTTTACTTTTGTGGCTGCTGACTAGCCCATTGCTTTGGGGCTTTGTTCAGAGTGCATTAGGCACAGATAGTGGGCTGGGCGAAGCCGCGGAGAGTTTTCTGAGGAGTCCTTGTTCTCTTAACCAACCATATGCTGCTCATTCCAGATTTTGTGGATTTGTCCCTGTGGGAGATGGGGCTGATATATACTCCTGGGAGTCCCAGATTCAATCCCAGCCGAGCCCACTAAAA
>ML685785.1:16881798-16958419 GCA_007922175.1 Pelusios castaneus | reverse complement strand
ATTTTCTTCGGCATAAGCTTTCGTGGGCTATAACCCACTTCGTCAGATGCAGCAGGTTGCATCTGACGAAATGGGTTATAGCCCATGAAAGCTTATGCCGAAGAAAATCTGTTAGTCTATAAGGTGCCACAGGACTCTCGTTGTTTTTTAAAGTGTTCCAGGCAACTGATTTTGTTTTGGGTGAAACCTTTAAAAACTGAAATCCAGCCTGCTTTATATGGACACTAAGGGCCAGATTCTGGCAAGGCCTTGCATGGCTCTGCAAGGTGGGAAAGGGCACAAGGAACTTTGATAGGTTGGAATTTGGTTGGGAAGTGTAGTCTCTGCTGTCTCCTGGTGCACATATGGATGCTGTGGGGAAGCGTAGCATTCGAGTGATATGTCTCCCACCCAACCTCCACACAGGCCAACAGCTGGAGAGAATAAATACAATGCTCTTAAAAAGAATGCAGTATAATTGCTGTGCTGGTGTGCACCTCTTTAGACAGCCAAAATATCTTGTAGGGATACTAGCAGCTGCATAAGAAACAAGGAGTCTTGTGGCACTTTGAAAGACTAACACATTTATTTAACAAATTTATTTGTTAATCTTTCAAAGTGCCACTAGACTCTTGCTTGTTTTGCTGAACTAGACTGATACGGCTACCCCTTTGGAACTTAGCAACTGCATGATTCCCAGGTGCAACTCATGGCACGTAGAGCTTCAACACGTCTTAACGGCTTTCATAGTGAAAGGAGCTTTAAATGAGTTGTTAGCCCACAGTACCATGTATTGACTCCGAGGCTGCAGAACTAGTAACTCATCTAAAAGCAGTGTGCTCTGCTGGGCAGTGCACCATGCACCAGCAGGTTGCTAACCACCATCTGGAGGTAGCTGTAATTCAGTAGTTCTGTCTAGATCCCACAGCAGTTTCATTCAATCCTAAAAGTTAGAAGGGCCAAATCCATTATCCAGAAGTCAAGGATCTCAACAGGTTCTATAATAAGATTTCTAAGGCTTTTTAGCTGAGCCGAGACATATGGCATCATCTCTTTCTTTACCCAGAATCTGCCTTGTCAGGATTGTTAGCCACAGGTGGGGAGAAGGCTGGATACACAATAGTTAAATACACATTCTTGTACATCATCCTTGGGAGAGCAGAGAGTTTACATCCAGTGGCATATTGGTCACATCCTTTAGGCCATTAAAGACAGTTGTGACGTACTAAAGCACATTTCTGCAGTGAGTGTCATTGTTTATAATCCGTCTGGCAGATTTTTAAGCAGAGTCATTCCCCTGGCATTCAGATGGATTATTCCATTGCTTTTGCTTCAGCCAAACAAATTCAGTTTCATTTACTATATGTTAAGCTCAAGTTTCTGAGATATACATCATTTATGGTTGAGACTGTGGTAAAACTGCCTGCTCTGATGGCAGGAGGGCTATGGAGACAGGAGGAGGGGAATTACAGATTCCTGGGAAATTCTGCAAGGAGTTTTAAGGAATCTACACATCAATTTATTAAGAAGAAAGGTGTTACTCTTATAACTGAAAACAACCAATTAAGAGTCATCTCCATTTAACTGCTGCCAATGATACACCCAAAGAGTGAGGTTTCTCACAGAGAACCCACTCAGGGTATTTATGTTCCAATACACTGGGAAAGAGGCCTGAATCAGAACCTTGAATCCAAAAATCCCCTATGTTTGAGAGAGGCATGGATTTGTACTGAGATCTGAATTTCGCAGCCACCCCATTTCTCTACTGTATAAGAGGAATGACCAAAACTCTAAATGCCCCCAAACTCTGTATGCCCAAATGACTAACACTCTTTATGCTCCCAAAACTTTGCATGCCCTCAAATTTTGGGAAAGTCTGAATCTGGATCCTGCCTTTGCACCTTGGGCCCATTCCTAACTCACTACTGACATGCCAGTCTGTTGCCTTTACATCAACACCATCTCCTTTTGTGAAGCTGAATAAGTTACAGCAGAGCAGTTAAAAGAGGGTAAAGCTTACCATTGTTGTTTGATAAAAGGCTACAGTAATGGATGGTTCTCAATTCTACAGCAGCATGACTGGGCCCTTATTAGAATCTTGTTTTTAGCGAAGGCAGTTGTTAATGTGGTAACAGACTCTGGCAGAGTCACTAAAGATAAGCAACTGTTCCTAAGTCAGTAACTCAGGGCAGTCCAGTGCAGGGGTATGAAGGTGGGACCCCTCTGGCCAAATGCCACAGCTACTTGCTCCATGTCATCTTTCTTCTGGAGGCAGTCACATACTGGTTTGCAGATCCCTGGGCCTGAGATCCTGTCTCTGAACAAGACCATCCTGTTTCCAGGCTGCTCCCCAGAACCCGTCTATCATGGCTACTGCATACCACCTTGCCAACCTTAGCTTCTGTCTTGCAGCCCCAGCTCCCAACCTGCCTGGCCTTTTCTTCACAACCAGCTCCCCAGCTGCTCTCTTCAGCTGACCGCTCCAGCTTTCATGCTGCTTCCAGCTCCCCCGGAGCCAGGCCCCATCTAATCTGTGATCTATGGTAGTTGAAATCTGCTAAAGTACTAACAGGTTCAATTGGGAGTGGTTGGAGCCAGAGAGTTCATGATGAGGGTGGAGATTACTTCATTAATCCACTTTGGTGACTTTCGGTACATTCTTCAAAGCCTGTCCTGAAAACCATTTTCGGGGTGTGTGGGAGCTGGCAAAGGGGATATGTAGAAGATTGGAGCTGATGGGAGAGTTTTGCAGCCACAATTATAAAAGTTAGATTTTGATGTTTGCTCCCTCAGTTTTCAAATACCCAGTTTGAGACACCTGTGGCCTGATTTTCGGGCCTTCCATGCACCAGCAGCACCATTAGAGTCATTTGGAGTTGTGAGGACCTAGCATCTGTGACAATTAGGCTTTGGGTGTCTCAGACTGGCAAGCCATAACTGAGGCAACAAAAATGTGTGGAAAACCTGGGCCTCAGTGTTCAGGAGTTTCTTAGATTTTGGGCATTGGATTTTCACCATTTTTCTGAAGATTGCATTCATTCTTGAGGCACTGCACTGGGACATTTTTGTAATAGAAAAAGACAAAAATGAATAATCATGGACTGAACATTTTTTAAAGATGTCAGACATGCGCTGCCTCCTGTTCTGGAGTTAACAGGGTTGAAAAGGACCAGGTGGTTGACATTGATAATGATGTCATAAGTGCACAGCTGCAATTTTTTAAAAAACTTTCAAGGATCAGATTGCTCCCAAAGCACAGATCCTGTGGATATTGTATGCAGTGACCATTTCATCCCCAAAGTGCATTTGTTCTGTTTAAATAAAACTGTACTTCTTTCCACTGCATTGGCAAAGTTCCATAGCCATGAACAATTATGCCCTGTTCTTACTTTCAAGCCAAGAGTATATAGGCAGCCACATGCCTGTACTCCACTTTGTACAGCATATCCTAATGAGAAGGGTATGTTTGTTTTGTTCATCTTTTCATTATCACTCTACTATCAAATTGCTTCCCTTGTGCTAGTGATCACAATTTTTGTCCTGGCAGGTCTGCTCTGGGACACAGATACGTAGGGGGGAGGAGGGCTGATTTCTTTCAAATTTCCTATACCTATAGAAAAATCTTTCCTGTTGTGTTCACTCTTTACTAATCCCTCCAGACTTTAAGTGGACATGCTACACTGTCTTACAGTTGCTGGAGGTGCTCAAAGTATCTGCTGCAAGGCTGAGAACTTTCCTTTTCACTTTCTCTATCTGAAAGATAATATAGTCTGTTTCTATAGGTCTCCTGCTTCTTTGGAAACCCATTTTATTTTATGCTTTTCACCTTGATTTTCATCTGACACCTCACATCATTTGACAATGAACCTGGCTGTCATGCCAGATGAAAAACCAACCTCCTGCTCACAAGGCATCCATCCACTTTGAGCTTGATGGGCACCACTGAGCATAAAAAAGTTCAGACTTGCTTTGTGACATCTCAGCTTTTTTTACTATTTCTCAGTATTTATACCATGCTTGTCACTGTGCTGTCTCTTCCCAGCGTCACAGAATAGTTTGCAGTGGGCATGGGTGGTCAGTGGAGCTTCTGCTAGGGAAGGCTGGCTGCCCTAGGCCCTGCCCCCAACCCCTCCCCATTCCACCCAGCCCCGCCCCCTTACCACACTTGCTGCAGGGCCTTCCCTGCGGGTGCAGGGAAGGGAAGGGCCACCATGGCCTCAGTCCAGTAGGGAGGGGAGAGAGCAGGGAAGGGCGGGGCCTCCATGGCCCCAGCCCAGCAGGGAGGGGAGGGCCACAGCCTCACGTTTCCCAGCAGCCGCAGATTCTCAGGAAAGGCAGTGCATTCCTAGGCCTTCCCTGCCAACCACCCGTGGCAGTGGACATAGCTGATTGATTGACCTATGCTGAAAAGTCCAAGAACGGTTTGTCTGATTTTTGGTTTTGTCCTTACAGAGTTAAAAGTTGAGGGGCAAAATATAGATCTGGACACCTCTCCAAGTGAGTGATATCAGATCAGAAATGAAGGCTTTTATGTGATGTGTCCTCTCAACGAGGGGTAACATTTTCATAAGGACCTAAGTGACCCAGCAACCCAGAAATCACATTTTCAAAAGTGACGTAAGCACTTAAAACTCTGTTTTATTGGAAGTCGATGAGAATGACGCCTGTTCCACATTTTTATTAGATAAACCCAGCTACATCACTCAGGGACTGTGAAAAATTGCACACCCTGTGCAACATAGTTGGCCTAACTCTTGTATACAGGTGGCTAGGTTAATGAAGAACTCTTCTGATGACCTAGCTACGACCTCGTAGAAAGGTGGATTGACTACACTGAAAAAGAAATGTCTTCTATCAATGTAGGAAGCATTTACACTAAAGTGCTACAGTAGCACAGCTGTAGCTGTGCTGCTGAGGAGACTTTACTATAGATGTACTCGATGGCACTTTTGAAAACGGTTTCTAGTCACGTGGGCACTTTAGAAAATGTTGGCATAGGAGCCCTGAATCTATACTCTAAAGCTCAGCGTTAAGATATTGAACCAGGAGCATTAGCTATGGCATCTGGGCTGCACTGATGTGATTAAACATACCCAGAGAGTCCTGTCCCAGAATAAACTGTGCCTTGTAGAGTGGCTGAATGGGTTCTTTGAAGCCTGTCTCTGCTATGATTGTTTCAGTGTCCTGTTTTGGATCTGAACTGGGATCATTCCAAGACATTACCATAAATAAAGCTGGACTCCTTTATAGAGAAGCTCCGCCTCTTTTTTTTTTTCACACAACAAATGGGTTTTTCTTATAACCCTGATTGCATTTGGCACATCACAAAGTATTGAAACTCTATTGGATTTACGTTTTAGTTTGCTCACTAGTGTCTCCTTGTGATAAAGGAGAGCAGGACTCGTGTAATAAACAAGTGCTGCTGAGGACACAAAGACGCTACAGCTCTCTGGCTTGCAAGCTGGCAGCATATCTATATACCTTGTGCAGCACAATGTTACCTCACAGAGTCCATCTAAATCCTGGCCTAGACTTTCCAATGACGGGATGGATTGCTGACTGCACTACCCATTGGAAATACACAACCAGCATATGTAAATTCACTGGCAGGGCATAGCACTGTACAGTTTGGGTTTTGCTCGCATTCTTTCTCAGTGTTTGAGGTTTCTGGCTCACCACCCTTTTCCTGTTCCCTTTTCCAATTATCAGCTCTGTGATAGCAGAGCTGAAACAAAAGCAGTAGGCTGGAAATAGGACAGTGGGACCTGCTTCAGCTTGTGTCCCTAAGCGCTGGATCAGGCCCCAGCAGGTTTTATTTGCATGTTGTTGCAGAAGCCATCCTAAGGAGTGAGAAGACACAGGCACTGCCTTCCCTGGGAAGGCCACTTCTCAGCCGTCTGTGGAACTGGAGGGGCTATGGAACGCTCTGGCAATCCAGACTAGGCCTTGGGAGCCAATCAAAGATTTGCAGCGGTCACCCAGGGTTTGTTCAGTGTGGTATAACCGAGGTAGAGCTGAGAAGTGATTAAACTAAGGAAACACACTGGTTGACAGAAACATTTTGCTGAACACACGCTCTTCCTCTGTGAGAAAAGGCAGGTCAGCCCTGAGATGGCATTATTTACTCTGGTGAAATTGTGCCTTAGATGCCCGTATGAACTCAGAGTGTGCTATATATTCGCATCCTGACAATTCTACCTGATTAGCAGTTGCAAAATACCACTGGGTTAATGTTATTTACAGTAGCAGCAGATTGGAAAGACCACCTGGTGATGAACCAGCTAGCTAATTAAACTCCTTGCTGGGAAAACTACGAAGGACTTTAATTAGCGCTCACAAAACTTGAAAGCGACCAGTCAGAAAGATTTCATTACTAGAGATGCCAGGTTTGCTTCATCAAAATGGTATTCTTTAATCCATATCCCTTGTTTGTCCCTTTCTCTCCTCTCCATCTCTCTCCTGTTCCTTCTTCTCTTGATCTTTCCCATTCTTTTCTCTCTATTCTCTCTCTAGTTTCATTTCTTTTCCTTTTCTTTGTTTCTGCTCTCTCTCTCACACACACATCCACAGTTCTCTGTTTCACTTCTTCCATTTTGCTCATTTCTCATTTTTCTTTTCTCACTCATTTCTCCACACCCTCTTCTCTCTCTCTCTCTCTCCCCCTTTATTTTAGGCTCCACTGTCATCATTGCCCAAACTCTCCCTGTTCAAATTTATAATAAAGTGCATTGCTTGTGGGTGAAATCTGTGGGGGGTTTGTATTAAAACTCGTGAGCTTTCATTCACAGTAGCTCTAATTATAATTCTCCCTAGCTTTTCTGGACTTTTAATAATGGCATTATCATGCAGTACTTTCCATGAATGATTAAGCCAGGCATACATCAGATAGTCATTTTGAGATTTATCCAAGTCAGACATCTGAGCAATATTTCAGTGGTGTCCCATCTGAAGGAGAGGATTGGCTCATTCGTGTTGCAAAGCGGTAGACTGAATATTTTCCACAACGTTATGATATACTATAACAATTGGCATTTAACACTATGTCTGCGACCCAGCCAGATGAGTCACAGCAGAACAGTGGAATAGAGCAGAGAAATTGGGAAAAATGCTGTCCAGTTAACTCAATAGTGTGGAAAATATCAATTGGACTAACTGCATTTCACTAACCAAAAAAATCCTCTCTGCAATGTCAATTTAGATAGCCTCAGCTTTTTGTGCAGTGCTATTCAACAGCTACTGTGTTCCACACCAGAAGATGATCACTTTTAGAAGAGCAAACAGATGCTTGCATACTATCATTAGTATTCATTACAGTTTTGCAGAGCCGTTTGTAAAAAGCTTTGTGTAAAAATGGCGGTGTAAATAATTATGCATTTCTAAAACACTTGTCACTGCAGCGGTAGTTAGTCATCTTCGTGATCTCTGTCTATGGAAAGTTAACATTTGATCTCTACGTATTTATCTTTCACCCTGGCAACTTCTGCCTTTTTGTTTGCTTGCTCAAATAACATGATTTCTCCATTGTACGAAAAGGCATTCCCTGCATTGTGCAGTCTTGTGTATTTATTCGAATCTGATATAGTGAGCCAGACCCTAAGCTAAAGTTAATCAGCATAATCTCATTGACTCCAAAGAAGAATCTGGCCTTGTATGTTTACACTTACCACATATTGAAAGAACTCTGTCATGGAGTCACCTAAAGACTGGTCTTATTAATTTGCGGGATCAAGGAAGATTTTAACCAAAACCATCTTTTACATCTGGAATAGTTTAAATGAAAAAAACTCTAGACAACTTCTAGTTAATCATAACCTACAGAAATAGCTTTGGAAAAAGGGAAATCCCTGCAATATGGCCATTTTGCATGTGTAACTCGTGTTGGCCCATCACATGTCTATCTGATGAGTCATCCCTCGATACTGTTGCTGGTTGTATTGTTTCTTTCTTTTTTTTTTTTTTTAGTGTTCATTGGGCTCTGTGGTTAGTTATTAAATGGAAGCAATGTTATATCGGGTTGATAGTTTTCATTCACTGATGCTCAGGAAATTGCAAAAGGGAATTTTCCTTAGTGACTCATTAACAGCTGCCATTAAAAAGGCTGCTGTACAGATCAAGCGTTACTTTATTAGACTAATTATTATTTAAAGGTTGGTCTATTTCAGGAAGACCCATCAGTTCTGGAATGCACTTTCCTCCAGTACACCAGGGCTTGATTGCTCAGCCTTTGGAGAAGTAGCGTAGCTCTCTTTTTTGGCAGACATCTGAGGAAGGAAACGGGGTGATGGTGGGATAGTCATGAAAGGGATTTGTTAACTGCAGTGTAATGGAATGAGATGTGACTCAGTTGTGGGTGTATGGGTTGTCAGCAATGCAGAGTAAGTGTTGATCCTGCATTGTGTAAAATAATGGCACCAGTTCCCAATGATTGGAACAGATGCTACAAATATGGAAGTTTTCTTTAAAACAAAACAAACCCAAACTAAACAAAACAAAAAACCCCAATGTACATAAAGTGAATGCATCTCTGTCTCCATTCAAATATCAGCTTCTTTCCATGTGCCTCTTCATACAAATTCAGTGTAGGCTGAAATATAGGACCACTAACTGTGAGACAGGCCTTGTTTTTTCCACATTTGATGGAAATAATTTGGGGACATTTTATTAAAGGCGACTGAAGATTTTTTGTTAGAAACTGAAGTTAAATAAAATAGATGGTAATGACTAGTATTATTCTTCTTTCCTTTCTTTTAGAATTGGTGATGCACAGGGCTGGATTAACTGGGCTTGAGTCCCCAGGCTGTCCACCACTGCGGAGGCGCCCCCGCCTGGGGCCCCACACTATGCATCCCATGAGGGGCCCCGGGCCCCCATCATGGTGGCCTGTGGTGGGGGGAGGATGTCGCTGGGGTAGGCCCTAGAGCCAGAGAGCACTCCCGCCCCAGCCTTGGTCTGGCTAGCAGGCTGGCATGCAGTGCTGCCTCCAGCATAGGCCCCCAGGGCCACAGGTCCTAGAAGGCCACGCTGAAGCAAAGGTTGCACCGTGTGCCTGGCCCCAGCCCCAGCCTGGAGCAAACTGGCCTGCTCCACCCCTCCTGGGGGTGGACCAGCCAGCCCACGGGTGGGGCAGGAGTGTGGAGCCTGGCCTCTGGCCCCAAGACCCTGCTCCCCCAGTGCTGGCAGGCAGGAGTGCTTTCAGCACTTCCGCAAGCCCTGCTGGCCCTGAACGGGGTGGGGGTGGCTGGATCACGCAGCAGTGTTAGGGGCTGGTGCCATGGACCCCACTGTTGGCCGGGGCCTGGGGCTTTAGTCCCTTTAGCCCCTGCATTAATCTAACCCTGGTGTTGCAATTAATATTTTTTTCATAAATCCTCTACTGGCAACCTAATTCTCCATGACTTTTCAAAAATGGTTGTCAGAGGTTGAGGAATTT
The DNA here is from genome assembly GCA_007922175.1 of Pelusios castaneus. NCBI lineage: Eukaryota > Metazoa > Chordata > Testudines > Pelomedusidae > Pelusios > Pelusios castaneus. The sequence goes on along the minus strand of ML685785.1, from coordinate 16,949,010 downwards.
TATAATGCTCATTGATTTCATCCTCATTTATTTATTAATAGGCTTGCATTGTGTTTCATTCTCCTTCATACATTGGGAAAAATACTTTTTATCTCCCTTTACACCAAAGCAATAACAAGGGCTTTGCCCCATTGCCAGAGCTTTGGTGTTGTATAAATATTAGTACCAAATACAAATAATCCAAGATATTTTTTATCATTAGGGACTTTGTAAAGAAGAGTATGGTATAGACAATATTAGCTGAATAATTTATCTATGTATCCTTCTGGCTCTCATCATCATTGTATCTGATCATTTCACAAAGATTAATAAATGTATCCACATAAAATCCCAACAGGCTAGGAAAGTAATGGTGTCCCATGTTAGAGATGAGGAAACTGAGGCACAGAAAGACCCTGGTCACACAAAGATTCCAAAGAGGAACTGGGAATTGAACCCCGATCTCCTGTTTCCAGTCTTGCATCTTAATCAAAAGACCATTCCTCATCTCTATATCCTGTTGCAGGATAGATGATGATGAGCCAGAGGAAGGTAAAAATAAAATACATAGTGCATTTAGCAAACGCTTCACATGTATACACAAAGGAGGTAGAGGGTCTGAACATTCCCATCACTTCCTGCAAGTGACTGCACCCTGATCCAGGAGATTTAACCACCTTGAACAGTGTGACAGCTAATGTAATCTGTGTAACTAAATCCCTAGCGCACTTTTGGAGAAAATATGCTACTTTCTTTCCATTACAGAGTATTTCTAACGTCATTGGCCTCATTAGATGACTTACATCTCTGCATGTAGCTGGTTCTGACAAACAAACCCTAGATGTGACAAGACTAAGCTTCCTGTTTCAGACTTTGCACTAATTGCTCCTTTCCAGTGTCTCCTTCATGCATGGTACCAGATCACACCTCAGCCTGTGCAATCATCTATGTATATAATTGTCTTTCTAAATGTACTTATTTATAAGAGACACATTCAGTGATGACATCTCATACTGTTGCTTGTAGATTTGAATTAATCTTCAGACTTAGCAAGTAATGGACTTAACAATTTATAATAGGGACAGAAATAGCATAATAGCTGGTTGAGATATATTGATAAAACTCCCATTTAGACACTGATACTCCTGTCCTTGCACACAAATTATCGGGCTGTTTGTTTGTTTGTTTATCATGTGTCAGCGAGCTGAATGCTGATGAAAGGCACTTAACTGATAGCTCTGGCATCTACAAATCCTCTAGCCACAGACCAGGTTAGTGTCTGTAGGTACTGCCTTAGTCTGGACACCTATTTAGCTGGTGAACTCTCTGCTAAGACTCCTAATAGGATCTCCTATTATTAGCATCTAGACTGAAATCCACCACTAATTAAGTCTGCAGAGGGAACTAGACAGTTGTTCCCATCTGACAGCTCTCTCACTCTGTGGTTGATTTGCACTGGCAAAATGGGATTTTTAGCAGCTTTACAGACATTGGCATCTCTTTCTTTATGCTTTCAGATTGTGGGAACAATTAATTTTGCAGGCACAATTACTCTTCCCTCCCTTCTCCCACTGTAGATTACGTACATGTTTAAATCTTTGAAAAGCAAGACCAATCATAGATGCCTGTGAGGCCTGAATGTGATGGGGAACACACCCATCCCACTGAAAGAAGGGCTAATGACATTTCTGATGCAGGCAGTGCAAGTTAGGTGCACTTGCAGACATGTAAAGCATGCTGGAGAAGGGGAACTTAAAAAAGGGAAACTGGCCACAGAAAAATGGGTGGGGGGGAGGTTCCCCTTTCCCACTTTTGGTTGGGGGCAGAGGGACATTTCTAAGCTTAATAGGGGCAAGGGATGCTAGAGGGCCACTTTCTGCTAGTGAGCAGTGGTAGGATTTTGGGACTACAAACAAGTGAACTGTAGCTGGGCTCCAACAAGACCAGAGAGTGAACTGAATGTCCTTTGGAAACAATTAGATTGCCCATGAGTAGGGCTCCCATAGGGGACACAGGGCAAGAGACTCAATGGCTATGTCAACACTAGAAAAAGTTAGGTCGACTTTGTTAAGTCAACTTAATAAGGTCGACTTTAAGTCGCCTTAACAAAGTGGTTTCCCTTAACCGGGACTTAGTAATTCGACCTAACTTCCCTTAGGTCGACCCAAGAAAGTGGACTTATGTGTCCACAGTGGGCTTAGGTCGATCTAAGGAAGGGTTAGGTCGACCTAAGGAGGGTTAGTTCGAATACCCCACGGTTCTTATTAAGTTGGCCTAAGTGTTCATTAGGTCGACTTAAGGAAGCCCCTTACATTGACCTAATGAAAGCCTAGTGTAGACAGGTATTAAGTTAGGTCAACTTAAGCCTCCTTAATCGACCTAACTTGCCAGTGTGGATATAGCCAATGAGACTATGGACGAACCCAGGCTAAGGGTTAGCCAACTACACTGAATAGTTGGTGCAAATAATCGTAGTTCCAAAATTGTGGCTGCCGAATTGCAGGAACGAAAGATAAAGGACTGGTGAAGGTAAGGCTAAAAATCAGATTCATAATGTTCCTTTGTGGTTGCCAAGTTAAGTTAAGTGTCTTTTAATGTCGTATCTTATCTGAAGATGTGCACAGCTGGTAATAGATTATGTGGAACTTGATTTATTGACCTTGAAAGGAGACAAGGATAAGATGATCCTGCTGAAATTTCTAGTCAGTCTTGGTATTTCAAATACGCTGGTGCCACCACCAAGGAGTTAAAAGGATGAGACTGAAAAATTGAGATGAGACTGAGAAAGCAAGCCAGTGTTTACACACTGTTTTCTCGCAGCAGTGACCAGACACCTGCATGGGAAGAAGCTTAAATAGGAAATGAAACTCAACAACACCACAAATCCTGCGAGCCTAGAGCAAAGAAAGCAAAACACGAACTGTTCTTCAGTTTCCACATTTCAAGTTTCTTTCATTGAAAGGAACTATTTGCAATGAGGTCTGAAATCCCATATTAATACAGGCACAAAGCAAAGAAGAGTTCCTGCCTCCATTGGATTATTATCATGTGGGAATTGCTGAGCTTAGACAAACAGGGCTCTCCTGTTTTCAGGAAGAAATATGAACTTACAATCAGAGTTGCTAGTTGGCCACAAGCAATGAAGTAGTTGTAGAATTAGGTTTTGCATATGGGCTCTGGCAGAGCTGGATCAAGGCCTGGAGGGTTGGGGCTGCCCACCCTTCTGGGCACACGACCCCACTGGTGCTGGGAGGCGTGGTCAGGAGCTCCAGAGCCAGTGATGTTGTGGGGGCCTGTTTAGCGGGGCCTGCAGGCCAGTGCTGCTGCAGGGCTGTGGGGGGAGGAGCATCTGGGCCAGTGCCAAAAACAGTGTTTCGCAAAAACAAGTAACAAAATCTGCCAGCGTTCGGTTTTTGGCACTACAATCATCCTGTTAACGTTCTTCCATGCTTAAAGAGCCTCCTCTCTGTCATTTATTTTGAATCCCATTTTCTAAATATGGAGAGTGCTCCAATTTTGCCCCTCTATGATATTCACTGGACTCCTGTCATCAGAGGCAGCCTTTGATGATTAGGGGCCACAGGCAAGGGCCCATTGAGGGGCCCCCCATAGGCCTGTGGGGTTCCCCCTACAAGACCCCACAGGTCCCCTCTGCCCCCCCACCAGTCCTGGCTCCATACCGCCAGCATCAGCCCTCCCTGCTACCATCAGCCCTGGCCCTTCCCACTGCCAGCCCTGCCAGCAGCTGCTCCTCCTGCTACCAGCTAAGTCAGATGCAGCTTTTGGGGTAGGTGAGGCAGGCAACGGGGCCCCTTACTGCTCGAGGCCCATGGCATGCGCCTGCTTCGCCTACCCCAAAAGCCACCTCTGCCTGTCATTTTCACACGGTGGTTCCAATGCCTCTGTTTTGTGCACTAATTCCAGGTACTAGGTTTTCTAAATCTCTTGGTAACTAAACTTGAAGTGTTTGGTTACCATGTGGCCTTATTTGTTTTGCCGTCTCCTGGGAAATCAGAAATCAGTCATTTCACATATCAGAGATGGGAAGTGCTGAGTGTTTGTTTAGCATATGAGACAGACAAAAAGCCCTTTCCACAGAACTCGCGTGTCTGCAGGATGTGTCAGAAGAGGAAGTAACGTCTGCTGAGCATCAAAGGTGTAGCAACCTTGTTTTCTTTTTAAAAACTGCTAACAGAATGTCAGAAAGTGAAAGTTCTGTCTACAGAATCACCGGCACCACTTGTCTGCAGCATCTAGGTGTTCCTTAAGAGTTCCCATCAAGTATTCCTAGCCCAACCCTTCTAAGCGTGGGAGAGTCAACAGAAGCACAGCACAAGGTCATATGACTACAGGCCCACCACTGTTTCTCTACATGAAATAATCGAGGCTAGGGAGCAGTTCACAACCAAAGTCAAGAAATCCCCCATCTGGCAGCTAGGTTCACTCAGTGTTATGACCAGCAGTACAATTCTAGGCAGATGCTTTGTGGTTCATAAAAGAATCTTGCACCAAGATGAGCTAAGCTAAACTTAGTCCATATCCTTCAGTGCCAATATTGCTATTGAGTTCAGGGGGAGTCTATATACATGAGTTACAGGAGCATGATTTGTTCTCTTCTTACTCTGTTTTCCTTGCTAAAGTTTTACTAACTTTTGAATATTTCATTGTTATGATATGTCCAACAGTTGGCCTGCCTTAGCAACAAGGCTCATTTGTTGTCTAGTAGACATTTTGATTATGTCACTTGAATCATTTCAGAATGCTGATCATTTTAATGGAGTCAGTTAACATTCTTCCTCCACAGAGGTGCCTGTTTACCTTCTGAATACGCAGACAGGATGTGAGACTAATTAGTATTCTGAGGCATATCAGTTTCCCAAGGAGAAATACTCTGGTTAAAGATGGGGCATACGTGTGCTGCTGACATTATTTATACACTTAATACCTGATAGAACAATTTAGGCAATCGATATACATTTGTAGTGATAAAAAGGCAGGGACTTTACACCATTTGAGAAGCAGGCCCCGTGTCTTGGGAACACTTTAAAAGTGATGTGCGTTCCCGAAACTGATCCTAAAATCATGCCAGAATTAAAATCAAAGAAACCCAAAATGCTTCTTTGAGTTACACAAACTGTGTCAAACTATGTAGTTTTGATTGACAATTTTACAGTCATAAATGGTACTTTTCATTGTTGATCAAATAATTATGCTGCATAATATATAATATAGTATCGCTTCAACCTATATTTTTCATGATTTATTGGGTTTTTTTAAAACCATGTTTCAGGGTCTAATCATTCCATTTCTAACAATTCTGTGACTGGAGTCTATCGCTAACATGATAGGAAGAAAACGGAGCTGTACTGTGTATAAAGTTTTGTTGGAAAGTGGTCAACATTACGGTTAAAAAGGTGAGAGGAGAGTGCACACTTGGGCATGCTGTCTAATGGAATTTCTTGCACATTATACCTTGGGTTTGCACCAATCATTTAAAAGCTGATATAAATCAGAAAAAAAATCCAAAGGATTTTAAAACTAAAAAGATTAAAATGGAGTGTTGCCTGCATATTGTCCATGTCATTTATTGATGAATGATTACATTCTTTATTATCTGAGGATATGAAAGTTAGAGCCAACCTGAGGGGGGATAAAACCTCCCTTTCCTGAAATTGGCGGGTAATAACATAGGAGAAAATATGGGAGCTGGTTAAATAAGGTCATTAGAAGAAAGTATGACTTGGGCTGTAAATACCACTTCATCTGTGATTGCATTGAAATCACTATTGTGTGAAAAACTGATGGTCTTTCTTTCTTTCTTTCTTTCTTTCTTTCTTTCTTTCTTTCTTTGTCTACTACGGGTGAAGCTCACTCCTGTCCACAGGGCCAGATCAAGGCCTACCCATCACATAGAACCTATCCTTAAATACTGTTTCGAGCATTCAAGATGGACTTAAGTGGTGCATAGGCCTTTTTCTGTCCCCTCTTCAGAGAAGTGAATTTCACTCTAGGGCTATGTCTACACTTGTAAAGTTAACTTGACTTAACAGAGTGGCTACACTTTAAGTCGACTTAAGTTGACTTTGTTAAGTTGACTTAACAGTAGACATAGCCGTCCATACTGGCTTTTAGTCAACTTAATGAGGTCGACTTAGCACTATTCCCCGTCCACACTGGCTTTAAGTTGACTTAAGGCTTAAGTAGACCTTCAGAGGTGGTATTATTAAGTCGATTTAAGGAAGTGCTTAAGTCGACTTAATAAAAGCCCAGTGTGGACGCGGCTTTGTGTAGGTTGACTTAAGTGTCCTTAAGTCGACCTAAGTTGCCAGTGTAGATGCACTCTAAGTGCTAATACAAATTCTGGAGGAGTGAAATCCTGACCCTGTTGGAATCAGTGGGAGTTGTCTATTGAAAATCAGGACTGGGGTTTCTCATCTTTGTTATTTGTTAGCTAACTATCACTAATTTTCAATTGCCCCTCCAAACCCCAAACATCCCAGTGATTTCCCTGCTTCCCCCTCCTCCCCCACTCCCAAACAAGTAAATTCTGCAAGATAGAACTTTTTCAGTAGTGGTCTGACACAGCACCTGCTCAGCTCTGTTGCCAGCGTCTATTAAAATTCTTTTGAAATGAGTGGAATGGTAAAGGACAAGTGGTATATTCAGGATGATAGCAGGTAGGCTCACTTTCCCCAAATGTTTCTGCAAGACTCAGCAGAACTGAGGGTTATTGATTAAGTTATCACAGGGTTACTGTAACAAACCTTTAGGAAGTGGACAAGCTCAGCTAGTTCTACTTTCCTTGCCTGGAAGGGCAGTCATTCCCAAAGCTGAAAGGAGCATCCTGGTCTTTTCACCTGTGTATTAACAGAACAACAGAGCACTCTCATGAGTTGCATTACAAAATGGGTTCTGTGAATTTGATGCAGAAAAAAGGCTCCTAGGAATGAAAGAGGAAATCAGCTAGACCAACAGTTCCCAACCTGGGGTACTGGACCCCCTTGGGGGGCTGGACACCAAAAATTACAGGGAATCCATGAGGCTTCAGTAATGTTGAGGTCATTTAGACCCCCACATCGGCTGGGCACAACAGCCTCAAGCCCTATGACACCTGAAATGGAGGAGCAGCCCCAAAACCAGCTAGGCACCCGATTGGAGTGGAGCAATACTGCACTGGTAGGGGCTGGAGCAACCCTAGCCAGCTGGTCAGCATCCATTACCTCCATTACACTTAGACCATGTACACACTACAAGAATAATTGCTCAACAAGCCCGTTGCGCTTTAAAAGTCACATGGTTTTTGTAGTGCAGGATCGTGTCCACACTCTGCCGCTTGTGACGGAACAGAGCCTCCCCCCCCTTGCAATTCGCGATTTCACAAGAAACCCAATTGAATTGTGGGAACCTATCCCACAGTTCCATCCATCCTGATTTGGTACTAAGAATCCTGGGTAGAAGGAGAGTAGCGCTGAGCACCATGGGTAAAGTCTTGGTTTCCCATGGTGCATTCTGTTCCCCTTGCGTCACGAGAGTTGCTACTAGCAACTCGCACCCATTTTCAACAGTAGCGTATTGCTTCCCGGAAGTCCTTTTTGCAGCAACATGGATCCAGCTCTGATCTCGACTGTCGCCTTCAGCATAATGAATACATCTCAGCTGGTGGCACAGTATGCGTTCAGCTCTGAATCAGACCAGGATTCGGATGGTGACTGCCATGCAGAACAGCACCGCATTGCTGAGCTCCTTCACAGAGCATCTGCACATGGTGCACCGCCGGTTCTGGTCACAAGAGACAAGCACCGAGTGGTGGGACCGCATCGTTTTGCAGGTGTGGGATGATGACCAGTGGCTACAGAACTTTCGAATGCGGAAAGCCACATTCATGGAACTGTGTAAAGAGCTAGCCCTTGCCCTGCGACGCAAGGACACCAAAATGAGAGCCACCCTCACTGTGGAGAAGCGTGTTGCAATCGCGCTGTGGAAAATGGCGACTCCAGACTGCTACCACTCGGTTGCGAATCAGTTTGGAGTCGGCACATCGACCGTCGGGTTAGCACTTTCACAAGTGTGCAGATCCATTAATCGTGTTCTGCTCTGGAGGACAGTGACGTTGGGCAATGTGCGGGAGATCGTCGATGGATTCGCGGCCATGGGATTCCTGAACTGTGGAGGGGCAATAGATGGCACGCTCATCCCTATTCTCGCTCCGGAGCATCTTGCGACTGAGTATATTAATAGGAAGGGCTACTTCTCCATGGTGCTTCAGGCACTGGTGGATCACAGGGGGCGTTTCATGGACATAAATGCAGGGTGGTCGGGTAAGGTGCATGATGCTCGCATTTTCTGGAACACGGGCCTGTACCAGAAGTTGCAGGCAGGGACCTTCTTCCCCGATGATAAAATTACTGTTGGGGATGTGGAGATGCCCATAGTCATCATAGGAGACCCAGCCTACCCACTGATGCCTTGGCTCATGAAGCCCTATACTGGAAATATGGATCCCAGCAAGGAGCGCTTCAATTACCGGTTAAGCCGGTGCTGAATGACTGTAGAGTGCGCCTTTGGGCACTTAAAAGGCCGCTGGTGCTGTTTGTATGGGAGGCTAGACTTAAATGAGGACAACATTCCAGCCGTCATTGCGGCGTGCTGTGTCCTGCATAACCTCTGTAAAAATAGGGAGAGAAATTTCCCCCTTCATGGGACGTGGAGACTGAGCAGCTAGAGTTTGCCTTCCAGCATTCAGCCACTAGGAGTATCGGGGGCACAGCAGAGAGCCGTCCGCATAAGGGAGGCACTTAGGGTGCATTTTAGTGATGGGGACTCATAGGACGCATTGCATCACTGTGCAGTAGTGTTCCCACGCACTATTGGGTGCTGATTGGGGTGGGGGGTCGGTGCCAGTGGGTGTATACTGTACTATGCTCAAATGAGTGAATACTAAACATGCAACAACTAATTTTATTGTGTATCAATAAAGAAACTGTGCACAGTTCAAGTGATTCAATTTTATTATTAGAAAACATTAAATATTTACAGTAAGCAGTGCCTGCAAAAGGGGCTATAGATGCGTGTAGGTGCGTGGCTCAATGCCATAGCTTTGTGCAGAAGTGGATGTAACATTGTACCAAGAGGGTCCCTGGGCTTCAAAGAACTGCTTTGAGGGAGAATGGGACATGGGGGACAGAAAGTGTTGCTGTGGCTGCAGGGGGGGGGTGAACCTGGAGCAGCTGGGTCTGCAGACCAACCATGGTCTTCAGCAGTTGGGTCTGCTCCTATAGGATGCTTATGAGGGCATCCTTCTGCTTCTGCCTCCTCAAATTGTTTTCTTTGTGCTCCTACCGGCACTCCTGCCTCTATTGTCTAGTCTCCCTTGCTGATGCCTTGTTGGACTGCATCAGCTCTTGGAAGATATCCTCCTTGCTCCTGCGAGGCCTCCTCCTTATCTGTCTCAGCCGGTCAGCTGGCGCAGACCACCGACCAGCGAATGTTGTTTCTAATTAAAATGAAACATCATAAGTAGTGCTATTGGTCTCGCTTTGGTTAAGGAGCTGGTAATATGCTCTGCCGCCACATTCCTCTGTGCCCACGGGACAGGGCATTGCCGGGGACTGAAAGGGCTTTTGCAAAGGGAGTTTCGGGTTGCCGAGACAAGACACACAGCTCCGTGAATTATTTTCAGTGCTTTGGGCGATTAGTTCAAACACGGCACGGCCATGGAAGCCGATATCTCGCTGCTTAGAGTGCCTCTGCAAGCCAGAATGCATATCCTGCATGTCACTGGCTTTCAGCCAGGACCGTACACAGCAGACTTGTGCACAGCCATGGTTCCCGCTGCTGTGCTTTGCAACTGGCGAGGGAGAGTATCCCTCTATGGGGGAGGGGAAACAGTTGCTCTCCCATCGAATTTAACTAGGAGGCTGTGGAAGTACATCGAGGACACCTTCAGTGATCTCAACGGAGAGGATTTCTTGACAATTACAGCATGCGTTGATGCACTGCTCATGTAACGCAGGGTAGAACCCCCCATCCAAAAAAAAAAAGAAAGGATGAAACCCAAAACACCTATTTCCCGCCCGCTCTTCATTTGCCCGCAAAGCTTATCCAGCTAGCATAGAAGCCACTTCTGATGAAACTTACCAGAGCTCCCCTCTTCTGCATCTGAGGACAGTATGGAGAAGGAATCTGGGCAGCACGTGTCGGGTGGTGTGGAGAACAGCTCCTGGCTCCCTAGGTCGGCTGCACCGCTTTCACCCTCCAGGTCATCCTCCATCTCCACGTCCTTGTCGACGAATTGCTCGTCACCATCTGCTCCAATATCCTTTTCATGGGGGGGTTATGACGTGTTCACAGGAGCTTTTGGGGTGGTTGCGGGATCCCCACTCAGGATTGCTTCCAGCTCCTTGTAAAATCGGCATGTAGTCGGTGCTGAGCCGGAGCGCTGGTTTGCCTCTCTGGCTCTGTGGTACGTAATCCACAACTCCTTCACCTTCGACCTGCACTGAAGAGTGTCTCTCTTGTACCCCTTCTCTGCCATGGCCCGAGAAATCTGGCCAAAAATATCAAAATTCTGCCGGCTGCCACGTAACTGTGCCTGCACAGTGGACTCTCCCCAGATGCCTATGAAATCAAGCACCTCAGCTGTGGTCGAGACTGGAGCACGTTTGCTGCGTTGAGCCGCCATTGCTCTTGGAATACACAGCTGCAGCTGCACTCCACACCAAGCAAACAGGAAGAGTGAAGAATTAAAAAATTCCCGGGAATGATGGGAGGGCGGGTACAGTCACGCCACAGCCACAGAGCGCAGAAGGAAGTGCAGAAGGGATGGAATTGGAATTCTGGGACATTTCCGGAGGTTTCATATTGCGCAGCAACCGTACATACATGAACTATTGCGGAACAGCTATTCCTCGGTAGCCGCTACCACCCTCGTTTTGGTGGTTTACATGTTGCGCGGTAAGACAGCTGTTACCGCGTGACAACATGGGTTTGTGTGTGGACGCTGTGCCTGTTATCGCGCAATAATGAGCGTTATTGTGCAATAACTTTGCAGTGTGTACAAGGCCTTAGTCCATGAGGGATAGGAAGAGGTGGAGCAACCCATGGAGTGTGGTGGTGGCTGCACCCAGGGAAGGTTTAGCTTCTTACACGGGTAAGAGTAATTTATTATGACTATTGTTATTATTATTTATTTACGTAATGTTGTGATTATTATCATAATATGTATTTATAGGGGTTATATGTGTTTATGGACGGGCTAGGGTGGGGCAGGGCGATGGGGAAGCTTCATGTTTTATCTAGTGTTAACTAGTAAGGCTTTCACACAAAAAGGTTGGGAACCACTGCACTAGATGGTGTCCTAAGCAGCTGCTTTCTGTCTTCTCTCAGCAAAGTCCTTTGCTTTTCTGCAGACAAAACGAGGCTGAATAAGTCCCGACACAAGCCAGAACACTAGTTGTAACAGTATCTGACGATTTGTCTCTTTGCGGGCACTTCAGCTATAAAAATACATGGCACTGGTGCTCTAATAACCCATATTCAATACACATTGATACTTACCCTGCCAACAGCCTTTCAATCCAGTGAATTCAAACCAACAGTAGCCAAATCTTGGGCCTTTCTGCCTCTTCCTCTGTATAGGGGTTAATTCTCCCCTTGCTGCTAGTCTGCCCTCAACTCTTTTAGCGTTACTGTCTCATCCACTCCTCTCTAGTATTGGCAGATTTTTCTGCTTTACCCACAAGAATCTCTCTTTTTAATGCCATGCCACCTTCTGTGCATGTAACATGCTCATTAAGCTAGCCTGCAAGGCCATTCCTGCTCTGCTTTTAAATCCCTCTTGAAGGTTCACTTTTACTGTGACACAAAGAAGAAGCTAATTGGAAGATTGTGGCTGGGTTGTGACTATTTGGGGATAATCTATATCTTTTACCAAAGGAAAATAATTGTTATTTAAACATCGCATTACAAACTTGGCCAGCTGGCACCTTGACCATTTTAGTTATACCAGAGACTGCTCCCTTTCTTTATACCCTTTGTCTGTTTTTCTTCTAGATGATAAATCCTTCAGGGCAGAGGCCTTTCTTCTTTTATGCCTGAAAAGTGCCTGGGATGTTGGCAGAAACAACGATCATAAGTATGTTTTGCTAATTAGGGCAGGGTGGAAACAGAGAGGGATTCAATACCCCTATGCTCCAGAGAGAAGCTGCATGTTCCATAGGTGGAAGGAGCAGGCCATGGACGTGTTCAGTGGGTTGGTGGTAGTGCAGATGAATTACATAACTATAAAGACTGCCAGATCAGGCCAGAGGTCCATCTAATCTAATACTCTGTCCCTGAGAGTGACCAACACTACATGCTTAAGAAGAAAGGACAAGAAAAGCCTATAACAGTCAATCCTTGGAAGTCCAAGGCTTGATTAGGCGCAGAGACTGAGGCTATGGGTACACTGAAGTGGCCACAAATACTCCTATGCACTGTCTGTAAGGACAGAGATATTAGCCGCAGGAAATTGCATTCTTTCCTTCCTGTGTTCAGTGCCACATACTTTCAAGGAACTGCTGCATTTCAATGATGAACAAAATAATTCTCAGGTATAGCCTGTATCTGGGATCCTTCAGAATAAAGATGCTAAAGAGATGGTGGTTGTTGTCAATTACAAATTTGTATAGCATGAACATTCATTAAAAAGTTGCCTGGGCAAAAAGAGTGGAATCATTTCACTTGGCAAATTACTTGGTGCTTTTGATGTTGAGTTGTAAAATGTACAGAACGTCTAGCACCAGACACATCACAAGCTCATTTGGTCTAGCGCCAGCCAAGAGAACTAATACAACATGTGAATTCCCCATAGCCAGCAGACTTGCAGAGGACTGGTAGGATCTTTCTATCCTATGAAGATGCAAACATTCTGGTGCCTGGAACACTGTTATTTGGAAATAAAAGTAGGGTACGTTAATCGACTGAGTTGCAGTACAAAAAAGTAACTTTCACTAAAAAAGGGCCACAATAGCAACTAGAAAATGGAAAGTGTTTTGCTGAATTAGACTAACATGGGTACCCCTTTGGAACTTGTCAGCATGCAAGGCACTGACTATGTCTGTATGAAGTGGAAATCCATCAACTTCATTTTCCATTTTCTAGCAACTGACGAAGTGGGACTTCACCCACAAAAGCTCATGGAAAAAAATAAATTTGTTAGTCTTTAAAAGTGCCACAGGACTCCTTGCTTGTTTTGCTGAACTAGACTGACACAGCTACACCTCTGGAACTTGCCAACAGCAACTAGGTTTCTGATGAATAGTGCTGGGTTGACAATCTTGGAACCTAAAATCTTTTATTCAAAGCAGCCATGTGCATTTGAAATAAACATTAGAAATACCAAAGATAGGTTCTCCCACACTCTCTCTTCAGTCAAATAATTTTGACTCTGGGTCTAATAAATCATCGAACTCCCAAGGATTGTCTATTATGGGGTTTTCTTGCCCTTTCATCTAAAGTAGCTAGTGTTGGTCAGTCTCAGAGACAGAATACTGGATTAGGTAGACCACTGCTTGGTCTGGCAATTCCTATACTTGTATATTCCTCTCTGCTGAAACATCCAACAAATTACTATTATATGCTGGCCCTTGGGGCTGCCATTCAAAAGCCCTCAAGCTTGAGTCACTGCATTCTTTGCTATCTCATTTTTTAAGGGGGCTGAGCTGTCAAAAATATATAACAACAACAACACTGTTTTATTCTGCTTTGGCTACTACATATGGTGGGCACTAATTAAGGAAAAAAATACGTGATGTGTTTAAAATTTCCCCATCTTGGTGCAATTTTCCATTCTAAATATAGGGAAATACAACATTAAAATCAAATAACATTGTGCGGTAAGTACTGATTGCCTCTTTCTCCAAATAAGTTCATTTTATAGGTTACAGTCTACCAAGCCCTGCAGAGATGGTTTCCCTCCCTATGTCTTGTCCCAACACTTGTGCTCTGCTATTTCATTCTTACTATGGGTTCTGGGGGTTGAATTTTCCAGGGCTTGTGTCAGGGTATTCTCGAGGGTGAGACTCATCTTTGGGAAGTGTCCTTTGTTCTGATCTCTCAGCCCTTGAGCGTGGTGAGCCTCAATGCATAGCTATTCTCTTTTGGTCAGGAATTAGCTGATATTGATCTTTCCATCAGGGTCTGAGCAGCTTCTGTTCTGGCTCTTTATTTTAAAAGGTCTATACTTTGTTTATGTTATAGTTGTTGTGATGCGGTGGGTAGATTATGTTCTAATGCCTGGAAGGGGTCACATGTCTTTGTGTCACACTGGCCTTCCTTGGAGCCTCTGGGTGTAGGCCTCACCATAACAGAAGGGAGCACAGGTATTTGGGGAATTCAAGCTGAAGTTTCTGTGCCCAAACTGAGACAATCTGATGCTCAGACTAAACAGATTTATATCCATAAAAGGGACTGGGTTACTCTTAAGGAAAGGAGGATGGTTACATCAGGTGCTTGTTGGCCACAAGCCAGGCAGGAGAAGCTCTGGAGATATAAGGGCTACCTTGTTTGGTTTTATGTTGTCGGTTTGGAGTTTGCAATTGGTTATGCTGCATGGAAGCAATGTGGCCAGCTTTACTGTTCTGTGTTATTTTGGCTGAACAAGAACCTAGTACATAAACTGTAAGCCCCAGATAGGACGGGGTTTTCTTTTCTATTTAACCAGGGACTCCTGTGAACTTTTTCTCCAGCTGCCTAAACCTTGGCCTCTGCATAACTGTTGTTAATTAGTGGAAGGTGCCAGTTGCCTGAGCAGTGGGCAGCATTCCAAATCTCTAAACAAGACCACCATCATATGGTGAACTTTATAACATGGACTCTGTACCTCTAGAAAATGGACTGAAAAAAGGAAATAAAATTGCAATTAAACACAAGAAAACCCCTATGTTAGAAGGACCTTATTAATGTTACTCAGAAGTATGAATATGCTAGAATTAAGGTTGTGTATGCAGGGAGCCAGGCAAGCTGCTGAGGATTCAGGAAGCCTGGGGGGATACAGGAAGCCTCTGGCTTTGAATTCCATGAAACTTCTCTCTCTGTCTTCTGCCTCCCCTGCTCACAGCCGCAGGATCCTTTCCCAGAGAGTCCCATCCTTCCACTGTAGCTCTCAATTTCAGTGTTTTTGCCTACCCAGTTCAGAACTCCTCCCTCTGCTCCCCAAACCCAGTTTCATTGGCCAACCAGTCCCAATTTCCCAGCACGCCCACTCTCCATTTTCCTCTCCACTGGCCTCCAATCTCAGTCATGTGCACCCTCTCACCAGGCTCCTTGCCACAATCTGCTTCCTCTACCCCACTTTTCTAGATCTGGCTCTTGAGCCATCTGTATATGAATCAGGTCTCTTTCTCTTCCACTCTGACTGGACCCAGTTGGGGGATCATTGAGAGTTTTCGGTTCTGGTGCCTGGTCCTGGGGAGATCTGCTGCAGCTCAGATCTGCAACTGCAGGGAAAATCCCTCTCAGCCTTGGCCGGGAGAAGTTCCGAGCAGGCAGAATTTTTAGTTTTTAGCTGTGATACTCTAGCAAGTCTCTGCTGAGCATAAGCAAATTGCAATGTTTTCAAAGGTTGGCAGATTTTCATGGGGATAGCAAAAGGCACATCCCTGACACAAGAGTCACTCCTTCCCGCCCCCCGCCACGACTGCTACCAAATTTCAAGTGTCTGCTGGAAAGCATGGGACATGAGAATTTCTCAAAGAAAAGAGAATCAGAATTTTTTTAAAAATGGGCAAAATAACATATTTTCCTGTAGACTTGTTTTTGGAAACAGCTGAACCATTTTGGCTGAAATTACATATATATAATCAGTCTGAGGCATATGCCCAGCATGCAAAATTTCAACCTAGTTGATTTAAATTTGTAAAAGTTATTTGTACCTGAAAACAGGTTACAGCTGTTAATAAGGTTGCCTAATTGTCCTTCCTATAATAGGAAGCCCAGGAACCTTATTAATAGGCAGTGCCATCAGTACTGACTCTCATAAGCTATTCATGAATTGGTAGATGGGAATGAGTTTCTCTTAGAAACTGTGAGAATAATTCATTTTTCAAATTGCTGGCTAAACCAAACATTTTTTGTCTTTTTAATTGTGGATCAACCTTAAAAATGTTTTGAACTTTTAACCAACAAAGTAAAAAGTTAAAAAGATCATTTCAGGGTGAAACGTTTTGTCAATCTGAAGAGAGACAATTTATTTTTCGTCTTCAACTTTTTTTTTTTTTTTTTGAAAATGAAATGATAGTAAAACTTTAAATGAAATATCATTTTATATCAAAAATAAAAAATATTTTGAAAATGTCAAAATGAAATGTTTTAGTGCTTTATCCGAATTTGTTTCAATTTGGTGAGTTGACAGAAATATGCAAAATGCCTCAGCTCAAATCTGCCTTCTCCCTAGCTATTTGCTGCTCCCCCCTGTAAAGTAAATACTTTCATTTCATGATTACAGTGTTGAAATGGACATGAATCAAGGCAATCTAGCATCCTTCAAAAGGACAGATATGTCATTTGACACATGCAGGGAACATATTTTAACTATTAGCTGAAGACTGATCATAAAATTTTCCATTCCCCTTTTTAAAAAGTTCACAGTTCTCTGGCTTTTTTCCTCTTCTTTTTTGTTTAAAACGTCACCAGGAAATAATGGGGTGGTGTTTTTGGTTGAAGAGAGAGGATAAAAGACATGTAGCAGAGAGCCAGAACATTCCGGGAGGGGAGCTGAGCCAGAGTTTCTCTCTCTTGCTGTAGATTCTCTTTCTAAATGGCAGGCAAAAAGAAAACAAAATAAAAACCAACCTTGAAGCTACTCCAGATTTCTTGCATTTCTGCTAGCTGCCAATGTTCTCTTTGAATTGTCTGAAGTAATTTCAAGGGGAGCTGCATGCTCTTAAAACTAGGAAAGTCAAACAGCAGCACCAGAAAGCCACTGTTTATGGCAGTTCCTTTAATCCCCATCTTGCCTGTACTCGTGGAAAATCTTTGTTTCTTTTTCTCCATCCTTCTCTTTTGCTCTCTCCCTTTCTCCCACTTATTCCTCTTTCCCTTTCTCTCTCCTCCTTCTTCCTCTCCCTTCTATTTTTATTGCTCACTTTCATCAGTAAATTAGGTTGTGGAGTGACTGTGCTATTATTTGCAAGCCAGGAGGCAACCTCTTTAAAAACTCATCAAGGTCCTATATAGAGTTCTCAGGGGCTTATATTCCCTTCCATCACATCTACACCAAAACATATGCCAAATCTATGTTTTCTTACCCAGAATTCAAAAACTCAGACTTGGGGGAAAAATGAACAATGATCTATTTGTGTTTTCACAGCTGAGGACCACACATTTCATGGTGGGTATATCAGGATCTGTTTCTCCAGGACAGGGTGCACAACAATAAAACTGTAAGGAAATTCAGAAGTTCAAGTGCTGCATGAGAAATGGAAGGACAAAGAGACCCTTTTAATGCTATCTTTCCCAGCATCCCTGAGCAAGAAAATAAATTACTATCTGTTGTCTACTCTCTGAGGCTCAGAAACAGGGAATGTTTTTTCTGTAACCCAACACTACTTGCTAAGGTGAATGGAAGTCCACAGCCGCTCTTTTCTCTGCCCCCAATTTTCTTTGTTCAGTTCTGCTGGTAATAGTAAATCCTTAGACAATGAAGTACTCTTTATAGGAATATACAGTATGAGTATTTGAAACATCTTGTTGAGAGATATCCATCATTTCATTACAAGACTTTATTTACGGCAAAATCTTCCATTTTCAGATCTGTGGTCTTTGCAAATTTATCATGCCTTAGAAACGCTGGAAGGCAGAGTTTCAGAAATCTTGAGTTACCTAGCACTGCAGAAGCTATTTATAAATCATTTAAAATTCCAGATTCAGGATTACCTCTTCCACATATTTTTTAACTCCTTGTTTGGAAATTTTTTTCCCCATCTGTTATATAGATACCACACAGTGTAGTGTTGTTATTTATTATTTATTTGCATTGTGGATCTGTGTTTGTATGGTGCCTAGCAAAATGGAGTCAAGCCTATGACTACGGCACTATTCTCGTACAAATAATAATAATCAAGGCCTCAGTCATGGAGCAACAAGCTGTTGTACTAAGTTCTGTGCAAAAAACTGTTTCCTGTTCCATGTAAAGATAAAACAGGAGACAACTGGTGACTGCAATAGACAGAAGAAAAAAAAGAAGCAACAGAAGGTAACAGAGAGACAGTACTGGTCAGCATGAAAAAGATTGCAACTGGGATATCTTGATTTAACTCTAGTACAATGGTGCTGTGAAATTGTGAATCTGGCAGCGGACAAGATACTTATTCTGCCTCTAGGTAATGCGGTTCATTTCATTCATGTATATTTTGATCTGAATACATTGTTTAGTATCACGTAACCAAGAATTGATAAACTGGAAGACGTCCAGAGAAGGAGAACAAAATGATTAAGGTGCTGGAAAGATTCACTTAGGCGGAAAGATTAAAAGAGAGAACTATGTATAGGCTGAGAAGTGATGACTAAGAGGCAGGCATGATAACAGTCTGCAAATATTTGAAGGGTGTAAACACCAAAGAGGGAGAGGAATTATTTGGTGTGGTGCACAGGGTTATTATTGTGGGTAACGGGATGAACTCAATTAAGGAAACCATCCTAGAGTTAGATCCGTCAGGCTGTGGAATGGTGTTCTAAGGCAGTGGTTCTCTAACCTTTTGCGGGTCGCGACACGCTTGACTGTATTTTGTGACCCTACAAAATACACCAGACACCCCCCCCCCCCGCCAAATCCAGCCATTTCCCCAGCTCTCCGTGACACACTTACTGCAGTGTGGCAATACAGTAATGTGGCCCAACACGGTGCTTAAGAAGCGCTGTTCTAAGGGATACTCCATTGCTTTGTTCCAAAGGGGTAGCCATGTCAGTCTAGGTCAGCCAAACAAACAGGGAGTCCTGTGGCACTTTTAAAGACTAACAAATTTATTTATCGCATGAGCTTTCTTTTTTTGTTAGTCTTTAAAAGTGCTACAGGACTCCTTGTTTGTTCCATTGCTTTGGACTTTAAAATCGATCCTGGAGAAATGACTAAGGAATATCTTGCCAGGACAAAAGGGATGGACAGTCTTCTGGAACATTCTGTTCTATTTAGGTTCCTATATCACAGCCATTACTTTGGTTCCTAAGTGTTGTGTGTCTTTCCATTTCTCACTTCTGAGCTAATGGTTTCACAATTGTCCATGTGAGATGAAGACCTCTTGCAGGGAGGTACTGCTTCTAGACGTGAATGTAAGTCAGTCTTTGGGACTTTTCAGTCCTGGATGCCTCTGTCAAACACACTTTCTCCACATTGCATGAACTTCCCATGTCACCCAAGGGAGAACACAACAAGAATTTCTAACAGAAAAGTCTTCATGCTCACTAAACAGTTCCAAAGTTTCATATTCCTGGAAAAGGCAGAGTTTGCAGCTGAGGAAAGCAGAGAGAGTTCAGCCACAAATTACTGGGCTCAATAGCATTTACTACAGTAGTGGGGGAAGAGGGGAATCCCTTCCCCTGCAGGAATCACCAGCTGAACTTCAATGGTTTGTATTTCCCAGGGCATCGAAGTAGAAGGCAACTGAGGTTCCTTCTCACCTTAAACTCTTTTAATTAGTAAAATACTGGAGTTTTAAGAAAACATTTGGTTTGCCATAAATTACTGCATTTTCAAAAGTTGAGAAATTCAGTTGATGAGATGACAGTATGATCTTCTTGCTGCTGGAATTATTTAAATCACAAGCAGAACACTGTCAATGTTCTCAGCTGCTGACTGAGTGTATTGGTCTAATTTATATACTCATTTAATGCCTTTCCCCCTTCTCCTCTGATTTTAGCCATCACCTCCCTCTTCTTTTGGAGGAATCACTCTGTGGCACCTTGTCACAAGTACACATGGATAATGAAATGGCTGTTCTTCTGTTCCAGTGGGGATGTCTTCTATAGGAGGAGTCTGTAGAGAGCACGCTCAATACTGTCCACCACAGATCAAGTTATCTATCCCTTCTTGGGTATACTAATCTTGCTTTGTGCAGACATCTGCATTAGCATTTAGAAACTGCTTACAAGCCTTAGTTTCCAACAGTGTATCTGGGATGGCCAGGTATCTCTGGAATTTTGATGTGGGAATTGGTATTTAAGAATGCAATCTATTTAGAAAAAGTTAGTATGAAAAGATTGTTGCTATATATAAAAAAAGTAATTT
This sequence comes from Pelusios castaneus, assembly GCA_007922175.1. Classification (NCBI taxonomy): domain Eukaryota; kingdom Metazoa; phylum Chordata; order Testudines; family Pelomedusidae; genus Pelusios; species Pelusios castaneus. The sequence goes on along the minus strand of ML685785.1, from coordinate 16,928,771 downwards.
CCATGCAATCCATGCAATCCATGGAAGAAAAAGCTTTGAACCACTCCAGCTAATGCATCATATTGCCAGGAAAGAGACCTGCATTATTAGCTATTTTTGAGCTTTGCTTTTGAGGCATTGAGATGGTATGGAGCAATTAATAATCAGGACATTCAGGAGGGAGTGGGCTAGGTTGCTTATAAAGAGACTTGAAATACTCACTTTGGGTGGGAGATGCAAGAGAGATTGTAGAACAGGACACTCACTCTCATCTGAAAGATCTGCCTGTGCTTTAATCCAGGCAGTGATAAAGACACTTGTTTTTTTCCAGGCTATTGGCAGGGATGCACTTAATTGTAGTATTAATGCAGGAGTCGGCAACCCCTGGCACGCATGCCAAACGTGGCACGCGGACCAAGCAGGAGCGGCACACGGCGCCACTCACTGGCCCCTCTCCCCAGCATGGCCTAGGGCCACAAGAGCCGAGTGCCACAGTTCCATGCTCCACTGTTTGCACTTCACCCTGGGGAGCATGACTAGCAGGAAAAAAATGGTGCTGTGGTGTACAGGGCTCCTGCCCCCGCTGGGCAGGGCCATCCCTTGGGGGAGCGGCAGGACCCAGGGCCAATCGACCTCGGGGGGTCGTGCCACTGCCTCCCCTTGCTGGAGGGGAGTGGGGCAGGTCAGCCAGCCCATAGCCATCAACCGCCAATGGGAGGCAGCCCCAGCCCTGGCTGGGAACTGGTGGCTGCCCGCCAGTGGGAGCTGGCCCCGGCCCCAGCCCCAGCCCCAGCCCCAGCATTGGCCAGGAACCGGAAGCCACCCACCAGCGCGAGCCGGCCCCAGCCCTGGCCGGGAACCAGAGGCCACCGCCCAGTGGGAGCCAGCCCCGGCCACAGCCAGGAACCGGAGGTTACCTGCCAGCAGGAGCTGGCCCCGGCCCCAGCTGGGAACTAGAGGCCTGGCCCCGCCCCCTTTTGACCCCACCTCCAGCACCTGCTGAGGGTGCGGTGCGTGGGGCTGGCACAGGGCCCAGCAAAGGTTGCTGACCTCTGTATTAATGTAAACAGCTAGCAGCCCGACTTAGACTAGCGACTTTGGTTTGGAGATCTGAACAACCCAACCAAAACCACCATAACAATTTTCACTTTGTGGTTATTTCATGATTCAGAAATGTAGTTTGTCATGAGAACCGGATGACCGGCCTATATTCTCTGACAAAAAGAAAAATGTGAAATTTCTTGTTTTTAAATACAAATTGATTTTCACACCAAAGATTATATATCGATATGAGTACTCAAAAATCCAAAAATGTATAAAGAGTAGTAGTGATGGTTGATTTGGAAAATTGGACCACTTTGACCAGTACTGTATCAAATAGGAATTCCAAAATAGATTAAATTTGGGCATATATAAGGAAATCAAATAGTTTTACATTTATACATCATGCCTACACTCTGACTGCGCATACATAGCAGAAGGATTCAATCATGCTCATAGCTCTAGCATGCCAATAAGCCATTTTTTAAAAATTTCAGTACTGTGTGGTTCTATTGAAAAGTTAATCTTTCATCTTCTCCCAATTTCTCAGTGGGGAAGAACCCTCTGTTTTATAGGATCTTTTATTATTTTCCACTCACTCCTCTGCCCCCACCACCAGGCTCCATATTGGGATTATGTGACTATCTGTAAATTTCTAGTGAAATGCAATTTTCCACTCTTAATCCCTCTCCACACTAAATAGAAACATATTACATGAATCTGCTTTTAAACACAGGCTCAGCTAATATGGGTTGAATGCTCTTTGCCTGATCTGTGTGCACCATATAGAACCATGTAAAACCAGATTTTAAAAAAACCCTGCTGTTAGAGTCTGCTGTCAGCTACTACACTGATGTCAACTAGAATACATTTTTGGACTTCAATAAAGTTATTCTGGATTTACACCAGAAAGAAGAATTTGGCCTCTGTTTTCCAGTCTAGGTTCTTATGTATCTGTCAAACTAAGTTCAGTAAAACAGCTTCTAGTCTAAATCCTAGAACAGGATTTACATGCAGAATTTTTATTCATGCTTACTAGTCTAGGCACACTTAACCTTTGTTAGCTGAAATAGCTTTTAAAAGGAAGCTTTGGGGGAACTGGGGTATTCATAATCTAGAACCAGATCTGAATTTCAGTAATTGTTTTAGCTCACAGATGGGATATGATCCATCACATGCAAATATCCCCCAAATCTGAACTACCCTGATTTTTACTTTTTTGAGTGGGTGAGGAGAGGGACCACAGGGGATGGCCAATTTCAGTAGCTGAATTTTGCACCCTAGTTCCATTTCTAGTGGATACTGACTGAATTGCAATTCTTCTTATTTGGAATACATATTGATAGCAACATAGTGATGGAATTCCTGCTAAGATAATACACTTTAAATATAAGAAGCAGATTGGCCTTCAGTGATGGCCAAGATAGACTATGCTGCTCTGAGGGAACAAGAGGCATAAAGCTCTATTTTCCCTTGTGAATTCCTTGAGCCACCCCATCCCATTTAACTGTGCTGTTTTCACTGGCTATTTACAGATACGTTCCAAAGGGGTAGCCATGTTAGTCTAGTTCAGCAAAACATCCAAGGAGTCTGATGGCACTTCAAGTGTCTGACGAAGTGGGATTTTCTCCCACAAAAGCTCAGGCGATAAATACATTTGGTAGTCTTTAAAAGTGCCATCGGACTCCTTGTTTGTATTTAAAGCTAGGAACCACTTCCTCAGTTTCTTTCTTTTCTGAGAGAGACTGTATGAAAATAAATTGAATTGTTATTTGATAGTATGCTCTCCCTCTGAACAAAAATACACTGCTTGGCCTGCATTATCAAACAATATGAATGATACCTGTGGCTTGAGAAATAGTTAAGATTAGAAGATTCCTAGAAGGAAAACAAAAAAGCTCTGGGATTTGGGACTCTAATCCTGTGGTGGTTGCAGGGTTTGCACAGTAGCCTCAGCACCTGATGCAGTCATCAACTCATTTGATCATACCCTGAAATAATACTAGTGTTGCACATTGCAATGTGTACTTTTATATGATACAAAGAATACAGAAAGCAGAGATGTTCAGAGGGCCTGGAGCATATAAATCATGTGTGAATCTCTCTGGCTCTGTCTACACTGGCAAGTTAGTTCGAATTAAGGAAGCTTAATTCGAACTAACTAAAGCCATGGCTACACTAGCTTTTATTAGTTCGAATTAAGGGCTTCCTTAATTCGAACTAATAAATTTGAATATGCTATTCGAACTAAGGGTTAATTCAAACTAGTTAGTTCGAATTAACCAATGTGGCCATGTTAGTTCGAACTAATTGCTTAGTTCGAACTAACCGGCCCATTAAACTCAATGCAATTCGCTAATTCGAACTAAGCAAGTGCCATGAATGGCACTTGCTTAGTTCGAACTAAATTTTTCTAGTTCAAATGAAGTTAATTTGAACTAACTACAATTAGTTCAAATTTGTTAGTTCGAATTAACTAATTCGAACTAACTTTAGTAAGTGTAGACATAGCCTCTGTGTTTGCTCAGGAGATGGGGAATACCGATTCCTTGGTATTATTCAAGATTTCCTAGATGTCCTTCCATTGGTGCTTCATGTGTAAGGAGTTCAATAGACTTTTGGGGTATGAAGTAGAAGAATTACTGTATTGTGTGGCACCTGTCCTCTGTGTCCCCACTGGATTGCTGTGTGGGAATCTAAGAGAGAGTTAATACGACTCTTGTTCATCAACCATCTTGTGTCCCTTCTGCAGCTGGTATTAAGCAGCTGCAGGAGGCCCCAGCCTATGGTAGCATGATGTCTGTTGGGATGCAAGTGCAGTGAACAAACAGCAATTTGTGCATAGGGAAATATCCTTCCCTCACCCATGATTGGTGAGGTTTGATAGACCTTCCCCCCACCAAATTCTACAGGACCTCAAACCCCTATATAGCATTCTGTGAGGGTTTCTTCTTTCCCTTTCTCCTATTGTATGTGTTTCTTTATGATAGGGGTGGAGTGGGAGCAGTGTGGTCCCAAATAATTTGCTTTCCTCTCACTTGATCCTCTCTCACCATGCAGTATTACAAACCGCAATGCCCCTTAAACATGTAAACAGGAAATCTGAACTATGAGTGCTCTTTGTGAGATCCCACGACAGAGAGAGACACAGCAAAACAAACCATCAGAATTTTCTCCTCAAATGCACGATGCATATGAATTTTGACATTTCTAGCAAGAAATTTTGAGTGGCAGCAACAAGAGAAGAAAACAAGCAAGAAAAAGTCTAAAGAGAGAAGGAAGCAGAGGGAAACTGGAATTGAATGGAAATGAGTCAAAGAGCAGAAGTTCTGGTTAAAAAAAGATCTCTGTTAGGTCTGAATGGCTGAATTATGTGAGTCACAAGTGGCTTGTTGTATGGGTTCAGTTTAATAGCAAGCACACCACTGCTGATCTACATTACCTTCATTTAAATACATGCGCCTTGAGCATTTGGCAAAGGGACAAAAGATTAAGAGCTGTTGTTAGGGCTGGTCAGCTCCAGTGATGATTTAATAAAATGTTAGCATTTGGTTTAACGTTGCTTTCTCCAGTCCCCTTGGTAAATGTTGATAAAATCTGCCCTAATTTCTTTCATAGCAAACAAAATTGAATCAGAAGGGAGGAGGAGAAGCCAGTTAAACATTTGTACTCTAAAAGCTCTTTATTTTATAGTATAACCTGCCATTTCTTTGAACAGCTAAAACACTGAAATGTTTGTGTACTAGAGCAGTGTTTATAGGGGTTATATGTGTTTCTGGCCGGATCGGGGGTTGAGTGGGGGGGAGCATGTGTTTTACCTACTGTTAACTAGCAGGGCTTTCACTCAAAAAGGTTGGGAACAACTGCACTGATTACTCTTGTCCTCATGCTTTTTGACCCTGTCAAAGAATTCTAGTAGATTAATGAGGCATGACTTCCCTTTTCAAAAACCATGTTGACTCTTCCCCAACAAATCATATTCATCTATGTGCCTGATAATTCTTCAGTATAGTTTCAACCAATTTGCCTGGCACTGAAGTTAACTGGCCTGTACTCAACTCATAATCTAAATATTCTTCTGGGGAGCTGTGAATGTGAATATCATGCTCAGGTAACATCTGGCTGATTACAAGAACATGTAGCAAAAAATAATTGGAAAGAAATGGTAGCCGCATACAATATAAGAACCACGTAGATGCAGTCATTCAGGTGTTCCACTTAGAGAGAATTAATGCTTTTGGATAACAGAAATACTTTGTGATTAAAGCCACATTGCACTTTACGGTTCTGGGTTGCAGAGATCGAAATGAATATTTTTCTGGGTTTCGACTTTGAGAATTTCACTTTGAGATTTGGATTGCTGCAAAACTCAGAGTGAAATTGTTTCCAAAGCACTGAGTTATATCTGGTTTTATGTGAAGCTAATTGAAACTGAGTTCAAGCATTAAGAAAATTTGAGAACATTAGTGAAACTTTTGATGAATCAGCTTGATGATCAGAGTTGAAACCCAAGAAGCCTCCTGTGGTTTGAGTTCCCGAAAGACATGGGCTCAGGTTGTACAATACGGGTCCCGGATGGGATCTGAACAAACCCAATGATCAGCATTCTGGGCTGGTCAGTGCACAATTAAAAGTGAGCTGTGGATCTGAATCCAAACAGGATTTGAATTCAGTCTCCTGGGCCAGATAAATCTCTAGTTTTAGGTTCGCTAATGAAAGGGTTCCACAGCTCTTTTTTTAAAAAATTTGGATTCTAGACCTAGCAACTTTGTGACCAAAGTTCATCCAAGAGAAAGAGTAGGTTGCTAGAGAGTGCTGTAAAGGTGTTCTACTGTCTGCAAAGTGAAACTTTAGAAACTGTGGGCCTCAAGTCTAATCCTTTCCTCACCAATGGTTTGAAAAGATGCATGATGATTACAAAGTAAAGATGAGCCCAGTTGAATCTGGACGTTGGGTTTGGTCCATTATAAAGACAGGGTATATTTGTGAAATCAAGATCTGACTTTATATTTCAAATATCTCCAAAGTTTATTATAGATCCAGAGATGATATTTGGGCTTATTTTCAATCCCGAGAATTTGTAACTACTTTTCTGAGAATTGTTACCTGTTTGATGTATGTCTAGAAAGAGGTAATGAAACTTGTATATAGCAAAAGAAATTTTGAATGGAAACAGACACCTGCTATGTTAAGACAGAAAACACCAACTTTCTAAAATGGATGAAAGGGGAACAGTACTCTAAGAACAGCATCTGTTCCAAGCTCACAGCCCTTCAGTACCTCTCTTTCCCCATCATGCTCAGGGACTTGGTCCCACCCTTTTGTTGTTGGTGTGCTTTTGCTTGACAGCTGTTCTCCATTACATTAATGATGGGTGAAAGTTTCATGCTAAGCTTCACGGCCTATCTTCCATCCTCATCCTTCCTCCCAGATATACATTTTTTAAATTTGATATTGGGATTTTTAGCAGTCTGTTTTCAAATGAACATGAGCAAAGCTCCAGGTGGTACCAATGGACTAAGTCCTGAGTTCATTACCCAGTGTTTACTCAGTCATTGCTTAGGAGCTGGCTTAAGAGGGTACTTGGTACTGCCATAAGTGCAGGCAGTGGTTAAAGTATAATTTGATGGGCCCCAGAACCCTCCTAATCTCCGGGCCCCCTTCCCATATTGCCTGGGCCCCCTTCATGCATGTGCGGGCCCCAGCCCAGGTAGGCATTTGCAACCACTTCTCAGTACCACATGCATCGGTTATTGCTCCCTAAAAATATTTATAATTTTATATGATGTTTATGTCTATAGCAGTTATTGTCACAAACTAGCAAACACTGCATAACACAATAAGAATTATGATTAACCACGGTGGGGCGTAGGACCTGCCAGCAGCCAGGGCAGGGCGGAACATGCGTTCCACTGGATTTTTCTATTTTTAGGGGTCCTGGAACTCTGCCCTCTCAAATTTGAGGGCCCGGAACTGCATTCCGGTGTGTTCCCCCTTACTTTAACCCCTGAGTGCAGGGGACTGGACTCAATGACCTCTCATGATTCCTTTCAGTTTCTATGATTGTATGAAAACTACCAGTTAAATCAATCGGTGTTCTGACACAGAAAAAAACATAGTAAAGGATTTCAACCAGTACAAATTTTTTTCAAGATCTTGACATCATTGGTTTCATACAGATCTTTGCTCAAATAAGGACCAAGGAAAAAGTAAATAAAGATCTGTGATAAGGCATCACTTTTTTATTTAAATGGGTGATATTGATTATGTAAGTCCCACCTAATATGTTTCCCTATTGCTGCACAATTATTTTTTTGGTGGATTACCAGTGGTCTGTGTACACAAAAACCATGCCAAATTCCAGTGAATACTTGAGAGCTTCTTCAAATTCTTTTAACAAAGCACAGTACACGTATAAGCAGATGTTTTATAAAGCCATGAAATGAAATGTACAGAAATATGAATTTCCCAAGTAGTGCAGCATAGCCATAGGAGTTCATTGCCCTGGTAATGCATAATCCTTATTCTATATTCCCCAGTGCTTTGCCTAGTCCTGTTTTCAACATTTCAAGCTATGTATCCACCACCACTTCCCTTGCAAAGATTATTCCACAGTTTGACACACCTAACTTTTAGGAAAAGTTTCTTGATTTTGGGTAAAATATAGCTCTCCTCATGTGTAGTTCCATTCAAGCTAATGGGACTGCAGTACATGAGTAAATAAAGTGAGCAGGATAGCTCCCATTCAGTCTGTAGTATCTTTTACCCATCTCTTCCTATTAATTGTTAAGAAGGGGAGAATTAAGGAAGACTTTCCAACACTAAGTGACCTACTTATTCATCTCTGATCTCAGTGGAATACTAATGGGCAGCTGTTTTGCTCTGGACCAAGAGAGCATTGATAATTAAGCATTTTAAACTGAACCTATTCAAACTGGAAATTCCCTTTGGGGAGTCATTGGGTTTGTGCTAAATAGGTGAAATGCCTGGTCCGTGTGATGCTTTCTGAGTCTAGCAATTGATTCTTAAGAAACTTTCCTTCATTGAGTGGAAACAATATGACTTTCTTTCATAATACGACTTTCTTGTTATGCGTTTATTTGTGTAACATTCAAATTAATTTTGTATGAAACAAAAACTTCAAGAAAGAAACATTTTCTTATAATAAAGACACAGTTCAGTCTGCAAGTGAGCATTGAAAAGTTATTTAAACCAAAGTATTCTTGAGAGAGAATTAACCTGACATAGCAGATGTGTGATTGTGTTGCTTAATGTACTACTAGAAGGTCCTAAAATACTATGGCATTGAGGGTGACATAAGAACCAGTATAGAATAGATTAGACTCGGGGGGGGGAGTGTCAAAGGAATTTAAAATAAGGTGGGTAAGTGCTGAGGCAATCAAAGTGTCTGCTGGATTACTTGATCTTCCATGATGGCTTTGCTCCTTTTTAAGGCATGGAGAAGAGCAAATAAAAAGAAAAGAAAAAGTCTCATAAGTCACACAAGTCGAGAATGGAGCCAAAGTCACATGGTGCCTGTAAGCCCTTTAGTTCCAGTTTTGTGTAGCTGTGCAGACATCTTGGCAGAGCTGGCAGATAGCTGCTCTGTTTGGGAGTCTTTTTCTATAAACTGGTAGATAGTTGAGTGGAAACTAATGCTGCACTGAGCTGTACTAATCCACAGACAGAGATGCTGAGGGATCCTTTAGCAGCAGTGCTGTCAAGGGAGAAGGGGAAACTGGCACAGTTCAAGACAGGGTCGGACTTTCCCCGTGGATCCATGGGGCTTCCATTCCTGCGTCTCAGGGAGAATTTGTGCAATACAATCCAAGATTTATTTCATATCATTCCTAAACTCTCTATCCCACGCCTGCAGTTTTTATCACCTTAGGGGGAAAAGTGGCCTATACTGTAACTACAGGCAGAATAAATGGGCATTATTTCCACAGGGAGTTATGACATATTTTAATCAAGTATGGGGGAGAAAAACATTAGTACACTCCAATAGCTAAAGCCATAGTTACACTAGATGCCTGAGAAATAGGAAAATGCTGATCAAATAGATTTTCTTTCCACAAATAAATCGCAAAGCATGCTAAACTGAGGATAGCCCAGTCTTATGCTTCAGGCTATAAACTGATATCTGCAAGGGTACCTGCCCCCCATGTGTAGCACTGTAAAACCAATCCGTTTGTTGTAGTAGGAGAATTTTGCATTTTTCTGAATTGAAGCAGGATACCAGACATAAGGGACAGTTTCTCTCAACTGGTATGGCAAATTTTATACTCTTTTTTTCTCCTTTGACTTAATCCTCTATAGATCAAAGGGTACAGAGGTAGAACTATTTGATATGGCATTAAGTAAAGACTAACACGTCTTGCACTATGTAGTCACTAGTGGATCAAATACTACCTAGGGGTGCATCTACCCTTACAAATTAAGTCAACTTAAACTACTCAGCATGCACACTGGGCTTTCCTTAAGTCGACTTAAGGAAAAGTTAAGTCGACCTAATAACACCTCGATTTAGGTCAACTTAACACTTAAGTCAACCTTATTAGGTCAACTGAAGCCAGTGTGGATGGGGATTAGCGCCTAAATCGACCTTATTAATCGATTTAAAGTGTTAAGTTGACTTAATAAGGTCAAAAAGGGGCTATGTCTACACTAGAAAAGTTAAACCAACTTTTGTTAAGTCAACTTAATATGGTCGACTTTAAGTTGACTTAAGGTTGACCTTATTAAGTCGACTTAATAAAGTCGACTTAACTTTTCTAGTGTAGACATAGCCTATGTTATCTATTTATCCATTTTGACTGTGTACATAATGCCTATTACCACAGTGTTTTCTTTTTATACTAAGCATGTGTTATTATTTATAACAAACACAATCATTAATGATCCCTGCACAGAAGCCAAGAATAACTGAAACTCTGAAATACACAATATATACTTGATGAGGTGGTATCACTGGCTGTTACTGACTGTGCAATGAAACAGGAAACTATGCTCAACAGGGAATCTGATGGATATGTCAGTGATGGAACATGTCATCACCTTGGCATATAAATTTGTTTGTCACAAACTGGGTAGGCATTCTGAGCGTCGGCATACAGTAAGCGTAGATTGCATATAACTGCTAAATCAGCAGAGGGAATGGATAGCTCCAGATTGGCATTAATATAAGAACATAAGAAAGGCCATACTGGAGAGATGCCAAGGGTTGGCTGTCCTTAAGAGTGAGATTTACAGCCCCAAAGTGTGAGATTCAAGGAAAGAGATTTTCCAGGTGTTGTGTTAGGTCATTGCTTAAGACAGGGACTCTCATCTTTGGTTCTTGGAAACAGCCAATAGTCTAGGTTTTTAATCCAACCAGAACTTAATAGTTTGTTTTAAAATGTACATTGCTTAATATTGCATATGAAACACTTAAATGTGATAATTCATACTAAAATCTAAATGGGTGTCAAATTCATTTGCTATGGCAGGCCAGATTTAACTTAAGTGTACTTCAAGTGGTCGTACATACCATAAATCGAAACACTAGGGCCTATATTCTTGGTGCATCGCAGAGGGCTGTGTATGTGAAACTGCACTCTGCGATACCCTGAAACCCGTCTCTCTCTCTTTCTCTCTCTCTTTCCCCATTAGAGAGAGAGTATAGTATTGTGGAGTGCGGTCTCACATACCCAGTGTGCCGCAATGTCATGAGACCTGTATACACTCTTGCAGCATCGTGAAGCACTGAGTATACGAGACCACACTCCGCGTGACCACACTTTCCCTAACACAGAGAGAGAGAATGTCAGGTCTTGCGGTATCGTGGAGTGCTGGATATGCGAGACTGCTCTGCAATACCGTGGGACCACACATTCTCTCTCTGTTAGGGAGAGAGCGTAGTCTCGCAGAATGCAGTTGCGGCCTAGACAGAAGAAGACAGTTGAGGGCTAGACAGAAGAAGTTCATGGGCTGTATCTGGTCCACTGATCATATGTTTGACACCTCTAGTCTAGGGCATATGAGAATTGTATATGCAATACAAACTACTGAATTTTAATAAAAAACAATTATTTGCTGGTTGGAACAAAAAGCTGCATGGTTGGACATCCCCGAGGACATGAATTTGTTCAGTGTGGTTTAAATTTTGAACTGCATTTTGTAGAACCCACAAACTTTTGATCAAGTCCTACTTGTTTTTGGATGAATTCTTTTTTTTTGACCCTCACATATTCTCACACACACTGTGCCCCCACCATTCCTCTCATGTAGCCGTCTCTCTCCTCTCAAGTCAGGCCTGTAGTCTCCATAGCTACCACAATACACAAATTTGGAATGCAGCTTTCCAAGCTGTAAGCCCTGTACCTGAGGTCTTAGATGTATTGTTCTCGCTTTCAGAGCCGGAATAAAAGTATTTTAAATCTTTATATATTTACTCAAAATGAGTGAGCTAAATTGTGTGAGAGGATGTGATAGCATGCTATTGAGTGAGTCTCACATGCAGTGAATGAGACTTGACATGTCTACTAGCCTCTGTCTTCTGGCAGTAGCCAATGTCATATGCTTTGGAGGGAATGAATAGAACAGGGCAATTTTTGATGATCTATCCCATCATCCACTTCTGGCTTCTGGCAGTCAGAGGTTCAGGGACACCCAGAGCATGGGGTTGCATCCCTGATCACCTTCGCTGACAGCCATTGATGGACCTATCTGCTGTGAACTTATCTAATTCATTTTTTAACTCAGTTATAATTTTGGCTGTCACAGCATCCCCTGGCAAACAATTCTGGAGGTTGACTGTGCACTATGTGAGGAAGTGTGTCCTTTTGTTTGTTTGATACCTGCTGCCTACTAATTTTATTAGATGACCCCCTAGTTCTTGTGTGTATGGGGTAAATAATGCTCCCTTACCAGTGCTTTTTTTTTGTAATAAAAAAGGTGCCAGTATTCATATCTTAATAGTAAATTTGAAAAATGCCTCTTCCACCCCTCTTCTTCCAGCGGTGCGCTCCTTTCCCCTGCTGACCCCATCCCCTAGCTGGAAAGCAGGGCTGCCAAGGGACAGGAGTGGCGCACTCCTTTCCCTTGCTGACCATGCCCCCCTAGCTGGGCAGCGGTGCCAGCAAAAAAGGTACCGGTACTCCGTACCTGTGAGTGCTGTCACAAAATAAGCACGGTTCCTTATTAATTTTCTCCACACCATCCAGATTTTATAAACCTCTATTATATACTCCTGAAGTCATCTTTCTAAACTGAAGAAACCTAGTCTTTTTAACGTCTTCTCCTATGGAAGCTAATCTATACCTATGGCATTCCCCTCCTGTAATATGGACTAGTATGCTGCTGTGCTACCCCACCCCCACTCTAGTGTCAGCTCACGCCCAGTTTCTTGCAGGTAATCATTCTCTTACTGGTCCTCTACTGCACCCTGCAAGCTCATTTACAATTGTCCGTCGATTTAACAAAGAAATTGGTAAGCCCCAGCTTTATTACTCTCAGTGAGGCCTCTACATACACTCTCATTCCGCATTGTACTGCTTTAGATAAGACAAACATAAATTTATGAACTACAGTAAGATTTTAAGTGATTCCAAGTCAAATTATTATAAAATCAAATGATTATTCATAGAATCATATTCAGTCAAGGAGTTAATCACAACCAAAAGAAAACTCACATTCTAAACTAAGATCATAGCTCCAGCCTGTAATTCGGCTTACTGCACAGGTTGGCCACAGCATGATTTGCAGCTGCCCACCACCACTTCTCCTCCCCACTTCCCCCCGTGCACCCTGTGGATAGGTGTCAGTCCTTGATGTTGCTTATAAGATGGATCCTGGGGGAGAGCCTCTAGGCAGCTGTGCCTCTTTGTTTTCAACAGCTTTCCTTGACACCACCTTGGTCATCATCCTTGTCTGGCAATGGGGGTATTTTTCCCTCTTGAGCCAAGGTATTTAGGCTCCCTTGTTCCTGTATGCATGCCTCTGTGGGGCATGAAACCACAGCTCTGTGTTTCAGCTGGGGTCATGATATAGCAGAGTTTCACATCTGGACACACGTAAGATATCGCATGAAACATGCTGCCATAAGAGAAATGTTCAGTATATCGTGAGCATTTCAAAAACACCTAACATACTTTGCGTCAGGCAATACACAGTTATGCTTTATGCATGAGGACGAATGATACACAGATCCTACCATAAGGGTGTACATGGAGTGCAGTATGTCACAATGCCCCTAATCATTTTCGTTATCTTTTCCAATTCCAATATATCTTTTTTGAGATGAGGTGACGAAAACAGCAGGTAGTTATCAAGGTGTGGGCATACTATAGATTTATATAGTGACACTATGATATTTATATAATCGCTTTCCTAATTGTTCCTAACATTCTGCTAGCTGTTTTGACTGCTTCTGCAAAGTGTGAAGACTTTTTCAGAGAATTAGCCATGATGACTCTGAGATCTCTTTCTTGAGTGGTAACAGCTCATTTAAATCCCATCATTTTGTATGTATAGTTAGAATTATATTGTCCAATGTGAAATATTTGCATTTATCAACATTGAATTTCATCTGCCATTTTTTTGTCCAATTACCCAGTTTAGTGAGATTCCTTTTTAACTCTTTGCAGTCTGCTTTTGATTTAACTATCTTGAGTAATTTTGTATCATCTGCAAACTTGGCCACTTCATTTTTACCATCTGTTTCAAATCATTTATGAATATGTTGAATGGCACAAGTGTCAGTACAGAACCTTGGGGGCCCTGCTATTTATCTCTGTCCTTTCTGAAAACTGACTGTTAGTCCTCCTCTTTGTTTCCTGTCTTTTAACCAGATACTGATATGTGAGAGTACCTTCTTTCTTATCCCATGCCTGCTTGCTTTGCATAAGAAACTTTGGTGATGGATTTTGTCAAAGGCTTTCTGAAAGTCCAAGTACACTATAATCCACTAGATCCTCCTTGTCCACGTGGTTAGTAACCCTCCCCCTAACCCCAGAAAATTCTAATAGATTGGTGAGGCATGATTTCCTTTTATAAAAACTATATTGACTCGTCCACTACAAATCATATTCACCTTGTGTCTGATAATTCTGTTCTTTACTATAATTTCAACCAATTTGCTTGGTACTGAAGTTACACATTACTCTCTTGTAATTGCCAAGAGCCTCTGGAGCCTTTTTATTTATCCATCAATCAATGGGACCTGCTAATATACCTAAAACAAGGCAAGGGAAGCATGGCTAGCGGGGGCCTGGAGCCGTGGCACGCAGATCTTGTGGCCTGAGGATTCGCTGAGGGGTGGAGGGCGGGGCAGTGGGGGAACCTGAGCAGCGCCGCGTGCCTCTCAGGCTCAGCCCGCATGCCACTTTTAGCATGTGTGCCGAGGGTTGCCGACCCCTGGAATAATAGAAATGTATGTCTGGGAAGTACCTTGAGAAGGAATGGAGTACAGCCCCCTGGAGCTGAGGGAGGACCAGTTGAACTTAGACCATCCCTGGGTATTTGTTCAATCTGTTCCTAAAACCCTCCAATGATGGGGATTTCAGAAGCTCCTTTGGAAGCATATTCCAGAGCTCTACAACCCCTATAGTACCCTCTACTACCCCTAATAACTAAACTAAAAATTCCTTGCTGCAGAACCTTCAGTGGACATGGAGGAACTTCATTATCATCCTTTTGATAAAGGATTTTAATGTATTTGAAGACTGTTGTCAGGTCCCCCTTCAGTCCTGGTTTTGATGACAAAAACATGCGCAGTTTTGTTGTTGTTGTTTGTTTTTAATCTTTCCTCTAAGGTCAGGTTTTCTAAATATCCTAGATTTTTTTTCACAGTTGCATCACATTCTTGACTTGTGTTCAGTTTGTGATTCAGTAGAACACCCAGGTCCTTTCCAGCATTACTACCATTTAACCAGTTATTCTCTATTTTGTAGTTGTGCATTTGAGTTTTCCACCTTAAAGTACTTTGCAATTGCTTGAATTTCCTCTTGTTAATTTTAGACCAATTCTCCTATTGTTTAAGGTCATTTTGAATTCTAATACTGTCCTCCAAAGTGCTTGCAACCTCTCTCACCTTGGTGCCATCCACAAACTTTATAAGCATACTCACACTCTAGAGAAACTAAATGACTTGCCCAAGATCACCCAGGAAATCTGTGGTAGAGTAGAAAATGGAACCGCAGTGTCTCAACTCTCATGCTAGCCCCTCTTCCTCTTTCCCTTTCACTTCCTAGGATTAACCAGCTCATTCTACAGTAAAGGTGACTCCATTTCAGCAGTAAACAAAAGAGTTTTCTCCTTGTAACTTAAAAAGTAAATACAGCATCGAGGGTTTATTAAAGATGCAAAACTCTGTAGTAAACCACTGGATCAAAATCAAACCCATGTTACAACAGAGGGAAGCCAAGAAATCATGTCCACTTACAGTAGGTCTGAATTTGGATGATTATGACTGAGTTGTGTTGAGAACCGTTCAAGAATCCCTTGCTCACACACAGCTAGGGTTTTCTTTGTGTTAAATAAATAGTAGGTGTTTTGTAAAATTATTAGTATCACTGGTATCTCAGGGCATCTGAGTCCTCTTGTGTAGGCTTCATTTTTCCTTCCTATTTATGTAAAAATAGGACCAGATGCAGAAAAAGAAACCTGAGATCAATGACTAAGATTGTTTCCTTTGGTTGGTTTTTTTTTTTTTCCCCAACTAGTGTTTTTTATGGAACTTGACTTCATGGTGGTTTAAAACCAAAATGGAAATCACATTTTTCAGCACCATCTCTGCCTTCTAGGGCACAACAATCATGTAACACTAACTGGGTGACAATTCCAACTACAGAATAAAAATGGAGCAATGCTTCCTTAGGAGATATTCAAAAGCCACATTCTAGAATCCAACTTGCTGTTTACTGTACTCCATTCACTTACTGGGCATCATATTTGCCTTAAGGGGATGTTTTGGAACTTTTATAAGTTGGAATTTCTCTGTATGCCATCATCTAAATCATGCCTCAAAACAAAAACAAAACTAATAGATAATGTCGTTTCCTTTTAATTAAACTCTGCAGTGTCTCATCTGAGGTGCAATTTCTTGAGTATAATAGAATGATTCAACTGCCAAATGCTTGGCAGGGTTATTTCTTCCTTTCTTTCTCTCACTTCTCATGTAGCTACATGAAGGAAAAAGACATGACTGGACTAACATAGAGATTGTGAAAATGTGTCTGTTCATCTGGAAACTGGAGGGTTTATAAATAAACCAGTTGGATTCTGGATCCATTTCAAAAGCCTTTAAAAATATTGCAAACATGTTTGTTATTTAAATAACAGTTAAGGAAACGATTTTGCATTGTTTATCCAAAAATGAGTATCAGTTAGTAGTGAAATTGTTTGCAGAAGATCATGGATTGAGGTGACTGCTCCTAATCCTTGGATTTAAATGTGTGCTATGTCTATATCAAGGCTCATCTATCAGCCTTGTATCTGAATTGGTAAAATGGCTGAAATCAGGCTTACTCTCTTCCCCATGCTCAGTTTGAGGGGAAATGTTTCCTCCCTTATTCTTTACAGTTATGATAGAGTTCATCAGGGTGCACAAGCTGGAGTGTTCTGGTTTTAACAGAGAAGACGGGCTGAGTGTTTTTCATAAGAGGCTTGAGACTTTGTAATTTTCTCCCATGCTGAATCTGTTGATCTTTAGGCCATGCTACAAAACTTTCAGAGAGGAAGGGCATAGCTAAGGCCTGGTGTGGATTGACGGGGGAGCATGGAAGACTGCATGGTCATTGTCATGGTGTTTTTTCTTCTCCTTTGGTGGGTGAGGAAATTGCTGTGTTTGAATATTTTCCTTAAGTGAAGCATTTTTCTTAAGATTTCTCAAATGGGCCTACGTCCATTGTATAGGCTTGTTTTAAGTATACACAGAAATAAATAAAATGATAATAAGTAAAGATTCAGCTACTGAGTAGTGAAAGTCAAGAGAGGATTTAGCCCAGTGGAGTATGTTGGTTTCCATATGTATTTAAAGATGGCTCTGGATTTGCACACCTTTCAGTATTTGGAAGAGTTTGACTCTAAATCTAGATTGGGATCTGAACTTTAAGAGTGTCTCCATAATGAGGACAAAGTAAAATTCGAGATTTGTATACCCTAAATGTTGGGTAGGTCCATTTGTAGATCTTAATTTTGTAGCTTGAGCTCCTTTGTTCCACTGTGAAACCTGAATTCATTTCAATATCAGTCTTAGGGCTGCTGATCTCTTACATTCTTACCAGAAGTACCCTCAAATCTGGAAAAAAAAATCCCAAGATGAATGTTTGAATCCACATTTTCTCTCACACAAACACAATTATTCATACATCAAGTGTTATATGAATAATTGGGTATGAATATCAACTCTTCTTGAAATAGAGGGGTTAGCTAACCTGACTGAAACACATGCATATTAGCCATGAATGTGGGTTTTTTTTCACTCTTACTTTTTGTACTGAGCTCAACATCAAGGATCCTATTTTGCCTATCACTGGAAATGAATATCTCTTCCCCAGGGTCAGTGGAAATTACTTTTATCCTGTAGAAGGAGAACAGAGCCCCAGGTTTTCACATTTCAGGGATGGCAGGCTAAAATCACACTGTATACAGTATAGCATGGCTAAGCCTTAGAAAGCTGTGAACATAGACAGACATTCTCAGCATTCATTTGAAGGGCAATCTGCAAAGCACCAGCATTGTAAGGAATTAGCCTTGTCTACCTAGATTTAAGTTTTGAGCAGCTGAGAGCAAGCTAGATATGCCCTCATGCTTAGCTCTAATCCTTCCTATATACACGAACATTTCCAACAAAGAAGATGGAGGAGGGGGCATTGTACAGCCAATCTGAATTTGTCACCAAAATAGTCCTATTAAAATAGTGCTAGCAAGAAAGAAATTTTCATAATCTTAATGTTTGGAACAGGGGATCCCAGTGATTCTGAGGTATTGGATTGAAGCTTTTAAAATCCTGTGGCACATTCTTCTATGAAATGTGTTAGGAAATATGCCATCTCGCTCATGGGACTTCATGAAAGCTGTTCAATACAGGCTCCAATATTATTGGTGCCCAGCACATGCATGACATTAGCAAAGTTTGGTCTTTACTCCCGAGATGTGCTGTCTGCACTGAAAGTAATGAAGGAAGTGTGACGATACTGTGACAGTGAGATGTACTGGGGTTAGATATTATTGCGTGCCTCGTATAAGAATCTGTCTTATGCCCATTTATATGCTCTTTATAAAGCCTATGGATAAATGGGAGGCTTCAGACAGACTCCAGACCTGATGTTTTCTCTTAGTCTTGTTACAAACAAGCATTTAATCAGTATATAACTATCAAGTGGAAAATGTTTCTTTAAGCTCCTGCTCCTGTAATGTGCTAATTGCACTGCACAGGCCTATGTCTACTGTCAGCCCATTAAGGGAAAGGGATGGAGAAAGGAGGGTATGGATCAGTTAGCAATTCATCTTCCCATTTTTCAGCACAAGAAGGAAGAAAGAGCTTTAATGGCAAATCCAGTAAATGCATTGTTTCAAATATTCTTCATTTTTCTCCCTAGTAATTGGCCAAATCCCAATATCCTCTTGCTCTTCAGAGACCATAAAACAAAATCTGGAGGAACGTGAAAGATGCTATATTCATGAGATGATAAATGGTGTGACAGGTGGCTATTTCAGAGGCTAGGCAGGATACAAGCAAAGTTCTCTTTCCTCCAGACCTATATGGGCTATCCATCCTTCCAAGGAAAACAAGCAAGCTACAAGCTGCCTCAGGACTTGTCTACACAGAATATCATTTGTGATCCATTGTTCCTGACCAACTCAATGTGTGAGCACTCTTATTCTGGAAAAAGAAAAAAAAGAGTGTCTTGTTCCTATTTATTTTAGACTCATAAACACTAAGGTCAGAAGGGACCAGTATGATCACCTAGTCTGGCCTCCTGCACAATGCAGGCCACAGAACCTCACCCACCCACTCCTGTAATAAACCTCTAAAATATGACTGAGTTATTAAAGTCCTCAAATCATGGTTTAAAGACTTTAAGGTACAGAGAATCCACCAACAAGTGAGCCATTCCCCATGCTACAGAGAAAGGAGAACCTCCCCCGCCCTCCAGCCTTTGCCAATCTGCCCTGGGGGAAAATTCCTTCCTGATCCCAAATATGGCAATCAGTTATACTCTGAGCATGTGGACGAGACTCACTAGCCAGATACCCAAGAAAGAAATCTCTGTAATAACTTAGAACCCACACCATCAAATGTCTCATCTCAGGCCACTGGCATATCCACCACTAGTAGTCAAAGATCAATTGCCAAACTAAGTTGTCCCGTCATACTATCTCTCCATAAATGTATCAAGATCAGTTTTGAAGCCAGCAAGGTTTTTGCCCCCATAGTTCCCCTTGGGAAGTTGAACTTACTCAAGTTAAATTAAACAAGGCATGCCTGTTCCAGACTAAGATTGACCACACATAGAGCAGGTCAGGACCATTTACTGAACTTTAAATTCAAAGACTACCTTAAACTGCATTAACTTTCAAGTGTAGACAAGCCTTCAGATTTAGCTGGGCTGTATTCTAATTGCTTTCATTGTCTTTCAGTCTCAGCATTGTGGTACTGGAAATCCTCATTGTCTGCAGTAAGAGCTCTGAAGAGCTGGTGCAATTACTGCTCAGGTTTGACAGGTTTCAGTTCTGATGGCATTTGAAGTGTGGCATACTCTTAAGTGAATCACAGCATCATAGATATTACATCTGAAAAGGCCTAGTAGGTTCTCTTGTCCATACTTAAGCAGATGTAGGCTTCTTCCCCGAAGCAGGGGTGTCACTGCCCTGAAAATAGGTTTGGGCCCGGGCCCAGAGTTCCACCGCCTGGGCCCAATCCAGCCCCCGGGCCCGATCTGGCCCCAGCTCTCAAGCTGGGGTCAGGGTCAGATCCCACTGCTGCCAGCAGTTGGGTCCCCAGACCCCACTGGAAAGCTGCAGGTAATTCAGGGAATGTTGCTTGGCGCTCAGGGCTTAATGCTGTGAGTTGCTGCTCATTCTAATCGCAGCAAGCCACCTAAGCATGTATTTGGACTATTAACATAGTTAAATGTTCAGGGACAGAATGCTTATTTACTCCTTTCAGAACTGGGCCCTTACAAAGTGTCTGTCTTCCTCCTTCATTAAAATTGGCCCAACAGCCCAGCATGTTGCTGAGGGTAATTAATAGATAAGTAATAGTACTACTAGAGGAGAGGTGTTTAAGAGAGAAGTCTAGGCTATGGTAATTAACCATCCCCTTTATTTTACACAAGGGTAGGTGTGTGCTAACCTAAACAATTGGCCACACTCCAACTCAGGCAATTGCACTCAGACTATGTAAAAATGTATTCTGCAATGGCGATTGCAGAAGATATTCTTTGCTTCTCCCATTAAAGGGGTGCTCTGTCAAGCATCTGCCGCACTCCATGCCATACTGAGTCAGACCAATGGTCCATCTAGCCCAGTATCCTGTCTTCAATATTAGCCAATGCCAGGTGCTTCAGAGGGAATGAATAGAACAGGTAATCATAAAGCAATCCACCCCATCTGCCATTACCAACCACTGGCAAACAGCAATCTTGCCTGGCCTGGCTTATAGCTATTGACGTGCCTATCCTCCATGAACCTTATCTAGTTCTTTCTGAACCCCATTATGGTCTTGGCCTTCACAACATCCTCTGGCAAGGAGTTCCACTGGATGACTTTGCACTGAGGGAAAAAATACTTCCTTTTCTTTATTTTAAATCTGATGCCTATTTATTGCATTTGGTGACCCCTAGTTTTCATATTATGAGATGAGGTAAATAGCATTTTCTTATTTACTTTCTCCACATGAGTCATGAGTTTATAGACCTCTATCATATCCCCCCTTCGTTGTCTCTTCTTCTAAGATGAAAAGTCCTAGTCTTATTCATCACCCCTCATATGGAAGCTTTTCTATATCCTAATCATTTTAGCTACTCTTTTCTGTACCTTTTCTAATTCCAATATATCTTTTTTTGAGATGGGGTGACAAGATGGGGTGTATGCAGTAGTCAAGATGTGGGGTTTTTTGAGATGTTGTAGTCAAGATTCTGGATTTATAAAGAGGCAACAGGATATTTTTTGTCTTATTAGCTATCTCTTTCCTAATGAGTCCCAACATTCTGTTTGCTTTTTAGACTGTCCCTGCACATTGAGTAGATGTTTTCAGAGAACTATCCACAATGACTCCAAGAGTTATCTCCTGAGTATTAACAGCTAATTTAGACCCCATTTTATACATATAGTTTTTCGATGTTTTATGTTTTTCAAAGTGCATTACTTTGCATTTATCCATATTGAATTTCATCTGCCTTTTTTACTCAGTTTTGTGAGATCCCTTTATAATTCTTCACAGTCTGTTTTAGACTTAATTATCTTCAGTAGTTTTGTAGCATCTACAAATCAGCTATCCTCCAGTCCTCTGGCACAGAAGCTGATTTAAATGATATGTTACATACCACATTTAGCAGTTCTACAATTTCACATTTGAGTTCCTTCAGAATTCTTGGATATATGCCATGTGGTCCTGGTGACTTATTACATTTAATTAATCAATTTGTTCCAAAATCTCCTTTAATAACACCTCAATCTAGAACATTTCCTCAGATTTGTCACCTAAAAAGAATGGCTCATATTTGGGAATCTCCGTCACATCCTCAGCTGTGAAGACTGATGCAAAGAGTTCATTTCATCGTGATTGTCCAGTGGCTCTACTGATTGTTTAGCAGGGCTCCTGCATTCAATGTACTTAAAATTTATTTTTGCTGTTACTTTTTGGGTCTGTGGCTAGCTGTTCTTCAAATTCGGGGGTTGGGGGGTTGGGGAAGGGCTTCTTAATTATATTTTTACACTGCACTTGCCAGAGTTTATGCTTTTTATTTTCTTCAATAGGATTTAACTTCCACTTTTTAAAGGATGCCTCTTTTCCTTTGTTCCTCTTAGAATGTTTTTTCATTTGGGTGTACATTTAAGTTGAGCCTCTCTCGTGGTGTCTTTAAAAAGTTTCCATGCAGCTTGCAGGAATTTCACTTTTGACTTTGTACCTTTAAATTTCTGTTTCACTACCTTCCTCATTTTTGTGTAGTTCCCCTTTGTGAAATTAAATGTTACCAGGGTGGGTTGCTTTGGTGTTTTCCCCCACACTACAGGGGTGTTAAATTTTATTACGTTATAGTCACTATTACCAAGCAGATCAGCTATATTCATTTCTTAGACAAGATCCTGTGCTCCACTTAGGACTAAATCAAGAATTGCCTCTCCTCTTGTGGGTTCCAGGCCTAGCTTCTCCAAGAAACAGTCATTTAAGGTGTCAAGAAGCTTTATCTCTGCATCCTGCTCTGAGATGACATACATGCAGTCAGTTTAGAGATAGGATATAACCTTACTGCTATGTTCTTATTATTCAAGGATAGAATTGCTATCAACAGAGATTCTATGGCACAGTTTGGTTCATTTAAGATATTTATTTCATTTGATGCTATGTCTTTTTTCACATATAATGCTATTCCCCCACCAGTATGACCTGTTCTGTTCTTCCAATAAATTTTGTACCCTGGTATTACAATATCCCATTGACTATACCCATGCCATCACTTTTCTGTGATACCTAATATATCAATATCCTTATTAATATGAGCTATTCCACTCCACCCCTCTTAATATTTAGACTTCTAGCATTTGTATATAAGCACTTAAAAATTGTCACTTTTTAGCTGCCTACCAATATGTGATATAATTGAATGGGACCCCATTTTCCTTTGACTGTTTTTCAGCCCATCCTACTCATATTTTATCTTCTTCCATCCTCTCCTCCTTACTAGGATATTGTGAATCTACATTAATAGATCCTCACCTCGGGATTTCTCTGCCCACACAATGTGATCCTCTGCACCTGTCCACTTTCTCCAAACCCTTATTTTTAAAACTGCTTGATGATCTTTTTAATTTTATGTGCCAGCAATCTGGTTCCATTTTGGTTTAGGTGGAGCCCATCCTTCCTGTAGATATTTCCTCTTTCTTAAAAGGTTCCCCAATTCCTAATAAATCTAAACTCCTCTTCTCTACACCATCATCTCATCTACATATCAAGACCCTGCAATTCTGCCTGCCTAACTGGCTCTGCATGTGGAACTGGAAGCATTTCAGAGAATGCTACTATGGAAGTCCTGGACTTCAATCTCTTCCCTAGCAGCCTAAATTTGGCCTCTGGGATGTCTCTCTAATCCTTCCCTATATCACAGGTATGTTTATATACACATCAGTCTATGTAGATGTCTCAAGAAATCCTCATCTTTCACACCTGGCAGGCAAGTCACTCTGCGGTTCTCCCAGTCATCAATACTCCAATTATCCCTGTTTCTAATGACTGACTCCCCCATTACTATTACCTGTCTTTTCTTAATAACTGGAGTTCCATCCCCCCAGAAAAGTATCCTCAGTGTGAGAGGATAGCATGACATCTTCTGGAAGGAGGGTCCCAACTATGGGATCATTTCCCTCCATGTCAGTTTGATGCTCTCTTCCTTGAGACTTTCATCCTTCTCAATAGCACAGAGGCTGTCAGACCAGGAGACAGACTGTTCTGTTGTGTCCCAGGAAGTCTCATCTATGTACCTCTCTGTCTCCTTTAGCTACTCCAGTTCAGCCACGCTAGTCTCCAAAGCCTCTATGTGATCTTTGAGGGTCAGGGGCTCTAGCACGGAATGTACACATACGCCACCTGCTCATAGGGCAGGTAATTGTACATATTGCATTCAGTGCAATACATTGGATAGCCCCCCCACTCTGTTGCTGAATTGCTGCCTACATTCTCTTTTTATTCCTCCCGCTCTTTCTTTTATTGTTTTTTATGGGGTGGAAGTTATTGTCTTTAGTTTACACAATATTAAAGAAGTGTATCTACCCACCCTCCCACCGCCCCGCTTTCCCTCTAAACTTACTTGCAAATCTCCCCTTAGCTGCCTTTTGTGTTTGCTAGCTCCTCTGCTTGCTAAGAAGGGGCTTTTTAAGTTCTAGTACTTCCTGAGTTTTCCCACCACCTAATTAAAGGTTGAAAGGTGCTAAAGGACTTGGGGATCAAAGCCTCATTGAGAAGCTATCAGATTTACCTAACAGGCCTCTAGGACAAACACAGTCTCTCAAACAAACGGATCCTTTAGGATGAATAAACCTATATTCTTCTTCTTTTTTTTTTAGATGGACATGGCACTATGAAATAGGTAGAAAGGGTATAAAATATAAACAGTGACTGCCTGGAATACTTGATAGTAAGAATGGAATTCGTTGGCTTGAAGCCTTGGTAATCTGGAATGGCCACAGCGTAAAAGTGTTTCTGGCTGTATGTGTCCTGCAAAAATTCTTCCAGGCACTTGTGTCAACTCTACAGACTTCCTGAAAGATTCTCTTCCCATTGTCTTAAAACTCATCTCACCCTGCTTCTTGCCTAATTGACAGCCAAAGGTTAAGATGGTGAGCTATATCCATGCCAGCTGCCATGTGGGACATAGTACCCTTGGGGGAGTTCACTCTTGCACTGCCATACTTTCCATGTGTTTCACCAAGGCAGTTATAGAGCCTCCCTGGACTCCTGCTAACAATTTCCATTTTGTAGTTATGGTTGGCTCTGGGTTTCGTGGTTGAGATAGGCTTGTGGGCACAATACAGTGTTACTAACTAGAGTCAAACAATGACTCACATCCTCTCTTAGAAAGAGCCCTCTGAGTAAGTGGTCTTATCCTATCCCATTTTGTTTCAGGAGTCCCTGAATCCATTTAGTATGATCTGTCTTTTATAGGTATAGTGAGCATCTTCCTATACCTAGATTATTGCATATGGAGTTCATTGTAGCACCAGAATTGAAAGACAAAGAGAACTGTATTTTCCCCCTCAGGGAGACTTTTCATTAAATTCACATAGTAATTAAATAAAGCAATCAGGGTGGCAACATAGTTAAATAAAGCAATCTGGGCGGAGTACAATGTGTCAGCTTAATCATTTTATGTGTATAAAGGTCTTTATTCTAACATGTCTTCCTCAAGGTAGGGAGAGAGATTTTCTAAAAGATCGTGGCTGCAGGTACAACGGGCAGCAGATGAACTTCAGCGATATCCTTGGTTATTCTTCAGATCCCTTCGAATTTTACAGAGCTCATTGAAGTTGCTCTCACACAATATTTTTGGAAAATTTGATGATTCAGTCCTGGATCCGTTCTTGTACATTCAGCATGGATTGGCTGCAGCTTTAATTTCCTGAGAAATTATAATAATACTAGATCTGACTTGTTCAAAACCCTGTGCAAACCTGAACTATTTCATTCTCCCAAAACCTCAGCGAAATTGTTACAAATAGTAAGAAGTAGTATTATTAGAGTTGAACAAATAGTTGTAACATATTAATCACTGTTCTCCACCACTTTTTCTGCAAATGAAACGTTCATAAGCAAATTGTAAATTTTTTAGACATGTGTTATTCATTTGTAAATTTCTTAGCAAATACTTTTCACCCTGCTAGTAGCTCACAAGTGGTTGGGGGGAAAAAAGTGATATGCAAACATTCCTATTCCACATGTTGGGGTGCTTAGCTTTCTAAGGCCATGTATACACTACAGGAATAATCGCGCAACAAGCCCGTTGCGCTTTAAAAGTCATGTGGTTTTTGTAGCGCAGTATCGCATCCACACTGAGCCGCTTGTGATGAAACAGAGGCCCCCCCCCCCGCAATTTGCGATTTCACAAGAAACCCAATTGAATTGTGGGAACCTATCCCACAGTTCCATCCATCCTGACTTGACGCTAAGAATCCTGGGTAGAAGGAGAGTAGCGCTGAGCACCATGGGTAAAGTCTTGGTTTCCCATGGTGCATTCTGTTCCTCTTGTGTCATGAGAGTTGCTACTAGCAACTCGCGCCCATTTTCAACAGTAGTGCATTGCTTCCCGGAACTCCTTTATGCAGTAACATGGATCCAGCTCTGATCTCGACTGTCGCCTTCAGCATAATGAATACATCTCGGCTGGTGGCACAGTATGCGTTCAGCTCTGAATCAGACCAGGATTCGGATGACCCTGGGCTGGTGACTGCCATGCAGAACAACAGCACCGCATTGCTGAGCTCCTTCACAGAGTATCTACACACGGTGCACCGCCGGTTCTGGTCATGAGAGACAAGCACCGAGTGGTGGGACCGCGTTGTTTTGCAGGTGTGGGATGATGAGCAGTGGCCTCAGAACTTTCGAATGCGGAAAGCCACATTCATAGAAGTGTGTGAGGAGCTAGCCCCTGCCCTGCGACACAAGGACACCAAAATGAGAGCCGCCCTCACCGTGGAGAAGTGTGTCGCAATCGCGCTGTGGAAAATGACTCCAGACTGCTGCGAATCAGTTTGGAGTCAGCAGGTCGACCGTTGGGTTAGCCCTTTCACAAGTGAACAGAGCCATTAATCTTGTTCTGCTCCAGAGGATAGTCACATTGGGCAACGTGCAGGAGATCATCGATGGATTCGCGGCCATGGGATTCCCGAACTGTGGAGGGGCAATAGACGGCACGCACATCCCTATTCTCGCTCCAGAGCATCTTGCGACTGAGTATATTAATAGGAAGAGCTACTTCTCCATGGTGCTTCAGGCACTCGTGGATCACAGGGGGCGTTTCACGGACATAAATGTGGGGTGGTCGGGTAAGGTGCATGATGTTCGCATTTTCTGGAACACGGGCCTGTACCGGAAGTTGCAGGCAGGGACCTTCTTCCCTGATGAAAAAATTACTGTTGGGGATGTGGAGATGCCCATAGCCATCATAGGAGACCCAGCCTACCCACCGATGCCTTTGCTCATGAAACCCTATTCTGGAAATTTGGATCACCAGCAAGGAGCGCTTCAATTACCGGTTAAGCCGGTGTCAAATGACCGTAGAGTGCGCCTTTGGGCGCTTAAAAGGCCGCTGGCGCTGTTTGTATGGGAGGCCAGACTTGAATGAGGACAACATTCCAGCCATCATTGCGGCGTGCTGTGTCTTGCATAACCTCTGTGAAAATAAGGGAAAGAAATTTCCCCCTTCATGGGACGTGGAGGCTGAGCGGCTAGAGTTTGCCTTCCAGCATCCAGCCACTAGGAGTATCAGGGGAGCACAGCTGAGAGCTGTCCACATAATCGAGGCACTTAGGATGCATTTTAGTGATGGGGACTCATAGGACGCATTGCATCACTGCGCAGTAGTGTTCCTACGCACTTTGGGTGCTGATTGGGGTGGGGGAGTCGGTGCCGGTGGGCGTGTACTGTACTATGCTTGAATGAGTGAATACTAAACATGCAACAACTAATTTTATTGTTTATCAATAAAGACACTGTGCACAGTTCAAGTGATTCAATTTTATTATTAGAAAACATTAAATATTTACAGTAAGCAGTGCCTGCAAAAGGGGCTATAGATGCGTGTAGGTGCGTGTCTCAATGCCATAGCTTGGTGCAGGAGTGGATGTAATATTGTACCAGGAGGGTCCCTGGGCTTCAAAGAACTGCTTTGAGGGAGAATGGGGCGTGGGGGACAGAAAGTGTTGCTATGGTTGCGGGGAGGGGGGGAGCCTGCAGCAGCTGGGTCTGCAGACCAACCATGGTCTTCAGCAGTTGAGTCTGCTCCTATAGGATGCTTATGAGGGCATCCTTCTGCTTCTGCCTCCTCGAATTGTTCTCTTTGTGCTCCTCCCGGCACTCATGCCTCCATTGTCTAGTCTCCCTTGCTGATGCCTCGTTGGACAGCATAATCTCCTGGAAGATATCCTCCCTGCTCCTGCGAGACCTCCTCCTTTTCTGTCTCAGCCGGTCAGTTGGCACAGACCACCGACCAGCGAAGGTCGTTTCTAAGGAAAAATGAAACATCATAAGTAGGGCTATTGGTCTCACTTTGGTTAAGGTGCCAGTAATATGCTCTGCCACCACATTCCTCAGTGCCTATGGGACAGGTCATTGCCAGGGACTGAAAGGTCTCTTGGAAAGGGAGGTTCGGGTTGCCGAGACAAGACACACAGCTCCGTGAATTATTTGCAGTGCTTTGGGCGATTAGTTCACATATGGCACTGCCATGGAAGCCGATATCTCACTGCTTAGAGTGCCTCTGCAAGCCAGAATGCATATCCTGCATGTCACTGGTTTTCAGCCAGGACCGTATGCAGCAGGCTTGTGCGCAGCCATGGTTCCCGCTGCTGTGCTTTGCAACTGGCGAGGGAGAGTATCCCTTTATGGGGGAGGGGAAACAGTTGCTCTCCCATCGAATTTAACCAGGAGGCTGTGGAAGTACATCGAGGACACCATTGTAGATGGGAGCTTCCTTAACATTAAGGACACAATGGTTGTAGAGACTTCCACCTACAATGGGTCCAGGGAGAAACCTGATGAGCCATTAAGGAGACAATGGTTGTTGATAGCCTCCTGTCTAGGGCGTTTCACCAGAATGACACAAGTTAAGTATAGATATAACACCAAATTCCTAACTTCTAATTAAAATACAATTCCTAGACATAAACTATATAATCATTCCCATCAAATTACTACCTTTCTATTGACACCAAACATGACATAGCTCCTATGGATTATAGAATTTATAAGATATGAATAGAAAATAATATCATAAATGCTTCCCTAAATCCAGACAGCATCACACCCTGCCCACATACCCTGCCAGGGTCCCTGTCCCCCTTTGCCCCCTGTCCCCGTTTGCCCCCCCCCTCCCACCGTGGCCTGCCCAAGGTCTCCCTAGCCACTAGAAGTTGACCTAGGCATCCAGTGTGGACGCTCTAGGTCGACTTTGTAAGTTCCCCTTTATGTCGACTTTAATTTTAAGTGTAGACGCACTAAGTCAACTTAGTTAAGTCGACTTAGTTAAAGTCAACTTAAATTAACAAGTGTAGACATAGCCACAGGGAGCTGGTGCCAAAGTGGAGATTCCTAAGCATTCCTGGTTCCTATTCCTGTGTTCAGTCCATTGTGGTTCTCTGGAACTTGCCCTTCTTAATTTAAATAAGAATCTGTTTTCTCTATTTAACTAAATTTAAAATTAGAATGCAAAAGGTTACTGCTCTCCCAGAGAACTAAGAAAAAGAGGAGATGGGTAAAATATAAGCTCTGTTGGCCCTTGAGAAGGATGTTTACTGTGACAGTGCATTGAATGTGAATGAGGTACAGTTTGTGGTGGAACTCTTCCCCATTATGGTATCATATTGCACAATGAGGTGAATTATGAGTGTTTTCTTCTGGATCTGAAGTATTTAGCACTGGCTATTGTTTAAGCCAGGACATTGGACAAGAGATATTATTGATATGTTTTGATGTGGCAATTCCTGTTTCTAAGATTAGTTCACCAGTTTATGAGATCATTCAACTTTCTCCATCCCCACACTTATTTCTCTATTTATCTGCAGTAACCAAAACAGGGCTGTGCAAAATTGTGGTAATTCCATCCATCTTCATAATTTCATGTCCCCTGATTTTCTGCCCACTCCACCCAACTGAACAAAACACTGTCTTTAGCGACATCTACAGTTATGACGTTTTGCCTGTCTACACGGTGAAGAAAACGTCACTCACCAACCATATTTATTTTCTCCTTGCAATTTCCATATCAAATGTATGCAAGTTATAAATAAAAAGATGATTTTCTCACTGTCATCTTTGCAAACTCAGACTGTGCTATGAGAACCAAGTTGGATTCTTTCCATTTTGTGCATCATCCCCAATAATAACAGATTGGTAGATCAAACTGGGTCCTCAGCAACATCTCTGCAGGCTCAATATCTTCCAGCTGGGCTTTTGGAAATACCTGTGCAGTTCTATTGCCCTTCATGGCTTTCCACAGGTGCAAATGATTACAGTTAAGTAATCAATCTGTCATTGTTCCATGAGAAGGACTAGAATCCAACTCACTCAGTCTTAGCTGTGTGAACTCTACAGGGCTAACAGGAATAAAATCAGGAAAGCCCTATTGTCACAAAAAGCCAGCAGATTTGACTCTGAAATTGCAAAAGCTGCTGTCTGGCGAGGAAGAGGCAGCAATGTGGTCTAGTGCAGTGATTCTCAACACACAGTGTCACCACATGTGTTGTGGAGAGCTGAGGAGATGGCTGGATTTGACCTGGGGGGAGTGGGCTAGTGTGTCCTGTAGAGTCGCAATATGCTGCCAAGAGTGTTGCGACCCACAGAAGGTTGAGTACCCCTGGTCTAGTGGATAGCAAAATGGATTAGACTCAGAAGTCCTGATGCTGCTGGCCTGCTGGGTGATGATAGGAAAATTGCTTCATCGTCTTGTGCCTCAGTATGCCTAACTGTGACCAGTGGTTAAAGTATAATTTGATGGGCCCTGGAACCCTCCTAATCTCCAGGCCCCCTTCCCATATTTTCTGAGCCCCCTTCATGCATGTGTGGGCCCCAGCCCAGGTAGGCATTTGCAACCACTTCTCAGTACCACATGCATTGGTTATCGCTCCATACAAATATTTATAATTTTATATGGTGTTTATGTTTGTAGCAATTATTGTCACAAACTAGCAAACACTGCATAACACAAGAAATATTGTGATTAACAACGGTGGGGCATAGGACCTGCCAGCAGCCAGGGCAGGGTGGAACATGAGTTCAGCTGGATTTTTCTATTTTTAGGGGCCCTGGAACTCTGGTCCCTCAAATTTGTGGGCCCCGGAACTGTGTTCCAGTGCGTTCCCCCTTACTTTAACCCTTGTGTAAAACAAGGATAATGATACTGCTCTCCTTTGGAAATCACTTTGAGATCTCCTGAGGAAAAATGCTATATAAGAGCTAGGTATTTTTATTATTCTCAGAGAAGAGCCAGACTTGAGAAGACAGAAAGATTTCCTCGCATGAACGTGGTAAAATATAAATGTTCCAAACTGGTAGTCTCTGACAATGCTTTCCTGCATGCACTGTCTGTCACATGCAATG
This sequence comes from Pelusios castaneus, assembly GCA_007922175.1. Classification (NCBI taxonomy): domain Eukaryota; kingdom Metazoa; phylum Chordata; order Testudines; family Pelomedusidae; genus Pelusios; species Pelusios castaneus. Next base: position 16,897,738 of record ML685785.1, on the reverse strand, counting down.
CACACGCCTGCACCTTCCCTCCCAAAGCCAGCACAGAACCAGCTATTACCTTAGTCACTGAAAACAGATACATGCCAATTATAGTCTTTAAATACATCATGGTTTTTATTCACTTTCACTCTGCACCCAAGTCACGTTCTGATGGATAGATAAAGGTTGACAGCCAGATTGCTATTGTGCCTGTTTCTACACAGCCTATGGTTTAATGGGTTGTTTGTTAATGGAAAGACTTGAATATTCATTCACCCATGCTCATGTTTGGTACACAACATAAATGCGGCTATCTCAGGAATGGGTGGCACACACCCAGCAGTGTTCCTGTGCAAACAATAACTCTCACACAAATGAATCCAACATGATTTTGGCTTCTGCTTCTTTCAAGTAGTAACACATTTTGTGTTTAATCACTGGCTGTGAATTTGACCGTGCAATGCTACCTCTATTCCCTACATGAACATGGCAAAATTTTTCATGCAAAGAGTAAGAAACACAATGCATGTGCCTGGACAAAACCCCATATTTACCCCCAAACTTGAATCCTATAGGCTCAGACTTCCAAGGGTTTAACGTCAGGCCTATATTAGACAACTGAACACACAAATACCTACTTGCATGTGCAGTTAACAGTTTGCATTTGCAAACAGAGAGTTTTAGCTGTGCTGCAGGTGTGTGTGCATTTACATGACTCACCTGGTGTGCTGGGGCTTTTCAAGTTTGGCCCAGCCATTCAAATACACAGTGTAAGAAAGAGGAAAGCTAGGTGAGAGACAGGACAGAGAGGAATGGGAGAAAAGAAAGTCTGAGATAGGGGATGTAGCTGGGTGAGAGATGGAGAGACTATGAATGAGGGAGAAAGGCGGGTCTCAGAGGAGAAAAACAGAAAGGGCAGGAGAGAGAAGGGGGACAGAATAAGATACATTGAGAGAGAGACCATATGTGCATGTTCCACCTATTACTAAACTGGAAGGGAAGGAAGGACAGAAGGATTAGCAGGCAGATGGCAGTTTATACCTTGACACATATGTTTCCCGGTTCTCATTTCTCCACATCAGGCTTTCTTAAGGTGGCAACCACCTACAGAGATAGTTTATTCTCTCCTCCCCCACCATGCAGAATTTTGGCTCAGTTAATGACTAATGCATTCAATATGTTTCTGCTGCATGCTAGCACACACATCTGGCTTGTGGTTGCCTCTCTTGTGCTCTGTACAGATCTCCCACTATGCACCTTTGTCTCACACACATGTAGTAAGTGGTAAATGGTGGGGAGATTATAAAGGGGGATGGGAAATGTGACAACTGCTCTGTGCAGTGCTGCAGGCTATATGATTTGGCCAGGGATCAGGAACTTTTTGATTAAACATTAAGCTTTAAGGAAGCTGGTGGAGGCACGTGCTCCAAGGCAGAAGGACTGTTGTAAAGTGCCTTTGACAATATTTGAATAGCTGAAGCCATTACCGCATTTGCTTTGGATCATTTTAGCTTGTGGTTGGGAAAGCTGAGGCAAAGCATTAACGCAGACGGAGAGCTGAAGAAGCTGAACATGAAGGTACTATTCTGGATTGTTTCTCTTTTTAGAAGTAAAACAACTGGGAGTCATTGTTCATCTTCCTAATGCTGTGCAGATCATAGGGTCTAAATTACTTTGGGGAGCAAAAGGTTGATGGGAGTCGACGCTAGTGCTCAGCTTTTCAAGGGAGTGCTTTGCCCTAAAGCCAAAAGGAGAAGCTTGTTTAAGTTACTAGAGATTCTATTATCTCCTTTCTGTCAGCTCCCAGAACCCAAGAAAAGGTGTGCTCCAGCAATGGTTCCTACAATGAAAGCTTAGGACCATTTCTGTTATAAAACTCTGTTTCAGGATTAGCCATGACAATTAAATCTAGATTGAAATTTAACAAACAAGATTTCCGAGTGGGAATACGGGAAGAAAATAGATTTAAAAATACCCCACTCTGCTTATAGTTAAGAGTAAAAAAAGATTTTGAAAGTGAAACCCTCTTACATTGAACCACAGACCATCTTCCTATAAGGTAAGGTTCAGTTACAAATTTCACAGTGTAACCCCTTTAATGAAGTGAAACTTCTAAAGTTTCACTGTACCCAGGGTCATTCAAAGAGCATTCTGTTGTATGTGGGCAAGAGACATATGACTGGATGGGAAATTATTTTTATTCCTCAAAATAATGTCAGTATATTTTTCTTTGAAATATTTTTAGGTTTGGTGATAAATGGAAAATTTAAAGTTGAAACTGAAGATTTTTGGCTTTCAAAATTTTATTTTTTCAATAAAATGTACTTAATTTTTTTTTTTTTGCAAACATGTTTCATTCAGAAATTATTCTCCATAAAGTCCATTTTGACAGGAAAATTTTGATAAGCTCTAACATACACATTAAGATATATATCCTTATACTATGCATGTAAACAAATACCATGGTAAAATCCTGCCCCATCGAAGTCAATTGAAGTTTTGCCATTGATTTCAATGAGGCCAGAATTTCACTTTATAAGAGGATCCCAGTGTAAATATCTTTTTTACACTGCTGTAAGTCACATATACACTTTCACTGGAGGTCCAAAAATATATGCAGAATCCACAATAATGTTTTATCAGCATGAATTGGAGATGGCTATATTACTATGAATGATGAAACAAAGAATGAGTTATTCAGGTGCTCAAATGAATGACATTACAACCTTAGTAGTAATTTACCCCATTGTGCATTCTATACCTATTCTCAAATGGCTTTTCTGTAAAATACCTGCAAAAGTTGAAGAGAGTTTAACATTTTTATTGTATTATTTAGTATGTTCTTCTGTCTTTGTAGCCAAGTTCTTTCAGTGCCATGAAACCAATTGTACAGACAATTGAAGGAGTAAAACATTTTAAGAAAAGTATTTTAGAAACCCTTAATTTTTACCTATAGAAATATCCCTTCTGTACCTAATAATTTCATGGGGCTATATCCTCAATTCTGGTAAATTGGTGGAGCTCCTCTGAAATCAGTCGTATTGAGTTGATTTACATTAGTTGAGGACCTGGATCAGGATTTTTATGTGCATATGTCATGATTCTGTCTCAGGGTAAAGAAATGCTGCATGTTCTCCTAAAATGGTAGGCAATTCCTTGCCCTGATGTCATAAAGCTCCCTTTTATAACCTGCTAGAGCTATGGACCCTAAATCTGGGTTAAATTGTGATCAACCCAGCCCTTAGGCCAATGTATTTGTGGGGAGAAATTCCACATTTGGGTGGAAAAGAAGGAAATAGTTTTGTGTCAGGTGTGTTTTAAAGACAACTGTTTGAAGCTGCTTAATAGTTTGAAATGTTAGAATAAGTCCCAGGGAGATGGATTGGTGGGCAGAGGGCAGGTGAGATGGACAAAAATACATACTAAATACAATTTATTACCTGGGCTCTGCAGTTTATCACGAGATGACATCATGTGATAAGTTACATTTATCATGTATCTCTGACTGTCTCTCTTGAACTATGCATTAATCCATCTGTGCAGCTGGACTACTTCTAACATTCCAAATTTCTGTACTGCCCCATAACAATCTGCCAAACAAATGTTTACTGACTGATCTCCACTCCAGTCTGGAATTTCCCGCAAAATTACACTATTCTGAGGTGGAGGATAGGCAATATTCAGTCCTAGATGAGTGACAAGTTTATGAATTGTTACGATCCATAGTGGGAGCTTTTTTCCAGTAGAAAGCCAAGAACTCCCATTTCTAGAGTGAAAAGTCTTTTGAGAAAGACCCTCCACTGCTGTAAATGGACATAGCGTCTATGAAGTCAGTGGAACTCTCCAATTTACATCAACTGCGGGGCTGGCGTTTTGTTTAACATTGGTTAGAACTTAAATCTATGATGTTTTATGTACATAAAGAATGTCTTCTTGTAGTTTTCACAAAATCAGTTCTATTATTTTCTTTCAGGTCCAATTAGACACATAGGGCCAGATTTTTTAAAATCTCACTAGGCGCCTATCTGCATCTTAAACCACCTAGACCTTTGATAATCTGACCTATAGTCCAAAGGCAGTCTAACTTTACAAGTGGAGAAACAGAAAATATATTAATACACTCACAATAGACTATAAGCCTATGAACAATACAAGTTTTCTTTCAAAACAATTAGGAGTAGAGACGTTATTTTACCTCTCTATTTGCTACAACCATTGCTGAAATACTGTGATCAGTTCTGGTGTCCACATTCAAGGAGGAGATTGATAAATTGGAGAATGTTCAGAGAAGAGCCACAAAAGCGTAAAGGATTAGTAAACATACCTTAGAGTGACAGACTCAAGGAGCTCAATCTGTTTAGCTGAACAAAGAGAAGGTTAAGGGATGACATGATTATAATCTGTAAGTATCTACATAGGGAACAAATATTTAATAGTGGGTTCTCAAACTAGTAGACAAAGATATAACATGATCCAGTGATTGGAAGGGCTAGATATAGTCAGGCTGGAAATAATGCATAAATTAATGATCTGAGAAATTAACCATTGAAACAATTTACCAGGGATCTTGTAGAATTCTCCATCTCTCAATTTTTAAATCAGTATTGGAAGATTTTCTAAAGGATCTGCTTTTGGAATGATTTGGGGGGAGTTCTGTGGCCTCTGTTATATAGGAGGTCAGATTGGATGATCAAATGGTTTCTTCTGGCCTTGGAATCTATGTATCTACCAAGTTTTAAGAAACAAAGAAAACATAACTACATAATGAAATATGTTTAAAATGTAACTTTGTAGTTGTAAGATACAGAAGAAAAAAAACTCTGCATGATTTAAAGAAAGACTTCAACTTTGACCATGTCCCATTTGATATTTTAGAGCTGTTGCTAAAAATGGGGCCAGCAGAGGAGGGGGCAGCCAACAATCTTTAAGAATGAATTATTAGAAATGTTTACAAAAGCAATTATTGCTTTCAGTAGATTCATTATATCTGCAGTGTAACTGTTTCAAGAACCTACCTTTCTTTTCTAACTTCTGAAATGGAATTAGATATTATTACATGATCAGGTTTATTCATTTTCCCTTACCCTCCTGGCCTATATCAGTTCCTTATAATATATAGTAATTTCTCCAATTTAGTTTAAAAGGTCTCCCAAGATGGGACCTTCCATTACTCTCCTTTGGGGATTATTTAAGAGAGTGTTGAACCTGCCTATGCTGACCTATTGATAACTTGCTGTTCCCCCATATATGGAAGCACTGAGTCTCATGCTAAGTTTACAGGTGCATTCTGAAACACCATGTGTTGTTTTCCAAATCCCATTCAAAAGTAAAAATCCTGAAATTTCCATTGTCACGTAAAAGATTTTGTGCCTGTAGCTGGAAGAACCTGTGCTCTGTACATTGATGACTTCCAAAGGGGTAACCATTTTAGTCTAGTTCAACAGAACAAATAAAAGGCCCTTTTAAAGACTAACAAATTAATTTTTCTCATGCACTTTTGTGGGTGTAGTTCTACTCCATCAGGTGCCAGAAAGTGGAAAAAAAACGTACTTTGAAAAAAACCCCCAAACCTTACAGTATAGGAGGGAAAGATGAATCCTGGGATTACATTTCACGCCACCAGGTCAGATTACTTCAGCAAATCAAACACCTTATATAGATTCAAACAATGTGTAGCAACCCTGTAGCAACATATCAGAAGTGTGTATTACAGTGTTGCTACACATTGTTTGAATCTATACAACTTGTTTGATTTGCTGAAGTAATCTGTCTTGATGCAGTGAAATGTAATCTCAGGATTCATCTTTCCCTCCCATATTGTAAGGTTTTTTCAGTGTAAGTTTTCTCCACTTTCTGGCATCTGACGAAGTGGGACTTTGCCCACGAAAGAGCATGAGAAAAGATAATTTGTTAGTCTTTAAAAGTGCCTCAGGACTCTTTTTTTCTTTCCATTATTTATCTTATGGAAAATTAAAAATTCATTTAAAAGATCTTTAATGTGTGGAAGGCTGGTTCATCAATATTATAGAGGAGTAGCCTGTCCTTCCCTGTCAGCCTCAGAGGGGGGCCATGTCTCTTCCTGCCACACCTTTTTGGATATACTTGATACAGGGGATGAGCACTCCACTGTTTGAGTTTCCAGGCCCTAAAGCAGGGTGGCAAGTAAGCAGTCTCTAAATCTAGGCAGGATGGGTAAGCAGTCTCTAGCCTTGATGCTTGGCCAGGGCGGGGCAGGCAGAGCAAATAGTCTTTGGCCCTGGCCCTTCAAGGAGGACGGGTCAGCAAATAGTCTATTGCCCCAGGCCTTCAGTCAGGGCAGGGCAACAGAACACACAAGCTCAGGACCTATGCAGAGTGAACAGTCTATAGCCCAGCTCTCAGGCAGTGCGTGGCAGGTAAAGTACACAGGCTCAGCCTATGCAGGCTCAGCAAACAGTTAAAGGCCCAGGTGGCCACACAGGATGAAGGGTGATCACTCTGGGGTTGAGGTGGTAAGGAGGACACAAGCCCATCTGACATCCCAGCCCAGGGTCCTAGCAGTGGCAGGGTGTCCTGCCACTGGGTCAGCAGGGCTCCAGCTGAAATGTGCTGACATGGCTGCAGGCTCAAAACACAACTGGACTGTCATCTGGTTTCCCTGGGCTCCTTCCTTCTTTTCCCCCTTCCCTAAAGTGCCTGGCTTTCAGAGTCAACCTCAGTCTCTTTAGGGTATTCGGCTAGAGGCAGGCTCCACTGCCCCTCAGCATCACCAACGGGTGGGAGGTCTGACAACTCCTCGAGGTTGCCGGAGGATGGCAGCTCTTTTAGATCATAGGGACCAGGTAGCTCCTCCAACTTGCAGGGATCAGGTAGCTCTGCCAGCTTCTCAAGGTCACAGGACCCAGGTAGCTCCTCTACTCTAGCTCACTGGGTCCAAGTAGCTCTGGAGAGTCCTTGGATCCCCAGCTGGTAGGCAGCCCTGGCAGCTCCTACACAGCACAGAGGTCAGGTAGCTCCCTTAGCTTACAGGGGCCAGATAGCTTTGGCAGGTCCTCAGGGCTCCAGCTGGCAGACAGGCCTGGCAGCTTCTCCACAAGGTAGCAATCAGGCTCAGGTACCAAGAGCGAGACATCTTTCTCCTTTAGCCATTGTTTGCTTTGTGAGCTGGAGGGTCCACCCTTTAAACTTCCTGTTCCTGCCTTGGACCTGCCCCTCTGCTGCCAACGCAGCATGGTGCTTCCAAGTCTGCTCTCTGGGGTGGGAGTGGCATTTCCTCCCTGTCAGTCTCAAAGGGAGGCCATACCCCCTTGCTACAAATATAAATTAAAAATGCTAGAGGAACTCTAATCTTTAGGTTGCTCACTGAAACCTAGCTCAGATCAATAATGACTGAAAGCTATTGTTAAAGGTTGATGTGTAAAGAGCATCGTGACTCTGCCCAGTGCCAAGTGAAGAGAAGACAACTTCAGGAAAGACAAAACTATAAGTGACAACTCACATGAGAGGTCAAGGTATGGATGGACTGTGGAGAGTGAACAGGACAGGACAACATGGCGGTAGCCTATATTCTCAGTGCCTGTGTGGTACCCTCATATGTGATAAACAATCTCCAGATCTTCCCATCAGCACCTTTCACCGGCATATCTGTATCTATATCTATAAAATAGAGGGTATCATACATTCACTGACTCTTCCATTGTCTCTTGGGATAAAGAATAAAGTAAACAACTGCTTCCCCTCCTACACTATAAAAATAAGGAATCATTGGTTTCAGTCTAGTCCCCAGTGAGCAGGTTTCTCACAAAGCAATCCACCAATGTAACAGGCACTATTTACCTCTCTTGTTTGTGATGTCTGCAGAGAGGCCAAGGATGGAATGGGCCATGGAGACTGAACTATATCCTCATTCTTACTGCCATGATTGTCACTTCAGATCAGAACAGAGGCATGTTGGTGAAAGGTAAGCATGAAGAAAATCTACTCTACCTGTGCTTAACTGGACATCACATCAGACCCCTGTGCTATCACTCTAGCTCTCTTTCCTCAGTGCTATATTCATTGCAAATTGAAGGAGAGAAAGGGGAAAGAGAAACATGTCATTTAGAAATGTTCAGAGAGTTGTAGATGCTTTGGTGGGGTTCTAAAACTCAGATATTTTGTTTTCCTGTCTCTTATAATAAGCAGGCTTTTAAACAGGCTGAGGGAGTGGCTGCTGATAACAGCCAGTCCCTTTCTAAGCTAATTCATGAGAAGTTGCAGAAATTTCCAACAAAGAAGCAGTAAAATAACTTTGGAGTACACTCAAAAGTAAAAGAGGTTTGGTGCCTCTTTGAAATACTGCTGCTGCCGCTTACTCAGAAGTAGTAGCTTTCCCCTCACGCCCCCTTGCTCAGTCTACTTTTGTTTCGACGTGGGTGTGACTTTTGATTCAGCTCCCCCTCCCTGTTATGTCACTACTTCAACTCCTTAGAATCAGAATAAAAACTGCAGCAAACTTCAGACCTCATTGACTGCGGTCTCAGCAAGGCTTTTTTGACTTTTGCAACCTTTCAGGATCTTTTTAGTTTTCACAAAGTAATCGTGAAGAAACAATGAGCAAGTTCTTGCTGTGTGCAACTTTTGGATTATACTTGCTGCAGCTTTGTGTAGCCGAGACACGTAAGTGGTGTATGAATGAAAACTTAATGTTTGCTAAATTCATGCTTCAGACAGCAGCAGCTAGTCAGCCAGACAGCAGCCTACTTGTCACTCTAGGACACTTTTGCATAAAGTTTTGTTATCTGTAAGTTTCTTTCCAGAGAAAATGATACTGAAATATAACTTTTAATTTGTACAAGCAAGAAAAAAAAGGGTATGTTCAGCACAGTTGCAGATACTGGAGAAGTTAATTGGAGATTCTCAAAGTTAAGTTTAAATTAAGAACTGAAGTACAATAGGCAACTGATCTTCAGCAGAGCAGTTCTAAATTAAACTGTAGAAACTGCTGTTATTAGTTTATTTTGTTCTCCCAATGCTATCAAGGAGACGGTTGGGGGGGGGCACTCACCCCTGCTGGCATACAATAGCTGTATTATTAGGTTCACAGAAGCTGAACCGAAGGCTAGTTAATACAAGGTTGGGATTCAAGAAGTGGGACAGAAATGCTGAAGAGAAATTTAACTGCTACAAACGGTGACTGAAATCTGGAAGTGTTTTATGGCAGTGGTGTTTTTTTCTGACCTTTCTTTTAAAGCCTTCTTTTGGGGTTAACCGACAAAGTTTTGGCGCAAACAAATGAGATTGATGAAGATGAGCAGTTCTGTTGTTTTCCAGTCTTTCTATATTTTTATAATTGGCCTCCCGATATCGGAATAAATAACTTGTTTTCAGAAATAGAAGAACTTCATTTAAAATAATCTGATAATAAGCATGACAAAAAGATCTTAAAGTTTGATATGGTGCAGGCACAACAATATTGGGGGGAATATCTGTGCCTTTAACAGAGTCCCGTTGTAACAGAAATTGCCTTTAGTTGCTTTGGAGGGAATCAGTTACTCTTCCACCTGGGTTCTCTACTAACCTGTTCTTGGGAGTCTAACAGAATACAATTGTCATAAACAGTGTCATCACAATGCTTTTATGTTTACCTCTTGTTTGCTTGAGCACCAGTAAATACTTTTAGGATGGCCCCAGTTGTGCAGTTCTGAGAATGGGTGTGTCAGAATGAATAATTCCAGACACATCTATAATAGCTGGAGGAGAATTTAGCATTGCATTCTGTACTATCCTTTTCTGTTATAAGTGTATGTTTTAGGCTCAAATCAAATACTTGGACAATTGATTTAGACTGAGGTAGAAAGACTGTGGGCTTGTGTGAGATACGTTGGAGGTGTGGTTAGAATTTAGATTTTGACTTACCAAGTAAATATAATACTCTATAATGATTAGGATGATTTGATTATCTTTTGTTCAATTAATTTATCCTTTTATGAAGAGCCAAAAGTGCTATAAATTAACAGTCTGCATTTACTCTGGGGATAACACTTTCACAGTAGGAGAGATAGAAGAAAACCCTATAATCTAGTCCTAGCAGTTAGGAAAAACATGTCAAGCTTCACGTATGCCCCACAGGAAAGTTTCTTTGGAGGCTTAGCAAACTGTTAGATTATAGCAACAGTATATTTTATTTGGTATGCAGTGCATTCCAACCTGGCTTTAATGACTTCATAGCTGCTGCTGATTTTTTTTATATAGCATTTTTTTTTTAACAGTGCAACACAAAATACTAGCAGTTACATTGGGAACATGATTTAGAGGAATGGGCCCGAAGTGCAAAATTCAAATTTGGTTCCAATTTTGAATCATTCTAAAGTCTGGAAATGTTTGAATCTGGAATTTTGGCTCAGACCCATCTCTGACACCCTAGTTTGCTTACCAGTTCTCAGTTACAGGTTGGGTAGGTTTCACTGGTTGATCTGGGAAGTGATGATGACATTGATTAATACTGAAGCAGAGTTAGGACTTGTCTAAACAAAATCATTCCTGTTTAAGAACTCCTGATTAACTCCGTACTTTTATTCTGGAACAAGGGTGTCTGCATATGGAGTTACTCAGGAGTTCTTAAGCAGGAACAATTTTGTTTAGACAAGTATAGACAAGCTCTTAGAGTCAAGACAAGGGTGTAAATCAGCATCTTGCACTGGGCCTGCAAATATGGTGGCTAAAGGAGAAATGAGGCTCAAAAGGAAATAGATTGCTGGCTAGAGACTAGACCTCAAATTCTAAAATGTGGGAGACAGGGAAAGGATTTCATATCTGAAGACCTAAGAAATATCTGTGATATTCTCAGTGAAATAAAGCCCATTGCCTTCAAACTCTTTGCATCCAGTTGGGTAGTGTAATCATGACTATTGGAAAAATTTGACCCTTAGCTAGAATAAGTTGGAGTGGAGCCGGAGATCTCTGAGAAAAGGGAGAGCTGGGAATGCCACTGAGAGAGAGAGAGGCAGAGTGCCCTTTGACACAGAAGTGATTGCCAAAATGACCCCACAAAATGAGGTGAAAAGAAAGAGATACTATAATCTATCAGTCAAAGAGAAAGCTGTCTTACCTGCCATTTAGGTTATATATCTCTTATGCAAACCTGTACATAAAACAATTTGAACTAGTCCCTTATGCTCGTTTATTTCCATAAGGATGTTGCATTGCGTATCTTGGCTATTCTCCCAAAGCTCTCAAATAACTAGATTTTAATAAAGATTAGCTTGAGCTGCAATTGTTGTTTAATGGAGAGGACACAAATCTGCCCTTAGCCTCTCTAAATTTATGGAGGGGATGGTATGATTAGCCTATTTTGGAAATTGACTGATATTTGGCTATGTGTGATGGATATACAAGTGGCCTAAGAGGGAAGAGTACAAGGGGTGGGTTCTGAGTTATTACAGAGAATTGTTTCTTGGGTAACTGGCTGTTGAAACTTACTTGCCCATGTGCTCAGGGTTTAACTGATCGCCATATTTGGGGTTGGGAAGGAATTTCCCCCAAGGCTGATTGGCCTGGGCTCTGGGGGCTTTTCACCTTCCTCTGTAGCACAGAGCATGGTTCACCTACCGGTGAATTCTCTGTATCTTAAAGTCCTTAAATCATGATTTAAAGAGGTAAATAACTCAGTCATAGGTTGGGGGCCTATTGCTGGAGTGGGTGGGTGAGGTCTTGAGGCCTGCATTTTGTAGGAGGTCAGACTAGATGATCGTACTGGTCCCTTCTGACCTTAAAGTCTATGAGTGCCTCTGTGCCAAGCCAACAGATCGCAGTTGAGGATAGCACTGCATTCTCTTGGAGTGGGTGATGCTAGCTCTTCAGTCAGTGATGGTGGCTACCACAATGCACTGGCAGCATGTACAGAGGTAGTGGGAGTGCGGCTTAATGGTGGGCAGGGGATGGGGGCTGGGAAATGGCATTCCTCAAGTGGCTGAATATCCTTTAAGCTAAACTCTTTCACACACAATTTGAACCAACTCCATAGACTGGGGACTAACTAGTTAGGCAGCAGTTCTGCAGAAAAGGACCTGAGGGTTACAGTGGACAAGACGCTGGATATGGTCAAAAGTGTGTCCTTATGGCCAAGAAAGCTAAGGGCATATTGGACTGCATCAGTAGGAGCATTGCCAGCAGACTGAGAGAAATGATTATTCCCCTCTATTCAGCATTGGTGAGGCCACAGTTGGAGGATTTGTGTTCAGTTTTGGACCGCCCCCCTCTCCCCCCAATAAAGAATGTGGACAAATGAGAAAGAGTCCAGTAGAGGGCAACAAAAATGATTAGGGAGCTGGGGTACATGACTTATGTGGAACGACAGAAAGAACTGGGCTTATTTGGTCTGCAGAAGAGAAGAATGGGGGGGGGGAGATTTGATAGCTGCCTTTAACTACCTGAAGGGGGTTTCCAGGGAAGATGGAGCCACACTGTTTTCAGTGACAATACATGACAGAACTAGGAGCAATGGTCTGAAATTGCAGTGCGGGGAGGTCTAGGTAGGATATTAGGAAAAATTTTCATTAGGACACTGGGGAAGCACTGGAATGGGTTACCTAGGGAAATGGTGGAGTCTCCAGTTATAATGGTTTTTAAGGTGTGGCTTTACAAAACCTTGGCTGGGATGATTTAGTTGTGGTTAATCCTTCTTCAAGCATGGGGTTGGACTAGATGACCTCCTGAAGTCCTTTCCAGCCCTAATCTTCTGTGATTCTATGATAAACTCATTGTTTCAGTCTCTGATATGTCCTTCTCTGTACATTCTTCATTAGTTAGAACATTCCAAAGAGTGCTCAAAATCCTTGAGTTTAGAGACCATACAGAAAAATAGAAGTAGAACTTGCATGAGGTCACTACAATGAGTTTGCTTTATGGAACAAATGGTTCTTAGGTCTATTTTCAAGAAGAGAAGGGAAGTGGCTTGTTCTTTCTTAGATGATGTTAATGTTTCAAATGTAAAGGGAAGCATGAAAGACAACAAGAAGGTATGAACTAAAAGGACGTGAAGGGAGAAGTTAAGAGGGATGCTTAAATGGTATGTAAGGAGTATGAGGTACTGTAAAAGGAGATAGGCTATGTCTACACTGGCAAGTTAGTTTGAATTAAGCAAGCTTAATTCAAACCAACTAAAGCCATGGCTACACTAGGCTTTAATTAGTTCGAATTAAGGGCTTCCTTAATTTGAACTAATAAATTTGAATATGCTATTCGAACTAAGGGTTAATTTGAACTAGTTAGTTTGAATTAACCAATGTGGCCATGTTAGTTAAAACTAATTGCTTAGTTTGAAGTAAATGGTCCATTGAACTCAATGCAATTCGCTAATTCGAACTAAGCAAGTGCCAGTTCGAACTTAATTTTTCTAGTTTGAATTAAGTTAACTCGAACTAACTAAAATTAGTTTGAATTAGTTAGTTCGAATTAACTAAATCAAACTAACTTTAGTAAGTGTAGACATAGCCTTAGAGATATGGAGACATTTGAATGAGAAGAGAAGCCTGACATTTGTTTATATGGGAAGAAATGCTGAGGTAGAAGAATTGAGAAATTGTTGTCAGAATAGCAAGAAAATAAGATGATCTTTGTAGTGCCACTTGGATAGACTGGAAGGATGAGAAGTGGAAGACAGAGAGAAGAGAGGTTACAGTAATACAGTTTGGATATAACTAGAGCATAATCTACAGACTTGATAGAAGGGTTTAAAAGAAAGGAATAAATTTTGGAGACACTGTATAGAAAGAAATAGCAAGATTTGTTGAAGGTCTAGTTATGAGCAGATTTAAAGGAAAAATATGGATAGTAGAAGATGGTAGTGTTGTTGTCAGAGAAGAAGTGGTTTTGACTATAAACGTAAGTTACATGTTGGACATGATAAGCTCCAGGAAGCATCTGATACATTTAGGCAGACTAAATAGAGGTCAGGATAAGTAATCATCAGCAGAATTGGGATACCCATGGCTTTGAAAACATGAGATTCACAAGGACAAGGACTCTGGGGGATTCTGAGCGTTTTTCTAGTAGGGCTTTTCCATTTCCAACTATTGTACTCTTGTATACTCTGCATTTCTGGCTTTGTGGCCAGGAACAACCCTTTGAAAATGCAGGGTCAGGATTGGGGAAGGCAAATCTATATCTTAAACTCTTGTTTTATAATTATATATAAAAAGTAGAATTTTCAAAGCTGCAACAGACCTGAAAAACTAGGTGAGATATTTCCCCTAGACTTCCATTTGATTCCTCTTTTTTCTATGTCAATAATTGAATTTGCATAATTACCTAGTGTGTAATGTAATTTCACAGACAGTATTATAATGGAACAAACACAGCCCACAGTAATATTCTTTCCTAATTTTAAAAGAACGTGACAAATCAATACCAGTCAAAGTTCATTTTGGATACAAAAAACAGTGGCTTTCCTTGTTGTGGCCCTCCATCAATCAGTCACTTGATTTATATAGTGCATTTAATGGTAGCAATTACATACAATTCTCAAAGATCAGTGCTGCAGGTCTGAAAACTAGTTCAGAGATAAGCACTACAAATCTCTTAACATCAGTTAGTAAAAAAGAACATACTATCAGCCTTAATAAAATACTTTCTATCAGTTTTCAACACTGAAATTCATGTAGTAGATTCACTGAAGTTTAAATTTCAATTAGAAAGTCAACAAAATCAGGGTTGGATAATTAATGGGGATTGGAGAGAGGATTTGAAGTTTTTCCTCACTAGCTCCTGTTTTAAAAGGGATCTTCATCGGTACCTGGTATAATTCAGTCTGCTGTCCACTAGTTTTTTGCCTTTAATCACAAAACCATTCCTCTTTCCTAAGAAATATGGTGATTTCAGGTCATTCTTTATGGATTATTGGCAATCTTTTTGGTGTAATTGATAATCATTTCTCAGGCAAGTGCAGCAGTTCTCAGGGTTGTTAAATCACAATTGCATGTCACCCATAAAGAAGCAATAATTCCCACTAATCAAGCATTTCCACCTCCAGTAAATTGATATGGAATTTGCAACAGCCACCATGGCTCTTGTTACAATCCCAATAGCAAAGCAGTGTGTGTCAGATACAATTCCTCAACCTTCAAACCACAAACAATCTCTTCTGCAATACTATCGGCTACAACAGTAGCAGCTGGCTGTTATTTCCGTGTGGCTGACAGAGCTGACCCCACCCAGAGCATGAAATGGGAATTTTAGAGTATGAATGAATCAGAGAAGAGTAACGAGAAATGAGACATGACACAGAGAAGGGGTTTTCTTAGAGGAGCATCTCTCTCAGATTGAAACTCCAGCTAATTCCAAAGCATTTGATTGATGAGTTGTTCCATAACTCTGTTTCCTTTCTAATGATGTCTGCATCAGTATTTAGAATCCGTGGGTAGTAATAACAAGGGAATTGAACTCTTTTTTGCATCTGGTTGATGCAGATCATAGCTCTGGGGTTTTCCAGTCTACGCACACATGCCGCACCCTATTGATTTAAAGGTATCAATCCAATAATACAGAAACAAAAAATATTCCATGGATATTCCATGTACTTTTTTTTGACATTGCTGTCCAATTTCCTGTTTCATTGCATATATGATACCTGCGCATAATCCTAAAACCTTTCAGCTATTACCATTCACTATCATTTGTTTTTTTCTTAAACAGAAGTGGATCTAGGCCAGGGGTCGGCAACAGCGGCTCCGAGAGCCACATGCGGCTCTTTGTCTGCCCCCTTGTGGCTCCCTGGCAATCCCCTCCAGGGAGCCAGGTGTGAAGTAGCTCTGGAGTTCTGGCCACGACTCCCAGGCTCCTTGGCTCTGAGTCAAGCCTCTCCTCATGCCTCTTCCCTTCTCCAGCCTGACCCACGCCTCTCCTTCTCTAGCCCGATCCACGCCTCTTTCCTTCTCCAGCCCGAGCCGGTCTCTTCCCTTCTCCAGCCCGACCTGTGCCTCTCTCCTTCTCCAGCCCAATCCGTGCCTCTCCC
>ML685785.1:16825031-16880817 GCA_007922175.1 Pelusios castaneus | reverse complement strand
TCTTTCTTTCTTTCTTTCTTTCTTTCTTTCTTTCTTTCTTTCTTTCTGAAGCTGGGCTCCGGGGCCATCCTGTGGCTCTTTTTCTTCTTCCTTTTTCTTTCTTCTCTCTTTTCTTCCTTCCTTTTCTTCCTTCTTTCTCTTCCTTTGTTCTTCTCTCTTTGCTTCCTTCCTTTTTTTCCTGCTTTCTCTTCCTTCCTTCTTCTCTCTTTGCTTCCTTTCTCTTTTCCTTCTTTCTCCTTTCCCTCTTTTTTCTTTCCTTCTCTTCCTTCTTTTCTTTGTTTCTCTTCCTTCCTTCTTTTTTCTTTTTCTTTCTCTTCCTTCCTTTCTCCCTTCCTTCCTTATTTCTTTTTTCTTTCCTTCCTTCCTTTCCTTCTCTGCCTTCCTTCCTTTCTTTCTCTGCCTTCCTTCTTTTTTCTTTCTTTGTCTTTTTTCCTTTTCTCTTCCTTCCTTTCTCCTTTCCTTCCTTATTTCTTTTTTCTTTCCTTCCTTCCTTTCCTTCTCTGCCTTCCGTCCTTCCTTTCTATTTCTCTTCCTTCTTCCTTTCCTTCCACCGTTAAAATGTTTATATGTAAATTGTTTATTAACATCATTAAACATCGTTTTTTGTTGTTAAAAATCAATATGCATATCTGTTCTATTATTCAGTTTCTTAACCAGGAGGCTACCCATTGCGGCTCTCAAAACACTTGGCTATTGAAGGAATTTTTTTAAATGGCTCTTCTTAGCCTAGATCAGGGGTCGGCAACCCAAAAGATATCATTTACTAAAAGTTCCAAGGTTTTGATTCAGGTTGTCATTTTTCTTAACTAGGGTTGTTCAAAACTATTTGAACAAAACAGAGTTGGCCTGAACTCTTGGCCCACTCCCTATCAAGTTGAATTTCTTTTGATATTAAAAAAAATCAGTCTTAAAATTGATTTAAAATATTTTTTTATTTTCTAGTCCAGGTAACAATTCCTAGAATGTTAAAATGTAGCAGCTACTTATATTGTTTGGTACTCAGAGGTTTTTATGGGTAAATGACATTAAAATATCCACGCCTCCCCAAGCAGATTAAAAACTGACAACTTTGCCCCTTCCAGAGATTGCCATTATGTGGGCCTCATTATTCCATTTGCAGAAATAGCTATCTTTAACTTCCATTGCTTCTTCCGAGCAACTTGCAGCTGGATGTGGTATTCTGTTTAACCAAGTGCTTTGTAGATGATGATTCTAGAAGGCTGCTTCCTTCACATTTCCTCTTTCCATCATCTTCATTATATTTTCCTCTTTTGTTCAGTTTCCTTCTCTATGGTATTTGGTTGAAGCTATCTCATAGACTCTGCTAAATAGGTGATAGAGGGTTAACTCCAATTTATCTGAATTTGGTCAGTACTCTGGGCATCTTCAGAAGAAATAAACATCTAGCCCATCAATTGTTCAAAATAAATAGTTCTTGGGGGACACTTGAATGGAAGGAAAATTTAAAGGAGCAAATATGTTCTGGACTCTGCTTTTGTCACTTAGAGCAAATATTTCTGATCCTTTTAATTTCAGCTAGCCTGTGAGTGTAGCTCCGACTTGTCCATGCATTTTTAACCATGTCAATGGCATTCTGGGACTTCAGCTCCCAGTGCTATCATTAGAAGGGTATTAATGAAATAGCTCTTTCTGCAAGTACAAGAAAGATCAGAATCATTTTGGACTCCTTAGGCGATAAGTGAAATCTGAAAACTTTCCATTTTTAGTGGAGGAAAATGATTCTTGCTGGAAATAAATTCTCCAATCTCTGACTTCAGATGAGTTTCTAAACTGTAATACTATCTTTTTTCATACCCAGAGTGTTGCTTTTCCATTCCTGGAAGCTTTCTGGAAGTTATAATTAACCATCAGGTGAATACAGTTACCATTTTAGGGAAAAACACATCCAGTGCTGTTAGGAAGAATAACAAACAAGGAGTTCTGTGGCACTTTTAAAGACTAACAAATTTATTTATCGTATGAGCTTTCGTGGGAGAAAATCCCACTTTTTCAAGCATCTGACAAAGTGGAATTTTCTCCTATGAAAGCTCATGCGATAAATAAATGTGTCAGTCTTTAAAAGTGCCACAGGACTCCTTGTTTGTTTTGCTGAACTAGACTAACATGGAACTTGCTGGGAAGAAATTCTTGCCCAGTGGAGCAGTGATGCTCAGACTTGATAATGTTGGGAGCCACTTTCTCAGTGAGCAGAGAAACAGTCACAGCAGAAGATCCTTTGTACTTTTGTGATGTCTATTGTGGCAGCAGCATCATGGAATAACAGAGATGTGGTGGGATAGCTTGCATGACTGGAGCGCTGCCATGGATGGGTATAAATTGTTCAGGAAAGACAGGCAGGGAAGAAGAGGTGGAGGAGTAGCGCTATATATAAAAGAGCTGTATGTCTGCTCGGAGCTCCACTATCAAAGTGGAGACAAGCCGGTTGAAAGTCTCTGGATTAAGTTTAGATGAGAGTGCAACAAGGGGGAGGTTGTGGTGGGTGTCTGCTATAGACCGCCAGACCAAAAGAGGAGGTGGATGAGGCATTCTATGGACAACTAGCAGAAGTTTCCAGATCACAGGCCCTGGTTCTCATGGGGGACTTCAATTATCCTGACATCTTCTGGGAGGGCAATACAGCAGTACACAGGCAATCTAGGAAGTTTTTGGAGGGTGTTGAGGACAATTTCCTGGTACAAATGCTGGAGGAACCAACTAGGGGCCTTGCACCTCTCGACCTGCTGCTCACAAACAGAGAAGAATTGATTGGGGAAGTAGAATTGAATGGCAACCTGGGCAGCAGTGACCATGAGTTGGTAGAATACAGGATCCTGACCAAAGGAAGAAAGGAAAGAAGCAGAACACACAACCTGGACTTCAGAAAAGCAGATTTTGGCTCCCTTAGGGAACTGATGGGCAGGATCCCTTGGGAGGCTAATCTGAAGGGGAAAGGTGTCCAAGAGAGCTGGCTGCATTTTAAAGAATTCATGCTAAGGGCACAGGAAGATACCATTCCGATGTGCAGAAAGAACAGCAAATATGGAACGCACCCGGCGTGACTTAGCAGAGAACTCTGCAGTAAGTTGAAACATAAAAAGGAAGCTTACAAGAAGTGGAAGCTTGGACAGATTACTAAGGAGGCATACAAAGATATTGCTCAGGCCTACAGGGATAAAATCAGAAAATCCAAAGGGCAATTAGAGTTGCAGCTAGCAAGGGATGTGAAGGGTAGCAGGAAGGGGTTCTACAAGTATGTTAGTAACAAGAAGAAGATCAGGAAAAATCATGGAGCAGGTCCTCAAAGAATCCATTCTGAAACACTTGGAAGAAAATAAAGTGATCAGGAACAGTTAGCATGGATTCACCAAGGGCAAATCATGCCTGACCAACCTGATTGCCTTCTATGATGAGATGACTGGATTTGTTGATATGGGAATAGCCGTCAATGTGATATATCTCGACTTTAGCAAAGCTTTGGATACGGTTTCCCACAGCATTCTTGTCAGCAAGTTAAGGAAGTATGGGTTGGATGAATGGACCGTAAGGTGGATAGAAAACTGGCTAGATCATCGGGCTCAGCGGGTAGGAATCAATGGCTCAATATGTAGTTGGCAACCAGTAACAAGTGGAGTGCCCCAGGGGTTGGTTCTGGGGCCGGTTCTGTTCAACAACTTCATTAATGATCTGGATACAGGGATAGATTGCATGCCTAGTAAGTTCGTGGATGACACCAAGCTGGGAGGAATGGTAGACACGCTGGAGGGCAGGGACAGGATTCAGGAAGACCTAGGCAAATTGGAGCATTGGGCCAAATGAAATCTCATAAGGTTCAACAAGGACAAGTGCAAAGTCCTGCACTTAGAACAGAAAAATCCCATGTACTGCTACAGGCTGGGGACTGATCGGCTAAGTAGCAGCACTGTAGAAAATGACCTGCGGGTTATGGTGGATGGGAAGCTGGATATGAGTCAACAATGTGCTCTTGTTGCCAAAAAGGCCAATGTTATATTGGGCTGCATCAGTAGGAGTGTTGCCAGCAGATCTAGGGATGTGATTATTTCCCTCTATTCGACACTGGTCAGGCCGCATCTGGAATACTGTGTCCAGTTTTGGGCTCCCCACTACAGAAAGGATGTGGACAAATTAGGAGTCCAGTGAAGCACAACAAAAATGATTAGGAGGCTGGGGCACATGACTTATGAGGAGAGACTGAAGGAACTAGGCTTATTGAGTCTGCAGAAAAGACTGGGGGGAGATTTGATAGCAACCTTCAACTACTTGAAGGGGTGCTCCAAAGAGGAGGGAGCTAGGCTGTTCTTGGTAGTAACAGAGGACAGAACAAGGAGCAATGGTTTCAAGTTATAGCTGGGGAGGTCAAGGTTGGATATAAGGAAAAACTTTCTCATTAGAAGGGTGGAGAAGCATTGGAATGGGTCTCCTAGGGAGGTGGTGGAATCTCCACCTTTGGAAACATTTAAGGCCCAGTTAGACAAAACCCTAGCTGGGATAATTTAGTGGGAGCGGTCCTGCTTTTAGCAGGGGGTTGGACTAGATGACCTCATAAGGTGCCTTCCAACCCTAAGATTCTATGATTCTATGCACTGAATCTAGCATTATGAGGACAATTTTGTATCTTTCTGCAGTTCTCTCTTTTCCCTACAGCCCATTCCCTGTATGCTTGGTGGGATGAAAGAGAATCCTAGCATATCTGATCTATTTTCTTGGTGTGTTCCTCATGCATGCCGTGTAACAGTAATATGAGTAGTGTTCTCTGTGCAATCAGGCAGAGTCAGAGGAATGCCATATGGATCAAAAGATCATAGGAGAGCTGCGTAGTGGCCCCACAGAGCCACATGTAACTGTTGCAATAGCTATCTCTTCATAGCATCCCAGAGCTACTGAATGTAGCAAGCCATTTTCTTTCTCTAGTTTGGATGGATTCCACATATGGATTGAAGCAGTTTAGGAGTGCTCCCCTTTCTTCCCTGAGGAGACATGCTCCAGTATTGGACTTTGTCCACATTCAAAATATTTATGAGAGAGAGAGATTGTATCTGGTTTGTAGCTTTTGTATTAGTGATTTTGTTCATTGTTAATCTTTGACTGAGAGTACAATTTTACCTATACAGTTCATATAGAGGTGGCTGGGGTTTCCTTTCTAAGCAAAGTATTTATTACATTCCATGAATATTGAGTCTTTTAGGAATGAGTACTATTCATTAGGAGTCAGGGCTGTAGTGTACTGTACAGTCATATACTACATTTTTCTATCATGGTATTGTGGAAATCCCGATAACCTTCAATTACAGCATCTCTTTTTTAGCAACCGCTGTATTTCACAGCAAGCTTCCCTCACTGTACAAGCAATTAGGAAACGGGAATTATCTGTCTGTCTACTTAAGCATTATTAGGGTGCCTGTTAATATGGAATATAAGCAACACTGTCTTTCCCAACTGCTTATATGGGGGAAGACACTTGCTTCAAACATATACAATGGTTACACAATCTAAGGCAGTGGTTTTCAGACTTAGGGTTGGGACCCAGTACTGGGTCACAGACACTTAGGCACTGGGTTGTGGCACCCCATGCAGCCTCTGAAAGACTGGAATACATTGCTCAAAGATATAATTGTTGGGCCTTGGGCATAAATGATTTTTTTCAACTGGGTCCCGAGGAAAAAAGTTTGAAAACCACTGGTCTAAGGCACTGGTTGTGTTGATATGGGAATATTTTGGGCTCAACAGGAGATAACCTCATACAAGACCATTTGCTGATATTGCCCAGTAATTGTCATCTAAACCGAAGGCAAATGGGCCAAGGAGCTTTAACAGTGTGTTACGAAATGACCTGACTGTGAACTGAACCCCTACTGCTCTAGAAGTAAACAATAGTGCATAGGACCAGGGATGTTTTCTAGAATTTAATGACTTAAAAAATTCAAACTAGGAAACAATCCAGGAAGCAGATCTATATTAAATAGATTGGCTGTCATTGGCTTGTTTATGCAACCCTTACTGCTCTTAGTGGGACTGCTCAGGTGAGTAAGTACTTGTCAACGTAAATCACTTTTTTTTTCAAAAGTGAGGGAAATGCTACCCTATAATAACCAATACCAGTTGCAGACAAACACTTGAAGTGTTAGCAAAACCAGCCAGCTAAATTGTTAAGAGACTTTATCACTTGCAGTGCAGGAGCTCAGATTAAGCTCAGTTTATCGGCATTACAGTACACAATCATCTACCCATTGACTCACACAGGAAGTTCAACTTGAAATCGTGCAAGATGATTCATTAGCCACTAAACCATGATTTTTATTTTTTTTTTAACCAAGTACACTCAGGACAGACAACACTACAGACAGTAACCATGGTAATGCAAAACTTATGCCAAAGTGAGACAAAACGGTGGGGAAGTAACATTGTTTATTGAACCAACTTCTGTTGGAAAAGAGACATGATTTTGAGCTTACACAGAGCTGTTCATCAGATGAGTCTGTCCTTCACTCTTTAACATAGTGGCTTGGTATCTTCCAGAAACCGGACAGCAGAGAATTCCATGGTCAGACTGAAACTACATGCTGGTGTAGATACGCTAGCTTCAGCACCTGTCCTACTAATCCCCTGGCCTCTTGTAGACAGGCAGAGGGTGTCACAAGCCTCAGTATTACCACAGCAACCATTTACCGACGTAGGGTCCCGCAAGAATTTTTCCATTGATTTCATTGAACTCTGGATGAGGCTTTTATACATTACACTGAGCCAGAGGTGGCTTTTGGGGTACGCCTGAGCAGTGAGGGGCCCCTTTACCGACCCCGAAAGCTACGTCTGCCTCCTCCTGTCCTACAGAACACATGGAGAGCAGTGGGGGCCAGCATTGTGAGGGGGCGGGAGAACATGGAGTGTAGGGGTATCCCTGAGGGGGGATGGGGCCCAGAGCCAATCAGCATGGAGGGAGGCAGAGCAGGCTGGCCCAGAGCCCGGGCTCCACACTTCTACCCTGCCCCTGGGCTGGCTGCTCTGCCCTACGGGTCCCAGCTCTGCTGCACGCCGCACTTCCGCCCCTTGCCTTTGGCTTGCTGCTGAAGGCAGTGGGCGGCCCCGCAACAGCAGGGAGGCAGACTGCTCGCTCTCTGGGATGGCAGTGGGGGAATTGGGAGCCCTGGCAGGGCACCAGGGCTAGTTTCGGGGCCCCCAGCAGGGTGCCACACTGCTGAGAGAGCCGTCCACGGGGAACTGGTGTTGTGGTGGGGTGGGGGAACCATGGAGGGGGGGCTTTTGAGGTTTTCAGGGCCCCTGGCGTGGCACCAGGTCTATGGGGGGAGGTTTCAGGGCCCCCAGTGGGATGCCGGGGCCATGGAGGCAGCCAGGGCTGGCGAAAGGAAGTCCTAAGGGGGCCCCACAATGGGCCTTTTCCTAGGGCCCCAGATAGGCTAAGGCCGCCTCTGGACTGAGCTATTACACATGTGAGATTGTTTTCTGTGAAATGTCTTTTTCTGTGACTTTCTTTACTTTACTGGTCCATCAGCACCAGCTAATTCAAATCAAGTTTTTTAAGCTGCTGAAAATGAAGTTTGGCTTTCCAGCTCTAATTGTATACTAAGTACTTCTATAGTTAGCTTCATACTCTATCAGCTGGCAACACTGAACCGTATATTTCATATGTTTCAGTTTTAAGTGGTATGCAGTGTGCTTCCAGTTGTTCCCAAGCAATATCATTGTTTCCTTCCTCAAATTGAAAACGTCCACATGACTCAGCACCTCAACGATGTTGGCTTGCTGTGTTGAAAAGAAGTGTGACTTTCAGCCCAGGCTCCATATTTTGTGACTGCAGTGGCTTGCTTGTAGGTACATCTTAAATGAATTTCAGCTTTTTCCCAGGTCTGTATGAGATTGTCTGCATGAGCTTGTGCTCTGTGGAGCTCTGACCTTTTCCATAAGCTATGCCTTGGGAAAATGCTGTCTTCCCTCCAGTATCCTGTTTCCTTACTTTCTCTTCTATGTCCAGCATTTCTGATCTCTGAAAACCTCACCGTTCCTAATATCATGTGTTGTTAACAACAACCAGACTGCTAAATTGTTACCAGAATTTTTTCCCCCAAATTCAAGGACTTAAGTAAGCATTGCTTCTCAGCATTATGCTGGACAGTCAGCTAACTGCCTTCTGCTGGCTAGTGACTGAGGAAGGCAGTTCCCTTTAGTTCCAGTTCGGAATTGAGCTGATGCAAGCTGAATATAGCACGCAAACTCACATAACACTCATGAGAGGTCCTACAGTAACAAAACAGTCTGCACAGCCCAGCATTCCTTAGTAGCCCTTTAATAACAAATCAGCAAGTATAGCTCAGTGCTCATGAGAGAACCTACAATGACAAATCAGGGTGCGTATACTATTGTTCACAAGCAACCCCACAAAAAGGAAAGAGTGTAAGTGGCCCAGTGCTGAGCCACACGTAACCTCACCATAACAAGCCAGTTAGTGCTACGCAGTGGTCTTGAGTATCCGGCAGAGTGATAAACAAAGACGGTCAGGAGCAATTTTATAGTAAGAAATCAGTGTGTGCATGGAAAGAAGGGCAAATGTTTTGGTTAGAAGAAAGGTAGTGGTTTTATAGCTCAACTTTTGAAAGAGCAAAAGTAACACAGGCGGAAAATATTTTTGTTGTTGTTGTTTTAAATTGCTAAAAACTTGTTCGTGTTTCATTTTAAGACATGGTCTCCAGGTGACATGCTTCCTCTGTTATTCAAGTTTTGATAGCATTCATCTGTGTGAAGCCATAGTGCTGAGTTGCCTGGCCACAAATTGATCCAGTAATTTATTAGCCGTGTAGCTTCTTAAATATACAAACACAGCAGTGCTTCCTCCTTCTGTGTATTCTGAAGGAGGCAGGAATGTAGATGTTACCATATCTAAGTCAATGGCACATTCAGCATAGAATCCTGCCTCTGAAACGTTGTATGAAGATGAATTTCCTGACCACTACACATAATTCAGCAGGCCAGTGGTACCAATGTTATCCAAACAGAAAAATAAATTATTTACTGGTCCTGGTAGGTGACCAGTATGAACCCTAATGGTGCAGCTAGTTTAGTATATAATTTAATATTTTTGAATGATTGATAAATGATTATTTGATTCTCAACTGAAATTTTGTCCTCATTTAAAAAAAAATCCATAAGGTTAAAAATTCATAAGAAACTGGACCCAGACACACTTCAACTTCAGGAATGTTTGGATCAGAATTTAGACTGTATAGGTCACACTCAACAAATACAGTGCCGCATTTAATTTTTAAACTTGGCAGTTCAATCCAGTTCCCAGTGAAATCACTTGGGCTATGTCTACACTTGGTAATTTAAGTCGACTTAACTAAGTCGACTTTAAGTTGACTTAGTTAAGTCGACAGTGTGTCCACACTTAAAAATAAAGTCGACTTAAAGGGGAACTTAAAAAGTCGACCTAGAGCGTCCACACTGGATGCCTAGGTAGACTTCTAGGAGCTTAGGGGACCTAGGGCAGGTCCACGGGGGCAGGGAGGGCACCCCTTGCCCAATGCCAGGGGGCTCAGCCTTTGCCCCATTGTACCGAGCTACAATGGGGCAAAGGGGGACAGGGACCCTGGCAGGGCATAGGGGCAGGGTGGGCAGGGCTCTGCCCTGCCAGGTGGGGGGGGCATGCCAGGCTCCCCCTGTGCCCCCCCCCCCCGGCAGGGAGGGCATTGGTGTAGCCCTGGGATAGCGCTAAGTCGACTTAGGGCTACCCCACATCTACACTGGCTTAAGTCGACTCTAGGGAGTCGACTTAAGCCTTAGGTCTACTAGGAAGGTGGTTTTATAAAGTCGACTTAATTTTAATTGTCGACTTTATTTTCCTTAAGTCGACTTAAGCAGCTTGTAGTGTAGACGCAGGGTAAATTAAGTCGACTTAAGCAAGCTTAAGTCGATTTAATTTACCAGTGTAGATGCAGCGTTGGTGTCTTTTTCTGTTGACTTTTATGGGAGCTGTAGTAGGTCCTAAGTCAGGGTTCTCGATTGTGAATCTGAGTGCTCCAATAGATCCTTTGGCAACTAAAACAGATCACTGGGCAACTAAGTGTTTGGATGAGCACACAGATGAAGAATCAGGTTCCTGATTTAAGTGGACACTTCTGTAGTAGATGGCAAGAAATTGGTACAAAACTGGTTTAGGTTTTGTATCTTTATTTTCCCAGATACTTGAAAACAGAAAAGAGATAATGAGTCTGTCCAAGGTTTGGAACATATCTCTATTGTTTTCAGGAGTTATCTCTCTTCCTGACATTATTTGTTAGTGGAGGTTGGAATGGGTTGCTTGTCCTTTGAGCAAGTCTTCTTTTGTCAGGTGCTATACTTAATAAAACTATTACCATAATGTTGGGTGAATTTATGTTAACTTGCTGGTTTTCAGAATATTTAAGTGTCCTGTGCTTTCCTTTCTCTCTCTCTCTCTCTCTCTCTCTCTCTGTGTGTGTGTGTGTGTGTGTGTGTGTGTGTGTGTGTGTGTTAAAATGGCTTTAATGTCATTAACATTAGCAGACGTTTTTGTATTCAACTTTTTTTTTTTTTTAACTTTTGATCACCACCTGGTTTTCCTTAGGAAACTTTCCATGTAAGCTAGTTTAAAACAGGGACAATGGTCATTAGAGTTACTGGCAAGAAAAACTAATTTATTCTATGACTTTTATCTTATTTTAGTTTAGACATTATCCATTTAACGATCACTTAATATTTATTTTGCTAAATTATTGCAAATAATTCTTGTCTCAAGAAACACACCACAAGTATTTAGACTTCAAAATCTGCTATTTTAATGGGACTTGTGGATCACATGTCATATGGCATGATTATTTTATCTGATTGAATGAGCATAACTCTAATCAACTCATGATTCACATGGAAAGTGGTGAGAACACAATAAAAGAGGATTTGTTTTAAAGTTCAAGCAAACACTGACAGATGTTTCAGGTCCTCCCCCCAATTATTCACCCTGCTCTAATTTCATGTAATATCTTTGACTGGACTTGTTACCAACAAAGGTGACCTTTGTTATTCTACTATTGAGATTGCACTGATGTTTCTTTCCTCACACTGTTGGGTTTTTCTAGTGTCAACATTAGTGGTTATATGTTCCAGAAGGGTAGCCATGTTAGTCTATTTGAGCAACACAAACAAGGAGTCCTGTGGCACTTGTAAAAACTAACAAATGTATTTATCGCATAAGCTTTGGTGGTTATGTTTTGCTCACCTATCACAGAATTGTCTAATTCCAGAACTATGATTTTTCTGCCTGAGATTTTGTTTTTGGCTCTGCTGTACAGCTGAACCATATTCTCAGGCAGGCTGAGGATTGTCATTCTCCTTTTGGGTGAAGCAATTGAAAATAAAATAATATTTAATTTAGAGCACAAGAAGTTGAACATGAATTATGACACTGCATAGGCTATCTCAGGATGTTTACCCAAGCAACTGTTGTCAAGCAGATAAACCATTTTTGGGAATTCCATTAGGAGCATTTTTTTCTGCAGCAGCTGCTGAGGAATGAAATAAATGGCTTGTTCTCACTTGTTCTTCCACAGTGAATCTCGTGGTGCTTGGCGCAACAAGATTAATTTGATTCCTATTTTTAATAAAAACTAATTTATAGTCATGAAAGTTGCCAAATTAGGAGACTGAAGCTTTCTGTCTACCTGCAGAAAAGATGCACAGGTAATGGCTTTGGAAACTAGTTGGCAGATTTCCCAATGAGGGCAGATCAGATAGTCACATGCTCAAGTCTCATTCCATATTCCCTTCCTTGAGGTGGGTCCGTTAAACAACAGAATGTACAAAGGCTCAAAATAATACAAACAGTGAGATATATATTTTCTGCTTTTTGCCAGCTGGACAAATCCTTCCCCTGCTACATTGATGTTCCTCATTGCCACCCTATCTAAAACCCTGCCTTCCCCCAATAATATGGAAATGCCAGTTCTATTTATAACACATTTTGCATGCTACATTCAGTCATGTGACCACTATCACATGCTCCCTGATTGAGATCTCCTCAGTTGTAAAGGCTCAGGCCTTAGAGCAGGCTGCAGAGATAGGAACATGAGAATGACCATACTTGGTAACACCCATGCTCCATCTAGCCCACTATCTTGTTTTATGACAGTGATCCATGCCAAATCCTTCAGAGTGAATGAACAGAAGAGGACAATTACTGAATGATCCATCTACTTTTGTCCAATCCCAGCTTCTGAAATTCAGAGTTCTAGGACACCTGGAACATGAGACTGAGTCCTTGATCATCTTGATTAATAGCCAGTGATGGATCTCCATGAACGTACCTAGTTCTTTTTTAAACTCAGTCATAGTTTTGGTCTTCACAACATCCCCTGGCAAGGAGTTCTACAGGCTGACTGTACCTTGTATGAAGAAGTAATTCCTTATCTTTGTTTTAATCCTGTTGCCTCTAATTTCATTGACTGTTCCTTGATTCTTGTTCATCCCTATTCATGATTTTATAGCCCTGGATCATATTTCCCCTTAGATGTTTCTTTTCAAAGATTAATTGTATCGGTCTTTTTAATCTTTCCTCACAGGGAAGCTCTTGCATACCCTTAATCATTTTTGTTGCCCTTCTCTGTATTTTTTCCAATTCTAATACATTGTTGTTGAGATGGGGCAACAAGAACTGTATGCAATATTCCAAGTGAGGGAGTATCATGGATTTATGTAGTGGCATTATAATATTTTCTGTTTCACTATATCTTTCCCAATGATTCCTAGCATTATGTTAGCTTTTTTTTGGCTGTTGCTGCACATTGAGTAGATGTTTTCAGAGAACCATTCACAAAGTCTCCAAGATCTCTTTTTTCAGTTGTAACAGCTAATTGAGGCCACATCATTATGTATTTCTATCCTTTGTTTCCTATTTTTAAACCAATTATTGATCCATGAGAGGACATTCCTGTTTATTCCATGGTTGCTTACTTTGCTTAAGAGCCTTTGGCTTGGGACTTTGTCAAAGGCTTTCTGAAAGTTCAGGTACATTATATCAGCTGGATCATGGTCATCCACGTGGTTGTTGGCTCCGCAAAAAGAATTCTAATAGACTGGAGAGGCATGATTTCCCTTAGCAAAAGTGACGTTTACTCTTCCCCAGTGCATTTTGTTCATCTGTGTATTGATAATTCTGTCCATTACTATAATTTCGGCTAATTTGGCTGGTCCCATATTTCCTTCCAACTCTAATCTTCTGTGATTCTAAGGTCCCTGCCCTAATGTGTTGCAGTTTGTGTAATCTTGCAGTCTTGTTGGGTTAATAAACTGTAACATAGTTGGAATTGTTAAAAGATGGTCTCTTTGATCACAAAAGAAGGACAGAATATCTTGTTTCTACATCTTTAAAGATCTGATTGAGCAAAGCACTTACATACCTACTTAACTTTAAGAATGAGTAATCCCTTCTCATCCCTGTCCAGCAAAAAAATTAATGTGTGTGTAAAATGTATTGGGATTTATGCAAGTGGTTTGATTTCAATGGGATATAAAGTACATGCTAAAAGCTGTTTAGCATTTGTGTTAAGTGCTTTGCTGAATCAAGGCCTAACTCAACCTCATGGTCTTAAGTAAATTTGACATTCCTGTATCTTTCTGGTGATACTTCTGTACAATGCCAGTCATTAACTGAGCCACAAATATTTGTGAAAGGTGTATTTCATAATTATAACAACGCTGCACTGATGGGGTCTCTTTATAAATATTAAGCCTAATAATATACCTTGAATTATGTTAGTAGTATTACTCTTTGAATTTTTGGATGGGGAAACTGAGAGAGAAGTTAAATGACTTATGAAACGCACAGTAAATTAATGGTAGAAGTGGGAATAGAACTCACAATTCTTACTTCCTACCTCACCGTCACTTTCCTTTTTGACAATGACATGTAAGTATTATTATTACTTTTCATGGGGTTTTAAGTGAGTGTAATGCTAGTGAAAGTTGACAAATGTACAGTCCTGGAGTTGAACATCTCTCTTTCTCTTAAAAGGTGCTCAAATATCACAGTGAGAGGAGCAATATAAAGATCTAAACAAAATAGAACAGCCACACACTAGATGCAGCATAGATAAGAACTGTGAAACTTCTTACATGTAGTCCTATTGTCTTCTGAAGAAATCTCTGTGGATCAGTTGGCATTTCAATCTTGTATCAGCCTTGTGAAGATTGATGAAACAGGCATTGCAGTGAAGCTGAATTCTTCCATGGACAGCACTCTATCAGGAGCTAGATGTAGGCTATCAATACACTTCCCGTAGTTCCCTGTGAGTCCTGAACTCATGATCTAGAGATGAAAGTGTCCCTAGTCCTCTGCCATCTGAACTACTCTAAAGCAGCCTTAATTAGTTGAACTGATATCAGATAATGAATCTTTGATGGGTAAACTGTAAACTTGAACTTGTTCCCCTTTTAATTCTGCTCTGCCACATTGTAGATGGCATCTGGAATACTGGGAAAAACAGAGGGTTTTCTTTTCTGTTGCTGTTCTGAATGGCAGTTTAATTGTTGAACATAGATACGAATGCCAAACTATTCAAAGAGGCAAAGCAGATCGTATTTGGTACATTTTTAGTGACAGATATAGGAAAGCTTCTTTGATGTGTCTTTGCTAAATTATTGTGGATACTGCAGGATTTGACTTTTTAATTTTGATCAAACTTCATTCATCCCTCTATAGAGTACAGTGTTCCCACTTTCTTTGGCCTCAAAGGTTCTCAATGTGGTGTGGTTTGAAAACATGGACTCGGTCTATTAATAAACTGTACTTAGACTAGTGACTCATTTTCCATAACCAGTATCAGATATTTTTCAGGCTCTACTGTCCCTATTGGGCTTTATTCCAGTCTCCAACATAGAGGTGGAAGCCTCTGTATTTTATTACCAGTTGGTGGAGCCATATATTCCTGTAATGTGAATATGTTCTGATAATATAATTTATCAGCATAATAATGGAAAAGGTGGCTGAAATGTCATGATGTGGCCTTGCCTTAACTCTATATCTCAGACTGTCTGCATCCTAGTATATTTTGAATCACTGAATGATGGAGTTGTTCATTCAAATTCAGCAGGAAGACAAAACTAGCTGAATTTAGAATATATTTAGAATTTGTGTTATAATAATTCTTTGATTTTTTTTTTAAATTAAACCTCTCATTCATCCAAAATAACAAGAGAGCTTGATTTCTAATGACATTTCCACCAGGAAGATGTGAAATATCCATTTTAATTTGGTTCCATAAATGGTTCCCTGAAGTATTCTGAGATATATATGTATATGCATCCTTGAAAAATATAAACACAGATTAGAGATGGGCCTGAACTGGGAGTTCATCTCTGAAGCCCTTAAATTGCTGGGCAAGTGAAAGTCTTGCATGGTGCTATTTCTATAATTGGCTGGAGAAAAATACTGGTAACAAAAATCCTGATCTTGGAATATGGTTCCAAAACCTGAATATGGATCCAAAACCCCACTTTGCACCTTAAGTCCACCACTTGTGCATGTCCAAATAAACACAAATACATGAACTAGAAAGGCAAAAGCTGACCCGGTGCATGTTCCCCCTAGAATATAAGCACCAGTGAAAAACAAATGATATATGGTACCGTGACAGAAATGAAAACAATTACTCTCCTCAGAATTTTGTATTTTTTTAACAAGAGATAATATTTGACACATGCAGAGCTGCATGCAATAAAAGAACACAATCAGCAAAAAGCCTGTTTGAAAAGCCTACAACAAATTGTAGGAACACTGTGAAATAAAACCTGAGTCCTCTTGAAATGTGTAAAAAGGAATTCATCTGTGCCATCAAAACCCTTGCTTCGTGTCTTCTCACAGTCTCCATTCATCCTGTCCTGGTTACTTATCAATTATCTTGAACCACAAACCCAAAAAGGAAAATCCCCAAGAGACCAGCTAGCTCAGCACTTCCTGATCCCCATGGTAACAAACATTGTGGTTTTGCTGAGAAGACTTCCTAAAGACCTTGAGTGTCTAAACACTATTTCACTTCAAGGTTCTCGGTGAAGTGAGACAAAGTGCTTGCAAATGGCTAGCTGCTACTAGTTGTTTTAATGTGTCTGTAATTATCAGCACAATGTTCTACAGTATTAAACAATAAGCTAGCTAGTTTTACACTTATAGGAAATATATCTGAAATAGTAAAAGCAGTAAAAAAATAAACCCCAGAGAGGATTTGAATAGCCCTTATGGAAGAAAGACTACATCAAATCATGTGGATGAGTAAATGCTGCTTGCTGTGAGTACAGTTTGCAAAATCAGGATAAAATGTAAGACTGAACGTGGTTTGATGAGTAACAGCAGCTAAAATGCCTGCCGTGCCAATGACTTGGAGGTATATCAAACCATAGAAAAGCAGAGCTCCTTAGCCTAGCTCAGCCCATTAGCTCACAGTCATGGGTGTTGGATAACAGTGTGTGCTTGTGGATTTGGCTGAAGAAGTTCAGCTCTCACTATGGGCACTTGGTCCAGAAGATGAGCAAGCAAGGCAGCTGCTGAGTGAAAGGAACAATGCTGAATCAGACAAGGTGTTCTGGCATGCTGGATGACAGGAGTGGTTTATATTGGGGGGTAGGAGGGGGAAAGGGTTGAGATTAGGAGAGGAGGGCTGATCAGGGAAGAATTTGCAGTTGCTTTTTCAATTCCTGTGAATGACAAGCAGAAAGGGGAGAGAAACAGAAGACAAAGGCTCCCAGGAAAGGTGGGGAGAAGAGGGGGTGTGTGTGTGTGTGAATGTGAATGTTTTCCATTCTCATTAAATTGGAAATATCCTTGTCTTCAAGTTGAGTCACTAAAGTCTCGTGGTCTGGGTGAGATTAATGACGATGACAATTAAGGCATGTTGTGTAATTTTTGCCTCTCTTAGGAATGCTTATTAACAATATCATCTTTCAGCTATAGCACATCACATGGGTGTCAGGGAAAGAACATGCCAGCCCCCAAAGCCTGCCAGCTCAGAATGGCACAGCAAAAGGAAATATTTTGGTACTGATTCTGATCTCAATGTAAATGGGTTTGGAATTAGAACCTTTGAAACTTCAGGCAAGTAGAGAGTGTCAAAAGCAGTTTGATGCACATCTCTCTGTAAATACATCAACGGGATAAATACCAGAGAAGAAGAGGAGTTATTCAAATTCAGTACCAGTGTGGACACAAGAACAAATGAATATAAACTGACCATCAGGACATTTAGTCTTGAACTTAGATGAAGGTTTCTAATAATCAGAGAAGTGAAGTTTTGGAACAGCCTTCCAAGGGGAAGAGTGGAGGCAAGAAACCTAGCTGGTTTCAAGACTGAGCTTAATAAATGTATTATGGAGGGGATGGTATGATGGGACAGGATAATTTGGCAACTGACTGATCCTTGACTACTAGAGGTAAATATGCCCAATGAGCTGTGATGGGAGGTTAGATTGGGTGGGTTCTGAGTTACTAGAGAGAATTCTTTCTGGATGTCTGGGTGAGTCTTGCTCACATGTTCAAGGTTTAAGTGATCGCTATATTTGAGATTTTGAAAGAATTTGCTTCCCAGGCTGATTGACATATGTCTTGAGGGTTTTTTTTTTTTTTTTTGTCTTCCTCTGCAACATGGGGCACAGGTCACTTGCTGGTGGATTCTCTGTCCCTTAAAGTCTTTCAATCACTATTTGAGAACTTCAGGAACTCAGTCTTAAGAGTCAGTTATAAGAGTGACAAGTTCAGAAGGGTAGCTATGTTAAAATCTGTATAAGAAAAAACGAGAGTCCTGTGGCACCTTAAAGACTAACAAATTTCTTTGGGCATAAGCTTTTGTGGGCTGCAACCCACTTGGTCAGATGCACGAAAGTTTAAGCCCGAAGAAATTTGTTAGTCTTTAAGGTGCCACAGGACTCTCCTTGTTTTTGCTATACACATACTAACACAGCTGCCCCTCTGCGATTTGTCACTCTTGTAACAGACTCCTAACCTAAGACTGGGTGGCTTTTTTTGTTACCGGAGTGCGTCGGTGAGGTACTGTGACCTGTATTGTGTGGAAGGTCAGAATACTTAACATAATGGTACCTTATGATTTTATGGTCTATGAGTTCGTAAGTTACTATGTTAGTTGGGAGGAAACGGACAGAATGCTCACTTAGTGAAGTCAATAGAGTTTTACAAACAAAGAATTTGGGCCTGAAACGCTGGGGAAAGATCTCTGGATTTAGACTGGGTCTGGATTTGGCATGTTAGGCTCTTCTTTAGCTCACAAGTTGATTGGTATCTTGATCACCATTAAAGAAAAAAAAAGGAAACTGTTAGTTTGGTTTATAGCCTATGTTTTATTTTCAGTAAGGTTTTACAATATAATACAAATAGAAGCATTTATTTAAATCAATTATTCACTACATATAGGGCACCATAGTCTAGAGACTAGGACATAGGATTGTAGAACAGGCTTTGTTGAGTTCTATATCTTGCCCAACCATAGATTTTCTGTGTAGCTTTGGCAGGCTTTTGTGTCTCCATGTTTCCATTAGTAAAATGGGGATAATAGTATCCACTTCACAAAGATGTTAATGTTAGTTAATGCTTGCACAACATTTTGCAAATGTAAAGTATTATGTGAGTGCTAAATATTATTGTACTATAATTATTTCATGCATAGTGTCTTCTGGGTAGAGCTGACTGCAATGCAAGGTGAAGTTTGTCTTCCCAATTGATGTAATAGCACATAGACGAAATATAATCAAAGGAATACCAGTTCCATTAAGTAAAAGTTCCATAGAATTTATAGGGATGAAAACAGTCCTGCAAATAGACACAGGATTATCTTTAGGCACTGGAATAGTCCCTCTGGGTGCATCTACACTTACAAATTAAGTCAATTTAAGATTGCTTAAGTAGACTTAATTTAATCTGCGTCTACACTACAATTTCCTTAAGTCAACTTAAGCTGCTGCTTACATCGACTTAAGGAAATTGAAAGCCGACTTTATTAAACCTGGTTTAAAATCAACTTTACTGGCTAAGTTGATTTTATAAAGTTGACTTAGCCAGTGTAGATGCAGATTAGCCCTAAATCGACCTAAGGGCTGCATCTACACTGGTAAATTATGTCAACTTAAGCTTGCTTAAGTCAACTTAATTTACCCTGCGTCTACACTACACTTTGCTTAAGTTGACGTAAGCAGCTTGCTTAATTAAATTAAAATTGTCGACTTTATTAAACCTCCTTTCTAGTAGACCTAAGACTTAAGTCGACATCCCAGAGTCGACTTAAACCAGTGTAGACGTGGGGTAGCCCTAAATCGACTTAGGGCTACCCCAGGGCTACACCAATGTTCTCCCTGCGGGGGGAGGGGGGGCACAGGGGGAGCCTGGCATGCCCCCCACAGGGCAGGGCAGAGCCCTGCCCACCCTGCTCCTATACCCTGCCAGGGTCCCTGTCCCCCTTTGCCCCATTGTACCTAGGTACAATGGGGCAAAGGCTGAGCCCCCTGGCATTGGGCAAGGGGTGCCCTCCCTCCCCCGGGGACCTGCCCTAGGCCCCCTAGCACCACAAAGTCAACCTAGAGCATCCAGTGTGGATGCTCTAGGTCGACTTTGTAAGTTCCCGCCTAAGTCGACTTTAATTTACAAATTCCAAAGGGGTAGCCGTGTTAGTCTATTGTAGAAAGACAACAGAGTCCTGTGGCACTTTTAAAGACTAACAGATTTATTTATCGCATGAGCTTTCGTGGGAGAAGATCCCACTTCGTCAGACGCTTTGAAGATAGGAAAGTTACAGAGTGGGAGGAAATTAAATGCAGGGGAGTGTATGACATAGCATCAGGTCAGGCTGTAACAGCAAATCAAAATAGATGTTAGGATTCAAAACACTGGGGAACAGCACATAGAGGAGGGGGAAGTCAAATCACTTGTTGTAATGCGAGAAAAATCCATAGTCCCTGTTTAACCCCAAGACAACTGAGTCAAATTTGCATATAAGTTCGAGTTCTGCAGTCTCTTTTTGAAGCTGTGATTTGAGTGTAGACATAGCCTCTGAGTTCAATTGTGGAGGTATTTTCAGGATCAGAGTCAAGGGCTTTCCGGGCAGAATGAAATGAATATAGTGTTTAGCAAAATGAGGTTCCAAACATAACTGGGGCTTCTAAGTGCTACTACAATATAAATAATAAATCTGGAACCATACATTGGCTCAAGTTTGTTCACATCTGGGCCCAGTATTGCTCCAAAGAGCTATGAACTTTACCCAACATTTCAGTGAAGCTAGGCTGTTTCAAGTTTGTGGCACAACCCCAAACCTGGCAAGTTGTATGTGATTTCTGAATTCTTAGTGAAAGTTTCCTACAAATGTGTCCGCAATTAATAGAAGAGGTTTCCTTGTCTTCATAACTAGTTCCAAAATCACCAGGTTTGTTACACTTAATCTCCCTAATAGTTCTTTAGGATATAATAATAGCCCAATTTATCAATGAATCTTAGACTTGATGAAGTATGTATTATTTACAGATTTAGCTAGCTCATTTGTTCAGAAGACTACTATAATTTGGCTGCTTGTGTCACCACCCCAAATCATTTATCAAGTTTTGAATCTGGAACCCTCATATCCAAACTAGAGACCATTGTCACTTGAACTCTTGGAGTAACTCTCCTAGCTGGATGCAATGTAGGCTGTTACCCTCTATGTGGGCCAGTCACTAAAGGAAGATGCAACACATGCTTGTGTTACGCTATCATCCTAAGAACTCGATACCGCTTTCCCTAAAGGAGGCATTTTAGAATTGAGAGGGGTGCATAGCCATGGCCACGGCCACATCTTGTTTTCAGCCAGAATCAGGAATCAGTGCTGTCGGATAGCATTTGGGAAGGCATTATGCCTATTTCTGCACTGTTCAGGGACTACCATTGCTAATGCAGCCTACCAGCTTAGAATCATAGGGCTGGAAGGGACCTCACGAGGTCATCTAGTCCAATCCCCTGCTAAAAAGCAGGACCACTCCCACTAAATCATCCCAGCCAGGGTTTTGTCCAACCGGGCCTTAAAAATCTCCAAAAGTGGAGATTCTACCACTTCCCTAGGTAGCTCATTCCAATCCTCCTAGTGAGAAAGTTTTTCCTAATATCCAACCTTGACCTCCCCAGTTGTAATTTGAAACCATTGCTCCTTGTTCTGTCCTCTGTTACCACCGAGAACAGCCTAGCTCCCTCCTCTTTGGAGCACCCCTTCAAGTAGTTGAAGGTTGCTATCAAATCTCCCCTCAGTCTTCTCTTCTGTAGACTAAATAAACCTAATTCCTTCAGTCTCTCCTCCTATGTCATGTGCCCCAGCCCCCTAATCATTTTTGTTGCCCTCCACTGGACTCTTTCTAATTTGTCCACATCCTTTCTGAACCAGCAGGCTGCCTGGAGTGTAGGTCAGAAGTGCATTGTTGTTGCATGGGAGCCTCCAGGCATCCCCGCTAGCAAGTTAGGACGCAGTCCTCTTGCAATGCAGCCTCCTGCCCCGCTCTGTTCTCCCTGCCCATCAGCCTCCTTTTCCCTCCCCCGCCCCAGCATTGCCTGAGGGCATGGGTGGGGGAAGCGCTGGCTGGTGGAGTAGCTTGTGTTCCTTTCGTCCCAGGGAATGTCCCATGCCTGCTGATGTAACCTTCGTGTGGGCTAAAATTCATTTAATTGCCCTTCTCCAGTGCCTCACAGAAATCAATCCGGATCCCTGTGGAGAAAGCTGCTGGAGACCCAGGATCCAGTCTGTATGGGACTCACAGCAAAGATTGCTCAGAGTTACCAACCCACATTAAAATACTACTAAAACCAGAGGCATCGTTGCCATTGGGCTGGCAGGGCGTCGGCCCTGGGTAGACTAGCCTGAGCCCCGGATCTATTTTCCCCAGCAGGCAGAGGTTAAAGTAAGGGGGAACAGTTCTGGGGCTCCCAATTTTTAGGGGCCAGCCTTCCGGGGCCCTAAAAATAGAAAACCCAGGCGGAAGGCTGCATTCTGCCCAGGGGCCCCAGCAAAGCCGCAGACTCCTGCTGCGGCCAGGCTGGGGAGATTCAAATCCCCCGTGCTGAGCATGCTCAGACAGAGCGTACTCAGGGCGGAGCGGCCTGGCCCAGAAGCAGCTCTGCCGGCCATCCCTGCAGCTCCAAGTCTCCGGCCAGGTGAGGGGGGCTGGGAGGAGACTGCAGGGAGTGGGGCCGGGAAAGGAGCACGGGGCAGGGGGACAGAGGAGCCGGGAAAGGGGCCCCAGGCCTGATCTGGCCACGCTGCCTGCCCATGATGGCGGCGGCAGAGGGGCAGGATCAGGCCCGAGGGGCCGGCGTGCAGCGGCAGAGGGGCAGGATCAGGCCCGAGGGGCCGGCATGCAGCGGCGGGAGCAGAGCTCGGTGGCCGGCAGCATGGCCTGATCCGGCTCCTGTGCCGGCAGTCCTGCTCCGCCCCCACAGGCCGTCCCGGGCCTTTGTATCAGGGGTTAATGTAAGGGGGGAACGCGGAGACCGGGGGTGGGAATGGAGGGGTCCGGACTTGTGAGTCGGTCGAGCAAGGGGTCGGGATGGGGAGGCTGGGGAGGGATGGATGGAGTAAGAGGCCTGGGGAGAGGCGAAGGGGGCATGGGGACAAGGAGACTTGGTGGGGGCTGGGTAGTGGTGGGGGGACTGGGTGGGGGGCGGGAGCTAGCAGGGAGTGGGCTGGGGGGCCAAAGCCCTGCATCTTTTTTCTATCCAGCAATGCCCCTGACTAAAACCAACATAACAATGAACTTTATTAACT
This sequence comes from Pelusios castaneus, assembly GCA_007922175.1. Taxonomy (NCBI): domain Eukaryota; kingdom Metazoa; phylum Chordata; order Testudines; family Pelomedusidae; genus Pelusios; species Pelusios castaneus. The sequence goes on along the minus strand of ML685785.1, from coordinate 16,858,006 downwards.
ACTAACTAAATAAACCTTATCCTAAGAAAACAGAATACAATTAACCAAGAACAATACCTACAGAAACCCCTGCATGACAGATACCCAAGAGTCCCAAAGTCCAGGTGGAGTTCACCCAACTCTCAGCTACAGTCTTTGTTCGAATGTAGAAGCTTGAGTGGCAAGAAATAGCTGTCCTCTTCTTCTTTCTTTGCAGGAATCTTCTGTAGCATTCCATGCAGGCTTTTCCTTCTCCTTTGCAACCAGCCCTCAGTCCCATATGCATGTCTGCAAAATCTGTTGCAGATGACTCTATTAGAGGGAGAAAACATCTTGTTCACTCCTGGCTCAGCTTCGCTCTTGAAAACTGAGCACATGGGCTCTTCTCAAAGCAGCTCTAGCCTGCTGTCTGCACAGACTGCTACTCTCATGTCAGCTGACTCTGACCACATCACACCAGCAGGGAACCCTGTGGAGCATGCTCAAAAATGCTACCACTCCCTGCCTCTAGAAGTTTCTTGTTCGGAGTAGCTAATTTGCCCAACAACAGTAACCCACCCTCAGCAGGTCTCTTAAAGAGATAGCCCTTTCAAGTCATATGGGTTACACTGGGAGCCCCTTACACTGTTCACCAGGGCCCTCCACACTGTCCTTCACTGTAGTCCTGCAAACTGCTCCTCAAAAGGGGTTGCTCAAGCTGGTTGCATGCTTGTTTCTGCAGGAGCTGCCTCTTCAGGGCTGGGCGAAAGGCTGCCATTGCCCCACACCCGTGGTTATCAGACTTCTGGTATCTAGTCAGAACATCTGACTGGACACTGCCAGGTCTGTTTTTCAACTGAAAACTAGGCACCTGGGGATTCTCGTTCAGCTCCTAACTGGAGCAAAGACAGATGTCAAATTCTCAAGATCCTTCATCAAATGGAATTTCAGTTCTCTACACAGCTTTAGCTGCCATTTTTCTCTGTACTCATCGCTTTTCAAGCCCTTCTGCTCTACCACCAGCTTTGTTTCTTTCTCCCACTCTGATCATTGTGCCTCCTTCTGAGTGGGCCCCTAACGTCAGATTTGCTTTCTGACTAGTCTGTCATTCCTCTGCCCTCTGCTGCTTCAGGTCTAACTGAAGAAGCCACAATGTCCTGTTGTTATAAAACCACATCCCCCCTTTCTCTGCTCTCTCCTGTCTCATCACATGTGTGAAGTTAGGGCCCAGTTCTGGGAAAATGTACTAGATGCAATGTTTGCTACCGTGATTTAATCGGTAGCATCTGCAGGATTGGGTCCATAGATTCTAAACTCCTTAGGCCTGGAAGGGTGTCAGTGACACGTACGTTTATGGTGCAGTTACCCTTGTATAAATAAAAATTCCTTTTACATTAAACAGTCTGAGTTTGATTTATTGTTCCATTTGCTTGTTTGTTTCCAGCTTCCACATGGGAAGAAATATTCCATGCGGTTTACAGCAGTGGTGGTTCTGCAGCTTTACTGAGTAGATGCAGTATAGATAGTAAATTCAGCTTGCTAAAAAATACAAGCAATTGTAAAAAGAATGCACCCTTTGATTACTATCATTTATTTTTAACGTGTGTTTATAGAATATCATCGGCTATCTAGCACATGGCAAAAGACAGGAGTTAAAGGAGAGTGACTGCCTAATATATCTAGCAATATCTGTTATAATATATCTGCACATGTATAGGGATTGCATTCTGGAGCTGATAGGCACCTTTTAATGTTATAGGCATTGGAGAGAAACCACATTGCAATGTATGAAGAAGATTGGATCTCTTTTCTCCTTCATGCATGTTGGAACTCCCATTAATGTCAATATGAGTCATGCTCTGCACCTTGCTATTTTTGCATGATCTGGGATTGTCATTTTAGTCTGGGATTGCAGTTTCCTCTTGAGGGAAGGGTGGAGTGGGAGCTGAGTTAATTATTTTTGCTTTGAAGTGTCCTGAGTCTTTCCCCACCTTTCCGTGCTATTACATATGCTTTCCACACTAAAAAAAAAAAAAGCAGTTCGTTGCGTATGTTTGCTTTCTTCTTCCACTCGTTCTTTTTGTTGTTTGCATATGGGTTATCTTAGGATCATACAGAATTTTCCACATTTTATGGTCTGTACTTCAAAGCCCCTATCTTTCCAAAGCAAAGAAGTAGAGAGGTTCTTTTTGGAGCCTCTAGTCTTATACCTCTCACCAGCTGATGTAGTCTTGACAGTGCAATTTGAGGTGCTTTTCCCTCCTGGAGGAGCTGAATGTTCTACTTTCTCATTGTTCTCAGGCCCCATTCCAGAGGTATGATCAAGGATTTCAGAAGTGGATGACTAATGTAGGGTCCTAAATGCATATTTAGGGACTAAAATAAGTGGGCTAAGTTTCAGAAGTCCTCCCTCTGAAGTCAGTAAGAAGTCACTAATAGGGGAAGCTAAGCGCACACTGAAGAGATTTATATGGATTTGAATTGTTTTATTTTTGTTGTTGATTATGCAGCTAGGCTTCCAGACATTTACATGAAATTCAGAGATGAGTCTAAGGGCTTGTCAACATGGGAACGTTAGTGTGCAGCTCGCTATGTTGTGAATTTAAAGTGAATCAGCTACTCCACACCAAGTCCCCACACGGACGCTCTTGCTGCGCATTAAAAGTATGTCTATACTTGGAGCTAAGGGTGTGATTCCCAGTTCTTGTAGACATACACACTTTTGCTCTCACTGAGATAGTGCACTAACAGTAGTAGTGAAATCACTGAAGCATGGGCAATGGCGAACGGTAGCACAGGCTAGCTGCCCTGAATAGAAACCAACCTGGACCCCTGGCTGCATCATCAGGGTGGCTAGCCCGTGCCTCCACTACTCCTACCTTTGCTACTATAACAACGCTACTACTTTTAGCATGCTAGCTTGCTGAGAGTTAATGCAGATATGTGTGTGTGCACGTGGTATCACAACCCAGCTCCAAGTGTAGCCATAGCCTTAGAATGCATTTGTGCATTAGAGCTTGATGCGTTACCACTGTTCATTAAGTAAATTGTACAAGGGTATTTTTAGTTAGCAGCAAAAGTGTCCACCTAGGGAGCTAGTGTGAAATAGGTAGCTCACACTAGCTACTGCAGCCTTTTTCCTGTGCAGACAAGCCCTACATGACGCTCACTTGGACAAGGTTGATATAACTTAAGTGCTGAGAGTCTAGAAGAAATCTTAAATTGCATCAGAATTCACTCCTAACTTTGGCCAATATGATTTGTCATGTAACAGTGGCACCTTGATTTTTAGATAATAACTAATAGTGTGAGAGGAGAAAACCCTTCCACCTGGAGGGAAATGCTTACAAAACGGCAATGGAGAAAGGAAAGATTTCACTTACACATTGTGTTAGGCTACATATACTTGCTGTATCCCAACCATTCCTAGCAAGCTTATATTTCCTTAGGCTATGTCTACACTTGTTAATTTAAGTCGACTTGGCATGTCCACACTTAAATTTTAAGTCAACTTTGAGGGGACCCTACAAAATCGACCTAGAGCGTCCACACTGGACACCTAGGTCGACTTGTAGAGGCTAGGCGGACCTGGGACAGGACCACGGTGGCAAGGGGTGCCCCCGTTGCCAAGTATGGTACCTTGGTACAATGGGGCAAAGGGGGACAGGGACCCTGGCAGGGCATAGGGGCAGGGTGGGCAGGGCTCTGCCCTACCCTTTGGGGGGGCATGCCAGGCTCTCCCTGTGCCAGCCACCCTGGCAGGGAGGGCAGTGGGGGAGCCCTGGAGAGCCCTAAATTGACTTAGAGTCGACTTAGTGCTACTCCCACATCTACACTGGTTTAAGTCGACTTTAGAAAGTCGACTTAAGCAGAAAGTCGACTTAAAAGGAGGTTTTAGAAAGTTGACTTAATTTTCCTTAAGTCGACTTAAGGAAAATGTAGTATAGACGCAGAGTAAATTAAGTTGACTTAAGCAAGCTTAAGCTTAAGTCGACTTAATTTACAAGTGTAGACGCACCTTTAGAGCATGCAGTGAGGGTGTATTTAGCAGTTCAGCACTTTTATAGTTAGAAATACTGCTGCACACTGCTTGCTTGTTTTCTACATCATCTGTGGCATATGATCTCAAACTAGTTTAACTAGTCTGCCCTGACCTAATAGATGTCAAAAGGAACCTATTGCTTGAGCATCTTGCTGAAAAAATGTTAATTCTGCTTTGAGGTATAAGGTATCCCAAAATTAACAGAATGAGATTATTTAATACAGGGACTGTATATTTCGGAAATATTCAGATTATAACCATTTTCACCTTTTCTTGTTTATTCCCTTTATGAATTAGATACTTGGATTTAGGCAGATTTTAAATGGACCTGGATGGTATGACACTATTTTCTTAAAGTAGGTGCATGGCAACAAAGATTCAATGTTATACCAATGTCAATAGAGCACCACTTATTTATGACGGCAATTAATCTGGTACACATTGTATAAAAACTAGAGAAATCTGCAAGAACGCCGTTTAGAATGTGATACATATTTATGAACAGCTTAGTTGCTAACTAGAGATGTTTGGAATATTTCATTGACAAATGTTTCCAGTGAAGAGAAAACTTTTCCAGACAGCTGTGTTTGTAAAACATCTTGACAATCCGTCCATTAAATCTTCTGCACTAATTTACCATTTAATGATGATGATGATGGTTTTTTGCACGTTCCCAAAAATGCCAAGCACTTCACAAAAACACTCTGCTACTGTTCTTGGACAATAATATGGTGCTTGAGCAAAAAGGATCTGAGTAAAATATGAAAAACCAGATTTATTGTACAGGCCTTCTCCCCAATGAACTACCTGATGTTGATGGTTCTGTGTAACTTCATTGTACTTGAAAATGAAATCTTGCTTGGATTTCCGTGAAACAGCAAGTATTATCATTGCAATCATTTCGTTTCCTTTTTCTTCAATCAACAGAATTTAATATAAGTTGCAGATATGCCGGTGTTTTCCATGTCGAGAAAAATCGTCGCTACAGTCTCACACGACCGGAAGCAGTTGAGCTCTGCAGAGCTCTGAATAGTACCCTGCCAACAATGGAACAGATGAAGAAAGCTCACAGTCTTGGATTTGAAACTTGCAGGTAAGGAAGTTATAAAGAAGATCATATCTGTCTGTCTATCTGTCTATCAGGCTATCCCTTAATGGTGGTGTCGTGCTCAAACTGCAATTTTAAATAGCTATTAGTTAGATGGTCACATCACCTATGAGTGGAAAATCAAGACTGAGTTATTAAAGTTGTAAATGGAGTATATCATTAAATGGGTATATTGCTAATGGGATCCTGCAGGGCTTATACTATTTAAATTTCTATCAGTACCTTGGAAGAAAACATAAAATTAGAATTGATAATGTTTGCAGATTACACAAGGATTGGGGAAGTAGTAAATAATGAAGAGGACAAGTCTCTGATACAAAGTGATGTGGATCACTTGGTAAGCTGGGTGCAACCAAATAGTATGTATTTCAGTACTGTCAAATGTAAAGTTCTATGTCTGGGAACAAAGAATGCAGGTCATATTTATAGGGTAGGGGATGCTGTTCTGGGAAGTAGTGGATCATGGTGAACATGAGCTTCAGGACTGACACTGTAGCCAAAAGAGCTAATTTGATCCTTGGACATATAAAGAGGTGAAATATTGAGTTACAGATGATATTACCTCTGTATTGGGCACTGGTCTGATTGCTACTGGAATATTCTGTACAGTTCTGATGTACAAACGATTTAAGGAGAATGTTGCAAAATGGGAGAGTATTCAGTGAAAAGTTACAAGAATGATTACAAGATTGGAAAACATGCCTCATAGTAGTTAGACTCAGGAGCTCAATCTCTTTAGCTTATTATAGGAAGTTAAGGGGTGACATGGTTACAGTCTGTAAGGCTATGTCTACACTTACAAAAGCTAGTTGGAATTAGTTAATTCGAATTAACTAATTCAAACTAATTTTAGTTAGTTTGAATTAACTTAATTCGAACTAGCATGGCCCCACTAGAATGCTAGTTCAAACTAGCCATGGCCATGCAGGGCACTTGCTTAGTTCGAATGAGTCAGTTTCAGGAAAGTCAATCTGCCGGTTAGTTTGAACTAAGCAGTTAGTTCGAACTAATATGGCCACATTTGACTTAGTTCGAATTAACGAATCGAATTAACTGTTAATTCGAACTAAGCTATCGAATTTATTAGTTCCAATTAAGGAAGCCCTTAATTCGAACTAATGAAAGCCTAGCATGGCCAAGGCTTAAGTTAGTTCGAATTAAGCTTCCTTAATTCGAATTAGCTTGCAAGTGTAGACATAGCCCAAGAACCTACACAGGGAACAAATATTTGGTAATACAGGGCTCTTCAATCTAGCAGGGAAAGAGATAATAAGATCCAATGTTGGGATGTTGAAGCTAGACAAATTCAGACTAGAAATAAGGTACAAATTTTTAACACTAGAATAATTAACCATTGAAACAATTTATTAAGGGCTGTGGTGGAGTCTCCATCACTTGAAATTTTAAAATCAAGATTGGATGATTTTCTAAAAACATGCTGTAGCTCAAACAGGAATTATTTCAGTGAAGTCTTGTGTATGGTCTAACAATTTTATTTATTGCATGAGCTTTTGTGGGTGGATCCATGAATCAGGGGAAGATGGGGCACAATTGTTACACAGAAGTCCATAGTGGGGGCTCCATTTTAACACTTTGAAAACTGCTACTTTAGAGAACTGATAAAAAAGTACAGGTTGGCAAAATTTGACTCACTCACATAAGCTCATGTGATAAATACATTTGTTAGTCTTTAAAAAGTGCCACAGGACTCCTTGTTTGTTTGCTGAACTAGACTAACACGGCTACCTCTCTATAATATGTATGGTCTGTTTATGCAGCAGGACAGTCTAGCTGATCACAGTTGTCCTTCCTGCCCATATAACCTATGAATAATGTATGTCATCCCAGACAAGCAGCTGTAGAAAGCAGACAAGATTCAATTGCAACAAGCACAGAGGGGATTCATTGCCATGCAACATAGACTTATGGCAATAAAACTCTTATTGAAGTCAAATGGTTCAAATAACTTTAATGAGATTTCAGCTTTAGTAAGACGTGAGTATGGATTTCAGGATTTGTCCTGTAGTTTATTGGGGTAGAAAGCTCAGCGGACATCTCTTCAACTCTTCAAATTTTGCCAACCTGTACTTTTTTATCAGTTCTCTAAAGTAGCAGTTTTCAAAGTGTTAAAATGGAGCCCCCACTATGGACTTCTGTGTAACAATTGTGCCCCCTCTTCCCCTGAAACACCCACCCCACTTTCAGGAAAAAAACAGGGCCTACATGCTTAATTTGGGGTGGGGAGTAAGGGTTAGCACCAGCTCCCCCACAGCTCCAGAGCCCATTGTGACCTGCCAGAGAAAATGGTGGGGTGGGGGAGAATTGCACCTCATCGTGGACCAGGATTATCCTCAGGCTTCAGTGTGGACGCAGCCTCTGCAAGCCAGGGGAGAGGTAGTGGAGCAGGGTGCGTGCCCAGCCGCAACGGGAAGCTGCTGGTGCTGTAGGAGGTGGGCAGTGGCTGCTGGGAACAGCACTTCGACTGCAGACAGAAGCAGCTGCACAAAATGTGAATAGTGGAACTGGACTGGCTCTGTCCCCTGCTCTGCCAGCAGTGCCAGGTCTGCCACCCACAGCAGCCTCCCCCAATTCTGCTTCCCTCCTAAAGGTCCCACATCTTCAACACCTTCCCAGGGATGCCTGTGTGAAGTGCTGAGGCCCCACTGCCGCCTGGCCCCACTCTCAGCCAAGAGTCCCACACCCAGCAGAGGGAGACAGCTCCAACATCATAAGTTTGGCAAGGCATTGCCCCCTCTTCCCCCCACATTCCTCCCAAACTCCACCCATGCTGCCCTCCCCACTATCCATCTCATGCCCCTTGGGGGACCCCCGCCCCTCAGTCTGGAACTGCTGTTCTAAAGAAAGTCCTAATATTTACCACCAGAAATATTAAATCAAATGATATTGTTTAGAGTTATTACATGCGGAGGTGGAATTGCCTGCTGTAAATTGAAGTCAAGGCTATTTTGGTTTTTTTCAGTCTTTTAGCTCTTTGGATTTCCTTCCCTTTGCATTAGTCTGCAGATTCATGAGAGGGCAGTAAAAGTGCTTTCAAATTAGTGTAGTTTAGATAAAATCACACATATAGAAAGTGTTTAATTTAATTAGTATCAAAATACTTAAATTAATTAATATCTGTGCTTTGAAAATATTTAGTGCAATGCAGTACAAATGTCAAGCACTCTTGTTATTAGATGCACATGCACGTTCAGAAATTCTCTAAAGATCTCCTGCAGTCCTGGTAACCCTTATGCTAGGACTGTGCCCTGTGCTCATTCACTGGCATAAATCGGAGGCAAACATGTTATTCTATCAGATACTGCAGTTGGAGAATGAGGCTAGCCAGGTGGCCTGGGACTAGTAGACAAAAATTCTTAATAATGTGTGTTACAGAACAGTCTTCCAGGTGAAGCGTAGGAATGATTTAAAATGCAGCCAACTGAAAGATTAGATGGATAGTCCTGCAGTGGCAGAAAGAAGTACCGAGTGACCAAACAGGCATTTTCTATCTGTAACTTTTGAATCTCATACACTGGATACAGCCTTTTATAGGTAAGATGAGGAAAAAATGGAAAAGAACTTAAAGTGTAAAAGAAATAAAGGAAAATATTTTTCACATTGGAGAAGAGCTGTCACTGTATTTCCCCTCCTCCCCTCTTATGTATAAACCTAGGAGAGGACAGGTATAGAATTTCAGATATTTTTAAATAAATTGTTGGGGCTGTGCATTTGTATTCCTCTAACATTCCTCTAAGCCAGAGTACTAAGTAAAGTACCTCAAATCCAACTGCATTGGCCTGAGCAGGAGTAAAAAGAACTAATACATTATATATAATATTCAAAGCACACTCAGAGCAGAGAGTGAATGTTAATGAGTCATCAGGCAATAAAACAAGAAACATTTTTATTATACAGCCCCGATATGATATACTTAATGGTAGGCTACAGGACATATGACTAACAAACGAAGTTCCACCCACAACAGAGATTTAGAATTACAAATATCATTGCCACGATTTGATCCAGGTAGATGTGGATGTGGATTGTAACAGAACTTGGGGAATGACAACCGAGAGCTGCCATACCACTTCTGCCCCTCCCTGATAAACAGCAACTCTTAAAACAACTCTAACACCCTAGGGCTCTTTTAACATTTAATCACCACTCTCAGCTAAATAGATTTCAGGGAACCCAGTAACTCCACAGGAATCAGTCATCTCATCTGATATGGGACTACAAAATAGTAATAACTGGTTATATAATTTTGTTAACCACAAGCCTGATTGAAATTTCAGCCTGATTTATGGGCCCCATACTGAATGGGAGCATTATTCTCAACACATGTTGTCAAGGGGGATATGAGTCTGTAGGTGAAGTATTGCAACATTTGAACACTTTATTCGTTTTGCATGCTGCAGAGATTGACATGCTCTTATTTGCTCATATAATCCAATTTATCTCCAACCATTTTTCAGACTTGTGGCATGCAATTCCAGTGCAAAATGGTTTGTTTGGGTGTAATGAAAATGTAGCTCAAAGAAAGAAGATCAGAGACTTGATCCCCCTGTGTTTTATAATAAACAACCCAATTGAATGAGAAGTGTGTTTACCCTTTTTATCCTTCATTTTCATTACATCCCCATGCAGGCCAGTTTTCTTACCTCAGAATTCACACTGCATTGCAATGGTTATTAGTTCAGAGAGTACAGGCAGGATTAAGTTGGAGATGGTTCGTGGTGAGGTAAATGTGGATGTGAAAAAGGAGTAATATCCATGACCAGAGTGGGGATTATTCTTATTCCATGATATGAAATGCCCTGTCCCCCATTTGGCCTATTTGGTGGTATTGAAAGTCCCAAGGAAAGTGTTTGTCAGCCACTGAAACATGGGTGGTCAGATCTAGAGCCAGGCACCAGGAGTCAGAACCAGGGGTCATAGCCAGAGTCAGGAAACGAGCAGGGAAGCAGGGCCAGAGCAAGGAAGAACAAAGCCGGCAAAGGAGTGATTGCAGCTGTGGTCATAAATGTTGAGCAGCCAGCAACCTTCTGGTGCTGCTGGGTTTAAGAGCATGCCCAATAGTTCCTCTCAACCAGTCAGGCAGGTTGATCAGTCTGGTAGTTCTGCTGTAGCTGTGCTCATTGGTCATCCTGGGGGCTCAGCTTCATGCCTTCATTCCTGTTAGTCATTCTGTTAGTCTTTAAAAGTGCCACAAGACTCTGTTGTCTTTCTACAATAGACTAACACGGCTACCCCTTTGGAATTTGCCTTCATTCCTGACAGTGTTGCTGACTCTCTGTTCTTCACAGGTATGGTTACATAGAAAGCGCAATTGTAGTCCCACGAATCAATCCATATCATCTTTGTGCAGCAAACATCACTGGAGTTTACATACTGTCATCAAATATAACTGAGCGATATGATACGTATTGTTACAACGCATCAGGTAGGTATTTGTTTGGCTGTGTAAGTGAGAATGAATATATTTAACAATAACACGTGATCTCTCATTTGGATTGCTGGAACCAGAGTTTCCATATTAAATTGTACGTGCATTATGGTCGTGTTTTTGTATTTGAAGATAGAAGAGATTTTTGCCAGTCAACCAAGTTGCACCTAGTGAAGCTGCTAGTAACATTGGTCCGTTGTATTGCCATTGTGTTTTGAAATAAACAATTTTCTCTATTCATATTTAATGTATGATTCTGAAGCTCAAGGAGGGAAATGCCACCAGTATGGATCTAAGAGCTATAGAACCATTGAATGTGATGATTTCCACTCCTCACATTTTTGTATTCACTCACGTGTTTTTAGAGCTAATAACGGTGACGTTTATAAGCTCTGAAAGCTGTGGGATGCTGAAGACACTTAGTTTGCTTTCTCCGCTTGCATGAGGCCTCTGGCAAAGTATAGATTCAGATGTTGCTTAGCTAAATTAGCATTGTGTGATCAGAAGCAGGCCACTTCTTCTGTGGAGTTCTTTGATTATATGGCATTACATTTTTTAATAATATATTTAAATCTTTCTGTGTCACAGCAGGCCCAAAAAGGACCACTGCAAAATTAACAATTTCAGAATCAAATTGCCAGGGAGCTGTGGATAATTTTGCTTAATGTATGCAATAACTGGGCACAGAAAACATGTGAGGAATAAGAGACTGGCTTGATTGAGTTGCCTAGATTTTGTTAAATTTTAATTGGTCACATTCAGAGCTAGTATAACCAGGGGGCAACTCCACAAAAATTCTGAGGCCAATTTCAAGTGTGATTTAAAGATTGGTGACATTTTTTAAATTATAACGTGCTCTGATGTAGTATGTATGAAGCCTCCTTCCACTCTCTAGAAAAAAAGGGGCTTAGTCCAGAGTTGGGATAGAGAGAGACAGAGAGCTACCTGCTCTGATACTGGAGCTATCAGAAGGATCAAACTGGACCATAGAATTGTTCCTATTTATACTGATTGGAATGGTCCCTAAAGAAGTGTTCCATGAACCAAGGACTAGTTTCTTCTACCCCCATAATATCTCTTCTTCCCCAAAAATATCTGTTCCACCCCAGAATGCCCTTACTATAGAGGAATCATATAATCCCTATCCTTTGTGGGCAGCTGGAGTGACAAAATGGGGATTTTCCTTGGACTGAGAATCTGATTGAAATTGAGAACACAGAGCAATTTTCTGAAATTTAACTAAAATTCATCAATTTTACCCCTTTAAAAGGTGTTTGTTTACAAAATTCTTAGCATTTTCTCAAAGCCACTTTGAGAAGAGATCCCAAGAATTTTTTCTAACAAGCGGTTGATAAATCTCTGAATCTAATACATAGGGCAGATGAGACTGAATCTTTCTTACCACCTTTTGTCAAATTAACTAATTAATATCTTCTGCCCCCACCTCCTTTCAGAAACCAGGGAGAAGGCATGTGAACCAATCATAAGACTAGATGCTTCTTTGTCTGATAATGGAACCCAAATAGGTAATGTATTGCTTAAGTGAGTGATGAGCTTTGATTCCATTTTCAGCTAGCAGATTTCTCTTTTGCATATAAGTAATGCGAATGTCAATATCATGCTAAACATAAAAGAAGGAAGTCTAGAGATGGTAATATGCTGCAAGTGAAGCAATGAAATGTCCTTCTGCTCTCAAAGTAGTCTGTATGTGAAAGCATTCTTCTTCAGGTGGTGCTGGAGTAGTAAATTCTCCATATTGATTCTAGGTTATTTTTAATAAATAAAGGCTTGACATTGCATCTTTCATGAGAGGGTTTTCTTTAAACTTTCTATGTCCTATGGAGATTGTGTACCCTTCACATCCTGCTTAAGCCACTGACCTGGAGAGCAACTGGGGATGAAAAGAGGCTCTTAGGATGAAATCCTGGCTCCACTGGAATCAATAGGAGTTTTAACATTGAATTCAATGGTACCAAGATTTAACTCTGAAAATTAAGCCAGATTTTGACCCAATGCATATAACAAATTAGAATGACCATAGATAAATCAGTGATGGATAAAGCAGACAGACAGAAAATAAATTGGTTATCAGGTATGACTAGAACAGTTGCCATAGCCCTTTTTCCTCACCCCATAACCCCAAGATTTAATATGTAAGCTTCATGTATTTAAACTGATCTCTTTCTCCTTCCATCAGTCATAGACAATGCAGACGGCTCACGTTACACTCAAGTTGTGGGAACAGAGCCAACTCCACCTAAAGATGCTGTTAATACGGATATTGACTTACCATATGACAGCAGTATAATGAACTCTACCATCATCATGCCGGATGCCCCCTATACCAAAGATGAAACCCAAGATTATTCTGGATCAGGCAGTGTACGACATACGACAAGTACCAGTAAGGATAACAGATTATAACTAACATATTCTCTTAAAGTAACTGAATGAAGAATTGCACTGTGATTCCCTTCTTAGAGTGCTAAGAGGCATCATTGGGGGACACAGCATATCTTGGGGCATCAAAATCTGCAAAGGCTTTGTAACCACTATAGATATGGAAAACAGAGAGCATTATCTCTGCCCTGTATTCCTGGGGCTCTTGAGAAAGCATTAGAAGAGGAAAATTGTGTGGTTTTGTGATAATAGAAATTTTTCACTTTTTAGGGGCATTTCATAATAACAAGAGAGTTTGAAGCAATCACATAACAGAAGCATTCAGAATTTCTTCCTCTGGAATAATTTCACAGTATGGTGATAGATATTTTTAAGTGCGTGGTGTTGCTCCTCCTGAAATCAATGTGAATATTATGATTGATTTCACTGGGAGAAGAATCAGGCTCAATGAAATCTAGCAAAACATTATTTCCATAACAAAGAAATATCACAGCCACAAGGCAAGAGATTAACACAGGGAAGTATCTTACCAGAAAATCTGGAAAAGCAAGTGCAGAAGAAGCATGTGTAGGAGGAAGCCAGAATTTCAATACCTAGAGCTCAAGCTGGAATAGTCTTACCTATTCTCCAGTATGATGAGATTTGAGGAATTGTTGTTAAATAATACATGAATACGAAGAGATTTACAATACAAATACAATGGATTCCCTTCTTTGGAAACCATATGTTGTAAAGCGTATTTGATAAGCCTAGCACAATATGCAAAAAAGATAAAAATGTTGGCACTGTCAACCTTCTGCTATGGTTCTTCTTCTCTCAGGACAGGGGTCTGCAACCCAAAAGATAAGAAGAGCCATTTTTGAAAATTCCTTCAATAACAAAGTGTTTTGAGAGCCACAATGGGTGTAGCCTCCTGGTGGGAGGTGCAGGGAGGTGAGCCAGGATTTCTGCTGCAGGGTCCCCTTATGTGGGGGGGGGAAGCCTGGAGCTTGGCATGGGCTGCCCGTGGGGTCCCTGGTGGCTGGGGGAAGCCCAGAGCCAGGCATGGGCCTCCTGCAGGGTACCCCGGTGGTTGGGGGAGCCCAGAGCCGCAAAGGGGCAGCCAAAGAGTTGCATGTGGCTCCAGAGCCACAGGTTGCAGACCCCTGTCTCAGGAGATAGGAAGGGATTTCTCTGTAAACCAAGAACAAAGTTCTGTCCTGTGCTACATCCATGAAGCCCTTTAGAAGATAAAATAAAGTCTGGGAACCCATAGATTTCTATAGGTCTGAACCAGGGAAAAATTTGTGTGGGTGAAGAGAAGAGAATTAAACTGTTTCATTGTCTTGGTTTTCATTTTCTTTTGACTTCAAGACACATGTGGTAGAAGATTTTCTGGTTTAATCTCTCTTTATGTTGATGGTTAAATGCCTATTAGCTATTCATATTTGTAAACACTTATATGGCCCACATCCTCAGAGTACAACTGTGTCCCACAAACATTAACAAATTGGGAAGGACTGCAATTTTGGGGAAGAGGAACTGAGACACAGAGAAACTAAACAACCTGCTCACAATCCCATAGGAAGTGGGGATTGAACCTAGGTTTCTTTTTGCCTGCTTTAGCAATTAACCACAAGATCTCATTGTAGTAGAGACCATCGTCTGGGCTGTGGACCCAGGCTTTCATTTAAATGTTCATTTATGAGTAGAGGATATCAAATCACTTATGAGTACAAGATATCAAAAGTTCATGTCATTGTCCTATCCATTCTGTATTAAAATGTTTAGTTTATTATATTTTGAGTGGAAGTATTAGTAGAGTATAAAGTTGATTTGTGGAACTTTGGGCAGGCTTCTGACATGGTTACCACTAACATCAGAACAGCATGGCAGGATAATGCCACTATTCTTTCCATGAGAATGAATGTTAGAGCAACATCCCTGTCAAATTTTATGTGTTGTCTTTCCATTGCTCCCCATGGAAAGTCTAATCTTTTCTGCTTACAACTGTAAACTTTGCCTGAACCATAGCTTAAAATATGTAATGATAGCAATAACATTACAATTGTCCTCAAACACTTCTGTGGGTTCTAGATCCAGAGACTCCACAGCTACAAAAACATAAATTCAGCTTGCATTAAATAAACAAACTGATGTCTTTGCCACCTTAGCTGCGAGGCTCATTATCACTGGGCTGTTGCAAATTCACACTCCTTTGAACAATCAGGGTTAGGGATAAGACACCAAGATTAGAAATGATATTTAATAATGAACCACACTAAGGCTATGTCTACACTTGTAATTTTAAGTCAACTTAACTAAGTCAACTTTAAGTCAACTTAGTTAAGTCGACTTAGTGTGTCTATACTTAAAATTAAAGTCGACTTAAGGGGGAACTTACAAAGTCGACCTAGAGCGTCCACACTGGATGCCTAGGTTGACTTCTAGGGGCTAGGGAGACCTTGGGCAGGTCCACGGTGGTGGAGGTGAGGGGGGGAACCCCTTGTGTGCAATGGGGCAAAGGGGGACAGGGACCCTGACAGGGCATGTGGGCAGGGTGTGTTGCTGTCTGGATTTAGGGAAACATTTATGATATTATTTTCAATGGATATCTCATAAATGCTATAATCCATAGGAACTATGTCATGTTTGGTATCAATAGAAAGGTAGTAATTTGCTGGGAATGATTATATAGTTTATGTCTAGGAATTGTATTTGGATTAGAAGTTAGTTTAGTTAGGAATTTGGTGTTATATCTATACTTTAACTTGTGTGATTTTATTGAAATGCCTGAGACAGGCGGCTGTGTAAAACCATTGTGTCCTTAATGTTAAGAAATGGGTCAGCTACAATGGGCCCAGGGAGTAACCTGATGTGCCATTAAGGACACAATGGTTGTATTCCTTATGTCCTTAATGGCTCATCAGGTTACTCCCTGGGCCCTTTGTAGCTGGCACATTCCTTAACATTAAGGATACAATGGTTTTACACAGCTGCCTGTCTCAGGCATTTCAATAAAATCATACAAGTTAAAGTATAGATATAACACCAAATTCCTAACTAAACTAACTTCTAATCCAAATACAATTCCTAGACATAAACTATAGAATCATTCCCAGCAAATTACTACCTTTCTATTGATACCAAACATGACATAGTTCCTATGGATTATAGCATTTATGATATATGAATAGAAAATAATATCATACATGCTTCCCTAAATCCAGACAGCATCACAGAGGGCTCTGCTCTGCCCTTTGGGGGGCATGCCAGGCTCCCCCTGTGCCCCCCTCCGGCAGGGAGGGCATTGGTGTAGTCCTGGGGTAGTCCTAAATCGACTTAGGGCTACCCCACGTCTACACTGGCTTAATTCAACTTTAAAAAGGGTAAATTAAGCTTGCTTAAATTGACTTAATTTACAAGTGTAGACGCAGCCAAAGAGCCCAGTCTCCTGTCCTTTCATCCCTCTATGGCAGTGGTTTTCAAACTTTTTTCCTTGAGACCCAGTTAAAAAAAAATCATTTATGCCCATGACCCAACAATTCCATCTTTGAGCAATGCATTTCAGTGTTTTGGCGGTGGCAGCAGGGGGTGCCATGACGCAGTGCCTGAGGGTCTGCGACCCAGTACTGGGTCGTGACCCTAAGTTTAAAAACCACTGCTCTGTGGGGCCAATAAATGAAAGACCTAGACTTCCTATGGTATGAAAGTACTAGCAAGAAAAACTGCAGTAGCCGCTCAGCAAATGAAAGTTACAGTGTAATTTACGGTTGGTCACACAGATGTTGGAGATGAATATTCAGATGTGATTCCACTGACAACGGATGGTGTTCCTGGAAAAGAGAGTGATCTTAGCAAAGGACAACATCCCACAAGTACTAGTAAGGTTTATGAATTGTAATACCTTTGCCAAATGCAGACAGTATTTAACCTACACTCTTACTCTGGCAGGATATCATGGTAAGTAGCCCAGTAGTTGCCATCTTCAGCATTGGAGCATTTCAAGACAGAACTTACTGGGGTGCTTAAATCAGAAATGAGATCTATGGCGTGATGGCAGTCATTGGTCATCAGAAGGGACAAAAAGAGCAAAAATGTTTTCCTTGGCACCCGGTGCTTAAAGTTAAGAAATGATTCATGGCCTCTTTGATGTATATCTCCTATGTGCCTTATTTGTCACACCTACACCAAGTAACATAATTTAATTTGTGCAGGACTGCAGGTACCTCTGTACTTCGTCTCTTGAAGACACTGTATATGATAATTATGCAGAACATATTTGCTTTGATACTGGGTTCGTCAATGTGTGGTTTTAACTCATTTATGGCTGTGAGGTAGGCAGCACAGGTCAAATTTCTGACAACTCACTAAAAATATACTTTGAAGGAGTGACTGAATTAAGACTGACAGTGCATGCCTGTCCTCTGCATAAAGGAAGAGATTGCATTTCCCAGTGCTTTTTGTCATTTGCTGCATGACCACAGGTTTCTAGGTTTATCAGGCCCTTTGGGGTCCTTGAAGGAGCATTAAGTGGGAACTTTTTCTCTTGTACTTACTAGAACTCTAGCACTATTTCCTGCCCTACTCCTGAATAACTGTACCATGGTGTGTGAAAACCAACTCTCTGTGCTATCTTTCTTCTGCATCCAGTGCACCTAGGCACCGTAGGGTAGACTCTTACCAGTAATGTGACAGCAACATTAAGTAAATCGACTTACATTTTTTAAAATGGGGCTTTAAACGTATTTGATGGAATTCTTCATTTTAAATTTTTGCGTTTTTTCTTGCGTTAAGGAAGTTGGGAACCATTAGGAAAAGGAGAGATCTAAGACAGTGAAGACCATAAAGCCACTGTATAAAGTTATGGTACTCCTACATCTGGAGTACTACATGCAGTTCTGGTTGCGCCATCTCAGAGATATATTAGAATGGGAAAAGGCACAGAGATGGGCATCAAAAATAATTACAGGTATGGAACAGCTTCCATATGAGGAGAGATTAAAGATTCTGGGACTGTTCAGCATGGAAAAGAGACGCATAAAGGGGATATGATAAAGGTCCATAAAATCATGAATGGTGTTTAGAAAGAGAATAGGGAAGTGTTATTGACCCCTTCATATAACACAAGAGCCAGTAGTCACTCAGTGAAATTATAGGCAGCGGTTGGGTGAAAAGGGTGGATCAGTGTGGCCATTTGTATCGTTTTATGTGTGCTTGGAAGGACACAGATGTTGCTGGAAGGAGAAACATTGAATACGTTGGAGGAATTTTTTGTTGGAATTATCTCTGAGACCTTTTCCACTTGGCTCAACCAGAATACCTTCTCCCATTCTTGGAGAATATTTCATCCAGTTCTCTGGAACTGAAGAAATCAGTTCAACTTTGGATTTGTCACTAACATTTCTTAATTGAGCTACAGGCAAATTACTTTTGAGTTGATCAAGCTTGAAAGTAGTGGGTGGGTACAGGATATATCACAAAGCCAAGATACATAATCATAGATTAGTTTATAGACAAACTTATACTTAATACTATTGGTTAATATATTGTATCATATATTTTATGATCAGTGTGCTAATTTTTATAACTGATCCCAGTCCAGATCATGAGCTGAAAAGTATGGTAGTACGCAAAGCTACAGCTATAATAGTATCACATTGCTCTTCTTAGTATTTTGTTATCTACTAACTACATATTATTTATAAGGCCACTTGTGAGTTTATGCTTTGCTCATTGTTAACCTCTGTTTCCTTACTCTCTTTCTTCCTTCCTTCTTGCACTGTTTGTGCAAGGCCTACATTTCTACTGACCCCTGGCTGGTGGCTTTTTGTGATAAATATTGGATTGGTGAAGAAAGAAAATAATGGAATGCTCTCTTTCCACCAGCTCTTGCTTCAACATTAATACCAGTGGAACATAAGCATGTGCCTAAAGTTAAGAATATGCATAAGTGCTTTCTTGAACAGGCTTAGACAGATGCTAGATCTCCTGATCACCACCAGATATTTTCCTGATCCCTCAGGTAATGTAGCAAAGTTAGAAAAGTAAGATTCCTTACAGTGGCATTACAAGTTAATAAGGAGTGAACCTCTTTCATATTTTCTTAGGCAGAAGATCAAATTTGTTTATACAAGAAACCTTCCCCTCTTCATAAAGGGATCATTTTACCACCTCACAAACTAGTAAAAGAAATTTCAATATAAATTGTTACATTTGTGCTATCTCCCTGAACAATTTTCTCCCAGATAATTCTGCATTATGGGGAAAAATTATTTACAGAAGAAAATTCCAGGGCTTAGTTCCCATTATGTAGTATTCAGATCATGCAGACACTGAGGCTTATTGTCTTTCTGTTAGCATGATTTAGGATCCCAGGGCAGGATTGGTAAAGACTGCTTACGATAAACAAAATGGGGTCAACTTTATTCCCATGAGGAGATTATCACCAGAGAGAAACAAAACATAGTTCTTAGGTAGGATGAGAAAATCATAGCCTAGATATCACAGAGGCTGTATAAATACATTAGAAAGAGAGACAGAGAACATCAAAGGGCTAACCCACAATATTTCATCCACTTATCTAATCTATAGGTGCAAACCCATGCAATTATATATGAGTAACAAGTTATCCTCTAGCTTTTCTAAATGGATCTTTACAATGCATTGGTCATGACAAGTTGCTGTTATTACTTATTCTGCTATTATTGTTGCTATTTCCACTTCTGTTGCTCCAGCTGCATTGCACATTGTCACTGGGATATCCTCCATCAGTTACAGAACCCTGATCTCAGGATGTTGTGAATGAATGGATGAGGGTTAAAAACAGTGATAGTGTTGAATAAAGCCAAGAGTGCTGTCTATAGCCCTCTTTCTTTATTCTTTACGCAATCTGGTGTAAGAGGAGCAAGGAGATGAAAGTATTGTGAGTAGTGGGTGATTAAATAAAATGTTGGTAATTCATCGAGCCATCATCAGAGCAGATAAGGATTCCCTACATGGGGCACATCATGAAACTCTTACTTAAGGTCAAGAAATTCCTTTGCAGCAGCACCCTATATATCACAAAGAGGAGTATCCCACCATGGTTATCAAGGGTAATGCACTATTAAAATTTTATCTGATGTCCTGCCTATAAGATCTGTTAAGTAACCTGTATAAAGAACAGCTCAAAGGAGGGAATCATAAGATCTGTAAAGTAACCTGTGTAAAGAACAGCTCAAAAGAGGGAATCTGGCTGACAATCAGCTTTTCTCCTGCTAGGTGAGTTTACCATGTATTCCCAGGTTTTGTTTCATATTGACCAACCTCTGAAAGAACAAGGTTTCCACAGCCCTCTACTGATGACATTTTCACCCCGTTTTCTCTTTCCAAGCTCAACAACTATTCCTTCTGCTGGATCCTTTAGAGAAGTCATATCACACCTAGATGCTAGGGTATGCGTGTCACCAGGCTTTCCAGGTTCAGTGACGCCAGTGATCTTTCAATTAGTGAATCCAATGATTGCTGCCACTGACTTTTTGCTTCCACTTTACTTTGAATAGACTATTTTGTGCATCTGTAGCTTCTTCCTTGTTTTTGGTTCTCAATATTTCCAGGAAAAATGTCACTGAACCAAAGCAGCTTATTAAGGCTTGTAGAACAAAAGGCCGATGGTAGGCTCTCTTGTATATAAAAGAAAGTCCTAAATACCAAACTGATTGTTAAGATAAATAAATCAATGAGGTCTGTTGTTAAAGCAGGTGAGAATTATGCTTTGCGGTGTTGGTAGTGACTCTGATGAAAAGTTCATAGCAAATTTTACATAATCACAACAGATGAGATTCATATGACAATGTTGTTGCTTGCTGAAGACTCACCACAAGAGTCACAAAAATCCAGGTTCTTTACTTAATGGGACAACAATGAGGACAATGAGTACAGTGAGGACAGTGATTAATTGTCCATTAACCTCCTGAAAGTTATTTAAGCACTAAATATATACCTTAATGAAGAGTAGCATTGGAATCCATTCACAAAAATAACCATATTTAGAAAAATGACATGTGATTGATGATGGCATTGTTGGTGATGCTGTGACATTGCAGGACCCTGAGTTTGTGTGGCACTAATTCTAAGAATAGCATAGGCAACATCTTGACTACAGTGCTTGCTCAGAGTAGGGAGCAGGGAATCCCTGCTCTATACATGGGTTTTAGGTTTTTAAAAAGAATTGTATTCAGAATTCCATAACTTTTCTGAATTTGTTGGGTCCACTAATATAGTGCATCATTTCATGGTGTTTTAAAGAACTATATCAAGTAATTATCTCTTGTATGAAATCATGTGTTCCTCAGCTGAATGTGAAATAGGAGGTGGGATGTTCACTAGATCTCTATAGATATTTGTATATTTTTTTATTGTCTGAGTTTCTGAACACCAGATTTAATGAATAATTAGAGCTTATGATTTTAGGTTTTAACTGATAAATGCTAATAGAATACCCCCAATGGAATGCAATGGAATACAATCAATCGATCAATTGGTGTTTATCCAATGAGCATGGGAAAAACACCAGAAATAGTTACTAGAATCTCATGGCTTGTCTACATGTAATGCAGCCTACATGGTGTGATTTCTAAAGCACACTAATATGTTGCACATTAATTGGTCCTGTAGACCCTGCTGGATCTCAATAAAAATTTCCTAACGTGCTGTAATGTAGTGCCATTTGAAATAGTACCACACTGAAGCACACTAGGAAAAATTTTACAAGAGAGAGCTCTGAAACACCCTAATAATCCACAGGAAACTCAAAAATGTTCTAAAAATAACCCCCATTTGGAAAAAACCCTGTATTCAGAGTTCTAAAACTTTGCTGAACATATGACATCTAGCTTTACTGGTGCACCGTTAATGACAGTTTAATGAAACCATCAATAATATTTCTCATAAAACATCCTTGTCGTTCCTTAGCATGACCTGAACTGGAAGCCAGGATGGTTCACCAGATTTCTACACACACAGCAGACGTTTCTTTTATCTCTGAGTTTATGACCACTTGATTTAATGACTAATGTATTTAGTAGTGATGGGACCATACCCAGATCTGAATACTTCGATTGGGTGAAATTTGATTTCAGAATGGGTTTTAAATCTGATCTTCATGGGTAATGTCTATGTGAATCATGATCCTGTGCAGAAGCTGAGTTCCAATCTTCCCCAGAAGTTGCTAGATGTTAGATCTGAAGTCAAACACAGATCTATGTCTGGGTGTTTAGTTGGGTGGGTATTGTCTGAGAAGGGGGATTATTCCTGCTTAAATTGGTGTGATTCCTCACTTAAAAAATTATTTCTTTAGTTCAATATCCATGACTATAATACCATATTAGATTTTCAGGCTCTGAGAGGGGCAATGTCCTCTTGGAGTGAAAACTCAGTAACATGTAAGATAAGGCAAATGTGATTTTTCTTTATCGGTCTGTTAATATATTATCAGTGTGGCTTTTGCTGTTAAGGTTATCTGGGTGCCATAAACTCTCTCTCTCTCTATGTACAGATCTCTGGCAACAGAAGTGGTTAGGATTGGAAGACAGAAAATATATTTTGAAAACATTAGAGTATTACTGATATTTTTGGTTTCTTGAGTTTGCTGGTGTGTGTGGTGATATTTTCTTTGGCTGTCCCTCAGTTCTTGCAGATGGCTTTTTGCCCATTTCCTATACACTAGTTCAACATGATATATATTCTTTTGGCTGGGACTTCTGTTTTCCTTGCACTGGTAATACAATGGACCCTAGCTTATGTCCTCATCTTGCTCTCATAGCTATGATATGTTACTCTTGCTACTTGATCTGTCTTTATTGCTGCTAGTCCTTTAGCTGCATCAACTTCTTTGTCTGTTATCACAGTTGCTTTGCCCATTAGTGCGTGGATGTGCTCCATCAGTTTTGTTCCCTCCAGATCTCAGGTTGATGTGACTGAATTTATGGGGAAAAAAAGATGAACAAAACAGAAGGTGCTACTTTCTCTGTTGTGTAGAAAGGGAAAGATAAAGATGTTGTCTAAAAGATCAAAAGGTGAAAATTGGATGAAAAGGGTGAAAATAGATGTTCAGTGATTGATTCAGCCATCTCTGCAGTATACGAGGACTTTCATCCTGGAAACTCTACTCAAGACCAACAGATGCTTGGATTTTTTAAATTCCTGGCAGCACTCTGCCGATCATCAGGAAGAGCATACCTCTGCTGCTGGCCACTGTAATAATTTAACCTTATGTTTAGCACCTACTGCCTGTTGACAAACCTGAGGAAAAGAGGAGCCACAAAGAACAAACTCCCTGGTGGCAAACAGCTATCAATCAGCCATTCTCATCCTATTCATGTTTTTTATTTATTGCTGTGGAATCCCCTGTCATTGGAAGTTTTTAAGAACAGTCTAGACAAACACATGTCATGGATGGGCTAGCTATACATAGTCTTACCTAAGCACATGGACCTCTTGAGGTCCTTTCCAACCCCACATTTTTATAATTCTATATCCTGTGGTCAGATCATGAGAGGATGCTAAAGACGTGTGACTACTTAATGTGGATTCTCAGCACCTCTCAGGACTGAGCCCAGTGCAAGCAATGGAAACTTTATTTATAATTTTATGTTGTCACCCATCAGAATTGATATGGTGAAAGTGGAGTTCACTAGTAAAGAACATATACAAAAGAGGAGGATTCATAGATGAAAGTGATACCTCAACCACATAAATAATTTTCTTTATTAGCCTGCTTCTGGTTGGGAGAAGAAATATTTTGTTGAATGACATAAATAAGTGAACAGATATGGTCATTTTTTAAAAAATAGGAAATTATAGTAAGGTATTTATTATATTTTTCCTACTGAATTATGCAGACAAAGGAAAATCTGTTCCGTTTGTGTTGTGTTGTGTTTTCCATTCTCTGTCATTACTGAAGATAGTTTAGTCATGAATTTGTCCCTTCCAAGCTATCCTCTCTTCCTTCTTGATCCTACAATTAAATTTTCATAAACCCTCTTTTTATGACAACTGTCATGAGTATTGCTTGACATGAAAATCATAATCATGCCCCAAATTCATTTTGTTTTAGGGAAGGGTCAAAGCCAAAGAGGCATTGTTTTGACTTCTTTTGATAGTACAGTATAGTGATTTCTGCTATTGTGAATCCTTGACCCATTATTCAGGGAAAATTTCCAGCAAAATCACATCTTCTGAAAGAAAATGTGATATCAGTAGATGGTTTCGCTGCAATTTTTTCCTCCCAGGCCCCTTCCGCTTTCTTCCAGTAAAAGTGTAAAATCTGCTGTAAGAACAAGAAGAGATGAAGATCTAATTGTCTGGGTGGTAGCTGATTATCTGAAAGTTCACATCAGATTTAACATCATCACAACAGATGTGGACTCACAGGCAAATGCTACAGATGATGAAGATTCTAGGCAAAGTCTGCTGAACCGTGGCTTTCTTCCTGAAGGAGACAACAATGACACGAGGGAAGAACATCCTACAAGCACCTGTAAGAATACTGAATTGTAATCTCCTTTGTTAATTTATCTTATATAACTCTTATGGACCCAGTCAGTTTCAAACTCATAAAATCAGTCAGTTTTTGCCAAAATAAGATCTGATGAAAAAATGAATAACATTTTGGTCCTATATGTGTTAGAGAAAAATATTGTGCTTAGTGATGTTCTTATAAGTGCCCACCCTTGGAAAGATGTCAAAGGCCTCTTGAAAAGTACTTCTGGTGCAGAAATGTTATTCCCAGAGCTCTGACTTTGGGCTGTGCTTAGTCCAGAAGTGCCATTGGCAACAGAATGACATTTACTGGGAAGCAGGAAGAAAACTTTTCTGCTCTTTGCCTGGGCTGACATTTTAAAAGCCCTGTGTTGAGAGTTCCATAGTTTTTTCTGAATCTGTTTCATCCTTCCCTGTCATGCACCATTTATACATTTTGCAAGATGAAATTATACAATTATTTCTTCTGTAAAATATTGTCACCATTTCTGTGAAAGAACTAATTTGGAAGAGGTTAAATTCACCACTTCTCCATTGATGAAGGAGTTAACTTTTCTTAACAATTGATGTTTATTATATTTTCTGAGTAACACAATTAGTCTGGTGGTATAAATCTCACTTGTAATTAAATGTTGCATGAGGAAGGGGAGGCTTTCTTCTGAAATGAATGTCACTTCCTGCCTCAGAAGCTATGTCTTTGCTTCATTGTTCCTGAGGATGCCCATGGGACTGTTTTTAACTCAGTTCTAGCTATAAGAGGGGCAATGGCGGGTGAGCACTGTAATAAGCATCTATTGCTTAAGTGTGCTAGTAGGAGATTGGTCTTAT
The DNA here is from genome assembly GCA_007922175.1 of Pelusios castaneus. Taxonomy (NCBI): domain Eukaryota; kingdom Metazoa; phylum Chordata; order Testudines; family Pelomedusidae; genus Pelusios; species Pelusios castaneus. The sequence goes on along the minus strand of ML685785.1, from coordinate 16,832,722 downwards.
CATCTGACCTCAATCATATGACATAGGTCAAGTTTACATAGCAAGAATGGGAATGTCCTGAATCCAGGGCCTACCATTGATTGTGGGAAGGAATGCATAAATATCTCTGTAATGTTTAAAGTAAGGTGATGTGCACATTTTTTTTTAAATGTTTGTAAAAAAACTCTTTGATTTTACTAGGACAGGGTTGCATATGGGGAGATGTGTGTATCCAGTTTTGCAATCTGGTCTTTGACAACATAACTTAAAGGGAGAAAACTATGTAAGAGAACCAAAGGTTATATCCTTCTGTACTTACTGAAGTCAGTGGGGATTGCTTGCATAAAGACTGCAGTATTTGGCTTAAAAGTTTTGCTTTGGGATTATTTCTTGGTTTCTTTCTGTTTTATGGTGGGATTCTCTGGGACTCCATCTGGCTTTGAGTTGGTGGGCTTGTATCCAGCATATACTCTAAGCATGTTCTGTGTATCCTCTGATTTCCTTGCACTAACTGTTTACAACACGCATTGATTTGGGATGCTCAAACCTTTGTCTTGGACTCACATTCATCTCAATATTGTGTTGTTTATTGGCCAGTCCCCCTCTCCATTTAATTCAATGGCCAAACTTCTATTGACTTCAAAGGGAGCAGGAAAAGAACTTTTCTCTTGTGGTGCAAGTACTCTCAATTTTTTAACTTCCATGAGTAAGGCTTATATATTGGTGGTATTTCTAGACTTTCCTGACAAGCATATCTCTGTCATCCAGTAGTGGTCTCTGCAGCCTGATGGTGCAGTGTTTCTGTTATACCTGCAAGATTTTCATTTCATTGCATGACAAACTAGACAGAAAAAGATGTGATCAATTCTGAATTTTTTGCATTACAGAATATATTTTACATTCTTGCTGTCTGTTTGTTAGATTTGGTAAGTTGTAATTACAAAATAGCAAATTAAATGCCATTACAACTTACATTGATCAAGTTTCTGAGCAGCACAGTTTCAGTATCACTAACAAAATATGAGTTAAACAGTCAAATAACAGAATGATTGCTGCTATTTGGTCTGCTTCTACAAATTCCTTTCATCTTGCTACTTTGCTCTGTATTACTGGGAGAATTTCCAGAAAGTTCACATCTCCTGATACCAGGATTGTCTGACTGGATAGATAAAAAAAAAAAAAAAAAACAAGTGATACAGCTGAAGAAAGCAGAGAGTTGTCTCTATTTTCCTCTTGATTCTCCTCTATATACCCAAAGTAAAAGACAAGGACCAGGTGTGAGAAGAGCAACAAATAGGAATCATGTAAGTTAAGGCTCAGCAGTAAAGTGCTCTACATTGATTTAACTATTGTCCTAACAGCTGTGGATCTCCATCATGACACACGTCATGTAACCACCCCCCACAAGAAGCCATTCTCCCCTCCCTGGTGGCATTCCGTAAATTCCAAGGAACAACATCCGACAACTGCCAGTAACGGTAAAGAAATTCAGTTAAGCAGCTTTGCTTGAAGTCTGTTGATAAAACTTAATGGAAGGCAGCATGGAAGTGTAAACCCTGCACAGACATGAAATGGCAGCTGAATAGCCTTTCTGATACTGTATTGGCTCCTTGTGTGTTCCCTGTTTCTGTTTCCAATAACTCAAACACTCTTTTCTGTTCATTATGTATTCTTAACTTATTGGCTTACTGTAAGTTAGGTCGACTTAAGGAGGCTTGAGTTGACCTAACTTAGTCCCTGTCCACACCATGCTTTCATTAAGTTGACTTAAGAAATTCCTTAAGTCGACTTAATGAAAGCTTAGATCGACTTAATAAGAACCGCTGGTTAAGTCGACCTAACCCTTAGGTTGACTCCTTAGGTCGACCTAAGCACAGCGTGGATGCTTAAGTCCACTTTATTAGGTTGACCTAAGGGCAATTAGGGCAATTTACTAAGTCTCCATTCAGGAGAAGCACTTTGTTAAGTCGACCTTATGAGGTCAACTTAACAAAGTTGACCTAACTTTTTGTAGTGTAGACATAGCCATTGAGTCTTGAGGTCTTAATCTAGTGCACTAATACACAGCATATGCAAAAGGGGAAACATAAGAGAAAAATACAGATGAAAACTTGCATACCAGATAGCTAGCTACTGCGCGATCAGAACATTTAAACTATGCATAATAATAAATATCTTGGCTTTAGACAGTTGTTCATTTTATAAGCATAGATGGCATGTCTGTAGCCACATAAAGCCCCATTTCTTTCTGGAAAAATATATTTTGTTGGTAGCATTACAGTAATAGAAGAACATGATTGTGTTTACAACTACAAATTATGTGGAAAGGATTTAGGAAGATTTCTTAATTGAAACTGTCACAGTGAAATAAAGAATGTGTACATTAAACTTAGCTGGCCATTATTTTCCTTAGTTATTTTTTTAATTATTGTTTTAAATGAAGGTATTCTTCCTCCACGTCTGTATTCTCCATTGGCTTGATCCTCCACTGACATCATCATATTTATATATTTCTGACATCAAAGTCAGAGCAGGATTAAACTAAAGGAAGAATATATGGGTTGACAAAAGAAAAATCCTTAGTCAATCATAATTAGCTTTTAGCATAAGACAAGATTAGATTTAGATAACAAAGAGCCACATGCAGAACAGGCAGGCTCTCAATGACCATTGAGAGTATGCACAGGTACAGAAACTTTTCTGGTCGAATGACAAGAGCCAACTCTTGGATAAGAGGCTTTTACCTACTTTGATTTCTGTTTTTAGTGTGATGCTTTCTCATAATGTGGCTTATTGGTGGACAAGTGAACTCATCAGAAAGGTCCCCAGCTTTTCTTCTCTTCTTATGAAAATCGTACCACTAAAAATGAGACTACTGTAAAAGGCAGGAGAGATGCAAGTGAAACTTACGTGGGTAGTAGTTGAACAAATGAAAAGTTCACAGTAGATTTAACATCCTCACAACAGATGTGAATTCCCATGAGGGTGGTGCAGATGATGAAGACTCAACTGAAGAACGTTTAACATCAACAGTGCTTCCTGGATGGGACATAAATGAGGTCAAGAAAGAGTATCATCCAAGTGCTAGTAAGGAAACTGAAATATATATCTGTTTTATCTTATGTGCCCTATTCTTTATAACTCTATTGCAGAAAGAATGGTGCTATTTTCAGTAGAATCCACCTCTGGAAAGACGTACTCTGGAAGAAATCCACCTGAAAAGCACTTCTAGTGCTGCAAAGTCAGGACAAATGATTATCTGTAGAATGAATAGCTGCCATTATTGCTCAGAACTGGGAACAGGATGAAACATCTGCATTCTACATATGGGTTTCATGAATGTAATCCTGTGTCCAGAGATGTACAAATAGTCTGAAGAGGGGCTGATATCTGCTGTAGAATTAATATGACTTGTACCAATGTGCATAATTGACTGGTATTCTAGATCAAATGGGAGAGGATTCACTTACGCTAATTTACGTGATGGGCTGCATGAAAATTTATTTCCTTTTTAAAATGGTCATGAGATCTTTATAGAATAATGACAGTTTGTCTTGCAGTTGGAGGGCAACGTTTTATGTCTGGCATCAGCAATAGGAAAAGTTTCATAACTTTTACTGAATTTCTGAAGTGGATTTTGTTTGTGTGTGTGTGATTGCTGTACAGCTCTCACTATGAGTCTGATCTTTGGTAACATCAACTTCATCAGGATCTCAGCAGAGAAAGAAGCTAAATTAACAAAGTCAAGTTTTCTTGTGGGATGTTTATTCCCTTTTTTATCGGGATGATATTTTTGTTTGATGGCTTGTTTTTTTGTTTTTGTCTCTGTTGCTTCTTCTGTTCATGTGCTAGTATTTTGGTGCCCGTTCCATATACTGGCCCACATCTGCTCTTAGTCACACTTATGTGCCCATTCAGACTTCCGTTACTTCTGTGGCATTTGCAAGGACATATCACTGATCTGAGTCACTAAAGCCAAAGAACTTAAATATTAAATCATGCACTTTGTCTATAGTCTGAATAAATAGCAACACAGAAATACGAGCTTCATGAGAATGTCCAGTCACCATGAATTTGTATTTTTGAGGCTATCTGAGTTATCTCCTTAATCTTATGTTGAGTTTTGAATGCACAAAAGGCAATCCTGCCCGCCTTGGCTATCACCTGTGGTGCTAGCCAGGTGACTCTGCAGGACTTGACCTATCTTAAAAAGAAGGAATTCTGTATAAATGAAAGTGATATTTGGACTTCAGAAATTCTTTTAATTGTTTGTGACACACCTGTGATGATTTTTTATTTTGTTTCTAACTGAGAGGGTGAATATTTTGTTAATGGCATGAACAAAAGAACAGAAATAATCTTTTTTTTTTAAATGCACATTAGAATAAAGGATTTAATGTGTTTTTATTATGTAGGCTTTCCCAGTGAAGGTGATTTGGAAAGAAGAGAATATGAAACTGTATTTTTCTCTAATCCTTTATTATTCAAGATAAAACTTTTGTCCTATCACCTGAAATGTAACCAAAGGGATTTAGTCCTTGCTAAATATACCACAATATATATCCCTTTAACTTTTATTGATGTCTTGGAACATTAATTAACCGTTCCAGAAACAACAGTTTCTGTTGGTATGGTATAATGTCATCAATTACCCCAGATTTTAGAGAAGCATTTAAATGCTCTTGATTATTTTTTATTTGATGATCCCATTTCTTGCAGAACACATTGCCTTCTGCTATTGTGACATTTGACCAATTGTAGAGAGGTACTAATCTATAGTCAGAACATTTTAGCTGCTAAGGAAAAGTCGTATGTTACTGAAAACCTAATATTTCATGCACAAGAAAGAAAACTCCATCCAGTTTTCTAAATCTCTTTAAGATGAAAGAACTGACATTAGTAAAGCCAGGAGAAAATAAACCTGAGAATGATGTGGATGATGAAAATAAAATCAGCAAATGGAAACTTCATAGTACATTTAACATCATTATAACAGATATGAGCTCACATGATGATCATGAAGATGATGAAGACTCTACGCAGGATCCCTTAATACCTGTCATTTCTTTTGGAGGGGAACACAGTGGTGACAAGAAACAGTATCCTCCAAGTACCAGTAAGGATAATGAAATAGTATCTCTTTTTTGCGCTACACTATTTAGGCTACAAATCAGCAAAGCACTTAAGCACATGCTTAACTTTTAATATGAACTTAAATCCCATTGACTTCAGTAGGAATAGTTACTCTCTTGAAATTCAGTATATGCTTAAATGCTTTCTTGACTTGGAATGGGATTACTCACATGTGTAAGGTTGACAACATGTTTAAGTACTTCACTGAAAAGTTGTATTAGATATACTTTACTATAGATGAGGCCACCTACAAAAGAACAGACCTTGAAAAGCTATCCTGTGTCACTTGAGCAACATTTCTTGTGCTACAGTGTCACTGCAGGACAAAATACCTTTTGTGGCATATATAGCTGCCACTGCTCTTCAAAATAATATTTAGAGCTGTGACCTTCCTGCTCTGTGCAAGAATTTGCCTTACATTTCTGATCTTTGCCTCTGTCTTCATAAAAACAATTACCTGTGGTCAGGGTTATGAAAATCTTGTGATGCTGATGAGCCATTCCAGTTCTAATTTTAGAACTTTTTAAAGATGAACAATGAAATAGTTAAGTGTCTTGCAAAAGTGTTACACAATGTGAATGAACAGATGCTGAGGACACCTTGATTAGTTAGAATGTAACTGACTAGTGTTACAGAGAACATAAGAAATATATGTGATCCATTGCATCAAAAACCATTCCCTCCACTCTTCAAATTTTCCATAAGGCATTAATGACAGCGAGCTACCTTACTTCTTACTGTGAGAGGGTGGCATTGTGTGGGTGGTAGGAGGTGGAAGAAAAGTTCAGCATTATTTTAAAAAGTGTTATTTATTTTAATAGTCTTATTATAGTTGCGCTGTTCTGATGTGACAAAGGTTCTTGCTATATAGACAGATCTTGGGAATCTGTGGCTTTTTTCATATGAAGGGAAACATTTTAAACTAACACAAACTCTGTGTCCTTTGGGATTTTTCTTTCCTTGAGGTCTGGAATTTCCTTTTGCTTCATACCTCCGTTTCAATGTTTGGGGTGTGTTCTACATACTTGGCCAATGCTACCCTCTCTCTCTGACCTATGCAATTTGTGTGGACTTCTTTGATGTTCTGTAGTGATTGCACAGGCATGTAAGTAATCTGGACTATTGAAATTGAGCATTTTGGCCTTTAATTTCAAAAGTGACTAGCGAGGGGAGGTTTCTCAATTTTTCAGTGCCAGATCTGAGATACTTCAAAGCAGCCTGATTTTTAGAAAATTCTGGGCACCTGCCCATGCAAATCAAACCCCTGTAAACTGACATCCAAACTCATTAGACACTTTTGAAAAATTAGGTCATTATAACTATTCTCTTTTCTTGTACTAGATGTGCATTGATGCTAATTATGCACATACATTCATTTTATTGTTGGCATGATTCTGCTTTCAGGTGAAGGTGTTTGTAGATTTCAGCTTTGTGGTATGGTTTTGGAGTTGTTACTAGTTGGATTTTTTTGGCATCATTTCTTTTGTGGTTCAACAATTGTACCTTTAACAGGAAACATGGGATGTGCCATACTTATAATGTATTTCACTATAGCACTAAGCACTGTAATGAGATCAAATTGCATGTCCCTCTCTATGTTCCTGAATTGTTCTGTCCTTGGCAAATTCTATAATATAGCCAGAAGGATACAATTATGAAATTAAATTAATTGTCACGTATAGTAATATTGATCAATGTAAGAAAATTCTGTAGGATCATTGGCTTCAGTCAAAGCTGAATTAAGGGTATAAGTTGTTACTTTTGCTTGTTCAGTTACTGCTGCTACCTTCTCCATGAAGAATCTGGTACTCTGTAGCAAGAACACACTTTCCGATACCAGGGTGATGGGAAGAAGTGGATTAAAAAATCCATTAACCTTTCAATAAACAACAGAGTTCCCACTTCATTCTGCTCCAGTTTTCTTGCTATCTAAATATTTGTAAAAGAGATTTGTTGGGTATAGAAGAGAGGAGAACAGAAGCTGAATATATTTTGGGTGGTAGCTCAGCCAGTTAAAAAAAAATACATATGATTTGAACCATTGTCCTAACAGCTGTGAACCCGCATCATGGTACACCCAAGGAAACTTCCACCCAACATGAGTGGAATCTGTTTCCTGATGTTTGGTGGTGGTCCAATACAGATCACAAGGAGCAGCATCCAACAGTGACAACCAGCGGTAAATAATGTCTTTTTAACTACTGGAGTTAGATTAAGACCAGCTGATCAATTAAGTAATAATCCACTTTATAATTCCAATAATGGCTCCTTGATGTCTAGTAGTTGTGGGACAGCTTTCTTAATGCTGCATAAGGGACAATAATACTTTTTGCTTTGGATTCTCTTCTCATAGAGCAGGTCTGTATCTGGGAGGCACAGGTCCACACAGGGAAAGGGTGAAGTTGTATTGCCCCAAAGAGAACACCTGAATAGCCCCTTTCTCATGATGGGCATGGCCACTTCTATTCCTATGCTCTTGATATAGAAATCTCTCCTTGGCACATCACTTGCTCTCTCCCAGAAACTCTGCAAGTTGTGTGTGTGTGTGTGTGTGTGTGTGTGTGTGTGTGTGTGTGTGT
>ML685785.1:16814927-16825021 GCA_007922175.1 Pelusios castaneus | reverse complement strand
TGTGTGTGTGTGTGTGTGTGTGTGTGTGTGTGTGTGTGTGTGTGTGTTCAATTAACCCTGCTTTTATGCTGCTTTTTATTTTGACTCCAATTGTTCACAGCACACAATTTTTTTTATTTTTTATTTAATTGAATTTGTTTTGCCTTAATGGCTCCTGGGTTCAGTATAAATGGGAAAAATTACAGAGAAATCTCATGACTGCTAAATAGAACCATGATATCAACTGATGTCATGATGACCTGAAAACCAGGGTTGGCTTGGAGTGTATCAGAATTATATTGTTGGCTCTTCAGGGAAGAGAGCATGTCTCTAATTGTTTTATGAGTTCTTGGGTACTCAGCAATAAATGTTATATATATGATTAACAATAATAATAAGCATAAATTTCAATAGATTTTCCTCCACAAAGAAGGCACCACTCCACATTCTTTCTTCATTGTTAAATAAATCTCTAAAAGAGCATAGCCTGTTATAAAAGCAAGAAGGCATAAAGATGAGAATTCTTTGAGTGATAATGGTGGTGGGTTAGCATATGAAAAGTTTACAGGAGGTTTAACATCATTGCAATAGATGAGGATTCACAAGACTATGGAGAGGATGATGAAGATTCAACACAAGATCCATTGCACTCTGGAATTCTTCCTGGATGGGACAAAAATGATGATGAAGGACAGCACCCTACAATTACCAGTAAGAATAACGAATTCTAACAGTTTTATCTACCTTACTATATATTAAGCAAATTGACATACCTCAGTAAAGAGTGGCACAGTGGCATCTTGTCATTTGCACAAGTCAGAAAATGTGTCACATAACCTTGATAGTTCTGAAATCTGTCAAGTGATGCCAGAAACAGTCCCTCAGTGCCCAGTAAAGGAAAATAAATGGGATTAGAATAATTTGATACATGATTATCAAATAGTACTGTGTATGGAATAAAGGGATGAAACAGTCCTGCTGCAAACCTGTGTATTCAGTTATCTACTATGCAATATTTATAACAATGTAATGATCATCTATCACATAATTTGTTTTCCTGCAAGCCACTGAGAGAAGACTTGTGGCCCATTGCCACTAAGTGCTATATTTAGTCTCTAAAATTACCTTACATTTACTATTTATAAACTGCATTCATACCAGAGATCCCCAACCTTATCTTGTACTCAGATTCCTCCTGCTTTAGGTATAGAACTATTGGTAAATTTGAACTCTGATGGCTAAAGATTTGGAGTGGGAGTGGGGGAGTTACAGACTTTTTGTTGACTGCATAGCCTGCTGGCTCAACAACAGAAGTTTTAACACTAATCTCTGGGCACATATTAGCACTTGGCAAGGATGCATTATCCACATTCAGGTCCTTCGTCTTATTTGATGCAACATTATCCTTCAGGTTTGAGTTAGAGGGACAAATTGTTACAATTACTCTATTGGTTTTACCCCTATCTCTGCTGTAGTTTATTTTTCTGTTGCAATTGTTTTTCCCAATATCGCTGGGAAATGTTATAGCAAGACGAGAGCTCCTGAACAGTGGTGTGATGTAAATAGATGGCTGAGAAAACTAGTGGTACTATGGTAAAAAGCTAGGCATCCCTCTTTACTGCTCTCTTTCTACGCTCTTTAAATTAGTAGAATAGTACTGATGTTTAGGAAAGAGGAGCAAATGACTAATAGAATGTGAGTAGTGACTCAGCAAATATTCACCCACTGGAGACATTCATTGTCCTAGCAGCTGTGGTTACCCGGCATGCTACCATTCTAGAAACCTCCACATCATAGCACTGGAATCCTTCACTTAACTTTTGGTGGTCCAATATAGATCACAAGGAACAGGATCCCACCGCTGCCAACAGGGAGGAAAGAATTTAAATAATTTTATATAAAATTCAGCTTTGTGATGGAATTCCTGGAAGCACAAGTGCTACACTGGGCAACCAATCAACATTCCCAATGCTACCAGAGTGCCCAGTATTTTCCTACTGTCTATTACTAATGGTTATAAACACTTCTATATTATTATCTACTCTGCCCCATATCACTGAGGTATTTTAAAATCATGCCTCTTGAACAATTGTGTAATGTCCCTAAGAGCATTTTCACATGTAACGTATCAGTTACTTTTTGAAAAAAATCCTTGTATGTCTCCACTGTAAAATGTCTGTTTTAAAATAAACAAGAACAAATGGGGAGAAAAATGTGGTTGGGAGCTCAGGACATGCAGTGAGAAAAATGTGGCTGGCGGTGCATTTATCCAAATAAATATGGGCTATCCATATCCACAGATATAATCATACTCCATAAACAGTAACATCTTGTTGGGCAGGAATCTAATAAAACTAGAGGGCACCTTATACTCTTTTCTCCTCTCCATTGCACATATAAAGCTTTTTGCAGAAACATCTTGGACAGTAGTTGAGAATGATATGAGTGGCAGTTCTGCAAATATTAAGTTTGCAATCTATTTCAAACATACTCTAAACAGATATGGATGCCTATGGTGAGCCCAAGCGTATAAAAACAACCCAGGATCCTTTGTTACATAATGTTTATCTTGGAGGGGACAAAGATGAAGACAAGTATCCCACAAACACTTCTGTGGATAGTGTGAAGCCTGCACTTTCCCCTACAATGGAAAGAGATCATTCTTCTTCAAATATGACTGTGAATAATGAAATAGGACACAACACATATATTCCTACAGGTATCAGTAAGAATAATGAACTGTAAACATTTTATCCCCTGGTAGGCCAAACTCTGGGCCCAGATTCTCAGCTGGTGCAATTGGCATACCTTCATTAACCATGATGGAGCCATCTTTCAGTATGTTCCCTTTCCTCAGAAACCATTTCTTTGGCTAATATACATGAAATGCCAATCATCTGATAACTTGTTCTAGGCTGTGAGACGGTCAATGTCATATGGATGGCATCAAGTGAAACAGTATGCATTTGTTAATACCTTAAAAACAGAGTTGTGGGATGTAATTTTTGTGTATTATTAGTGTTAGTTTTAATTTATTAAGGTTCTGTGTTTGGAATATGCCCCCTCAATGGGTCTTGATTGCTGACAACATTGTGCTGGCTTAGAGAATGAAGGGAAAAAACATCTAAACTAACTGAAAACACACACTTTGCTCGGTGATTTTCTTAGTTTGTTGCTTTCTTGACTCAGGATTATGCTTGGTGCGATCTTTAGCTGTCAATATTTCTTTGGTGTGATTTTTTTTCCTGCTTGGGTACCTAAATACATCAGACTTTTATTTTTCTGTGGAATTGGTTTAGAAAATGAATTTGTACCAGTGTTTTCTATCTTTATCTACCATCTCGTTTAACTTGATGTTGCAATCATGTTTCCTGGTGAAAGTGCTGGTGGTTCATAACTTTGGAGGATAAAGTTGATATGGTGATGGTACTCTTGGGCTTTTCTGGCTGATTTTCTCTGTAGTTCAAGAATGGCATGTCTAATAATATATATAGCAGTTTCTGTATTGCCTCAATGCTTGGTTCATTTGTCTCTATCATCAACTACCAATAAAACTATGATGTAAATTTTCAAATCTTCACTCTTTTCCCACAATGTCTCAGCAAAATAACCTCTTTGTAGCACAAATATGAGAACCTATACTACAGTGAGACAGGGACAACCAAAAAGTTGTTGTCCTCATCCACTTTTACAGATCCACATGAGGGTTTTATAAATGGATGTTCGAGATGCTGGTGATACTGTAGAACAATACGTAGGGCTTTACTCCTATAAGATGAATCAAACAGATGAGAACTGAACTTAAAGGTTACTGTGGTAGTGGTTCTGCAGATATTAAATTCAAAATTGATTCAACTATTTTCATAGCAGTAGTGGTCTCCAGTGAAGGTGCCAAAAAAGAAGAGCCAACCCAAGACCCACTGCTGAATGGGACTTATCCTGGATGGAGCAATAAAGTCGAGTATTCCACAAATGCTAATAGGGATGATATACTACTTGGAGTTACTCGTTCACATGGAAATGAACATTCAACTACAGGTATCAGTATGAATAATTAAGAGAGAACTTGAGAGTGCTTCATGTTCTTTGGCATTAAACATATCTGGGACTTACTGAACGCTGAAGCTAAAGGCAATACATTTATTAGGAGAAGATATTTTCATTTCTCCCAAATGAACAAGAAGCATTGTTCATTTGTTGCAATGTGGGTAATCAAATAGTTTTGAATTATAATTACGTTTAAAGTACAGAGAGGTCTGAGCCATGTAATTTGGAAGATTTGAGATACATTGCTCTATTAAAGTGAGAGACACCCAATCCAGAACCAACTTTCTATTTGACTGCTTTAGTGATAGATGGTGCCAGATAAGCATTACATTTGTTTGGGGCTTGTGCAGAGCCACCACCTTCCCTCTCTTCACCTTACTCCAAGCTGGAAGTTTGGGTATAAATCGTGAATCCTGCAATCTGGCATACAGAGAGACTGTGCATGCTGCACAACTGAATTAGATGTACATGAGATGCCTCTAACATTCTGAAAGCTTCCTTTTTGGTTGTGAGATGGTAGAGGTTTTTTTTTGTTTGTTTCTGGCAGTGAGATATGTGGGTGGCATCAAGTCAGACAAGTACAATAAACTTTATAGTAAGGATCTGTGTGTCAAGATTTTATTTTGTTTAAATATTTTAAAGCTGTTTTATTCATAGATTCTTAAGGTCAGAAAGAATTGTTGTGAACATCTGCTCTTTCCTTTTGAATAACACTAGGACATAAAATTTTACTTAGTAATTCCTGCATCAAGCCCTTAATATCAGTGTAATCTAAGCATTAGTTAGTGAATTTTGTGTGAGTGCACTGCTTTTTAAGGCTTAAAAGAAGAATTATACCATCTTCTCTGAATAAATAAATAAAAGCCACCTTTTCTTGTGTAATTAGTGGATTTTTCTCTTGCTGTCTCTTTGTCCTGATGGTGATCTCCTATTGCAAAGTGCTGTCTGTAATCTTTGTGTCCTTTGATTAAGAGCCCTTATTTAACCATGAGCATTTCACTCATGGAATCAGACACAACCCCTGCCTGTTGATAGTGAGGGGGAAGAGTGAGGGCAGCCAGATTCATCAGTGTTACTGAGCGTGCTCAGCAGTGTTCCCTCTAAGTTGCGCGGGTGCGCGGCCGCGCAGCAGCCGTCGCACCCCCCGCGCAGCAGTGAGGGATCTCCGTGCAGCCCGGCAGCCCCCGCTGCTCCCTCCAACCTCCGGGGCAGCGGCTCTGCCGTGGCACACCCGGGCTGCGCCCGGCCTCTGGGCTGGCCCTCCCCGCCCCCAGGGTGGGTCAGGCAGGCTCAAGCTAGGGTCAGGAGCGTGGGCCTTCCTGCCTGCCCCACGCGGCCGGGGCAGCGGGGTGGCTGCAGCCGCGGCGGGCTCCCGGGCTCCCACCCGCTGACCACCTCGACTTCCCGGCCCGGGGCCAGGGCCGGGCTAATCCACGGCCTCGGCCTCCCAGCACGGGGCCAGGATCAGCCTCCGGGGCTGGGGTATGCTCTGCCCCACCGGCGGCTTCCCAGGGCTGCGGTAGGGTCCTCCCCCGCCAGCGGCCTTGGCTTCTTTCTTTCTTTCTTTCTTTCTTTCTTTCTTTCTTTCTTTCTTTCTTTCTTTCTTTGCCTGCCTTCTTTTTTCTTTCTTCCTCCCTCTCTTTCTCTTCCTTCTTTCTCTTTTCCTTATTTGTCTTCCTTTCCTTCTTTTTTCTTTTTCTCTTCTTTCCTTCCTCTTTCTTCTTTCTCTTCCTTCTTTCCTTCCTCTTCCCTCCTCTCTTTCTTTTTCTCTTCCTTCCTTTTTCTCTCTCTCTTCCTTCCTTCTCTCTTTTTCTCTCTTCCTTCCTTCCTCCCTTCTTTTTTTCCTTCCTTTTTAAAAAAACTTTTAAAAATTAATTTTAAATAAAAACCTTTCTAAAAATTAAATTTCAATTCAAAATTCATTCAAATTCAATTAAACACAATTAATTAATTCTATTTACAATTACTTTAACTTCAATTAATGCCTATAATTTCTGTCGTGTGAGTTTACACAAAAATTTTATTCAGAAAAAGTTTTGCACACGGCTTGAAAATTTTGCACACAAGCCGCCAAACCTTAGAGGGAACATTGGTGCTCAGTATAAGCCAAGCAGCAAATCTAGGGGCATGTGACCTGACATACTCTTCTCCCCCACTTCACCTCTGCACAGACTGCATTGATATCAAAGGCAATATTCTTAGACTCCGTTATAAATCATCCTAATCTTATATGCATCATGCTTGCTGGTGTGTTTTCTGAAAGGCTTTTAACTTTGATGGGCAAATCTGGTGTGGTGGCGGTATTTCAAGACATTTCTGACTGAATTGCCTATGTCTAAACAATAGCACCTTGAGTAGTGAACAGGACAATTCATTGTATCAGCAGGCATTTTAATACAGAATAGCCTATCAAAACAGATATATTTTTCAACTTTAAACATATACACATATCACTGTAAATATCCATCTGAAAGTATCTGGTGCCATCCCCACAAGCAAATACAATTTCCCTGCAACCAAAACTATAATTATTCAGAGAGATTGAGTAAATGGTGGATTCTCTGTAACTTAGTCTTTAAATCAAGATTTGAGGACGTCAGTAAGTCAGCCAGCATTTCCAACCCTTTTATCGGTTTGGGTAGGTAAGCACCTGTCACCAGGAAGTGATCATGATGGTCCCTTCTGGCCTTAGAGTCTATGAGGTGCTATCTCAGGAAAACCCAAACTGGTAATTTCCCCTTGTAATAATTCAGAAGCCACAGATTCTGCCTGTTAATTTGGCATCTATCAAAGATGAGTGAGAAAGGTACAAGTTGTCATTACTTGTTCTGCCTCTGTTGCTCTTACCAGCTATCACTGGGATGAGCTCCAGCAAGCTTCAAGCTTTTGACTTGCATTGCTCTAGCACTTAGAGCCCCATGTCCCTTCATGGATTGGTTCTATAGGCACTAAAATATATTGATGAAAGTCTGTTGACAAAGCTCAGTTTAGCAAGTCAATGTGACCTGATTGCATGCAGTCATCAGGTTACAAATTCCAGTTTTTTGTGGGTTATTTTGATTATTCAGTTGATTATTTGGGTGTCCTTTTTGGGGAGATTTTTAAAGGTGCAAGTATTTCTTTGGTTTCCCTGTGCTTGTTGAATAATGGAAAACAGGATTAACAAATTTTAGCACTAACAATTATTAACCTGAAAATCCTCACAGTATGTCTATTATTTGCTGTTTATTGGAAGCATCAGTTGAGTTACTGTCAGCCACACTGGAAGCAGAAAGAGTACCATGTGACTTACAGCCATTTGATTGACTCTTTTTTATGTCATTTGGTTTGACAATCACAAACATTTCATAGTTTTGTAGACTTTAAGACCTGAAAAGACCATCTTAATCATCTTGAATATCTCAGGCCACAGAACCTCAGCTACCCAATCCTGTAACAGAGCTATAATCTTTGGCTAAGTTACCGAAGCCTTCAAATCATGATTTAAAGACTTCAAGTTACAGAGAATCCACCATTTATTCTAGTTTAAATCAATGTGACCCAGGCCCCGTGCTGCAGAGGAAGGTGGAAAACCTTCAGTATCTCTGCCAGTCTGACCAAGGGGAAAATTTCTTCCCTCCCCCAAATATGGCATTTAATTAGACCCTGAGAATGCCGGTGAGACAAACCATAATATGAATAGGAGTAGTTTGAACAATTCACATAATACTTACAAATAACTCGGATATTAGAGAAAATTGAAGTGAAATGGCTTGCCTCAAAGCAATTGTCAGAATCTGCATGTCTGGAAAGAAGAACTGCAATGTATATGAAACAATGAAATCCCAAAGAAGAAAATTATCTTCCAATGCCATATGTGCAATTCAGTCTTCATGTCATGTAACGGAGCTCAAACCTGAGTTACAAAGACAAGCTGATGCTACTATTTCTTCTCTTCCTGCTTTTGCTTTTACCTCAATTGTTACAGGATTTCTCTAGAAAAGTCTGTCCCTGACCAGTAACATGGCCTTGGATAGAACATGGCTAATGTTGGTGATAATGCTTTTTCTGTTTTTGTGATCTAAAACCCTGTTTCAGCAAATACTTAAGATCAGTCTTGAGTTTGAATACGTGAATAGTTCCAATGAAGTCAAGTTAAGCACATGCTGAAGTGTTTGCTGAAACGCCATTTAAATATAGCAAGAATATAAAAGATCAAGGAGAGTTGTAAGAGATCAAGGAATGAAGGGTGTGGGTGGTGGTTCTGCAAATAATAAGTTCACAATTATTTCAACCATCAACATCATAACAGCTGAGTTCTACAACGATAAGACCAAATATGAAGATTCAACCCACAGTGCACTATCACCTGCTGATCCAGGATGGGGCAGAGAAGACAAATATCCCACAAATACCACTAGAGATGAAGTGTTACATGGATTTATCCTTACAAATGAAAGTGAACATGAGGATGAGTCTTCTCATACAGGTACCAGCAATACGAATAATGAATTATACTCATTGAAACTCTCCATTTTTGATGAGTTATTTCACTATTTAAACTGCCTTTTGATAAATCTGACTAAAATAGCCTACAGAGAGCTTTACATTCTAATTCCATGGAATCAGTTACCCAAAAACATAATTTAACAATAACTGTCTATGATGTCACCAGGAAGGAATAACCCATATCTCCAAAAATAATTCTAGGTGCTTTAGTAATCTTGCGTGCTATGAAGAGAAAAATAGTGCTCCAGTCTTCAAAGATAATGCTATGAGTTTTACTCTTTGCAATACTGTGCCAATGTCTTTCAATTAGTGTGGTGGGTTTTTTTTCTTATTTCCTACCTCTGGACTCTCCCTATACAGATTTTCATACATGCTATCTAGTCATCCTACTATTTTCACTGGGTTTATGATCAACCAAGACACAGTCATGGAAAAAAAGGATGGTGCTGGTAAAGGGGTTTAGAAAACAAATAGTATGTCTTGATTCAGAAGAGCATTTAAGGATGTATTTGATTCCTGTTGTTGCCAGCCAGAGGGACAGTTTTCTGAACTGAGATAGTAAAAAGGACCAAAACCTTTTACTCCTCCTATGCCACTAAATGTAGTAGATAAATAAAAGGACAAGACTTGTAGAAACAAGAACTAAAGAAGATAATTATAAAGAGTGGTTCGGTACATATTAATTTCCCAATTGCTTCACCACTGTCATAACAGCTGTGTTCACCAATGGTGGGGCCAAACATGAAGATTCAACCCAAGATCCACTACTGCATAGTGTTCATCATGGTTGGGGTAATGCAGACGAGTATCCCACAAATGTTACTAGGGATGATGTGCTGACTGGAATTATTCCTTCAAGTGAAAATGACCAGAAAAAGGAATCTTCTCATACAGATACCAGAAAGAATAATTAATTATGCATGAGAATTTCAAAAGCACTTTTCATTGACCTTAATCTGCTCTCACTGAAATCAGTAGGAATACTACTATTTATTTTGACAGGAAAAGAGTGTGACCAAAGCTGAATACCTTTCAAAATCCTACTCAGTAGTCCATTTATACCCTATCTGGAAAAAATAATACTACATCTACATCTGTGTAATTTCATTATGCTACTTTGTTGAAACTCTATAGCTAAAATTTGATCTAGAGTGGTACTGTAATGTCATTACACTTGATTGCAGGGAATCAGCAGATCAAAATTTCCTAGAATTGTGATTTCTTGTTTGCATTTTTCTGAGTCAGTGTATTGGGCTTCTCTCTGGCGGCCTCTGATGCTGGTTAAATAATGAAAAGCAAGACTCACACATCACTTATATGCAAAAGTGAAATCCCAAATGAGAAAATTATTGATCACTATCATATTAATGATCAGTCCTCAAACTCAGTAACTGAGATAAGACCTGGGGTACAGAGGCAACTTGCTGCTGCTGAATCTTTTTTTTGTCTATTACAAAGGGGTAGCCGTGTTACTCTAGGTCAGCCAAACAAACGAGTCCTGTGGCACTTTTAAAGACTAACAAATTTATTTATCTCCTGAGCTTTCATGGGAGAAAATCCCACTTCGTCAGAGGCTTTGA
>ML685785.1:16735960-16814917 GCA_007922175.1 Pelusios castaneus | reverse complement strand
TGCGATAAATAAATCTGTTAGTCTTTAAAAGTGCCACAGGACTTTGTTGTCTGAAAATATTAAGTTCACAATTGATTCAACCATCAGTATAACAGCAGCTGTTGCAATGATGGTGCCAAATATGAGGACTTGTCCCATAACACACTCTCCCATGTGAATCCAGGATGGCACAGGGAAGACATGTATCCCACAAATACCACCAGGGACGATTAGTTACATACGCTTATTCCTCCAAGTGAAAATAAACATGCAGATTAATCTCATCTCTCCCTTTGAAAAGAGATATTATTTCTTCTGCACAGTTCTCAAATAAAATATTTCATAATAAATTTGCCAGATCTCCACAGGTAGTGCTATATGTTTTAGTAATTGCTGTTTTCCTAACTTCCTTTCTTCCCGAATACTGGTGTGATGGTGTTTTTTTATGCTGCCTCTCTATATTATGTACTTATTAGAGGCTCTTCCACGCAGGACAGTGGAAGTTTTGTTTTTTCATAAAGTGTATTTATTGAATACTGTACTTATTATTTGGCAGCTTGGTAATGGCAAACTCTCACATTTTTGTAGCCTGCATTCCTATTATTCTTTATATATTATCATCACTAAGTTTGTTTTGGTGTACTTAACAATGTGACAATATAAATTTGGAGAGATGGCAATGTTTTACATGAGTGTCTCTGAAGGCTTGTTGTGATTCATCAGCAATCGCTTTATAGCAGAGCACAGTCTGGAAGATCAGGACATGGATTTTACATAATCATTAGAATATCATAAATTCTTCATTCCATCATACCATCTCATGTTGTGTGAGCTTTTTGTGCCCCTAAAGTGTGTTGTAAGGAGTATTGCCTAAGGACTATAACAATAATGAATTAGTGAAATCTGAAAAGAGAAAATCATTGTTAGATTAATTGGACACAGTTTCAATGTTCAGCATCTGTGATCAATCCTAAGTTACAAGATAAGATGTTGTTATAGTGCTCTTATTATTTTAATGGTCTTGCTTCTGTGTCTATTGTCACCGGGACTCTTCCACAACCACAGTCCTGAGAAATAGCAAGAGAGTGTTTGGTTGAAAAGTTGAGAAATCAGTGACAAAGAAAATGGAAGCCCTCTCTTCTTTTCTCTTCTTATGCTCTAAATACAATAGAAATGTAAACAATCATGGACAAATGTAGAGCAAAGAACTACATATGAGAATAATTTGGGTGGTGTTTCTGCAAATACTAAATTCACAGTTGATTCAATCATTATCATAACAGCTGTTACCTCCAAAGATGGTATCATATATGAAGACTCAACCCATAATTCACTGCCTCCACATAATCAACCAGGATGGGGCAGGGAAGACAAGTATCACACAAATACCTCCAGGGATTCTGTCTTACATGAACTTAGTCCTCCAAATGAAAATGAAGATGAATCTAATACAGGTACCAGTAAGAAAAATGAATTATATTCATTTCGCCACTCTATGTATAATGAGATATTATTTCTTCTGCATACATCTTTTCACTATCATACCTTGTTGGAAGTCTAAATTCTCAGCACAGAGTGTTATTGTTACATCTTTTTTACCTTATTGCCTGGAATCAGTAGAACAAAAATTCTTATTTTTTAAATTTTCTTTTCTCTTTTTTTCTGGGTCTGTATGTTGGGCTTTCCTCTGGCTTTTTCTGTATATTGACTAGGACTTGATTAATAGTGAAAAATAAAATTTAAAAACATATTTCTGAATCTGAGCCTTGAATTGAATTTGATAACATATTTTGCTATCTCATTCTTTATTATTCTGTGACAACCAGGGATTCCCCTAAACTAGGGAAATACCTAAATGTTTTAGCAGATCAGGTTATTAGACATGTGTAAAAGACAGAACCCAGTAACTCCAATGTCCCGTTTTTTATTCTACACTACCAGAAACCTAAATATTTTCTGTCTCATTATTGTACTTTAATGAGATTCTGATTTGTGTATGTAAATTTGGTGAGTTGGTGCTGCTATTTGTGAGTTTATCTGAGTGCTGCTTCCATTTGCTGAGGCTTAGTGGCTGAGTTCCAGAAACAAGTAGACACTTCTGCTTTCCCTATTCAGGCTTCAATGTCCATTTTCATTAGGGTTCTGGTGAGCCATGGTACCCAATAGTGTTGGTTAAAAAGATGAGAAAACCAGTGCTAATGTGGACCAAAAGGAAAAATCCTTCTGTGCTTCTCTCCTCCGATGCTCTAACTACAGCAGAAATTTTAAAGGGCAAGGCCAGGCATAGAGGCAAAAACTGAAGATGAGAATAACGTGGATAGTGCTTTTGCAAATATTAAGTTTCCAATTGCTTCACCATCATAACAGCTGTGGTCTCCAGTAATGGTGCCACGCATGAAGATTCAACCCAAGACCCATTGTTGCACAATGTTCATCCTGGATGGGGCAATGAAGACAAGTATCTCACAAATACTTCTAGGGATGATGTTCTACCTGGAATTATTCCTCCAAGTGAAACTGAACATAAAAATGAATCTTCTCATACAGGTACCAGTAAGAATAACAAATTATAATCCTATTATTTCTACTTCTTTTATGAAATAGTTATAATTGTTGTTTTGCCATTTATGTGCTAAAAATCTATTGATAACTCTTAGTAAGTTGTGACAAGCTGATGTTATTGTATCTGATAATAGGAAATCAGCTAATCAAAATTTTCTGTTATATTATGAAATTTTGTGTTTTAGTTTATTTTTGATTGTTTCCTTTTGTGTGAAGGGTTTCTTCCTTGTGTTGTTGGATTGATACATATTAAATATACATTGCTGTAAAGATCCCTGATTTCTGCTGTAAGCTGGCAGTCTCTATTTTATTGAATTTGAATATTCACTTGCAAATGTTAATGTTAACATTTAGATAATTCTCACATAAAATGTTTCATAATGAGCTTGCATGATTTGAACTGAGTGGTATTCTTCTTGTTTCCTTTGGTAATGGCAGGTGTTCTAATAATCACTCTTCTTACTTCTCTATATGTTTCCAAGTTTTATAGCTTGGTGCTAACAAGCGCTCTCAATTTTGATCTTACATTCCTATTTATTTTTTTATTATTATCACTGAGTTTATAGTCTGGTGTGCTTGGATCTTGGGGATAAATCTGGTTTGGTGATGGTCTTTTTGGTGAGATTTTCTGATGGCTTGCTCCTGTGGCTCAGCAGTAATCCTTTTAAAGAAGAGCACTGTTAAGAGGATCAGGAAAAGGAATTTACGAAGCAATTATAGTATCATAAATTCTCCATGCCATTCCATCATCCCTTCTTCTGTTGTGTGAGACTTCTATGTCATGGAAGCCTGTTCTAAGGAGCATCACTTAAGGGCAAGAATATCAAATAAATTAGTGAAATCTCTTTAGAAAAAATAATTGCCATACTTATTGGACATAGTTCCAATGCTCAGCATCTGTAATCAGACCTGAGTTATAGGGACAATGTGGGGCTGGTGCTTGCTCTTGCGTTTTTTGGTTGTCTTGCTTCTGTGTCCAGTGTCACTGAGAATCTTCTAAATTAAGAAGATTACCTATGTAACGGCAGGAGGGCATTAGTTGAAGAACCAATGATGAAGTGAAAAAAAGTGGAAGATCCTCTCTTCTTTTCTCTTCTTATGCTCTAAATACAATAGAAATTTAAAAAATCAAGGCCTGTTGTAGATACAAGACCAGAAGCAGAAAATAGTGGTGGTGGTTTCTACAAATATTGTTTAAAATTGATTCAATCATCATCATAACAGCAGTGGTCTCTGATGATGGTACCAAACATGAAGACTCAACCAAAGACCAACTGGCAACTGGCATTCAACTTGAAAAGGATAATGAAGACAAATATCCCACAAACAATATCAATGATAATGTGATGCCTGGAGTTTTTCCTGACTTTGAAAGTGGACATGGCAGAGAACCAGCTTCTACAGCCACCAGTAAGAACAATGAATTAGAAAAAATGATTGTAATCCTTCACCCATTTTAAACGTATTAGAATATAAGCATAAATTTGTGAAGTATTGGGGGAAATGTGACAATCCAAAATGTTTTTTTAATAAAAAAAACTTAGAGTTTTTAAAGCTAGAAAATAACCTCCTCCCAATGTGCATGAAAGAGAAAGAGTTCTACAATTGAAACAATACAGAGTGGGGTGATTTAAAACTGGTGCTTCCAGCAATCTTACTTCTCAGGAAAGATGAGTAGCATTTCTTCTTTTCACCAGCTCTAGGGCTCCTGTCCAGAATATCAGAGAAATAAAGGCATAACAAAACATCTGATTACAACTGCTAGTGTTCCACTGTCAATCTGAAGATATACAGACAGCATGCCAAATACTATTTTCTGTAAAAAAGGCTCAAACAACAGAATGCTTTCCACCTTCTTGATGATTTTATTCATTTTATTCCCTGTCATTCAACAGCAATTCTTTTGAATGCTAGCAAAGTAACACTTAGGCCATCCAGCCCTCACCCCATCCTCTTGATATTATGAGTCTATACCATGGAAAAGAATTTCCTGTATGACATTTTTCCCCTAGCAATTTTTGCTGTTAGGTAAGCCATCAGTGTTTATTGATATCTATGGGTCCTAGGAAGTAACAGGCTTTTCATTTCTCAGCTGCTTCAGTTTTTAAAACTTGTTTCTGATAGAGCTAATTAGTATAAAGAAATAACACACATTGATCAGAGTGTGAATTGTGGTGTTCCATGTTGTAATATGCAGATAATTATATTTTGAAAATTAAGTGACTTTTGTGTATGATCAAATATATTTTTCATATAAATTATCAATCCAGAGGCTAAGGTTTTCCAAAATGCTACACCTTCTTATGCATGCTGAGCCAATTTGTCTGATAGAAGTCAATGGAGTTACACCATTAGAGAATTTGGCCACTAATCTACAGCCATTTTTTTTGCATTCAACCAAGAATATGAACATGTATATATACTACATCTCTCATACAAATATTTTAGAAGATAATCATGAGACATTAATACTTTAAAGGAATTAGAATTCGCTTCAAAGAAATTCTTTAATTTGATTTTGAAAGGAGCTTTGAATATCAAAAACAAGTTGGTTTTATGGTGGAGATACACTATTTGATTTCTATAGTTTCTGGACTCCAGCTGGATTACATTAAACATTCTAGGTGTTACTCTCTTCTCACACCAATTTTACACTGGCATAGTTCCACTGACTTTGTTGGAGGCACTATTAATTTACATTGGTTTAAGTGAGATCAGAACTCAGCTCTCAGTCTTTTCAGATCTTCATGAACAGCATGATACAAATTCAGTAAAATAAACTAGATCAAAACTGCCCTTAGAGGCCAAATATTCAAGTATAGACACCTTAAGTATTATACATTTAAGAATTATATTTTATAAAATGCTATTTTATTGATCTTTTTGAAATATGTAAATGTGTAACTTGTTAAAAAGAACTTGCATCTCCTGACTTCCTGTCCCCTGTTTTATCAAATAAACCAGCTGTCTCCCTAATTTGCTGTGCATGCATTAGACACTGTGTAGAAATGTTTGATTGCTTTTCTTTTTTGAATATGTAAAAACTGTCAGAGCTGGTGCTGATGTAACTTTCAAGGATCATCTGTTTAGACTCTTTGCAGGATCAAAGACGTGATATTAACAACTCAACAAAGCTCGTGAGATGGTCTTTCCAACATTTTTCTTGCTATGGCATGCTGTCTGTCCCCTTTTTTATTGCTGAGGCATCATAGCAGAGAAGAGAGGATGCTAGGTCCCAAATCTACTACATTGGAAAATGTGTGCGCACACTGAAGAAGGGAAAGGAAGTCTTTTGTTCATAAGATGGGCTCTGCATAGCATGAATGGGATGAAGAAGAAAGTTCACATCACATGTTAATAGAGCATACTTAAAAGCTCATTCTAAAGAAATTCTTTGCTCAGTCTGCTAAACACCCCTTATATTTTGATTTGCTTTTCCTCTAGAGTCATGTTCAGCTGTGGTCTGACATCATAAATATTACTGATCTTTTTCCCAAAAGCCACAGAGGGATAGTGAAACCATGCACTAAAGTAATCCAAATACATAATTGATTCATCAAAAAAAAAAAAAAAGAAAAAAGAAAAAGAAAATAATAAAAGACCTTAAGATGAACCTCTTCCTAGAGTCAATGTCTGACTACCTCCTGTGAGTGTCTTCTATGAAGGGGATTATCTGGGCCTGTGATGTTAAACTGCACAGTTGAATCCTAGATATTGTGAATATTTCTGGGGTGTTGATAATACAGTTCCAGACAGCTAAAACCTTTAGTAAATATCTCGGCTTTATTGATATACAAACACTAGCCAGTAAGTTGAAAAGGGGTTTTGTGGATGGAGCACCCATGCTAACCCCCTACTCCACCCCAATCAGGTAGCTTATTATAAAATCTGTAAGTACACGTGCCATTGTAATAGCCTGTTGATTTGTGTCTGTTTTCTAGGAGACTAGATCAAGTTCCCCAGATGCTTCACTGCTCAGTTCTTGGTGCTGAGCTCTGACTTTCCCATGAGATATCATGAAGTAGCTCATCAGATGATGAATTTCTTGTTAATCTAAACAAGTAAAAACATCTGGAGGTTTCATGAACAGCCCTGTTGGCTGAATTTAACAGCAGAAAAAAATGTGCTTCCTAGTTCTGTATTGGCCAGCTATTGTTAGGAAATGAGATCAAAGATTCTGGCCAGAAAGGAATCATGAAGTGCACTGAAGGGTGAGGGGATGTTTAAACTGGACAAGGGGGAATCTATGAGGAATTCAAAGTGTATATACATGTGTGTGGTAATGGTGGTGGTGAGGGCGTCATGTGACACGGTCTGTTCTGAAAGCAACAAAAATCATTTTGTTTTGTATTTTGTCTTGACTGGAAAAGGGCACTGATGTGGGGATGAAGAAGGGCAGAGATGTTATCATGCTCAAGAATGAGGTTGATAGGGACACAGAAGAGCAAATGTTATTTTATGAGAAATTGGTCAAATTAGGGGCATATGGTTGAATTGCAGACCTAACCCAACTTCACAATTCAATGTCAATGACAATTTATGTGTCCTCCAGAGGCTTCCCTTCTGGAACATAGTACTTCAACAATCAAAAAAAGTGTCTAGAAAGAGCATTTCATAAAACCAATACCAAATGACATGGCAATATCCTAGTTCAGAGATATCTGCTCCAAGCTTAACCCACTGGACCTATCTCTATGATGTGATCAACTGATGTCACAAAGCAATGTTTGTGACCTCACAAACTGATCTAGCTAATGAGTGTACCAATGTAAAATCCACATATGACATGGGTTGTTAACTTACTTGGCTCCATATATTGCTATGTGGCTGACTCCATTGGACTTGTAAAACCACGGGATCACTTGAGACCTAATCTATCCTGTTCTTCTTTTGCACCCCAGACAAAAGGCTTTGAGATTGCTGAGAGGAAGGCCTGCCTAGCCTGACTAGAAAGGGGACCTTGCACCTCTCTCAACGTATACTTACTAGTTGCTTAAGGGCAGAGTCCCATCTGGTATAGGGGCAGAAAAATAGTTTCTCTTGGTACATGATGGAAATAAAAAGATGAAGAGATCTAGCTACGAATGTGGGGAGGACACTCCTTCTATTAGGAGCAATAGCCTGATGTCTGATTCGTATTCATGCCAGTAGCTAACTTGTTTAGAGCTGTCCAGAGAATAATTCTATTTCATGAAAATTTTTGAGGCTTTGAAATTTACTTTGTTTCATATTGAATGAAAATAAAACCTTTAGCAAGTTTTTGTGATACATTTTATTTTTTGGCTCAAAGTTTAGGTTTTCAGTTTCTCTCTGACTATTTCTGCATCTCTCTCACTCTTTCTCTCTCATTGGTCAGAAAGTCCTCCCTGGACCTCGGAAACATTCCTGCCAAAATTTCATCAAAATCAATAGATTTTTTGCAAAATGTTTTGGTTTCAATGAAACAGCATTTTTTACTGAAAATTTTCAGAGCGGGTCTAATCATATTTTAACCTATGAAACAGTAGTATAATCAAAAGTGAAAATCGCCCAATCAAAAGTGAAAACCGCCCAAAACAACAAAATTCTATTGTTAAGAAAAATGAATCGTATTCTTTAAAGTAATGAGGCCAGCCCTCATTATACTGATTATGAAAGTATTTTGATGAGCTGTAGGCTGTGTAGTGTTTTTCTATGCTACTTTAATCTGATTTTGTGGTGTAAAATCTTTCTGGACACAAGGTGAATGTTGTAGTCAGATCTTCTATTTAATTGTGAAAGGGCAAGTCTGCAGTCTATAACTTCATTTTAAATATTTTCTATGCTTGTTGGTCACAATGGATGTTTTTGTTCTCTAGGTTTTACATCTAACGAACGCAGTGGCAGAAAAGTACAATTAGAACCGATCACACCAGGTTCACAGCCAAGATCAGCCCAAATACCAGGTTGGTATCTGATCCTATTACCTACAACAGTCTGATCATGGAATCATAGAAACAGACATGAAAAGAGGAGATCATAGTTAATCCACACTCCTGCCAATGCATTCTGTTCATCAACTGCTGACGCAAAATATTCAGGACACTTGACAAGATGAAAATAGAGATCTAGGATTCTGAGAGGTTCCGCATGTGCCGCAGATGCTTTTCCTAATGTATTATTTACAAGGTGTATGATTACATGCTAGAAAGAAATCATACCAGGTTTCATTCCATTATATCATGTCCAACACAACATCAGTGGAAGTGATCCCATAAAAATAGCATCCCTTACAAGGCCTAATTTTCATCTCATTTACACATATCTCCTCTGATGTCGTGGATTTATTCCCAGTTTACACTGGGCTAAATGAATTCAGAATCAGGGCCAGAATTTACAATCAGTCTCAGGTTCTCATGTGGTAGCATTGTGATGCAATGCTTGGATTATAAAACGTGTAGGGGAATTTATTTCCTGGAAAAAACAAACAAGCAAAAAACCTGTTTCTACTGTTTCCATATTTCTGCTGGTATAATTCACTTTTTCTGAAACCAAAAACCGAGGGCAAAGTTGACCTGAAAATGCCCCCTTTCAGGTTTAGGATCAACTTGAAATGGCAAAACAAAGAAAGTGTACGCCTTCCCCTCTGCTTTTAAGTCACTTCTATTTGCATATTGGTGTAGATGTCTCAAAACTAGCCTCTCGCCCACTGAAGAAGTAAATGACTAATGCAAATCCTTTCCCCCACTGCTGGCCCAAGCACTGCCTAACATATAATGTTTCTAGATGTTAACATTCAGCAACAGTTTCATTTGATTTGACATTCATGTAATTTAATGTATTCATCATTCACATGCTCAGTGTAACTCTCAGTAATGTACTGGCACATTATCACTTACACTCTTGTGTTAGTACAGTATTAGTTACTTCCTTGCGTATTAGAAAAAAATCAGTGGTAGTGGGGTATAGTGAATAAATGTATAAGTGTCCATGTTCCTGCTATAGGGTCAAATTGCAAATTAGAATGCATGTTAATTTTTTTTCCAATTCCACTCACAGAATGGCTGATTGTAGTTGCTGCTCTTCTGGTATTGGCATTGGTTCTGGCAGTCTGCATTGCTGTCAACAGTCGGACAAGGTAAGAAAGCCCATTTCTAATGCTGGCTAAAAGAGATCATTATTGGGGAACATGCTGCCTTGCTATCTTTAGGGTTGGGAAGTCTATTACACTCCTTGTAGCCTCAGAAAAGCACAGTGGTTGTAAAGCAAAGAAGAGCTTCTGCCAAAATGGTAATCTTTTTGAACAGCACATTCCCTTCTTTTGTAATAAACAGTAGTTACCAGAGATTACTGAGGTTTGAGGACCCAGTCCTGTGCTGAGCACTGTGTTGTGAACCCTTGCACTTATGTGGAGCCCCATTGAAATCAGTGGGTGAATGAGTCATTACTGTTCATTTCAGTGACAAAAACTGAACTTGCCTATAGAAGTGTCAGGGAATAATTTCTCTCTGCATCTTGGAAACTAATTGCCTGATCCTGCTTCCTCTGAGGTCAATGAGAGTTAATAATATGTTATTTGGATGTGAACAGAAGCATGTACCATAAATTAAAAGGAGGTCCCTAGCTTAACTGAATATAAGCCCACTGTGTGCATTGTGCTAGCCATAGGAGTAAAATATCTCTGTGTGATAGGCTGCAACTTCTAGATTTTAGAGAATTGTGAAGACAGGATCCATCTGCTCTCACTAGCTAAAGAAAGGGTCACAGCTGCCAGCCCTAAGTGCTAGAGTTTGCAAGTGCTGTTTCAGCTGCAGACAATCAATTCCCCAGTCCTTCAGACAGCATATAAAATGGTTCTGCTGTGGGGCACTTGAAGCTGGTGGTGAGGGCTGGGAGAAAGTTTCTTTAGTTAGATGGCTGGCAATGAGAGAAGAATTGGTGGGAAGAGAGAGGGGAAAAAAATAAGGTTCTTTGGATCTTGGCTGATGTGAGCCATAATTTTGACCATTGCTTTAGTATTGGTTGAGAGAAACTTTATTAAGCAAAGGTGTCTAATAATTTAGGAGAATTAATACTTGGCAGTGTCAAGTTCTCCACTCTTCATTGTTTTCCTAGTTAATGTCACTTCTATGGCACTTTCCGTCTGAGGAGCTCAAAATGCTTTAACAAGCATTAGTGAAAATGTCCTCGCAACACTGCTGGGAGATAGGTAAATGCTATTTGCCCCATTTTACAGATGGGGAAATAGACACAGAAAGGTGAAGTGACTTACCTAGATTCAGCCAGGAAGTCTGTGGAACCCATGTCTCCCTACTCAAAGTCCTAAACCTAAGAGTATCTTTCTTCTCTTATTAGTAACTATTCTGAGGCTTACTTCCTATTTGTTGGTAAAGTCAAGTGGCAATCTGTTACTATCAGTGCAAATATTCCTATGCACTTTTGCCATAGTTCAGTACACAAGGAGCTAAATTAATTCCTGGTTTACACTAGCCCTCCTGGAAAGGAGTGATTGTCTCACCTCCGGCAGGGGCAAAGTGAACGATGCTTAATGGGGAGGAGATATAGCCAGGTTGGCAATGGAAGAGTGATCTCCACCAGCAGGATACCTTCATGAAAAATAAAGCTTGAGGGCAGGAACGTTTGATTAGATCCTCCCCCAGAACACAGCAGGCTTCTGTGAGGCATGGAAGTGCAAGCAGGGTGGATCCAGAATATGATTTGAGGGCCAGGTCCTCAGCTGGTGTACAGTGTTATAGTTCTGTTAAAGTCCACAGAGAACCTACTGATTTACACCAGATGAGGTTATGGTACAATGGCTACATCCACATTAAATGTGCTCCTTTGATAGTGCTTCTAGAGAAATTGCTTCACTAAAACATCAGCCACCAGGTAAAACACACAGGAATCTACAACCTCCCTCTTGTTAGTTGATCTAGGACTTATAATGCAAATATTATGGCTTATTGAATTCTGTATCACTGCTATGTCTACAAAGCAGAGGCTGCCTTCTTCTCCCTCTGCCACCCCCCCCCCCAATCACCATAGAAACAGATCCAGCCATGATCAAATATAGATAGAATCTGTGCAGAAATGAAACAATCTGGAAGCTATATATTATGAACAATTTTTTATTAATTACTTTCAAACTCAGGGAGTTAAATGATATGTACAGCATAGCCATAGGAGTACAATACATACACATACATGCTTACCTTGCTGACTGGGATGAAAATTTTGTGAAATAGAAAGTAGGAGTCTGCTTGAATACCCATTGAAGTGAAGGGGAGTCTGCCCATTAACTTTAAAGGGCACCGAATCAGGCTTTAAGTTAATAAATAGAAGGTCTTTTTAAAAAAAAAAAAATCAAAGATAGTTTTTGCTCATCTGTTTGACAAAAGGAATATAAAATTAACTACTTACAGTAATTCATACTATCTAATAAGCATTCTATAGAATACTTTCTAAAAATCATGGAAAAATATGAAAATCTTAATTTTTCATCTCATTATAGAAACTTCATTGTAAGCGCTTTGCTAAAATGTACGATGGAGTAGTGTGGGAGTGTTAGAGAGTTAGAAAGTCGAATTTGCAAGGCTTTCACACATATATTTGAATTACCAGCTAAGTTGTGATGTGTTTTCAATACTTAATTGAATTTTAACCAACCAATCACATATTTTTGCAGTCTGCTTTTCATACTGACCGGTCAAGATGAGCCTAGGAAGTATGTACTTTAAAGTTTCAGAATTCAATTTTCACAAGAAATATTTGATTTAACCAAGGCACTGAAATGTGTGATTCATTGCTCAATAGACTGAGCCTCTCTAGTTGGGAGGCTGATGTGACACAGACTGTTTTAGAAATTTCAGCCAAACAAGTAGATCATTTTGGTGAATTGCTTGATCTTATAATTTCAATTTTCCTTTTTCCACAATTCCTATTTGGGTTACATATTGAAACAATATGATCCAGCACGACTTGTGTAACTGCAACACAATGAATTTTTTTTTTAATGTAAAGAATCTATCTTTCAACTCTGAATGGCCCCTCACAAAATATTCATCATAAGATGGATCCTTCCCTCCTCAATCCATGATTAAATACAGCACACTTAGACATCATATTGGAGAGAAATTCTGCTGTCTTACATCCCACAGAATCCTGTTACTGTACAGTATTTTCAGTATTGGTGTTGTGTGGCTGTAATTCAGGGCTGATTTTGCTCCATATATTGCATAATGTAAACATGGTGAATTGAGACAAGGCATTTCTGTTCTAGGTCACCTAGGCTAAAACAGCTGCCATTTATCTGTCTGGCAACAAAAAATATACTTGATTTAAACCAATGCTGGAGAAATAGTTTAACAGCCAAATTAGTAGTTCAAATGGAATTCACTTAGCCAAAGCAGGAAGCATTTTAAATCACATTTGCATAAACATTGTAGTTGTTTCCAAAGAGTAGCACTGTGTGTTTGTCTTTTTAATTGATTCAGTATTGAACTCTGAACATCCTCAATGCAACATAGGCAGAAAGCCAATTTAATCAGCCCCACGGAATATCCCCGAATGGTATAGAACCAGTACAGCTGACTTTTATGCTACTCCTCCTACATCATAGCACAGGGATATGTTGGAGGGAAGGAGTGGCTGGGAAAGGGGCAGGGAATGAGAGTTGATGCATTATAATGGGTGGCAGCTGGCATAACAACCCTTTGGGGCCATAGTCAACAGGTATAGTTTGTAGCAGCACTAAGGCTGTCCAGAACTATATGAGGGATTGGTCAGTATACACCCAAACCCAGAATCGGGATCTTCAATGGCTGATTTATAACCTCACCCTTAGTTGAGGGTTGCATTTTGGGTGCAGCTGAAAAATTGGGGCATAATAGCTAAACCCTGTCTTTATTTTTCAGTATATCCTTTAACAAACTAGCATGTTAACAACAGAACTTTCCTTAGTTGTTGGCATGCTGCTAGGTCTGACATAGTAATAAGAAAAGAGAAGAACAAAGTGATCCTCATGGGTAACTAGAAAGAGGCTGGAAGCCTGGATCCATATATTCAGCCACTTCCTAAATTTGAGAAATTTCAAAATCCAATTGCAGATCCAGATTTTGTGGCTGGTTCCTCCCTACAATTGGATTGGAACAAAACCCCACAATCTGGAGACTCCCAAACTTTGAAACCAAGGCCCAGTTCCAAATTTTACACCTTCAGACCTAGTTCTAAAAACAAATAAGCAATGTATGAACTGTGTTCCTCTTTAGGTCAATGGGAGTAGAATAAGGGTAATCGTGGACACTTTCGGATATCCCACTTAAAAAATTGAATATATTCACTACAGACATAAGCTTTACATATTATATTTTAGATATGTTCCATTGATAGACTCAGGTTTGTTTTATTTCCTTTACACCCTTTCTAGAAAATCTACTCTGTATGTTGTGTTTCCCAGTTCCATTATTTTTATTTGTGTTGCTTATTTTTACTAGATGTGGACAGAGGAGAAAACTAGTGATTAACGATGGCAAAGGGTCAGTGTCAGATAAGAAGATGAGCGGAGTGAATGGAGAAGCCAGCAAATCTCAAGAAATGGTGCACTTGGTACATCAAGAACAGCCAGATAATCAAAAGGGGTCATGTGATGAATTCCTGACCAAAGATGAAACGCAAAATGAACAAGAGGCTGACATGAAGACTGGGGTATAATAGTGTTGGGGCATCTTGTAGATCAAGAGTTGAGGAAATCAAAATCAGTGGAACTGGACCTGGAACTCACAAATGCAATGTGCTACTGATGTCTTTTGAGCATAATTAAGCATAATTTTTTTCTTCTTTTTAATATTTTTAAAAATCAGGTCCAAATTTTAAAAATTGATATTGCTTTCTGATGTAGGCCCCTCAGAGTGGCATACATTTGGCATTTCCCATTTGGAGGACACATATAGAGAATATATAAGGAGAGATGCTAATTGAAATCAGAGTTTTTCCAGTTGTAGCACCTTCACTGAGTGGAACTATAGAAATATCTAGTCACTCCATCTCAAGGGATTTACTGTATTAAATTTACATAGTACAAGCATAAGTGAGGAGTAAATGTTTAGAGAAAAATACAGGTTTAAATAAAAGAGAGCTTCTATACAGTCTGTTGTACCAGAATCATTTAAAATCACCATCCAGCCCTCAGGAATTTGTCAGGTGTATTCAGGACCTGAAGGTATAGGCAAACTGTGACATTTTGCCTTGATTACAATTAGAGCTGGAATAAGAAAACCTCAAAAGGCCCCTCTATTTTTTTAAAATACCCATGACTAAACAATGCCAATAATTCTTACTGGGGCAAGTGGTAATAGACATGAAAACTTGAGCTGATCTATAATAAACTTCAGTTCTTTATTACCTTAATAACCTGTGCAGATATCTTTCAATTTTCATCAAAGTTGTCTGTTATAGTTGCCACCCCCCATCAATCATTATTTGAATATGTTCCCTAATGAACCTTGTTAGTTAGGTTGGCTAATAAATGCAGTGACCACAGCTCAAACACATATTTAGAAACTTAGTATTACAAGATGGCAATATTTTGTTTTTTGCAGAACAGGGCTCTGTCTCTGTGCACGGTTTTAACCATAAGATGTTGAGCTTAGCACAACCTCTTTTTCCCATAATCGTTGCATGCTACAGTCCCTTGCTGATATTTTAAAAGTCACTTTAAAATTATGTAATGTCGTTCTCTTTTGGATTCAACATCATCCATCTTTTTTTTTTTAATTCTGCTTATTAAAAATGCCAAGAGAAATATTGTTCACTTGTTGAAACAAGAAGCTGGAAAACTGCAAAAAGATCAAAGAAAATGAAAGCAAACTATTCCAGCAACATAAATTGCTGCAGCTGCATTGCCACATGCTTTCCCCCGTGTACATCCCATTTATGTAAAGTATTTGTATAAACTAAAATGCCATGCAGTATTGTACACTGAGTTGATTGTATATTGTCAGCAAGAAATCAAATAACCACCAATATTCTATCCACCTTCACTTTAAAGAAAAATCTAAGTAAAAACACTTCATTATGTCATTATAATCAGTTAGGACCATACGCACCATGGGTGGGCAATTATTAAATGTTTACTCAGTTAAAAGTCATTTCTTTTTAAAAAAAACTGCAGCATTTAAAATTTCAGATAGCTGAATATTGATATCATCTAATATTGTGTTTTATTCAGGCCACTATTGCTGAGCTTGTGTTTCTCAATGCAGATTTCAGTGTAGATCTCCATGAGTGTTTCTTTAATGACACACTAAAACCTGGTAATGTTTTTCAGGCTGATTGCCCTGGGTGAAATTCATCCCTGTCCAAGAAGGGCCAGCACAAGCATGACTGAAGGCTTGTTGAGGCAGCTTAAATGGCAGAGTGCTGGCCCCCTTAACAGGGATGTTTCAGACATAGAAAGCCACAAGTATATGCTCATGATATACATATCATACTCTCTGAAGTCAATGGAGTTACATCTGGTTACATCATCAGTAAAGATGGTCAGCTGTCAACATTCTCATCCTATCATGAATGTACATCATATTACTGAGTTATGCTGTGGGGCTATGTCTACACTTACTAAAATTAGTCCAAAATAGTTAATTCAAGCTAACTAATTCAAACTAATTTTAGTTAGTTCGAATTAACTTAATTCAAACTAGCAAAATTTAGTTCAAACTAAGCAAGTGCCATAAGCGATTTGCATAGAACTCAATGGGCCGGTTAGTTCGAACTAAGCAATTAGTTCGAACTAACATGTCCACATTGGTTAATTCGAACTAACTAGTTTGAATTAACCCTTACTTCGAATAGCATATTCAAATTTATTAGTTCGAATTAAGGAAGCCCTTAATTCAAACTAATGAAAGCCTAGTGTAGCCATGGCTTACGTTAGTTCGAACTAACTTCCTTAATTCGAACTAACTTCCCAGTGTAGACATAGCCTGGGATATTTGTTTCCTTCAGGCATCTTTCATTCTTTATTCCTGAAATAATTTTTGACAGTGTTTTCCATCAGCTATTGTAAATCAAAATGGGTTCTTGAAATGGGTTCTTGTATAATTTGATCAAAGAGGGCCAGAATAAAGCCTATTCACCTCTTGAATCCTAGCTGACCATAGGTCTCAGTGCAAAGGGAATATTCTGTTGCTCTGGAGCAAAGACCTTTAAGTACAGCCTTTGCCATGTTACACATTGGATTTCTTACTCTAAATATCGGAATAGGTATATTTCTGTTTTATCTGGAAACCTGCCATCTCCTACTCATGTTACTCTATTTCATGTTCAGTATCTATGATAAGGACATCATGACTTGTCATCTTTGGAGTTTTTTGTTTGCTTGTTCTTGTTGCTTTTTCTAAAAAAAATAAAATAATAAGGTGGCATACAATTCTCATACAGAAACAATGCCCTTATTTTATATATGCTAAAGTGATTCATATGAGACCATGTCATGTGCCATATGTGTAATTAATTTGCATTATAATTTCAAAATTAGATTGTCATTTCATGTGTATAATATAACAATTGTTTATATTGAGGTGGAGTTTTATTATTGGGGTCTTTTTGGTTTTTTACAGAGCACCCTTGAAATATTTGTGTATTTATTAACAGATAAATTAGAAGGAAGAAAGTATCTCTAAATTGTAACCAGAAACATAGAAAAAAAATAAATTGAGCTTCTAAAAGTAAATTTGATTTTAAAATAAGGGAAAAGATGATAAAATTGGCATAATTATTAGCTGGGGGTGGTGGGGTTGGATTTTTTTTGTTTCAGTGAGCCATAGGTCTATTTATCTGGTTGTAAAATCCAAGCTACACGCAGCTGAAACTCCCTGTAGTCTTACATGCTTTGCTAACATTCTCTGAGCGTTTTCCAAGCATTCATTCAACTGGGAAAGAACTCAGCTTGCAAGTTTGAAATGGGTGGTTTGGCTTATCTAGAAATTGGATGGTGGGTCTAATCCTCATCTCACATGGAGCGGAATCCCATAAGGTGCTGACATCTCATTGAAGCTACTGGCAGTTGAGAGGGTTGAGCACCTAATGGGATCTCTGTCACAGCAGTCACAATCCACGAACTTTGACAGCTTTGGTGTGCATGAGAAGAATTGAGCCTGATAGTTTTTGCTGGCACCAGTTAATTTTCCAGTGAGATAAGTTTAACTCTGAAGAAGCAAGTATAGGGCAGCTTGTAAGCAGCATATATCTCAAACAATGCTGAAAATAAAAAGTATAGCCAATACTTGAACTTACCTGAAAATGTTCTCTAAAGCACCAAATATATTAAGAATGAGGGACAGATATAATCTCTCTTTCTGGCCAATGGCTTCAGCGATGTTGTCTTGGTGATCTATGAGGAATGATTTATTAAAGCCAAGACGTGAGAAAGGTTACATTATATTACAGAGCCTCATGGCAAGTGTTTTGAATATTTTCCACAAAGTCAGGGGGAATCTGGAATTTCTATGTGTGGTTTTTTCTTTTCTTTTCTTTTTTTGTTTGTGTGTTTTTTTGTTTTTATTTTTGTTTTGTTTTTTGGTTTTTTGTTTTGTTTTGGTTTTTTGCATTTCAGGGATGTTTTATGTGTGTTATTTGGCAGTAACAAGAACCAACCCCTGCATTAAGTAGTTGGAAGGATTTAGTATGCTGATGAAGTCTTCCAAAGCGGTCATTATCAGTGGCATAATTACCACATAGTAATAGAGCTGTGAGGAGACAGAGACTGCCATTGGTTAGGAGTGTGCCTAACTGGCCTTTCTATGGCTCCAAGAAAGTATCTATTTCCCTCTCAGCATTGTAATAATCCTCCATAACTGTGAATCCAGGAGACTTAAAGAACTTCTCTGAACCAGCAGTTGAAGGGACTGTTTTGGGTTGGATTGGGTTCTTGGGGGAAGTTATTCAGTATTGCAGCCCAAAGCTTTTACTTCATTTTAGTAAGCTACTCATGTCTCATATTACTCTAGTTGCAGGAGATTAGGTTGAATTAGAGTTGATACTTTCAATTTAGATAAATATAGACAGGTGGTAGATCTGGGTACTGATTAGCGTTCTGATGTAGTAGAGAAGATGTTGAAACCTGAAGTTGCCTGGGCTGAAATCATGCCTCCACTGAAGTGAATGTTGCTTCTCCAATTCACTTTACTAGAGCAAGATGTTTTGGGGAAAAGTTTAATATGATTTAGAATGGGAGAGAGAATGCTATAGGTTTGTGAGATAGTTGAGAGAAGTGGTGGAGTAAGTGCAATCCCTATGGCTATGTCTACACTTGAAAAGTTAGGTCAACTTTTTGAAGTCGAATTAATACGGTCGACTTAAAGTGGACCTTATTAAGTTGACTTAGCAAAAGTCGACTTAACTTTTCAAGTGTAGACGTGGCCCCTTTCGACCTTATTAAGTCGACTTAACGTTTTGAGTCGACTTAATAAACTCCACCAAGGAGCTAATCCCTGTCTCCACTGGCTTAAGTCGACTTAATAAAGTCGACTTAAGCACTAGTTAGAATTAAAATGAGGTGTTATTAATTTAAACTAACTTTTCCTTAATTCAATTTAAGGAGCAGCTTAAGTCGACTTAAGGAAAGCCCAGTGTAGATGTGGAGTATTTTAAGTCGACTTAAGCCTCCTTAAGTTGACTTAATTTATAAGTGTAGATGCACCCTATGCTACTGTCTGGGAAAGTCCCTTCACCAGAACTGGTACTTGGCATTTGAACGGCTATAATTCAAGGCAAAAAACCCCCAAACTGATCTTTCCCAATGAGCTTTCCTCCCACTGTCTGCAAGCTGAATGTGAATCCTCTCCCACTCACAGTTCATCTAGTTCTTACTCTGCCAGGTGGCAAGTAATACATATGCAGTGCACATGTCTACAGTTGAGAACAAC
Source organism: Pelusios castaneus (assembly GCA_007922175.1). Lineage (NCBI taxonomy): Eukaryota > Metazoa > Chordata > Testudines > Pelomedusidae > Pelusios > Pelusios castaneus. Next base: position 16,795,496 of record ML685785.1, on the reverse strand, counting down.
TGCTTTACCTAGTCAAAGTAAGCAGAGCAAGCGTGTGAATTTGGCAAAGAGGAATAATGATGCCCTTTAAAGATAGTTCAGATTAGATTTCTGTTTTCATTATCTGTGGTTAAAGCTGTCATTACTATACTTTCCCAGTGCTTCATACAAGGCTTTGAACCAGTCCAGGCCAAGACTTTCTGGCACCTATTATGTTTTTAAGGTGTTCTCCAGTTTATGATTGATTTTTCTCCCTTTCTTATGGAGGACTTATGGAGCTTTATCAGCTAACGTGGAATGAAAATCCTCTTTTATATGCATGCACATTGCTCACATTCAGGTCAGCTAGGAATACAACTATTTCCTGTTACTGAAATTTTTGGAAAGCAGCGAAAATAAAAAGTTGCTGTTTATCAAAAGTGTTGTCAATCACAGGGGGCATCCTGTTCTCAAGAATGCTCATTGTTTCTCAAGGGGAAAGGCAATCAAAGTCAATGAAGGTTCTCCTTGTGCCAATGGACAGAATGTGTCCCATGCTGACCAGGAGAACATCTAAGCAGTGGTATTTGCCTATTTAGCACTGCTTAAACGAAAGTCAAAATTTTTGTTGTAACCTTTCCTCTTATTTTCAAATGGGGGGAGGGGCATCTGAATCCCTTTTGTCTAATTCTAAATCCACTTGAGTGTGGAGGTTTGAATGTTTGAATTAAACATCACTAAATTCTGCTTAGGAGAAAAAGAAACAGAAAAAAAAATCCAATGCTAAAATTAAAGTGAAAAATTAATGAGCGGTCAGAGTGAAAAACAGATGCAGAAAGCCCATCAAGAGAGGAGAGAGAAAAAAATTCTCATAAAAATAGAATTTGGATGCCATATGTTGGGGCCTCATTGTTGCAGACTGCATTTCTAAAAGTTCCTCTATTACTAATACATAGCACAGGCTTTCTTCTACCGAGGAAAAATGTTTTCACATAATTGCAGTATCACTGGAAAGAAGTATGTATTTTTTTTTTCAGGGAAATAAGGCTTGTCAATTAAAATTGGTTTTGAGAACCTTGCAAAGCCCAATTCATTTTTTAAAAAGATTTACAAGATTTCCTCTCCATAATGTTCACTAATCCCTATTTCTAGTTGACCCATAAAAATTTGTTCCTGACAGAAACTTGCTAAAAAGAAATCCAGAAACAATTAGAGGCTTTTCTTTTCCTACAAGCTTTTGAGAGGAAAATAATGTCCTGACAATTTTAAGGTAGAATTGTGACGTTCAAATTATATATTTTTTGTATATAATTTAGCAGTTTGTTTCTTTTGTATTGCTTAAAAATATATATTGTTTCTTCAAGTAACAAGGCCAAATTCTGATCTCATTTAGGCCTTGATTCAGGAAGGCATGTAAGCATTTGCTTAGCTTTATGTGAAGAGAAGAGAATCTTTAAAAAAAAAAAAAAAAAAAAACGGTTCACATTGATCTTAGTTACAGAAGTGGTAGGTGTGTATGAATAGGGAATGGAACATGAGTTTTAGTGTTTTTCCTTACTTGGTTTACTTGTGGCTAATGCTGCCACAAAGAAACTGAGCTCCCCTGCCCTGTGTAACTTCAAGATTACAATACCTTGGAATGCTCAGAGTTCATGCAGAAATAATGGGCCATGAAATAACATTATTATTTATTTGCTCTCTATACACTAGGAGTGAGACCCTTATTCTAGCTCTGTCCCTTTTATGCCAGGTAAAGTGCCCCAAAAACCCCTGGTTCTGGCTGGGAAGAACTTGGTGCAGGAACTGAGGCAGGCAACTCTAAGGCTGCTCTCAGATGGCCCTCTCATAAGTACTGGTATTCGGAGCATGCCCAGGGTGGTTCTGGGGACAGAAGAGGCATATTTGGAGTAGACATAGATACTGCTGTAGAGACTGCAGGAATAGGTGGTGGCCAAAAGTTTAGACAGGCTGAGGACTGTCCATCCCTCAGAGCAGCCGAGGTCAGGATGGTGCCAAATTCACTTAAAGCCATCTTAGCTTCCTTTCACCCTGATATGACATCTGTGCTTGGTAGTGGGTTTGAACTTCCCTTTCTTCCATGTATTGGTTCAATTCATTGGCATTATTTTCTCACAGGATTTTTTGTTTTCCTTCACTAGTTTAACCTAGAATATATTTAATCATTTTCAGTGACCCCCTTTTACTCTGCAAAGCAAGCAGAATAGTGAATGTAGGCTTCATGCCTTCTTTCTGCCCAGACTAACCAGGGTTGAATGGAATACTTTTTACTCTTTTTCAAATCTTAGACCTGGGGTTCTATTTACAGCTTTTGTCCTCTTCCCTTAAGGAACAGAAGGCGGTTAGCCTGGATTTGCTGTTTCAGTTTCTGTCAGCGCCCTCGCTGTAGCTCCTTGGTGGAAAGTTTCTACTCCCAACTTGTGGAATGTTTCTTTCCCTCCCTCCCCCCTGCAAGTTGACAAAGCTTCAGTGCAGCTTGCCTTGTGTGGAAACAAGCTTCCACAGCATGCCTTTGCGTCCTTCAGTATCCAAGACACAGTGGCTATGTCTACACTTGTAAATTTAGGTCAACTTTAGCTAAGTCAACTTAACAAAATCGACTTTAAGTCGACTTTGTTAAGTCGACTTAGCATGTTCACACCTAAATTTTAAGTCAACTTTGGGGGGACCCTACAAAGTCAACCTAGAACGTCCACACTGGATGCCTAGGTTGACTTGTAGGGGCTAGGGGGACCTTAGACTGGTCCACGGTTGCAGGGGGGGCACCCCTTGCCAAGTGCCAGGGGGCTCAGTGTTTGCCCCATTGTACCTGGGTACAATGGGGCAAAGGGAGACAGGGATCCTGGCAGGGCAGAGGAGCAGGGTGGGCGGGGCTCTATCCTGCCCTGGGGGGGGCATGCCAGGCTCCCCCTGTGCCACCCACCCCGGCAGGGAGGGCAGTGGGAGAGTCCTGGAGAGCCCTAAGTCAACTTAGAGTTTAGAACTTTAGAAAGTCGACTTAAGCCTAAAGTCGACTTTAAACGAGGTTTAACAAAGTCGACTTAATTTTCCTTAAGTCGACTTAAGCAGCTTCCTTAAGTCGATTTAAGAAAAGTGTAGTGTAGACGCAGAGTAAATTAAGTCGACTTAAGCAAGCTTAAGTTGACTTAATTTACAACTGTAGACACACCCAGTGGTCCCAGCAGACGTTTGCTATGATTCCTCAAATCCTTGGCATGAGAGGGAAAATTATTTTTGCAAATGCTCTGTCTTAGAACCTTAAATCATGAGAGCCTCACCATAGAACTCTAGAACAGCGGGTTGGTTTGTTTTCCTTTTTGGATCCACAAGTGATTCAATGTTTGGGCTTCAATCATGCAGTGAGGTTGTTTTGTACAAACCTGTTTGTAGTTTGCAAACGTGGATTTTAAAAAAAAATCTGTTTTCAAATTATTAATGAAAATAAAAAGCTGGTTTTGTTTGACTGAATTGGCTCATTTTATTCACCAGAGGAGATGGGAAAAAGTGAAATTTGCAACTAGAATTAAGATTCTTTTTCTCTTTTCGTTTCTTCTTTCTTTGTGATCCATTTGCAAATAACATTTCTTCCATTAGTCCCAAAACATTGTGAATAAATTCCATTTAAATTTTCTAAAAGCCAGTGATATAAACAGCAAAGTAGGTAAAATATAACTTGTTCATAAAAGATTAAGGCCTATGTGTCAGTTAAAATTCCCCTTGAGCCCTGAAAATAGGATGTAAATGTGAATTAATAATACCAACACCTCTCTCAGGGGTCGGCAACCCCGGCCATGCATGCCAAAGCTGGCATGCATGCCTATTCACAGCGGCACACAGGGCTCCTGGCCCTGCGGTGCCACGGCTGCTCCCCCCTATTGCCCCCCTCCGATAGGGCCTGGGGCCATGCGAGCTATGTGCACGCTGCAGCTTCTGTCCCCTACTGACCCCACTCCCTAGCTGGGGGATGGAGCCAGCAAAGAAAAGGAGCCGCCATGCGCTTAGGATCCTGGCCCTGGTACCGGTACAGAGGCCAGCAAAGGTTGCAAATCCCTGATCTAGCTCTTTCATAGTGCTTTCATTTCTAGATGTCAGTGCTTGACAATGGCAGGAAGTATCATTATCCCCATTTTACAGCTAGGGAAACAGAGGAATAGGTAGGGAAGCGATTTGCCCAAGGTCACCTAGCAGGCCAGTGGCCAAACTGGAACTCTCTCAAATCCTAGTCCAGTAACCTCTCCACTAGACTACAGAGGCTTTCTTTGTGAGTCCTTTTGAGATGGTCCTCTGTGAGGGGGTGAATTTTACCCCCAAATGACAATTAATCATTTCTCATTCACAAGAAATATTGTCTTTCAATTATAATATAACAATGTTTCCTTTTGTATGTCATCGACACAAAGAGGAGAATGAAAGATTTCAAAACACAAAGGTATGGGAGGCCCAGTACTACACCCTGACTCTTGGGAGTAATAATAATAATGGCTAGGAGTAAAGCTTATGAGTCAGATTTTCAAAGATATTTTAAAAACCTAAAGACGCTGATAGGCTCCTACTGGAATGTACAGAAGAACCTAAGTAGTGTAGGCACCTAACATCTTTTAAGCTCAGTGAGTTAGGCACGTAACATGCTTGAGTGTTGTTGAACTACCGGGTGCCTATCTGCATCTTTAGGTCGCTAAATACTTCTGTCAATCGGTCCCTACAGGACTAGCTTTGTGTTTCCTTTGCCTGAATATAGCTGTGGGAGGAGGGGAAGGTTCTGACCTGAGTAACAGACCCTGTGAACAGACTCTCTGCCCCAAATCCTGCAGCAATCAACAGCCAAACAGTTTTAAGTCCTTACTGCCATCATTAAACTTTATGAAAGGCAATCCACTTTCCACAGTCTGTGTACCTCAGTATCAGCCTCCTCCAGTCAGATCACAGTGTTTTGTTTTCCCTCCAGAGGATGAAGGCGCATAGGCAGGCAGGGAGAGGAGTACATGTGGGAATCCCTTTTCCATGTCAGAAGTATTAACTGACCATAACTGCATTTGAGCTAGTCAGGGGTTAAAGTAAGGGGGAACGCACCGGAACGCAGTTCCGGGGCCCACAAATTTGAGGCGCCAGAGTTCCAGGGCCCCTAAAAATAGAAAAATCCAGTGGAACGCATGTTCTGCCCTGCCCTGGCTGCTGGCAGGTCCTATGCCCCACCGTTGTCAATCACAACACTTATTGTGTTTGCTAGTTTGTGACAATAATTACTATAGACATAAACGTCATATAAAATTATAACTATTTTTATGGCGCAATAACCGATGTATGTGGTACTGAGAAGTGGTTTCAAATGCCTACCTGGGCTGGGGCCCACACATGCATGAAGGGGGCCCAGACAATACGGGAAGGGGGCCCAGAGATTAGGAGGGTTCCAGGGCCATCAAATTATACTTTAACCACTGGAGCTAGTGACCAAGAAGTGAAAGTATTAAAGCTTATAAAGATGCCGAGACATGAATATTCATGATATTGAATGCACTGCTCAAAGGAGAGTCAGTAAAAGCACCCTTCCATATTTACAATAGATACAGATGTCTGTGGGCAAATGGAGTTCTTCCCAGGTTAGTTCCATCATGTCTGGAAGAGTGTAACAAGCCATACCCTCCTATTATCCCTGTGATAAAGTGCCACTTCTGGAAATTGATGGTAAATAAATGACGCTATATTTGGGTGTTTGAATAATACTTGTTTAAGAAATGCTTTGTGTTTTATCTGGGATGCTTAAGCCTTTGAAAACAGGTTTGCCTATCAACAGGCTCACGTGCAAGTTTTGTTTCTGGGACTAGAATTAAACCATGAGAGCAAAATCAGTTTGTAGATTAAATTGTTTTCCCTGAGATGGCTGTAGCTGCCTTTGACCCTTTTGGATCTTGAAGGTGGATCTCCTAGAAATACCCTTTTTCACATGCCTCCATTTTCTTCATAATCTCACCAGCAAGCTGCCTTTTGATGGAAGAGGTCTGGAGCATCACCCCTTTCACAGCTTGTCAGTGCAGTTTCCTGTGGGCAACATTCAGTGCTCTACTTTATCTGTCTGTGCACATATGTCACATTCATTATTGCAATACCTGAGCTTCTTACAGAGAATGCTATAACCACAAGATGCAAACTTGCACGTCGTCTAGTTTCCTCCCTGCTATTTCTAAAGCAGATAAAACATTTAGTTTCAGTCTCTAGTGTCTTTATACTTCTTACAACTTCTGGTAGCCTAGAAAACTGGAATTTAAACCCAGATGGCCCACTTCATAACAGAATTACATCAGCTCCTGACTTAGAGGACCCTGAACTCTGATGGGGCCTCTGGATACTATTATAAATAAATATTTTAATAATACCACTAAGCCAGTGTGCCTACATTCGGCTCTATTAGAGCTGACTGATTCTGCCTCATGTCTCACAGTCCCATCAGTCTTAATATTTTTCTGGGGTATATTACTTTTGGGTGCACCACTTTCTTTCAATATGTTGAAGATTTGCTTCCTGTTTACACAGTGTGAAGCGCATGGTAAAAGGATGTACAAAGGCTGTAGGGATTGTCTGATGTGCCCATTCTTTTCTGAGAACTTCCTCTTCGCTATTGTTTCCTGACATGCCTGGGGGAGCGGTGTTAAAAAGACCTCTCTTGCTATTAGTAAATGATCCTCAATGTACCCTCTCTTACTCCAACTCATGGCACCTGTTCCCTTGTTAAAGAAGGGCTCACTTCATAAACAATCACAGTCAGAGTGGAAAGGAATTCTCCTCTAGGATTGAGGATTTTGGGGGGGCTGGGTTGGAAAGGGTGAGTTTTTTCCTTTCAGTGGAGCACATATCTAGGAGCATCCTCTGTTCTTCCTTTATTTATCTTCTATGAGTTTAACATAACAAAGTTTTAGAACTGTAATCAACATAGATCATTTTATAGTTCCTTTGATCCTAAAGGATCCCAAAGTATGTCCAAACTTACCAAAGTGTTGTGCCAATAGGGAGCAGCTGTCCCTGGGGCAGATCATAAAAGGTGTGTAAAAGTACACAACACACCAGATTAGGCCAGGAAGTGAAGGCCTATCTTGAGTCCAATTTGAAGAGCAGAATGCGGGTTACCTGCCTTAGTCCAGATTTGACCGTTAATTCTTGTAAAAAGTGTCCTCATACTAGATTTTAATGACTGAGGTTGATCAGGACTTCTGAACTGAATCATGTCCAAAAATCTCCTCTATCGCATTGGAGCATAACTGATTCGGAGGGAAGAGTGCCCACTACTGTACTGCAAACACCACTTTCTGCCATAAACAGGGTTTTCCTTAGCAGTCTGCCAAGAAAAATGTTCGCCTGCCTTTCTCAGAGCTAATAAGATTGCAGCATGGAGACTATTAAATCTGATTGATTAAATGATTGATTATATGCATTGGACATTTAATGTGGTAGAAATACAATAATATAACTGATTCAAAGGGGTAGCCGTGTTAGTCTATTACAGAAAAACAACAGAGTCCTGTGGCACTTTTAAAGACTAACACATTTATTTATCGCATGAGCTTTCGTGGGAGAAAATCCCGACCCTTTGAAGATTGTTTCCCACTTTGACAATAAATGGTCTCGCTTCTCCCTCACAGTTAGCAGCTGCAGCACCTGTGATAGTGAGTCATTCCAGTGCCATTTTCTAATTATAACTCATATATTAAACAGCTTCCTCTGCAAACAGTTTCAGAGTTTCAAAGGTACCTCTTATTTCAGAGAAATTACCAAGACAGGATTTAATTTTTAGTTGATAGTGGAAGTTGATCAGGTTGCTAAAGCAACTGTGTGTTCAGTGTTGTCCTTTCTTCTGTAACAGGACACTCAGCCCTCCCTGTAATTAGAATTTCAGTTAATATACATAGAAAATGGGACGTAAAATATGCTACCCAGCTTCAACCACAGCAGCCTTCCTGCCCCTCCTGAGACGTGCATATCTGGATACAGTTCCACATCCTGGAGTGTGATACTGATAAAACAACAGTCCTGTTTCCTTACAGTTAATTACTACGTATGAACTGTAAATATTGAAAGTGTACCGTTGTAGATTGTTAATTCTGGTGCTTAGGCAAATATGAATCCAATCTCTACAATGACTTTATGGTTCAGACTAGAAAGTCAATCAGATCATTTATTTTCAAATTCATATCCAAGAAATTTTAAGTAGTTCAGTATGGGAGTACCAGATAACAGAGTTGACTAGCAAATAAAAACTGATTATATCACATGACTTTGTTTCTGTGCCCTGCCACACATTTCAAGAAGGCCACATGTTCATTCCTGGCACCAGGCTTCAGGAGCCCACAACCGTCCACCAATCATTTGTGCAAACAAAATATATCACTTCCATGAATGGTCCCTGAAACAACTAAAAAGGATTGGCACCATTTCCCAGTATTCATCCACATGACCATTTTATCTTAGGCCTTTCTCTACTTCCATGGATGTGGTATATAGACATTGAAAAAAATAAGCATTGTGTTATTTCTTGCTCATGGATTTTCAGTGTTTTCAGGTCTTTCTAGATTCAGCCACTGGTAACTGAATGGGATGTGTGTTTGGAGCAGCTGGTCTCAGCTGCCCACATCATAAGAATCACCTTCACTACTGGCATTAGCAGACTCCCCTTTCACCCTGTTGTTAGCCAAGCATTGGATTAAATGGACATGGAGACTAAAGTAGTTGTTCAACCTAAAGGTGGTAAGTCCAGAGCTGGGTGAGGTACATTAGAAAGACAGGAAGACAGCTTGGTACTACTACTATGCTAGAGATGTTCTGTGTATAAACAGAGGACTTCAGATTCAGTGTTGCCCCTAAATAATATGGCAGTTTGGAATTTATTGGTGAAAAGGAGGAATCCTTCAGTCTGGGTTTTAACAAATGAATTGGTGTCTGTGATACACACAAATTTCAATCATGAAAATTATGAATCCACATTTATTGATGATATATACATAAAAGGTACAACACTTAGTGAAATATTGTATTCACTGATTATTTCCAGTTTATAAAGAATGTCCAGTTTGTTTTATACATGAAAGTTACAGGAATTAGTTCACACAGTCAGAAAGCATTTAAAGGAAATGGCTAAAGTATTACAGTAAGGAAGAGAAGTTCTGAATTACAAAAAATATATACTTACTCAACAAGGCATTCCTACTACACTATCAAAGAAAGGAGGCCAGAGTTAATAGAAAGGTTATCATCTGCATTTGTTAGTCTTCAAACAGAATGTGCTATAGATACAGTACAATGCGTCATTTCAAGTCCCAGATGAATGTTTTCAATCTAAGGAAAAGATCACGCTTATCTTTTTTTAGTTTCTTTTTACATGACCCACCTTGAAGGATCCCAGCTAGTCAGTGGGTCTCTCTTGAGAGCTAGCATATGAGGCCTAGAATTAAGCCGGGAAGACATGGAGTACTGTCGAATATGCAGTTTGAATGGAAACATACTATGTCTCACACGAAACCACTCATCTCCTCCTAGATGGGCCTGATTCTGAACTCATTCCAGTTTTACCAGGGTTTAACTCCAGTGACTTTAATGGAGTTATTTTCAATTGTGAGAAGATTCAGGACCCTTGTCTCAGGGAACTGATTAGCTTGATCGTTCTGTGCGTCTCTCCCATGGTCTCTCAGATCCACTGAGCATCAGCTGCTCTTCATAACACTTTCAGTTTTCAGTCCAGAAATGAGGATTTTTCTTATATGCTCATGGACGTGACATGTAGTACACGTTTCACAATATCCCTGCCATTTTATATATAACTATATATATTTGTTACATGTGCATTGTATGGGACATGTATACTTTTACAAACCAAATAAGCATAAATGAACACCAACCAAATGCATTTTTTGTCGTTTCCGTACAACTGACATGCACTTGATTTTGTGCTTAATTCTCAATAGCTATTAATGTTCTTATTTGATAATGGAAATGGTATAAGTCCATCCATGTACTTCTGGCTCTATACATCTTACTCACACATTATTTCTACAGGGGAAAGGAAATGAAAGTTCATGCTTTGCATTCCAGGGCCAATAATACAGTGAACAGTCAAGCATATCCTTCTGTTTAAGACTAAATGTCAGGCTTAGTCATTGTCTTCTGACTGTGGTTTCTTCGTTGGAGTCTGCAGTCAATAAGTAACTGAAAGTGAGTCAGAGGAATCCTGCAACTCTGTGTTGGGAATATGGATTCCGTGTTGTAAGCTACATATATTGCCAAAGGTAGACATGGAAACCAGAGGGAGAGTACAGTAAAATGAATTTCTTCTTATGACCATTGTGCTACTTTACACAGTGCCTTACTAACCTTACAAAATTCATCATGCTACATGTACATTAATTCATATGTAATAACTGTTGCATTCACAAAGAAGCAAATCCATACTGAGATCACTTTCACTGATTGCCAGGGAATTTCAAACACACACACATATGCAATGCTGGTTAGACAGTTTAAAACGTAGAATAACATATTTACAATGAGTTGGCTGTGTATAAGATTCGAACATTAACAAAACAAGGTATGCATTGACATATTGTTTTTACACGGACATATAAAACCCGTTATCAAACTATCAAACTATGGAAATTATTTAGTTAAATGTCTAAAACAAACACAACCAAAAACAACCAGAAAAGAGTTTTTCAAAACAGAGATCAAATTTACTACTACATTTCAATGAATATCAACAAATTAAATTGCATTAAAACACAGCTACCTGTACTGTATGCACCATTTCACTGAAATTACATATTGATATCTATGTTATCTACACAAAGTGAGGATAGGCACTGATCATCATGCTTGAAGAAAGTGTAAAAACTGGTCTTTATAAGCATTCCATGCTTTGACATATATTAGTATTTCATCTACCCACTACACTGCCTTCAACTCCAGTGAAGAGAATGCTTGATATGACTGCTTTTAGAATATAAGGACATTAAAAAATAAGGGCACATCAATACACACACATATATATTTTACTCACATAAACCTCAGGAGAGTATCACATGGTCCTACAACAAATATCTGAAAAAAATGTATCTGCTTTTTGGATAGGAGCCATTTTCAATTCAATGTTCTTTTTGTCTTGAATTGTGTGCCAGGTGGTTGGTTCGCCATATAATGAATCTTCCTTGACATTTTTTTTTGATTGATTTCTAACTAAGCTATTTACTGCCATCATTTTTCTTTACTAATTAAATACACTGTGTTAATGTCAGAACCTGAAGTCCAAAAGGTATTTGCCTCACAGGCATTGACTGTTGTAAAAGAAAAATAAATCTCACTTGTTCTGGTCAAAAAATATACTGTTTGTTTTTTCTTTTCAATATTTAAGAAGGCAGGAAATACTTCTATAATACTATCCTATTAAAGTGGTCCATTGTTCTGTTATTGATCCATTTACATGAAGGCAAAGTTGAGGTCAAATATTGAATTCCTTACATAGGCCAAACTCATACAAGTTCTGCCTGAGTAAGATAGACTGAGTGCCTGATCCTGTACTCCTTGTACATGCAGATCTCCAGCTTACTACCCGAGTTGTGGATAAATCAATTATTCAGGATCAGATCCTGAGAAAACAACTGAGGATTTGACCCAAATAAAACCCATGTCAAATGTCAAAAATAAGGGCTCAGCAATAATAAATGGTCAATCTCAATGATTATTTAGGATATAATAATAGCATTTCATAGTGAACTGCAGCATTTAAGGACACCTTGAAATTCTTAATTCCTATTGCATTTTGTGCTTTGTTTATAATTCATCAGTGAATTGCTTTTCTTAGTTCATTAAACAAAATATAGAAAACATTAGTAATCCTAAAATGTTATTAGAAAACTGGTGTTCTAGGATATGGATCAGCTGTAAGAATTATTTTCCCTATCTTATATGGTCATATATAAAACATTATAAGAAAATATCTGTGTGTCTGTAAATTACAGAAATTTAGTTCCATCTACATTATACTTCTTTCTGGTTTCTGGAAAGCAGGTATAAACCCATAAAATCTGTATTAATGGCTAAATCTGTTTTGAGCTTATCATATTTAACAAGTGTACATATATATTTACTTCTTTTCTCATGCATTTTATAAATTACTGTTCACATTAGAGTGTAAACTGGATACATTAAGAAAAAACAGGATAGGTTGGAAAGAAGATTTTTGTTGCGATATTCTTTAAGAAAGACAGACAATTTATAAGCCTACATGAAGCCAAAAAAACTGGACATACTTGCATCTGCAGTACCGACTACAAAATCTGTTTGTAATTAGGCTTTACAAATGGTCTTCCAAAACTGTAGAAAACAAATATAAAAGAGCAATACAAAAATAGCACTGAACGCTAATTAGACCATCTAGATTAAGTGATGCTGTCCATGGGGTGAATCTACACTTAGAAATTAAGTCGACTTAATTTAATCTGCATATACACTACACTTTCCTTAAATCGACTTAAGCAAGCTGCTTAAGTCGACTTAAGAAAAATAAAGTTGACTTAATGAAAATTAAGTCGACTTTATTAAACCTCCTTTTAATTCGAATTTAGGCTTAAGTCGACTTCCTAAAGTCGATTTAAGCCAGTGTAGACCTGGAGTAGCCCTAAATTGACTTGAAGTCGATTTAGGGCTCTCCAGGACTCCCCCACTGCCCTCCCTGCTGGGGGGAGGAGGGCACAGGGGAGCCTGGCATGCCCCCCCCCACAGGGCAGGGCAGAGCCCTGCTCACCCTGCCCCTATGTCCTGCCAAGGTCCCTGCCCCCCTTTGCCCCATTGTACCCAGGTACAATGGGGCAAAGGCTGAGCCCCCTGGCACTGGGCAAGGGGTGCCCCCCCTGCCACTGTGGACCTGCCCCAGGTCCCCCTATCCCCTACAAGTCAACCTAGGCATCCAGTGTGGATGCTCTAGGTCAACTTTGTAAGTTCCCCCCTAAGTCAACTTTAAATTTACGTGTGGACATGCTAAGTCGACTTAAATTTACAAGTGTAGACATAGCCCATGAAATGCAATTTTGTAAGTTTCTCCTCTGCATAAAGATGTGTGTCTCAGAGTATCTTTTTGTAAATATTGAAGAATCTTATTGCTATTTTTAATTATGAAAATCAAATTAGAAGCATTAAATACTTCAATAGCAGGTAATAGATCTATATAAGAACCTAGATAGACAACCTGATTAGGGGAAATTAACCAAAAAGCCGGGTGATGTAAGAAATATTGTGTCTCCCTGCCTCCCCAAATCCTTCATCTGCACATTGGTTAGTGGCATCTTTAACTAGTAGAAAACCTATATAGTGGCTCAGTGATATGCTTAAACAATGTTATCATATGGAGCTCAAGGTTTATAAAAGACTATGGTTTTAAATGCATCACTGTTATATCCATTAGGGATTGTAATTGTGGGTAGCAAGAAGTTGTCAGGTTGCAGCTTACCAGATGAAGATGTCTCTTGGGTAAGGGGAAAGCCTGGGGATTGGTTCTAAATAATCTTGTTTCAATAAACCAATGCATTCCACAGCTAAAGAAGTTCTCAATGCCTGAGCATTAGTGAAAAGTAGCAACATTTTGGCTCATTACAGCAGATTTCAATTCAATACCAAACGAGATACTAAGAAGAAATAGGAGAAGTAAACAGTAACTACCAGTGTGGACTCAATTTTGCAGCATGTGAGAAGGACAGGGAGAATGGGAGAGAGAAAAATGTATGTTACTGAATATTGTTTCTGGTGAATATTGGGCAAGACTTTAACACTTCTGAAAGAGTGTTTCATGGCAAAGTTCAGCAAATTTGTTTCATTCTTAAATAGGGTTATCATAGCAGCTTCTTTTGCCAACGCTGGCAGGTAAGCAACAAACAGTAATATAGATTCTGATTAAATGGATTAAATGAATGGTCTGTATTATCAGCTTTTGATGACTCTTTTAAACTCGTGCCATACAGAAGAATCCAAGAAGAGTCAAGGTTCACCAATGGTTTCCCTCCTACATCCTTCAGTCAATGGAAATATATTGTGAAATTCCTTCCAACTGATCCTAATGAATGACTTTTTTCTTGGTTCTCTAGCTGAAGGTGACTCCTCCATCCAAAAACTCACTGCCAATTTACCAGAAAGGAAAATTACTTCCCAACCCAAATCCAATTTAAACTTCTGCATCTGAATTAAAATCACTGTCATTAAGCTTCTGATCTGTTTATACCCTAGATATAGCTACTCTCCATTTTTTTTGTCTAGGATCTTAGTCAGCGGACACTGTCAACACTCTGGGAACACAGAATTCCAAACATGAAAGATCTATGGTAGTATAGATTTCTGATTTGTTTTCCAGGTACTGGCACCATCAGTCTTTGGGTTGGTATTTTGATGGATGCTGCTGTTTAGCAGAGAAAACTATTTGACTTACAAATAGAAGCCTCAACAAAACCCAACAATTTATGCTGGCAACTACCTGCACTGTTTTTGCTTTCTCAACCTTATATTGTTTCATGACTTCTATTGTGACAACCCAGCAGCAATCAGATAGGTCTAGTTGCCAATCTGGCCTTTAACGTCTACACCCACCTGTGAGTGCCTTTCGAGAAGCTCTGAGTTTTTGTACCAAGCCTGAAAAATCCTATTCCATGATCCATGGAATGATATCAGTGATCTAGAGGGCACACATATATCATGCTTGTGTAAGCAGCTGGGGAATAGCTAAGAGCAGAGCAAGCAATATGACTACAGAAGGGAACTTCAGGTCAAATGGCAATAACTCAGAAAGCATGCTGCTTTGGTCTCTGCACATCCTTGAGAATTGCCATCCAAACAATGGGGAAATGAGTAAAGGAAGGTTACACTCTGAAGGCCGGATGCGAAATAATGTATGACTCCCACTGAAGCAAAAGAAGATGTGTCAGTGACAAGCATTATCCACTCAAATGTGAAACTTACATTAATTCAAGGGCCCAGTTCCTGGGTTGTTTCTTGTTTGTTTAGTTAAGGAGCAACCCAGCCTCATGTAGAATGAGCAAATTGCCAAATGTAAGCCAAGTATGAGTTACATTTTTCTCCAAGAAATGGAAAGCTTTTTGATGGTTAAATTCAATTCTGTGCCAGAATAGCTACTCATTAAATGTTACATAGGAGAATTCGGCCTGGGAGATAGCTGAAGTGTTTCCCATGGAGCTCCTTAGTCACAGGGTACTGGCTCTCCTACCTTTTCCCCAGTCCCATATTTAAAGGACAGTTAAAAATGCACCAAACACTTTCCTAATGTTACCTTTCTCTATAAGCAATTGCTGTAGCTACCACTGGGAAGAAGGTTATTATGAATATGATGGAGGTGGTGTAGGGGACCCTCTCTTTCAAACATGGGACAGGCTCTGGAAATGTTTGATCCACAGTCCTACACTACAACAAAAACTATGTCCTCATCGTGGTACAATTGCAACTTAGCATTCAGTGAATTTCATTTGAGATGAGTCAACAGCCCAAATGTTAAATAGCGTTCATTTTAGAGTGTTAGACCTGTCTTGGATAATTGATTTCTTTCCACAGGGGGTCAGGAACATGAACTCATCTTCAAATCCAGACTACGTCCCTGATCGTAAGAACCTCTGTGTACCCACAATTTCCATTATATATGTTGAACAAGATAGAGTCTTTCCATTTTTCTGGTTGTAACTTCACTTTTAAGAGTAAACAAGAGAAACAGAGAAGTGTGTGTTTGCGTGCATATGAATGTATGTGGGGGAGAAGATAAGGCTAGGTCCCCTTAAACACCAAAATTATTAAAGATCGAAGAATATAAAGTCCTAAGGAATTAAATAGGAAACGATTACCTCCAAATAACATTTTCCTTATAAAATGTAATAGAGAATTCTATTTCTGCTACAGAATTTTGTAGGATGATACTAAAAACGTACAGGAAAGGACTAATTCTCCATTAAATTCTTTAGGTTTTCAAAATAATTTCTATAAAACTCACAGTTGTTTAATAACTATTAAATCCTTTAGGACATTTCAGTTAATGTGACAGGAAGGGGGTGTTCACCAAAAAAAAATACTGCATTGCTACAAATATTTGAATGATGAATATGTTGACTGGAAGTTTGATTCTGCAAACCATTAAACAGGTGAGTTGTCCTTACTAGTATAGGTCCATAGTGACTCCAAATTAGTAAAATCAGACTGGATTATTGTTTAAACTCTACCTTCACACACATTTGTCATGTTTATATGTCTGTGGCAGCCCTACGCTGTGCATGGCCGGAGGGAACAGGGAAAGCATAGGTCCACAAGTGCTTCATTTCCCATCTCACCTTGTAGTTAAGTTCATTATGAGTTTATTGTCTGGACAGCTCAGAGGACTATTTTGAAAAACACCTATGTCACACAAGGTTTGTTCAGAAAGCAGGGTTTTTCAAGGCTACCTGGCTCAGCTTTGCTGTGAAACATTACTAATTTCATAATAGAGTTCACCTATGACTTTACAAGCACCAATTTTTAACAAGCACCTTTTAAATAACCTAAGAGAATGATCATTACACCTCTACATCATACAGATGGATGAATTAGTTATACCTTATCAACAATACTCTGCGATGTTTATTCATATACCACGTGCTCTAAAATCATTACTTATGTGAAATCAAGGACATGGATACAAAGCATTTCTTCACAAAGGAGACATGGAGATTCAAGTTATTAGCCTGAATCCTGAACTCCTGGTTTACTTTTCATTCAGTCCTAACCCAGGCAAAATTCCGATTGACTTCAGTGCAAAATTTGACCTGGTAATGATTTCAGGATTTAGCTTATTGGCTCAAATGTAGGGAGAAGAAAGCAGGTTATCATTTCAAAACAGGTGTCCTAAATACACATTTAGTTTAACATAGTTAACAAGTGGCTGTATTTTAAGCACTGTTAAATTTTAGCATCCTATTTTATATAAATAGCTTATCCTCAACAAAAAGAATGGTCAATAATGATATTGGGACAGATTCTGATGCTCTTTCTTAAGTTTAATGATACCATTCTCCTTGAATAGTTTCACTGGGACTACAGATAGTATAAGGTCCTATTTTTGTGACAGAGAGCACTGGAATCTGGCATCATGTGAAAAAGAATGTAAGGGTCTGGCCATTTGTATTTACTATATAATAGCAAGCCAATAGACAGGTACATTGGTACAATTTTCAGAAGTGCCTAAGTGATTTAGGAAAAAATCAAAGGAACTTAGGTTCCTAACTCAGAAAGGCACTTTGAAAATTGTACCCATACAGCTAATTTTGACTGTACAATAATGTCTGTTAATTACATACTAATCACCAAATATAGAAATCCTTAGTCAGTTAGAGTTTTAAGTGAGTAAGGATTTACAGATTTGCCTTTAACTCATTAGCCAACACAGACTAGGCCCAAGTGCAATACCTTTGCTCAGGCTGAGTACTTACTACATGAATAAGCCCATTGACATCAATGGCACTGTGTCTGTAGTAAGGTATTACTCAGTGTAAGTGTGGCATAACTGAGACCATTTTATTGGAATATCAGCAACTATGTATGATGTACATAGCTCATAGCTGATGAAGTACAAATGTTCTCAGTCCTAATTTCTTACTTTATATACAATATTAGTTGTATTGCGCTAAATTAATCTCTGGTATAACTCTTCATTTTAATGGAATGTTGCCTGGGATGAATTTGGCCCCCCATTATCTAAATGAAATATTTGAGACACTTAATTTAAAGTGTACCTAGGAGATGAAAATTCTGAGCCCCCTACCTCCATGCCAAATTCTAATTATCAATAAAACTTTATAGAAAACCTTCAGAGACACTAACAATAAATAGTGTAGTTAGGCAATGCTAACTGCACCAAATGTACACTGCAGTTCTGATTTATAAGTACATCACAAGAAGAGACACTGAGAACACTTTAAGGTTTATATGATACTATATGTTCGTTACCCTGAGTCCCTGGAGAAAGCCATACTGGCTTTTTGATCCTTCCATTTTGCAGCATCTACATTTTCTTGAGCAAAAGGAAGAGGCTGGTGAGAACATATCTCTTAACTCATAGAGCATCCTCCAGCTGCATCCATTCAAACAGTACAAGTGAGACAGAAGGTTATGGATCACTATTTGGCAAAAACACTGTAGCCACAATGACTTTGAGAGCTTTGCTAAGTTTCAGGTAACAAATTAAGTAAGCAGAAACTTTAGATGTTAAATAAATAGAGAAATCTTCTTTAATCTTGATATCTTTTTACCATAAGATAGCTTCAGGAGCTTATTAAAGATGAAGATGGGGCTCTCTTTCCTTAGTTTTCACGTTTCCAAGGTTCTTCCTCAACAACAGTGAAGTCTGCAGATTTGCCATTGGTTGCCAGTGTCACCTGCAAGTAATTATCATTGACATCTAACTTAAAGGCCAAGGCACTTTGATGAGAAAGGTTATGAGTTATATGGAGAAATATGATATTTGAAGGAATAACATGCTCCATGTGTGAATATATATGTATTTTATATATATTTATTAATAGTTCATAATGTCTCCAAAGTGTGGAGAGGTGGGAGTATTTTTAATATTTCCAAGAAAACATTAATAAACAATAATCCATGTTTTCTGGGTTTATTTTCCCTTCGTTGTTTGAAGTTGGTTAGTTTTCACAAATGTTTATAAATTTAGACTTGTCCCTTTCAGATTTTTCCCAACTTGCAAGAAGAACTGGTTTAAGATGAACTAAAAAAAATTCCTGTAGAAATCATCTGCATTGCAGCACATCTGCTGATGGGCATGGAGGAATATGAAGGGACAGAATCCTAGGGAAATGTGGATACATATATACACACACACACATTACAAAAATTTTAAAGAAAAAGGCAGAATAGCTGCTCCACAGACTGTGCCACTATCACTACTCATGCATGTGAAAGGTTCAGTTACAATCAGGCCAAATAATTCTTATTATCACTATATTTTATACACAGAACAACAAAAAGTCATTGTAGCATTTAAAGGTTCATGTTACAATATTAATTTTATAAGTACGGTGACAGACCAATTTATCAGTGTCTCAGGTGATGGGGAAATGCTGGTTGCTGTGTTACATCCCGATAGTCAGTATAAAAATAGCCATGTAAAATCCTTTACAGGAGACGTCTATGGCTCAATGAGTCAGAAAGGCTAAAATATTTGTTTGACTGATCAAATGTGAACTGGACCTTTACATAGTATGTGAACCTTTCATCTAATTCTAAAGGACGGCCTATTCTTTCCTAGCTTACCTTCCAAGTTACTGTCCTCAGCTTCATATGAAAACTTAAAGAAAGGACTGATATTCCATATGATGGGTAAATCGGATGTATGGAAGCATTTGGGACAGGGAAACATTACAAAATGCACCAATGTTTAAAACAAAGCCAACCTTTTCCATAGATAATTGGAAAGGAAACACATGCAGTTACAAGAACAAAGAGCATATTTGGAACTGAAAGCCACATAAGATATTGTGAAATGTGATAATAAAAATATATAAATATCATGCAATAAGAGCCATTATATCCCAACATAAAAAAATAGCCTCCTTATTATAAATATACAGTGATTATTCAAGACTATAAACTACTTGAATTATCTTGAGTATATTACAGGAAGTAAATAGGGATGACATGTTAAAATATTAGCTTTCCAAAACTTTGATCAGGATTGCAGCGAACTTTTCTCCCCTCCAGTGAATTCTGCAGGATGAGGACATCTCTCTTCAAGCTCAAGACCTTGCTATATGGAGCCTGAGAAGCTCAGACATCACCATCACCACCAAAATGCTTGGTAGTTATACAGCACTTCACATTCCAAAGGGGTAGCCGTGTTAGTCTATTGTAGAAAGACAACAGTCTTGTGGCACTTTTAAAGACTAACAGATTTATTATTATTATTTATTATTATTTCTAAGGCACTTCACATGTTTAAAGTGCCTTAGAAACATCAACTAATCCTCATGAGACCCTGCAAGGTAGATGAGTATTATTATCCTCTTTTGGCAGATAATTAAACTGAGACAGACAAATGACTCGCCCAAAGCCAGTCCTGAGTTTAGCCCATTAGGCCATAGTTCCACTTATAAGCCTGAATGTATTAATTAGGGTCTCAGTGAAGACAAATGTCTAAAACAATGACAAGTGTCAAAGTTTGCTAGCTAGAAAATCAGCGTTGCCCAAACCAAAAAGCTGGCTGATGCAATTCAAGAACTATATTAAATTCATGTCTGGTAAACAAAAACAGTGTGGGACCGGAAAACAATGAACCAAAATTGGTGTACTGGAAATTAGATCTAACTGGCAGACAAAATAATCAGGGGATGGGCTAATGAAT
Source organism: Pelusios castaneus (assembly GCA_007922175.1). Taxonomy (NCBI): domain Eukaryota; kingdom Metazoa; phylum Chordata; order Testudines; family Pelomedusidae; genus Pelusios; species Pelusios castaneus. The sequence continues at coordinate 16,775,116 of ML685785.1, read as the reverse complement.
CCATCACTCCCTTTTGAGGTCCTTAAAAGAGACTTTGAGGGGTGAAAATTAGCAAAGAGGAAAACCTGGCTAGCTTGGCACTGCTACAATGAAAGAAGGGGAAAGAGCAATCTTCATCGTCCTGACAGAGAGGAAATCCCAAATTAGGAAAGTCCTGGTTCCCTTGGGTCCTGTGATTAGACGTATTGACACTTTTGAAGCTCAGTTCAGTTTCTCTATGGATCTGTCCAGCAAAAAGTCCACCTTAAAAAGTGGTTGGCAGGAGTGTCAATAGAGCAGCGGGACACATTACTGTATTGCCACACAACATTAAATGTGTCACTGAGATTTGGCCTGGGGTGGGCTGGGCTGGTGTGTCCTGTAGGGTCATGACACACCACCAAATGTGTCATGAGTTGCAAAAGATGGAGACCCATTGCAGTAGAGCATCACTTCCAAGTGATGATCTAAACCTCAAATCTCACTGGTGTTTGGGACAATTTTAGCAATTGTAACACAGTCAATAACTTTATGGCTTGTTGGTATCATTGAAATGAAAGAAGAATTGATCCTGAAAGGTGCTGATTTTTTGCAAGTTCTGAACTCCTTTTAAAATCAAGCCCAGAGTGTGGCACAGTTAAGACTTAAGCCCACAATTAGTGTATTTTCAGTGCTTCCTAGTAGCACTAAATCCAAGAGAATCAGCCAGTAAATGTCAGGCCAAAACCCCCAAAAGTGATGCTGACATCAAAGGTAAATGATTCCTTCCATCTCTTTAGGAAAAGGAATGGTTTTATCAGACAGTTTTTCAAAAGAAGTGATGAAAACTCCATCAGTCAAGTCTGGAACTGGTAAAAAAAAAATGTGATCCATTTTGTATCAATTTTTAGATTTTTATTTCTTTCTCTGTATTCTTCTCCCCCCACCCCTTCTTCCTGATTTTCCAATAGAATGTAGGGGAATGGGGGAGGAGAAGAAAAAGGGGGGAAATACCTGCCCAAAACTGAAAATGATTTTTAATTCAAAATAAAAAGTTTCATTCAACTTAACTTCACCAGAAAATTGGAAAAATTCCATGAAAAAAGGTTGGAAAAAAATGAAAGCTTTGTTAATTTAAAACCTTTTAAGGAAAAATACCATTTTTGAACAAGTCGCTTGACACTAGATAAAGCAAAAAACTGAAAAAAATGTACTGTGAAGAATAATCTTTAACTGATTTAGGGGTTGAGGGAAATTACATTATAAGTCTTTTCCATCTTCATTGTCTATGATATCTTAGCAATTTGATTATTAGAGGAATAGTGAATGAGAGAAATGGGACTCACTCTCATATTCTAAGTCTCATTTGGACACTTTAAGTTGTCAGAGAACACATAAGATCTCTCTGTCTGTGCACAAATATCTAGCTGTAGTTGACACTAGCAAATATAGACATGTTTGTTTTCCACTGATAAAATACGAAACAGGTCACTTTATATGTGATAGGTGGGAGGAGCAGGAGAAACAGCTAAAGGAAATATTGATTTTAAAATGAAAATTTTCAATTTGTTTTTGATTTTTTTTTTTACCTTTTCAATTAAATATAGTCTCTTAACTTTAATCAGGCCTGTCCTAATCACCTGGTAAACCTTTATACACAAATCCCCCAACCTATCTTCTCATTCAACTGGTGGGGTTTCTGAAGTTCGCTTCACTCTAATCAGGACATTTTAAAAATCCATGTTAATTACAGTGAAGATTAGGTAGAAATGGCAAAGTTTGTAGTTTTACAATGACTGCCAAGAATGACAATGAAAGAAAAGCATACACGTGCTGTTGTATGAGTGTTGGAATGATCAGCTGACACCGTGCTTTTAACACTTGTGTTTCTTTACAGCGTATCATGAAAGACTGTCATCAAATAGTAATACCTGCACTTGGTTAAGGCTACCCTTCATTTGAGTAGCAATAATCTCTCTGTTAACAAAGGAAACTAGAAAAATACCATAGAAGTTATGCCATATACTTTCTGTGTCTTGGAGAATTCCATAATACGCTGCATCGTCCCTTAGCTTTTGATATGTAAACATTGTGTATGATTTTTCACCTCAAATGCCATGTTTAAGAAGAGTGCAAAAAATCTTTGTAACTTCTTAAAATGTCTGAGGTTCACCGAGACTGTCACATTGCTAGTGAAACAATTTTTTTAAAAATACAGGCAGGTTAAAAAAATGAAGTAAAACTGCTATATACACGTCTCAATATCCATAAAAGTGAAAGGTACCTTGCCTCCATCTACTATGACAGAGTTGTGAGCTGCATAAACAAATTGGTTTGAGTTGTTTTCCCTATGATTTTTCATGTCATCATAAATTGACTGAGTCTTGATCATTTCAATATCTTCATGCCCCTTATGCTGAGAATCAATGGTGTCCAGCTCGGCCTTGGAGAGGTGATACACAATGCCAGCGCCAAAAGAGTCTCCCACCACATTTACTGATGTTCTCATCCGGTCTCTGCAGAAGAAGAGAAAACCAGGTTTGAGATTGAATGATAAATCAATCTGCAGCATAAAAGACTCACTTGTTGTCTGGAGCTCACCATTAGGAAATGGGAAAAGCATGGAACGAAAGGAATGGCTGATATTGTAGTTGTTGGTTCTGTTGTCATTTATCTGCTACAGAATGTTTTGTGGGATCTTTAGCGTGGAAAGGATTTCAGTTTCCAAGGGACGTTTAAAAGAATTGCTTTCTCAGGGGACTTTTCAAACAGAAACCATATACAGACCTCCACAGAACCAGTGCCCATCGTGACAGATGTGGTGCCCTGTCGTGGCAGAGTGATTGTACAAGAAGCAGCCAAAGTGTATTTTGCTGATATCTGAAAAGTGCCTGCTTCTTGGGTTGAAGTATCAATATGCCCTTGCCTGCCTCACCATTAATAAATTAGTCTGACTTCATTGTAATCCTAAATTCTCCTTACACATCCAGGGAAAATGATTTTAGGTTTAGTGAGTTATTCGAGCTCTGAGCTAGAATAAATGAATAGCCTCTCCTCTTTATCCTCACTGAGGAAACTAGAGAAAGGTGATGTGAAGTCGTACTAGGGGATTCAAACCTTCAGTTCTCCTATTGGATACTGATCCTCTGGCACATCTAGACTCATGGCCAGCTGTTAGTGTGGCACTATGCCCGTAGCCACTGTTTCATGCCAGTATTCACAAGGTATATGTGCCAACCAAATATAGGTCGGAGCCTGTGCAATGATGAACCAGTGATAATTCTTTGGTAATAAGAACCTCCTGGTTTCAAGCTGACACCGAATTAGGCCTTCATGCTTAATTACAAGGAAATATATTTGTTGGCACTTGTGGTCATTAGACCATGAATGGATGCCCTGACTACCCTCAGTGCTCACAATTCTGAACATGAAGGACTAGTTTCCCCCCCCCCAGCCGAATCCTGCTCACATGCAAGGATAAAGGCAGGTTGTCTGAGAACATGTTGCAGCTCCCTGATTTCATACCTCCTGCCTATAACAGACACAAGAGCTGCTCCATTGCACCATATGTTGTCATTTATGTCAGTGTAAATGAAATGCAAGCAAATGTAAAATGCTATTGCTCTGGTCTGGTACTATTTTACAGTGATATAAATGACACCAATAACACTATGGAACTATTAAAATGTCACATTTCACCCCAAGAGGCAGTTGTGGTTCAGGAGCAGAGGAAGTGATTTGTGAATAATTTTGTGCATGTCTATTTAACTTGAAAAGTGCTTTGACATCCTTTTAGGGTAAAAAATGTAAACCAACAGTCGGTAAGCTGCTACCGATATTAGCAAAACAGAAGAAACCTCAGAAAACTCTGCTAACTCTTATCTAACAAGCCCATAGCAAGCAAGTAGAATGCTTTGTGGTGTGCTTGCTTCTGGTTCATCAGAGAGCCAATCAGAAATGTGACTACAGAGAGTTTGAATACTTTTCTGAGGTGTATTTCTAGAAAACCGAAGTCTACTCACAGGTTGACAGGAAAATTGAGCAATATGAACTTTGATCGAAAGACAGAAAAGCAGGCCAGTTCAACTCCATGCCCCTAATCATTGATTTGACAACATTGCTTTCCCCCTGCGCTTTCTAAAATTGCTGGTACTGGGTTTGCATTGTACTACAGCTTCCTGCTTGGTGTTAAGTCAAAAGTTAAATGGGATGTACAAATCAATAACCAACTAATAATCCTTTTATATCCTTATGCAGGACTGAGTGAATCTTGGCAAACTTTTCGGAGAAAACATTTACAAAACCCAACTGTGACATTTGAATGGGATTCACAAGTGTTTTTCATTCTTTTGCCATTGTCTGACATTACTGTGGCATTCCATAAGCATATCAGCAGAGTTTTGCAAAAATGCTCACCGAAACAATCCCAAGGTGTGAAAAACACTTCTCATTTATGGCCAACACACACAACAAAAACCTTACAGAAGGAAAAAATCCCTCCACTTCTACCTTGCTTGAGTAAAAGATTTTACACAGTTTTCATGTCATGCATGTATGACCCTAATCCTAGTAGAAGACAACAGAGTCCTGTGGCACTTTTAAAGACTAACAGATTTATTTATTGCATGAGCTTTCGTGGGAGAAAATCCCACTTTTTCTCCCACGAAAGCTCATGCAATAAATAAATCTGTTAGTCTTTAAAAGTGCCACAGGACTCTGTTGTCTTTTACAATAGACTACCACAGCTACCCCTTTGGAATTTACCTAGTAGAAGAGGCAGACTTGAAAATAAATTACTTACAGGGGTTTGTTTTTATTTAAAAAAAACCTCATCAAATATATTGAACTCTGCAGTAAGATTTCCACAGAAACATTATAGAATGCCTGAATGATTTTGAGTGAATAGTCTTACATCCTGAATGAACTCATTAACGCCATTCCAGGGAGAGTGCTCAAAATGTCAGATAGGAGGTGGAGCTCAGAATCCACAAATATAGCTGCAGTGCGTTCTATATTTAGCTGGATCAAAATAAGGAAATGCCTCAATCTATCAGTCTGCTAGTAGAGAAGAAGAGACATGCAACAAAGCAAACTTCACAATGTTTCAGGACTATTCATTGTAGACTGAGTTAGGCTGACTTCACTGAAGCACAGAGTGTGAAATTCTCCCCCACTGACTCCCATTGACTTCAGTTGGGCTGGTTGCACTCAGAGAGGAAGGAAGGGTGAAGAGAGCTTACACTCATTCTTTTGTTAAAAACAAGAGACGTCATTATGTTCCGGGGCCTATTGAAGGTGTCTGGTGCCCACGCCTAGATTTTCATCCCACCGCCTCACACCACCCCCTGCGCAGGAGAGGAGGGGTGTCCTGATGTCACCCTGCCAGCTGCCACAGGGATGGGGCTCTGTAACTGCGGGGGGGGGGGGAGGGCAGGAGGCTTCTGGGATGAAAAGGCAGACTTGGCTCTGCTGCCCTCACCCTGTGAGCAGTGCCCACCTCTCCCCCTGTAGCCTGGCACCGGTTCTGATGAGAAAACCTCCCCCACTGCCCCTCAGTGCATCCTGTGCCCCACCCCCTACACCTGAGAAGGGCTGGGCTGGACTGGGCCAAGCTGTACCCCCCCCATGCACACACGTACCCACAGTTCCAGCCTGATTGGGGCAGCCTCACCCCCATACCCCAGCTTTGCAGGAGAGTTGAGTCACCACCCCCCGAAGCCTGGCACCCTGGCCCCTCCACCCTCCACCTTGGCACCCCACTGATTATATTTTTGATTAGAGTAGTATGACTCCAGTGAAGTCAATAGGGTTGCACCAATGTAAATTAGAAGAAAATTTGATGCAGTAAATTATTTGTCCAATATGTCCACTTTATTGTAGTCTGAGGCATGAATTCTGAAAGGAAGATTGAAAAAGAGTCAGTTTGGCTTCTGTTGAGAAACAGCAAATGTTTTGGAAACACAGGGAGTACTGAGGGACTCAGTCTTCCTTCCAACTATCCAAACTATCTAGTAATGTCAAGATCAGAAAAATCAATACGATTGATGGCTGGATCAGCAGTGCTCAGATAAAAAGCTTCTTTCATGTGAAGAAAAAAGGATTTCTCATACTTAGGTTATTTCTGTTGTAGGATCAAATCCAGCTCCCATTGGCTATGTCTACACTGGCAAGTTAATTCAAATTCAGGAGGCTTAATTCGAACTAACTAAAGCCATGGTTACACTAGGCTTTAGTTAGTTCGAATTAAGGGCTTCCTTAATTCGAACTAATAAGTTTGAATAGGGTATTCGAACTAAGGGGTTAATTCAAACTAACTAATTTGAATTAACCAATGTGGCCATGTTAATTCGAACTAATTTCTTAGTTCAAATTAACCAGCCATTGAAATCAATGGGGATCACTAATTCGAACTAAGCAAGTGCTTGCTTAGTTCGAACTAACATTCCAGTGTGGCCACGCTAGTTCAAATTAAGCTAATTCGAACTAACTAAAATTAGTTTGAATTAGTCCGTTCAAACTAACTAATTCGAACTAATTTTAGCAAGTGTAGACATAGCCATTGACTTTTATGAGAGTTGAATCAGGCTCATGGCATCTGTCTCTATACTCCACTAACTCAGTATAAAGCAAAGGTAACAGCATTAGAGACAATGAAGTTACACCACTATACGAGTGAGAGAAGAATCAGGCCCATAAAGTGTTATTGGGTATTTTTATTATTATTTATTTGCACTAGTATGTAGAAAGACATTGTCCTTTTCAAGGAGTCTACTGGATTAGGTGCTCTGGATCCTAGAAAGGATCCTAAAAAGGAGATTAAATAAATTCGTCCGGGCTCCCATTGATTCAAAAAGTGACATGCTTAATTTCCCTTCACCTTCTTGGCACTTAGGGGAATAGCTACTTCTGTTTTTCATATTTGATTCTACTTCAGTTTACATTCTAGAAATGGACATAAGCAATAACATTCAAATATCAGCTTTCAAAGAATGTGAGCAAAAATATTTTGAATTTAGACCCATCTTACACAGCTAGAGAAAAGAGTCAGATTTCATGCAAACTTTACCATTTGTACTTCTATATGTAGGCGTCTGGCTTTAGATGTTGGATCTGAGCAGCTTACCCAAACCTGTTTTCTAATTCTCCTTTTCTCAGTGCAAAGTACTTCTGGACCCATGGTATGGCATTTACTATGCTTGTCTGTCTCACAGTTGGAAAGTAGCCAGCTCTTGGCTACAGCTAATGATAGATTGATTCCAGCTGTTGGCAAATAATGCTTTCCTATTAAATGTCACTGTCGTATTTTGTTTAGTTTTAAATTGAGAAACTGAGAGAGTTGTGAAAGCGTGGAAAATTTGCCTGATGAGAAAGTTCTCTGTATGGCTATCTCTTTCTATACAATCTCTCTGTATAAGAGAAGAACTAAGGAGTCAATGATCTGATCTAGAAACCAGACCCCGTTTAGCCTCAATTTGAGGGGAGAGCATGTCAAATCTGAGATCCAACCAAAATTCAGGGTTGGGTTTGAGAGTGCTGAAATCTTCAAAGCTGTTTTCTAGGAGATTTCAGTCTCAGATTATGATTGTAGAATCAGGTGATTTTATGCTCTTTTCTGTCATCTTGAACAGTAAATAGCTCACCAGATAAGCAGTTTTTGCAAGAATTTTTTCTAACTGGACCTGAAATACCATGATCATTGCTATTCTTAAAAGATTTCTACTGTATTGATTTGCATCCAAACAAGTTCCAGATATCACACTCATCATGAGTGTCTGTATTTGCAGCCATCCACTATATTTATATCTATCACTTAGTCCATTAATAGAAAGCCTTATTCTGAGCTCACACAGAAGATAACGGATTTACATTGGTGTAAATCCAATGTAAGAGAGATCATAATAGGCTCTGAATGTTTCATTAGCTTTATCAGATAAGACACACAGAACTTGCTTCCTTTTTTTCTCTCTCATTTTCTAAAGAATCCCCAAACCCTCCAAGTTTGTGTGAAGGTTCAAAGCTTGTCTTTCATCTTCAATACTCCTTTCCTTTTCTGACTCTGTTGTTTTCTAAACTAGCAAGCTTCATAACTAAAATTGATCATGGGCCCAACTCTGCAGCACCAGCATTTCTACTACCATATTGTTTTACAGTACGCTGAGTGGGTTAGCTGACACCAGGGCAAAATCATCTGAGCTCTTCCCACACTATAGCTTCCACCAGTGGAGCAGCTTTACTCACGAATTACAGCTCTGAGCTTTGCTAGTGTAGGCAGGGCCTTTCTGCTAACGGGAATATTTTAACATGACATTTCCTTAAAAACCCAAACAAACCACATGCTGCATTTACACACCCTCCTCCTAGCTGCAGAACAATATCTGCTTGGACCTATTTTGAGCTCCAGTAAAAACATATATTTAAAACCTGAACATGGACCTTTTTTGCCTTCCCTTTCCTAGCTGCAAATTCCTATCCTGCTTTCCTGTTTTGAGCCATGACTTCACCAATATATTTAAACCCACACATTATCATTTTTTCCCTTTACCAGCTGCCTGCTGAGCCCCACCCTGCTTCCCCATTCTGAGCCATGATTACACAATTACAATATTTGTTAAAAAAAAAATAGTCTTTTCCTTTGGCTTGCCCCAGCTGTAAATGTATGTCTCATTTTCCCCTAAAGCTGGGATTGGAACCGTGAGTGGTTCTTAGACACTGATGTGTCACAAAAAGGGTGATATGCTGGTTGTAACTGAAGAAGATCCCTCATCTCAGGTCTGGCAGATATATCACAACACTATGGCTACAAGGGCTATGATACAGGGTGGACTGAGACCTTGAACGCTTCCCAATAAGGCAACAAGGGCCAATAGATAAGATAAACAATACATGATGCTGTATCACTAAACTTTCTAAGCCAAATTCTCAGCTCTGCTAAGCCCCATCTGCATAACTCCAGTGGCACACCAGACACTTGAAGATGATTCAGTAGGGCAGCTGGAAATTCCTCTGGCATGGGTAAGTGGTATAAAGTTGGCTTAGCAGGTGTAACATCCTTTCCCAGCACTAACACCTGCAACTTGTTAGCTTAAGGCAAGCTATGTAGAGTTGTCCTGGGAAAGGAGGGGGAACGACCAGAGTTCTGGGTTCCAGAAATTCAGGCTGATGTAAAGGTTTCTAGGGGCCTGTCGTCAACCAGTGAAGCTCAGAGGAGCCCTAGGACTACTCTAATTTCTGTTGATGGGCTGAACTGGTCCTTTGGACTCTATGGCAAAGAGGCCTCCAATCTAAAATGCACCTGAGGATCTGACTCTGGGTTTATTGTTGTTATAATAATTAATAGAGCTTCTGAACTCCAGATGTGAACGACGGAAAGCCTTGGGAGAAGTGTTTAACAGGTGGATGTCTTTTGGTCAGGTCCTTAAAGTTGAAAGGTAGGTCAGGTCATGTTTTAGAGAATTTTGAAGTAAAAACTGACAGGCAATATCCTCTCTTTTTTTTTTTCTCATTTAATTTGGTTTGTGGGCTCCTTTAGGACATTCATCCTACAGTTTCTTTGTTGAGAAAAGCTTCTTCTTAACCCGATTCTATTAGGAACATAAACTTGCTATACTGAATCAGAGGTCCATCTCATCAGTAGTCCTGGCTCAATAAGTACCTATTGCTTCAGAGAAAGGTGTAAAAACCAAAGAAATAACAGATGATTATGAGCAACGGGGGGGGGGGGGGGAGAAATTTCTTCCTAACCACAAGCAGTTGGTTATAGCCTGAAGCATGTTCATTCTAGCTAGTGTAACTGGAGATGATATTATTAATACAGACGTCCAATGCCATACAAAATCCTACTGTTCTAGGCAGACATCACTGCAGCATAATACAGACCGATCACCCATTCCTAATTTTTTACAAAGACTAAATAACAAGGGCTATGTCTACACTTGAAATTTTAAGTCGACTTTAACTAAGTTATGTCGACTTAGTGAGTCTACACTTAAAATTAAAGTCGATTTAAAGGGGAACTTACAAAGTCGACCTAGAGCATCCACACTGGACGCCTCGGTCAACTTCTAGGGGCTAGGGGGACCTTGGGCAAGTCCACGGTGGCAGGGGGGGCACCCCTTGGGTACAATGGGGCAAAGGGGGGGACAGGGCATGTGGGCAGGGTGTGATGCTGTCTGGATTTAGGGAACCATTTATGATATTATTTTCTATTAATAACTCATAAATGTTATAATCCATAGGAATTATGTCATGTTTGGTATCAATAGAAAGGTAGTAATTTGCTGGGAATGATTATATAGTTTATGTCTAGGAATTGTATTTGTATTAGAAGTTAGGAATATGGTTGTTATATCTATACTTTAACTTGTGTGATTATGGGGAAACAACCCAGACAGGCTGTCTACAACCTTTGTGTCCTTAATGTTAAGGAAGCTCCCAGGTACAATGGGCCCAGGGAGAAACCTGATGAGCCATTAAGGACACAATGGTTGTAGAGAGCCTGTCTCGGGTGTTTCCTCAGAATCACACAAGCTGCTTAAGTCGACTTAAGAAAACTGTAGTGTAGACGCAGGGTAAATTAAGTCAACTTAAGCAAGCAACTTAAGACACAAGGAAACATAAAAACAATGATTGCTGTTGAATTACGTTTGTAGTGCATAAGGACAACTTGGAAGGTTACGTGTCTTTAGGGAATGTATTGACTTTGGCAGGCAGCTGTCAGTTAAGCTTCTCAGGGATAGATCCTCAGCTGCATTGAAATAAATGTTTTAAGTCAACTGACTTCAGTGTAACTATGGCAATTGATATCAGCTATAGTTTATATCTACCCCCTTAAGTTCTATTTTGTGCTCTAATGCTGACTCAAGTGGCCCATGTCGAGCCACTGTGCCTCAGTGACTCATCTGTACAATGGGTATATTTTTAGAGTACTTTGAGGTCCATGTTTGAAACATAGCAAAGGAGAGTAAATCATTATTTGTTACTTGCTGTAAGCTCATAACAACCTCTTCGGACTGAATCATAGAATCGATGTTACTTACAAGAGCCAGTCGACAGCAACAAGCAGACTGATGTCCTGAGTGGGGAGACCCACCGCGGTGAGGATGAGAAGCATGGTGACCAGTCCTGCACTGGGTATACTAGCAGCTCCAACACTTGCTAAGGTGGCTGTCAGACTGTAAAAATAAATACAACATTGGGTAGCGACAAGGAGGGCGTGACTTTCAGTGTGTATTCACCTGATCAAAAGAAAAGCTTGGTTTTCACTGATTTTTCCCAGAAAATACAGCGTTCCATAACTGCTAGGGATGGGATCAAGTCATGGCATTGAGGATTTTGTGCCTCGGCCAATTCCAATTTAAGACTGTTCAGAGCTGGACTGTTCAGACTACTATAAAACAAAGACAATTTGCAACATTCATACTGTCAGCCTGGTTTTGATTTTCAACCTCCTTCCCTACATTTCAGGGGTGTATGAGTCCAGGGCTTTTGCTCAGATCCACCTCCATGTTCTAACTGGAACTGCTGCAGTTTAGCGGCTGCAGGTTGAGTTTTCAGTGTGGTTCATTAATGTTAATTTATGTGTTTCCAGTTTATATTGTGCTATAGTGGGTTAGGGGAATTGGTTGTTATCAGTAGGGGGTGGGAAAAAGCCCATGTAACTTTCATGCACACACTCCAAATTCTGGAAGCTTATGGTAAACCAAATGCAGTTACAAAACAATCTTATTCTGGTTTGCAAAACCAAAATTCATCCAATTAGATTTTGTAAATCCAAAGCCATCCCTGCTTTTGCTCCACTTAGTATAATGTGAAAGTCAAGACCAGTGAATGTCTGTGCTCCAAATGCTGTGAGTCTGAAAAAGCTGGCTACAGCTTCAGAGAGACTGGGCATTCTTTTGCAGAACGGAAAATAAATTAGGCCATGAAAGAGCCAAGTAACAATAAAAAATATAAAAAGAATCTCCGTCTTTCTGAAATGCATCACGTAATTGACTACTAAATTTGTTTATCCAGGAAGATTTTAAGGTGCTTCCAGTAAAGGAAAGGGGAAATAAGTGCCTCCAGGGGTAAATGCTTGGCTACAGCCACAGTGTTAATGTGATGACACAGCATTTTCCCCCAGCTACCATTTCCAAGGCTATCATCTCCAAGGGGCAGGTAGCTTTGCCAACTTTGGTTGTTGGGTTAAAGCAGAAACACCCACAAGGACAGATATGAGGAGCAAATAGAGCTGCTCAAAGAAGAATTAGTAAGCCTGCCTGAGCCTGCAAGTAGCTCATTTGAACCTAGTTGGGTTTGGCAGACATAAGAGGACAACCTTCTAGTCATTTGCATTGACACAACAGGACATAGCAACACAAATATCATCCCATCACATTGCACTGGGGAAAGAGTCGGCAGTTTTCTCCTGGATAGCCCACAGGAGCACAGCTCTCTGTCAGTCTCATTCAGATCTCACACCTGCATACCACAAGAAGGATTCTGGGACTGCTAGCGGGTCATCTGCACCAGGGGTGCACTAATGGTGTGAGATCTGAATCAGGCATAGTAAATCAATTCTTTAACGTGGGAGCAGGAGGAATAATTCAAGTTCAAGTTCACACAACCTTGTGCCAACAAGTCCCAGATCTGAACTTCCTTTGGCAACAAATATTTTAGTAGCAACTCGTCTCAAAAAAGAATGTTCTTATTTCTAAAAGCTAAATTGTATTTATTTAAGATCCCGTTTTGCAGCCTATGACTTTGAAGGAAGTAGCTTAACCCCTTTAAAGCCCTTTTTCACTATTGTAAGTAACCTGCAGGAGGCAAAGAAATGGAAAATCTGCTGCTAATATAGTTGGGCAAGAAACACAACAGTAGGCACTCGAGTGCAGGAACTTTTTTATCCTGAAAAAGGGTTCGTTAAGAGGAAGGTGGGTGGATTAGAAGCACAAGGAAAAGGCAAACTTGGCAGCATTTATGTGTGGTTTGAATTGTTATGATTCAGAGTGTCAGGCTTGGTACATTTGTCATGTTTTCCATTTTAAATGAATTCAGCAGCAACAGTCATAACTTTGACATTTTCTTTTTTTAGCTCAACTATGACTTTAAATTGGATTGCAGTAAAACATGCCAAAATTATTCTTATGTGCCTTAAGTGTGTTTTCTTTTGAGTTTCCAAATAGTTCAGCTCAGTTCTATATGTTATGATTTGACATAACAGGGATATTTCTACTGTACTCCAGATTAATGTGCTCACTCTGAGACAGAATTTAAGGACAACAGTGTCCAGGCTATTTTGCTGTACTGATAGCTCGATGGTGTCTAACTCATTTCATATAGCAGGCCTGATCTGATACCCTGCCATTTGGAACAGTCAACATTCAATGAAAGTTATTAAAATAAAAAGAGATAAAGATAAACCATGTTGGTAATAACTTATTTTCATCCTATGACTTCTCTGAAGTTTCCTTTTCTTTGGCTTGCCTGATGAGGTACCTATTCTCCAGCCAGTTGGTAAGCTGTGTTGAATGTAGCTTCCCCACACCCAGACATGTTCTGCTGGATGTATACATCTCTAGTGCCTCTTGAACATGACCAAGTAGTCCTGCGCCTGTACATGAGATTGTGCTAGATTGCTTTGCCAGAGTCTTCTAGACTATGGGGGTATGATCTGTAGCAGGCACAAGAGTTTTCCTCTCTCTCTCTCTCTTTTCCCTATGTGAACCCTGCTGGAGCATACTAAATTTTCCTCAGTGAGCACTGTAATCCTGCTTGAAATGGTTGGCAGCCATGTGTGATGAGGTGTATTCCCCACACATTAAATTAGGCCAGGCAGACTCAATCAACTAGTTAACTGGCAAACAGGGGAGACATTTAAACTATAGGAAGTCATTAATTGGAATCTAGCTAATTTGGGAGGGAACAGGTGGGGTTTACATAAAGCCAAAAGACTAGCAATGGACAGGAGGCTGTCACTGTCCCTGGGGAAAGGTAAAATAAGAATCCTTGACTACGTCTACACTACAAAAAGTTAGGTCGACTTTGTTAAGTCAACCTAAAGTCGACCTTATTAGGTTGACTTAACAAAGTGGTTTCCTTGAACGGGGACTTAGGTTGACCTAATAAAGTGGACTTAAGCATCCACACTGCACTTAAGTCGACCTAAGAAGTCGACTTCAGGGTTAGGTTGACCTAATCTTTCATTAAGTTGAGTTAATGAATTTCTTAAGTTGACTTAATGAAAGCCTGGTTTGGACAGGGATTAAGTTAGGTTGACTTAAGCCTCCTTAAGTTGACCTAACTTGCAAGTGTAGACATAGCCCTTGACACCTAGTAGACTCTAGGAGAGAGGATCTGACCAGAATGAGTGGAAGCAAGGTAGGAAGTAGTTCAGAGGTAAGAGCAGCAAGGTTAGGGAAGCTGCAGACCTTGACTGGTTGATAAAGGGCCCTGGACTGGAACCCAAATTAGAGGATAGACTTGGGTTCCTCTACCAACTGTGGTATTGCTAGGAGCAGTGAATTAGCAGACTGTCTAAGTCACAGGGATAGGGCAGCAGGTGTGAAGACTGTTGAACACTGTTTGCCTGGAGATACTTGGAAAGTATATCTTGGAAGGGGAAACCACTTTGGCTATGTCTACACTGGCAATTTACGTCAACTTAAGGAGGTTTAAGTCGACTTAAATTAAGTCGTGTCCACGCTAGGCTTTCATTAAATCGACTTAAGAAATTCCTTAAGTCGACTTCATGAACGCTTAAGTCAGCTTAATAAGAACCACCTATTAGGTCAACGTAAGCCTGCTTAGGTCGACCTAACCCTTCTTTAGGTCGACCTAAGCCCAGTGTCCACTTTGTTACGTCGACCTAACCACCCTTAAATCCACTTTGTTAAGTCAACTTAATAAGGTCGATTTTAAGCAGACTTAAAGTTGACCTTATTAAGTTGACTTAACAAAGTCGACCTAACTTTTCCTAGTAGAGACATAGCCTTTGTGACCTGGCTGAAGGACAGTCATGAAGAGGAAGCAGCAGCTCCTGGAGTGAGAGAAGGGTTGCAGATAGAGAGTGATGGAGTGCAACTATTGAAAAGGGGTGTTGGCTGGGAAAAGCTAATCCCCAGAACAGCCAAGAAGAGGAGTTGCTGAGTGCTGAATAGAGTACCTTGTCTTTGTCCACCTTGTCCACCCTGCCTTTGCTCCATGAACTCAAGGCTACATCACTGTTTGTGCCACAGCACACTCATTGTGGGATGGGAAGCAAATATGCCTCTCTTCCCCCTCATTGTAGAGACTTCCCAGAGACAAACTTGTACTAGTACAAGTTTAAAAGTGCATGAGGGAAGTTCTAGCTTCTACTGGCGGATAGCAGCTCCCAAGGAATCCTTCTGCTGATCTAGGCTGTGCCAGAAGTTATTGCATATCTCTTCCTCATTATTGCCTGCTCAGTCTGAAAATGCCTTGCACCAAGGAAAAACACCCGAACCATATTCATATGAATACTTCTTATGGGACAGTCATTCCATATTGCTACACATATGGATTTTAGATAGTTAATGACCTACACATAGCTTGAAAAATATCTTGGCATCCAGTTAAATTTATACAGCTGGATAGATAAGACCATTGCCTTGCACACTGTGTTATCATTTACTACTCTGCAAAGTAAGTTTAAAATGCTACTAAACCAGAATGCACAAAGGATGACACACAGTGCAAGGCAGCGGAGAATCTCTGTGAAGTCCTATAGCTTGTGTTATACAGAAGGTCAGATTAGATTATCACAATGGTCTGTTCTGGTTATGAATCAGGGCCATAGCTATTTAATAGTCTCATCCATTCAACACCATAGTGAAAAGTCAAAATCTACACATTTCATTGTGTAAGAATCCATAGGCATTCAGAAGTTTAAGCCATCACTAAATTTTCATACTGTACAGTCCTCAAAAATCAGAGACACAGTTGTTTACAGAAACATCTAGAACCCACCTTACAGTTACTATCTGCCCACCATCCAATACAATTCCATTCATCTGTGCTATGAAGATGGCAGCAACTGCTTCATAAAGGGCAGTCCCATCCATGTTGATTGTTGCTCCAACAGGCAGGACGAATCTTGTTACACGCTTATCAATGCCCAAGTTTTCTTCAAGACAACGGAAAGTGACAGGTAATGTACCAGCACTAAAAGAATGAGCAAAGAAATGGAGCAGTTGGGATTATGTGATGCACAATACTCTTGCACGATGGAGCAAGACCAGAATGATTGCAATTTTGTTATGACCATTTCATGTCTCAACACCGATACATGCATTAAAGAAATCCAGTGAAAGATACTGAATTCTATACGACAAGCACTGTGCTTAATTCCTTCTTTGTAATACCTCATTTTTTTTCTGTTACATTGCCAGATTGTTTTTTGTTTTCAATCCTCCTGTAGCCATAAACCTTTTTTACAATCAAGACTTCAGGATTTTACAATCAAGATTTCGGGATTAACTGGAGGTGGAATTCTGTATCACCCAGGGGCTAGTTGATCTAATTCAATTTATGAATTATTTCTTGATTTTTTTTCAAAGCACTGAGCCCAAATAGCTCTATGCGATGGGAATTTAAACCAATATTGAAGCATCAAATCCTGCATCTCTTCAATCATGGATGTTTTCTTGGCAGAGAAACCAGTGCTGCTGTAATATAGAAGGGGGTTAGAGAAGGACACACACCCTGTTCACTCTCCATTCACAGAGCTTGGACAGCAAGGTTGGAGTTGAGGAACAGGTGCTTGCACGGATCTTCCTGACTGCTCTACTATAGTGAGCAAAGCGTGCTATTTCACCCATTGAGCCAGAGTA
The DNA here is from genome assembly GCA_007922175.1 of Pelusios castaneus. Lineage (NCBI taxonomy): Eukaryota > Metazoa > Chordata > Testudines > Pelomedusidae > Pelusios > Pelusios castaneus. The sequence continues at coordinate 16,758,329 of ML685785.1, read as the reverse complement.
GCCATGGCAGAATGGTTCCATAGCCACTCTTCGTCCAGTTAGTTGAAATTCCTTCCTCTGCTCATCCAATTCAGTCACATGTATTGATGCTTTCATTTTCAGTCTTTGACTCTAGTACAACCGTCCACTAAACTAACTTGGTTCCATCCCAACCAGAGTCAGCTCTGAAAAGTAAACGCTGATCTGGGGAAATTCCTATAGACCTCAGTTGCTCAGTATAAAAATGGCTGAAGCATGTCCATGCTATCTTGTTTTGCATAACCTCAGATGAGCTGATGGAAATTTCTAAAAGGTCATCCTGATTACAGTACTGATTCTAGTTTTGGTCTTCCTGTACCTTACAGAAATGCTAACTACTGCTTATAGCAAACAGAACAAAGGACTGAACTCACCAAAATATACTATAATAAATCTTTACTGCCCATTGCATAAATTCCCTTGCAACACAGCATTTAACATATTTATTAATCAATCCCCACAGTGACTCTGAGATAGGAAAATATAAATATCTCCGTTTTACAGAGAGTTATGCAAGTTACGCAAGTTATATTGTGCTACTCCACTTGAGGGGGTGGTTTTATTAATTTGATTTTCAAATCAACTGAGTATGTTTTAACTGATTGCTCAGACGATCCAGGAAAATGGACCTGACAGGGGTGACTTTGCCATAGTCATTGTAGACATGGCCTTAGAAAGGGAAAGCACAGTTCACTGACACACTATTGAACAAATAAGCTTCATTTTTTCCTACATACATAAATACCACAAAGGTGAAAGTGCGTGTATGACAGTGGTCTGGGACAGCTGTAGTTGACCCTCCCTGGTTTTGCCATTTACAATGACATGTTGCTTTATAACTTGGGGGACAAGCAAGCCATTTTCCCTCCTGGTTTTAATTTCTTTTTTTAGAATAGGTGAATTTTGTGCCTATGAACAATATCAGATTGATAGCTCTGGGGGGAAAAAAGTGCTTTTTATCATCTCTGGAAAAAATGCACAATAGGTAGAAGTAGTACAAGACTCCCCATCTTGTCCTAAAAGAGAACCTTCATCCTGGTGTGAGAAAGAATTTGGCTGCCCAAGAGCTTTGGCCCCTCTGTGAAGACTCCCAATGAAGATGGCAACTACAATTCCGTGATAGTGATTTTTTATAATGTGGATGCTTGTTCTCAGGCCAAATCCTTATCAACTACTGAATCATTTCAGACAGACCGCTTGAACAGCTCTCAAATGGTAAAGACATCCAGTCACTGCTGATTCACATTATATATGAACCCATGAGTGAGACTGGTTATAAAACAGATCTTTTTCCCCCCTGTGGAAAATTTTGATTGTTTTGGTAACAACTAAAATATTATGGCTAAGCCTTGACAAACCCTTTTGGTTGAAAACTGAACTTTTTGATTGAGAAATGTTGCCACAGTGCTGCATAGGGAGTGGTAGTTTGGGTGTCGTAGGTCCCCATTCTCCTCTATGGGTCGGGATCCCAGGCCAGATATCTCCCAAGAGGCACCACAGTCTGCTGTCTTGTTGAGCCACAGCAGTGCATCATAGGAATCATGGGCTGTGGTTCATCATGAGAGATGCAGTCTGGCTGTGGAATACTACCCCACAGAGAAAAAGGGATGCAAAACTTTTTAATTTAGTCAAAAATCCAATTTTTCTTTGAAAACTGAGCCCTAGCAAATAACACTAAATCCTATTACCAATCTTGAGTCATCAAGTCTCCAAATCCCTTTCCATTTAGTGATTTCCAGATCTGTGTTCTAGACGCAAGACAAAACAGTTCAGATCTTTATCCAAACCCCTTTAGTCTGCCAAATTTGGAAAGAGATGTAAAAACAAACTTTTTAATGAAATTTTGAGTAACTCCTTCCTTTTGACTATGCAGAATTTAGTTCCCAGTCCTAATTTGCAGAGAGCTCGCAGGTCTTTTTTGATGAGAAGAGACAGATTAAGTTCATATTAATATAGAGAGAATTTTATTTAGGGCAAAGTACAGAGACAAATCATGTGGATCTCTAGCTCTCAGACTGACTAAAACCATATTATGCTACTCCATATCATTGTTCAGGGTATCCTTAATACCAACTGGGAGGAAGCAGTCATTGGTGGAATGGCTGGTGACAGTATAGGATCTTCACTTACCTTTTGTATTCCTTACTTGAAACCTAGCATTGCAACTTCATTTAGAAGCAGCAGTGTGAATATTGTGACAAATGTGAGGCCTTGGAAGCGTGGCAATTTCAAAAAACTTGTATACTGAGATGTGCCATGTGTGAAGAGATAGTGAATAAAGGGGTTGGCATGAAGTGGCTGGTGGAGTCTCACTTTGATCCCCAAATTTACATGAAAATATAACCAAAAACAAAAATCCCTGCTGGAAGAATGAGAAGGACTGGCACTTGTCAGAGTCTACATGTGGAAGGCTGGTAACACCCAGCATTCTTAACATGATGCCGGATAATTTATTGTTTTAGGATATATTTCTCCTATATGCTTTTGCACTAAAATAAATGTACTTTTGTGAAAACTCATTGGTCTATGGTAAACACTGTCATAGCCCCTGGGTGAGGGTAGAACTGCAAGTTCTGGACTGAGACCCGACCTGCTGGTTAGTCTTTGTGAATTGAGGGGAACAGGAAGTCTAAATCCCTGGCCCGGAGAGAGGGAATGTGGGTACTCACCCCCAGAGAGGTGCTGCTGGAGGCCTGAAACATAAAGCAGCATGTTTGAGCAGACTGTAGAGGTGCAATTAGACCCAGACTTGTGATAAATTACAGATCTGTTTAATAATAACACTATAATAGCGCTTTTCAGCCACAGGTCTTGAAGTGCTTAACCAAGGTGGGTGAGCAGCATTAGTCCTGTTCTACAGGGGAAGAGACTTAAGCACATTCCCTAATTTGTAAACTTTTACACAGTGAGTTGGTGGTGGAGCAGGAACCAAAATCAGATCCCCTGATGCTCAGCCTGGGGCCACTATCCAGTAAGCAATACTGCTTCTCTATAGTCTACAGAGGGTGAGGTAAAGACTTTTTTTTCCCAAACAGATTAAGGTGATCAAAAGCTTTTTCCTGATTGGCATTAATGATAATATTTCCTAGTAAAGGTCAGAACTGCAGCTGCATAATATCTAAATGGCAGCTACTAATGCTGCTAAAATATAAATAAGATGGCATTTCACATGGAGTACCTGGAAGCTGTGCCTAGAGCTGTGATCCATGCCTGGAAAATGCCAGCAAGAAATGTGAAGGGGCTTTTCCTTGTTACCACAAAGTACAGTGCAGGCAAGAAGATCCCTCCATGGATGAGAAGACCCACAATCACTGTCACCATGTACATTCCAAGTTGCCTAGCAACCACTTCCAAGTCTTTGATTGCAATGATTTTCCCACAAATAAGGCAGGCAATGCCCAAAGGGGAGTACCTAGAAAAAAACAGAACAAACAGATGGAACTGATCTTTGCGGCATGAAGTCATAAAACCAGTGATCAAATGAATGTGGGACTTTGGAGAGAGGTCCAGGCTTCTAGGCTGAACACTTGGAGATGTGAAGAGGATAAAGAACTCCTGAATGAGGATGGTTTGGATGCCCTTCATGCCTCTGTTATATAGTATGAATAAAGCATATTCAGAGGAACCTGCCATAACTCCACAGGAAAAGGAATGCTACAATATTTTAAGGGCCATATTTTTAAGTTCTTAATTTCTATTCCATTTTTACCCACCACCATTGAATTCAATGTATTTGCAGAGTAAGGCTTTGGATTTATAGTAATACCCCATATGCAGGCAGTAACCATATTATATGTGCAAGTGTTTTGATTCTTTACTGACAAATACTGTAATATTTGTTTATAATATTTGACTGTTATATAGTATTTTCCATCAAATTCTGGTTTGAATTATTTGTTGCAGATAAAGGGTTTGATGACTCTAGTATTTTTTCCTGTGTAAGCCACTCCTGATTTCTGCAACTATCTGTGTTATACTCATGGAATTGTTTGGATAAGCATTTTTCAATCTATGAATTGTTCAGTATACTTTCATTACCTGTGGGTGTGATCGGTCACCTAAGTCACATGATATTACTTCTGTTCTTTCATTTTAAATATGAGTATAGCTAACCCATTTTGGTACGAAGAAATAATTTATACTTCTGATAAATGGTGAGAATGAGGAATGTCTTCTTCACATGTGATTGTGAGTTCATATAGGGTAACATTTACATCACCTCAGAAGTGTCAGCACGAAATTTAAACACCAGTTACATACATTTTTCCCCTTGTCTGGAAGGTCTAAATGAGACATAAATGTTGAATAGGTGTGGGCTGAGCTCCTCTGCATGGAGTGAGTTTAGTCCACAAAAAAGAGTCTTTCCAAAACATTCCTGCAAATAAATCCCATTTATTGAATCTTCACAAATACTAAGAGGTCCAGAACATGTCTGAGGCAGGGAGACTTTTCAAACTGTAATGAATGTTAACAAATGCTGGTTTGTGGTTGTGTTGCTTCTTTTATAATGTTCCTGCTATAAGAAGGCTGCTCTTGAAAACAAAAACAATAAAATGTCCCTCCTGAATAAAATTTGAAGGCCTAAATTTTCAAAAGAGTCTAGTGATTACAGGTGCCTAACTTGAGACCATTTGGAGAGATCTGAGTTTCAGAGATAGATGCCAAGGGCTTTCTGAAAATCATGCCTCTTTAAGGTTTCTCAGTTGTTGGTCCCTTTTGAAAATGTAAAGCCTAATAATTAAAACCATTTCACCAGTTGCCATGTAGTCTGTGTTTCCTGCAAGATTCACCAAGGATAATCCCTACAGAGGGATATACAGCATCATTACCTAGATACCCAACTTTATTTTATGTTCTTATGGCAACTGGATACTCACGATAGTCTCATAAATCATTGGAATTGGCAGTGGGGCAGGAGCTTCTTAACAGAAATAGCTGGATACTTTGTACCTTTGGCTAAAGGGAGGGCATCTATCTTCCCTGCAGCATTAGCTCTTTAAATATCCTGGGCAAAGATGAATAATGGGTGCTCAAGGCATCACTCAGTCTCCCTTTTTTAGAGCAAAGGAACACTGAATTCATTGATGAAAAACAAATGTTCTTCTAGTGGGTATGGCTGCTAGTTGTCATAACACTTAAGCCAACAGAAGGTTTACATCACTGATTAGACCAAAGTAAAAAGTTTTGCCTTGGATATGCTGCCAGCAGTGCTTACATGGAATATTGGTAAATTTGATCTCTTGGAGTATTTAAAGTTATACTCATTCCTTCTCTAGACATTAGAGAGCGGCAGCTTATAATAAATATTGCAGTCAAAACGGTCTTTGTCACAAAAACTACACTGTCCATTTGTAATGAGGAACCAGATTAAAAAACAGAGACACGATGCGACAATGAGGCTGTTGTTTTATCTCCCTTTCAGTTATCATTATACATCCTCACACAATTGAGCATCATATCTATGCAGTGCCTTCCACCTGAAACCACAAAGCACTAGCTACATTCCAGGAACTAATCATGCATAGCATCCCAATGATCTTAATTCATTTATAACCACATAGGGAGGTGTATTTTAGTGCTGTGACTAAAGGAAGTTCTATCTCCAGTGGCTCACGGGGAGCAGTGAGTTTTGTTACCTATGTTGCAGTGGTATGGCCTCACCTATCCTTTCATGTCACAGCTGCTGGTGGTCAGTGCATAGGGGAAATGGGACTAATCCTGACACAAACAAACAAATACACCACTTTGGGCCAATTAATTCTGCCAGAAACACTACTGTGCTCTCCCCTAGCATCCCCCACCACTGCTAGCCAAGGCATACCATTGTCCTGTGCTGGGTGGATGAGTGAAAGGGCTTTTGCTTCCTTTCTCCTTCTAATTCATTAGTGCAGGACCTACCAAAAGCAATAAGTTTTATGCCATATGCTGTGGAGCATGTTCTGTTCTGAAAGGCTAGCGTATATGACATGGCACTTGCTTATAAACAGCAAACGTGTGGGACAACTCTCATATGAATGATGTAAAAGAAAAAACAATCCTGCTCAAGAAATATAAGGCCTCCATCCCAAATAGCTAGAGTCACTCCATTGCTGGGACAGGGGAGAGAAACAGTTCTGAATGGACACACTACATGTTTTCCTAGTGAGATTCCCCAGTTCAGTTCATCTTACTCTGCTGGTTTTATAGGATACAGACTTTGCACACGGACTCATCAGAGGCTACGGAAGAAGACTTTTGTATGTTGACACAAATCATTGGAATCTCATTTTGGCAGAATGCATATTTTGGGCAAGCCAATTTTGCTGTAGAACACTGTAAATAGAGCATGTCTCTTGGTTCCTCTGTAATTATACCTCTGCCTACGGTTTATTATTACGCTAGACTCATAGGAGAAGCTTAGTGTTTATCTTTTGAAAGGATGTTTGGGTTTTTTTGTAGTGAATCTCTATTATAAATGTAACATTTTTACACTAATGCTAAAGGTCTTAAACCGGTGCCTACATGTCTTGAAACTCTGTAGACAAAAAAGGACAGCTTGTCTGTCATCTTCAGAGATGTTTCAAAATAGGCCTTAATTAACATCCCAACCCACCCCCAAAAGGAAACAATGTTATTCTAGTTCCAAAGGAGTAGCGTCTTAATCTAGTTCAGCAAAACAAAAGAGGAGTCTTGATGCACTTTTAAAGACTAACAAATTCATTTTTCGCATGAGCTTTCATGGGCAAAGTCCCACTTTGTCAGATGCCAGAATGGAGAAAACTTACATTGAAAAAGAACTTGCAGTGAAATGTAATCACGGGATTTATCTTTCACTCCCGTACTGTATCAGGTCAGATTACTTCAGCAAATCAAACAAGTTGTATAGATACAAACACAACATATCAGAAAGTGGTGAGGTTGAGAGAGGTGAGAATCATTGTTAGAAATGGAAAACAAAGGAGGTGTCCTGTGGTCCATTTAAAGTTTAATGTTTGTAATGGGTGAGCCAGTTCATACTTTCTTTGAGACCCAGGTTGATGACATCAGATTTGCATATGAATTCTTACTCTGAAGTCTTTCTTTATTGGTTGATAAACAAGGAGCCCTGTGGCACTCTTGTTGCACCAGCCTTTTCGTGGCTTAAAGGGATACCCAGTGAACTGAAATCCTTAGTTATATGGCTTACCAGTAAAGTTTAATGTGGCAAGTCTATGGGAGGATTTAGCTTATGTGGGTTTTTTTCTATCTTTGAAGTTATGACCTTTACTTACCACATGATCATAGTCACCAGTTTCATTACAATCTCATTCAGGATGTTGAAGAAATCCACCATCATCTTGGCCTGATCTCCCATCTTCCCCATGGCAATGCCAAAAGCAATGAAGAATCCTATCAGGCCTGTAGGAGGAATCACACCACAGAGAATCACCAGTTAGGAGGCATGTTTTTTTTGTCTAAGTGACTGCAGCTGTGTCAAAATAAAGTCTGCTTGCCAGGGCTATTCTGTTAATTCAGCCTTCCAACAACTACACTGTATTTCACAGCTGAAATTCTTTGTCACTTGTCAATGTGACCTGTCTCTAAACTTCCATAATGGAAACCAGGAAGTATTTATTTTTTACTAGCATCTGCATTCCATGGCATAAAGACTGATTTTCCTTATACCATTATATAGCACCTAGACGATGAATCAATCAAGAAAATATAATAATTAATAGTGAATATACAGTTTTTGATCTGATTCAGTTTCAAAGTAGGGGGCCTGAGGCTCATTTGCGTGGTCCCTTTACACTGGTCTTGTGGTGTAAAGAAGCCACAAAAGAGATGGACCTGTCCACTAAGAAATTCCTATAGCATAAGCATTCTGGATGCCATAGACACTGCAGAGGCCCCATGCGCTAAGTTTAGAGCAGCCTTGATGTGGTTCAACCCTGTTCAAGGTGCCAGCCTCAGAATACAGTGAGATGCAAAGATAGCTCCTCTTTTTTCTGCCTCTGCCCCCCTTCCCCAATTCTTGTAACTAGCTTGACCAAAATGAAGAATTGGGGGGGTTATTTTTCCCTGTTTTAAAATATGGAAATATATATTAAGGTGCTAATGCTGCTCCCGATGAAAGAAGAAAGGGGAGTTTTCTATTTAAATCCAATGCGAGAAGAAGAAGGCCCTATCATAATAAAACAAAAGACATTATAATTGTTTTAAGCATATGGAGGAGACTCTTGGGGTGTGTCTACATTTACAAGTTAGGTCGACTTAAGGAGGCTTAATTCGACCTAACTTACTCCCTGCCCACACTGTGCTTTTATTAAGTCGACTTAAGCTGTTCTTAAGCTCTTAAGGCCGGGGAGGTGGGGGGGGGGGACAAGGGAGCCCAGCATGGCTCCCTGGCAAAAGGGAGTCCCAGCTGGGGTGGTGGGTATTCCCTCGCCAATGGAGCCCCAGCGAGGGATTCCCTCCCCACTGGAGCCCCGGTGGCTCCCTTCTCCCTGGGACAAGCCACTCGTGGCTTCCCAGTCTCGGGAAGAGCCAGCCCTGCATGACTGTCTCTCTCCGGGGAAGCCACCTCTTCCTTCTGGCAGGGAACCGCAGCTCCCCTTGTCTGGGGAGCCGAGGCTCTCCCTCGACCTATCCAGTCAAATTCGAGAGTCTAGTATAGACGCTCTAAGTCAACTTAATAAGGTCTCCTTTAAGTCGACTTAATAAAGTCGACTTAACTTTCTGAATGTAGACATAGCCTTGGATATTAGAAAACCCAAATGAGAACCAGCTAAGTGACTGAGTAAGCTAAGGATTATTTGATAATGTACATATGCTATTTAGGATTAATGTGCTCCAATGCAAGACTTTGCTACCTGGCAACTTGCAGGGAACCAGAGGCAGTCTGAGTTTATTAATTAACACTGATAGAAAGTTCTGAAGTTCAGCTATCCTCAAGAGGTTGAACTGTGAGACATGATGAGAGTTCAACATTTACCTAATGTGTGAGTTCAGCTGGGAATTTCCTTTGTCAAAAACCCAAGTGAGTTTCAGTAGGATACAAAAAACAGGAGAAGAAAAGTGGGTTTAGATTCCAGAAATGACTAGTCTGGCTATCCAAAAATTCACTAGTTAGTATGAGAGTGTTGTATGGGAGTCTCACATGGGGAAATAAATGATGTGTGTCTGTGTTTGCTGTTGAGCATTGTAGGGATAAGCAGAAGACTTTGTGATGGACAGGTAGTGCATGCATTCACAGCCGTCCCTCATGAGCGACCCGACCGTGAACGGAAGCTGGGCTTCATGCCCAAAGCACCAGCTGGAGCCAGTCTCCCGTGGGAACCGGCTAAGGCCTGATATAAGGTGTTTTGCTTTTTTGTTTTTCAAGGCTGTCTGTTATGTATTCCTTATCTGTTTTCCAAAGCCATTTCGGCCTTAGGCCTGAGCGTATGAAGGAAAAGTAGGCTTAATCACCCCAACTTCTCCTGAAATGCTGTACGTTAGCATAGCCTCTGAGAACCAGCAGACTTCGCCATAGGATCATCGACCCGGCTACCTCCATAACCTAGGACCAAGATGCCTTGGGAACCTCCTCGGGGTCATCTGCAGCCATCAGGGGTCCCCGGCTGCTAAAGGGACATAAGCTGTCACCACCTATTACTTTGCTTTGCTTGCTTGGGGTTATTAACTCTGGCATTCAATAAAAATCATCCATCTTTTCAGTGGTCTTTGACTGTGTCTGGTAAATCCCCTTGGGGTACAGTTTGGGGGAACAAGCATGAAGGGATGTGTTATTGGATTTTCTTCTGCTTTAGCAATTTATTGGCCTGTCAGTACCTCTTGTTATAATGACCATTTCAGTGGGACATAATTTTCTCTAAAACCCTAGTATCAAATTAATGTCTCTCTCACATTATCCAGATTCTCTTTTTATGTATATAAATAAGTAAATACTAGTGACCTTGGAACCATTTTGCCCTGGAATGAGGTATAATATAAAGTGTAGATATGTGTTCAAAGAGCACAAATGTATGGCTAGGTTGTTATCTGGACTACACACGGGGAGTAAGAAGTAGTATGAACCTTTCTTAAACTCCCCTGTGGCTAATAGGACCACTTGTCTAAGTGAACAGGAGTATGTAGGTACAGCATGCCTGCTTCCTGTTTCTCTCCCTAGATGAGGTGAGCAGACAGATAGGGTAGAGAAAAGGGAGGACTTTATCTCCACCTCCATTTCCTGGCCAGAACAGCTGAGATGGCATAGTGGGGGAGATTTGTAAATTAGTGCTTTTAAAGGTTATCTGGAAATTACTCTCCCTTGCACAAAGAAGAAGCAGGGAGGGAATTGTGACTCAGAGGTATGTCAATGTCTCCAAGGAATTTTCCTTGACTGGTGCAGTTTACTTTTTTTGCCCCTTCCTCCCCCTCACTTAGAACAAAGTCATGATTTAGAATAACGTGCCCTATAAAGATTGCCCAGCAGAGTGAGTTTTTTTGTCTCTGTGGGGAGCTGTTTAATTCCCCATGTTCACCAGCTGTTCTGGCTTCCCCAATGAACAGGATATTTTGGGTATTCACAGAATCTAGCAATTTAATACTAATAAAAAGCCTTGATCATTTTCAGTCTTTGTACATGGTTACCAAATAGTGATAATTCTGATGGTTGATTCTGTGATGTGGACAAATGGCCAGTAGGAACAGGACTGAGACCATGAGTTTGTGTCACATATGCCAACCAACAACCAGTAAATGGCAGTGACTTTGGTGATATACTGTGTAGGTCACATTTGTTTTCCAGAACTGATCAGATCAACTGGACTACCCATTGACTGTTCACTGAAAAACAAGAGCTGATACGATATCAATATAAATTTTGATTGGAAAAAAGCTTTCCATACCTAAGACATTCATTCCATCCTTAAACTCAAGCCCCTTCTTAATGACCAGCTGGGCTTCTGGTGTTGCTTCGGTCATCGTCTCATTCATCATATCAAAGACAGAGTCAGTGACATTAAGTGGTTCTTCAATCTGTGGGGGCACCAGCACTTTCTTGGTGACAGTTTGGATCTGAAGGAGTTAAAGGATGGGATGTGAATGGAATCAGAATTGGATTTAATGCAAACGGGAGATCAGAGAATAAAATAATAATCTTTTTTCCCATTCCAAATAACCCTGGGAAGTGCTGTTTTTAAAGGATCAGACCATGTAGTCCCTCACCTCTAACCCCTCTTTCAAAAATAGGCTAGTTTATAATAGTTCCAAGTGTCATTAAGTCCTGGGATCCTATTCCAAAACAACAGCAAAATGAGAAAGGCCAACACCCACCTCTTCATTGTTAGTACATAACATCTTACATATATCTGCTTTCATCCAGAAGAATCACAAAAGCACTTCATGCTTTTTATGTTGTACATAGGGTTCTTCACTCTCCACCAAAATGCACTCCATTTGGACAAGGTCACAGCAACCATTTTGAGTTAGTTATACAAGTCCTTTTACCTAGCGGGGCACCTCCAAATGGTATCTACCATGGTTAGTTTAGTTCAAAAACATGTTTTGATATTTCTAACACATCTGTCATCATGTGATTGATTCCTTTCTAGATTGGTTCAAGGTTCCTGCCTATGAAAGTTCAAATAAAACTGGTATATACACAGAACTTACTGGTACAGTAATTAATGAATCTGAGAGCTGGATTGCAGAACCTGCCAGATACTTGTTGCTAGCACCACAATGGATAATCCAAAACATTCTTTCTGGTACCTGGAAAAGCATTTGCTATTTCTATATGCAGAGATGCAAGATCACATTAATGATAGCACTCCGAAAAAACCTTGGTGCACAACAGCTGGACAAGTTATTGTGAAATGAAAGTGTTAGGGATACAGAACCATTGGTGCATCATATCAAATCACACTTGTACCTGCAGCTTGTCAGGAGGGCTCATGTGGGATACATTGTGGATGATGCCCAGATTCAAACCCTTTACGTCTTATTTAACCCCTGTTTTAAAATGTGCCTCCTCTAAATCTAGAAAATAAAAATACTTAGATAGAAAAGAACACAGACAATATGCGAGAAATTCTTCGGCATCCCTGAATCCAGCCAACATTTGTTTTTTATCTGATTTGATTTTAATTGTGGTCATTTTATCATCTTGTAAGTTTTATGTGAGATTGATGTAATGTCAAGGCTTTGTAGAGCTAAAGAAATAAATAGGGGAGCTGATCCTGAGTAGGCACGATTCCCAATGGAGTTGGTGAAAGCTGAAGGTCTCCAGCATTTCTCAGGATCAGACCCATCATTACTAGTGATGATGAGCTGACCTCAAAGTTCAGGTTCACATAATCAACTTGAAAATAAAACTGCTTATCTGAACATTACATTTCTGCATTCTAGATCACACATTTAGGTGAAAAGGGAGACACTTTTTAGAGGTACATAAATTCATGAAATAAGCATGGGTGTATAGAGAAATACAGTGTTTCGTCACAGGAAAATGAGGTTTATAAATCATAACTTTTTTTGCTCCCAAAAATAATTCAAGAAGTTCACAACTCAACTAAGTTTAACTCTCCAAACAAGCTGCTTTTTGCATGCAATCTGAGTCCCTTTGCCATCATCTATCTGGCTGCCAGGGAAACTGGATGTTCACCCTCCCCCTTCCCCCTCCTCCCCCCCCCACACGGTGGAGCATCACAACTCAATGCACAGCCATTCACATTACAAAATCCTTCCTAAATATGTGGCTTAAGTGCTGCAAAAAGACTCCTTGCATTCCAGGACATCTGGAAATGTTGAATAGCCACTGATCTATTCCTGTTAACCATAGGAAGGAAAAGCAGTCTTTGAGGGCACCAACATCAGGTGAGGAGGGGAAAGGACTCCAGCCTTCCCCGTAACCAAGAGGGAAGGCAGCTATAGGCGAACTCTAGAAGCCAGAATGTGAGGGGTTAGTGCTGAATAGCAAAAGGGATCTGGCTTTATGGCAAAAGCTTTGGTGGAGTTTGTTCGGATAAAATATGGGAACACTAAAAAGCTCTCTTGGGCTCCCGACTGAAGCCCATTGAAGTCACTTCAAATGTGTCCATTGACTTCAGTAGACTTTGGATTGGGCCCATAAGGGGCAATGTTAAGAAAGTGTCAGTGCAACAGCTGAGCCATGGGTGACAAGATGAACTATGTATATCACTAGCCAATAATACTACGCCAACTGAACAAGACGGTCCAAAAGAAGTGCTGGCTATTAGCAGCTTAGTTCTCCCTCGTTCTCTTTCCCACTCATTCCCTGTCTCTACCTATGTATATTCAATCCATTTTCTACAGATCAAGGGTTGAATTCTCTTCCTCTCCATAATATAAGGAGGAGTGAAGGGGGGAAGACGGAACCTCGCTTATTTTATGAGAACATGTCTCAGTTTTTAAATGAAGCACTGTGGTATTTAGCCAGCCGTGGTCTGACCACATGACTTCTATTCCCAAAATGATCTGGGAATATTTTGAAAATAATCTTTTTAAATGCCAAGGACTCTGTATTTTTATGTGAGAGTGAAGGGAAGAAACAAAGCTCTCTGGAGCCTTTCAGTGACTTAGATCTGCCCCACTTACTCCTCACCCAAACCTCCCACCTGTAGCCACAGCTCCAATTAACATTCTATTTCAAGTAGTACAATTAAGAAACATCTAAGAACAGGTTTGGCAACAAATCTTGTTTGGTTTGACAAAAATAGGCTGTATGTTAAAACAATTTAACTTTAGGAAAAAGCAGGTTACAAGATAGTTGCTGACGGAATAACTGGGAAGCATATGTTCTTTGTAAACATTTCTTTTATCTCTTACTAACATTGAGTTAATTTAGTGCTGATGAAAAGTGATTAGAGGCTGAAGTGTTTAACTACAGATAAGTACAGAATAGGCAACAGCAGTGTAAATCTCCTCTTTCAGCCATTGACTCCATAAGATGCCTTAAATCTGACCTGGTAGAGCCCCCTATAGGCAGTTCAGCCATTTGGCTCCGTTGTCCATGTAGATCTTGGTCTTCAGACAGTGAACTTGCTGTATGTGACAGTAGGTTTTGTGATGTGGATACTTGCTCACTGGGAACTGCTCAGAAACTACCAATACATTTCACAGAGGGCATTGGACAACCCACACAACCGTCACTAGTACTGAGGCTGAATTCAAACTAGCAGCTGAGAAGTGAAAGGTTCCATGACCCATCATCCATCCAGCAACCAACATCTTTCTAGTGCATTAAATACTGTACATAAAAAACGAGGTGATTTTTAAAAGATTATATAATAGTGAACTGAAAAGACTGTTTTTTTAAAAATTGATTCAGAAATAAAAGTGTTCAAGAACTAAAATCAGTAACCAATTACTATGTAGAAAATAATTTACAACTATTTTATTTTACTTTCTTAATTTACCTGTCCCAAACTATTAGCACCCTCCGTAATGTAATACCATTCTCTAGGTGAAAGATAGAACTCTGAACAGCTATTTTGAAATGTACAAAGATTCTTTAAAATAATGTTGTGAGGAATAGGAATATTTACCTGTTGGAAGCATGCTTGGACTAGATTTTCAGGGAACAGATTCCGGATGAGATCCAAGAAAGCATCCAGACTCGACACTTCATCATTTTTCTTCCCTTCTCCCAGCTGCTTCTTTAGTTTTGGATTTCCAGGATGAATGGCTAAAACCAGAATCACACCTAGCACAGCAGCAATGATAGTAGTGGACATGTAGTAGACCATGGCTCTTGTGCCCAATCGGCCACTTGCTTTAGCATCCAATCCTGACAGTCCTGTGTTCAAAAAAAAAAAAAATCCAGTGGGACTAGTTATTACACAGTTCATCAAATTACCACAAACCATCTGGGGACTCTGCCTATAGTTTTTCCATTTTTAGTGACTATCTTAAGATGTTTTTCCTCCCTTAGGAATCCTTCACAATATAGGTGGTGCCCTGAAAATCTTCCAGTTTTCCTTCCATGTGAACCACTCCTGCTACCGGTGGAGAAATGGCTAAGACTGCATTCAACCAAATCCATAAATGAGGGGTGTTATTAAGAAACACTTATCATGTTCATTAGGGCTAAGCACACCTTGTAGTAAGAGCATGACATTGTCCTTCTGCCCTTATTTCCTGGAAGCCGGTAATTCCGAGGAAGATAACACAGCTTTGAGCAACCAATGCTTTCCAGACCTGTGCTTCCATTTCTGCTAGTCCCATGTTAGGATGTGGGTAAGATGATACATTAGGAAAATGGTGGCATTCAAGAGAGTAGCATGTTTGTTTGGAAATAAATTGGTTAGCAGTATCAACTATGGAAATCAATGTAGTTACACCAGAAATGGGCTTCACCCATGAAATAGGAATCAGGTATCATTAGTGGAAAAAGACTCACTGCATCACACTATTATTCTTCCCTTTTCATGAAAGATGAACCATGTAGTGTCTTTAGCTACCATTTTAAAGCATTTATTTCTACTAGATCTCACCTGTGATTAAACTGGATATAATTAAAGGTAGGATCAACATTTTTAACATCCTCATAAGGATATCTCCTGGGAAGGCTATTAACATGATGATGTCAGGGTCAATTGGAGTTGCCAGCCGAAGAAGACCCCCACACAATGCACCCATGATGACACCTGAAGGAAAAATCAAAAAGAAATAATGGACAAAGGAATCATAGAAGTGTAGGATTGCAAAGGACCTCAGTAGATCATCTAGTATAGTCCCTTCTCCTCAAGGCAGGACTACATAACTAGATCAGTCATGACAGGTGTATGTCTAATCTGTTCTTTAAAAACCTTTAATGATGGAGATTCCTCAAACTCCTTAGGCAATTCCTTCCAGTGCTTAACTACCCTGATAGTTAGGATTTTTCTACTAATGTCTTATCTAAGTCTCCCTTGCTGCAATTTAAGCCCATTGTTTCTTGTCCTATCCTCAGAGATTAACAAGAACAATTTTTTATGTCCACCTTGTAACAACTTTTTATGTACCTAAAAACTGTTATCGTGAGTCTTTTCTTCTCCAGACTAAACAAACCCATTTTTTTCCAATCTTCCCTCATAGGAAAGATGTTTTCTAGGCCTTTAATAATTTTTTGTTGCTCTCCTCTGGACTTTCTCCAATTTGTTCACATCTTTCCTGAAATGTGGTGCCTAGAACAGGATACAATGCTCCAGCTGGGGCCTTACCAACATGGAGTACAGTAGAAACCAGAATCTTTAATCAACACATAAAAGAACAATCTGGAAGAAAAATGGGTTTTGAATGATCCTACAACATTCTGTGCAGTGTTCTCTTTCATCTGACTACCCCATTGTATTCTGCCAATATTAATTAATCCTTACAGTACCCTGGGAGAGATTAGTATAATCAATGTGCAGATGGCTGAACTGAGGCACAGAGAGGTGAAGTGATTTACTCAAGGCTATACAGACAGTCAATAGAAGAGACAGGAATAGAACATATTCGTCCTGAGTACCACACCTCCACACCTTTTACCACTAGAACAGTGCCATTTCAAAACCACAATGGCACTAGTTTATTTTACTAAGTATATATTTTGCTTTGAATTCTCTTTTCCTAGATGACCTCATTAGGTCCTGCCCAGCCCTAATATTCTAATATTCTACGATTCCGACAGACGGATTGGCAAACAATTTCCCAGCTCAGGGAGAGATCTGATGAGAAAGTTAGCAAGACTTTGTGATGAATATACATTTGACATTTTGTTACCAATGCATTTAATAACATCCCTAAATTCTCTGATTGAATCGCTGTTACTATTCAGTTCACACACTCATGTCAGAGCAGAAAAGACATATCAGATTACTGCCTGCCAGAATTGCTCCCTACAGCAAAATGCAGTACAGTATGCCTTTTCATATATTCCAATCTGAAATAACTAAGGGAATGGGGCTGCCAGCATTTTTCTTAAGAGACTATTCCATAATCCCACACCTCTTACTATTAGATAACTTTTTCCAATATTCAGCTTAAACTTTTGATTGCTGAATTTCATCCCATTGTTCTTAGTCCCCTTAGATCACCCTGAACAATTCCTTTAATTAGTTATTACTATCATTTATTTGTACTGGAATAGTGTCTTGAAGGCCTAGTCATGGATTAGTACCCCATAAACACAGAACAAAAAGACAGTTCCTGCCCCAGACAGCTTATACTCTAAATACAGTGTTTACATCTTCACAAAACTTGAGTTTCCCTTTGCACGGTTACTGCATGTTTTCATCTCAGCTGTCTCTGTCTTTCTGATCTTTGCCCCAATGTACCATCTCAGTTGTAATAAGATACCACAAGAAGATCTGAACTGTGCTTTGAAACTCATTGGAATAACTTATGGTTCTTTGGTGATATTAGATTGGTTCAATGAGAAATAAACTTATTTTTATAATTGTTTGTGATCCTCTTAGGAAAGTGAACAAGGCATCTTTGATGGGCTGGTCCAAGCCAAAACTTCTTGTCCACACAAGCTCAGCTATGAGTAGATCGAAAGTTGTATACCTTTGTACTAAAGCCGCATCTGTTCATTCGAGCTATAGCAAAAAGGAACTGGATCTGGGAATTCATCCCATTAAAAAAAGGATTGGCTCTGGGGTCAGTGAATCACAAAAAGATGTTAGAGTGATCCATATTTGGAAGGTGCTAAGACCAGAAAGCACAGTTTCAAACTGGGTCACTAAAGCCAGTGTCTGTGGGAAGAGGGACATAGATGCTAAAGCTTGAGTCCTAGACAGGCTGACTGGAGGAAAGTGTAGAACTAGATATAAATGAACAGGTAAAGTCTTGGTTTTTTCCTTTTTTACCAGAGCCTGAATAAAGAGAATATCTCAATTTCCTTTACTGCTGGTGAAAGACATCACTTAAATCCTGTTATATCCACAAAGTACATGCAGCATGGACATCAGCTTTGGAGGACTCCCACATGTTGTACCATCAATGTGCATTTTCCCTGAACTAATGGGACCATGCTTATGGGTGAAAAGGGTAAATTCAGATTCCCTGGCCCATTCACTCCTTGGCTGCACAGCTGGGACTGCCTACAAGTTTGCCATTGCTGAACACAAGTACAGTCTGTGATATGAGCTGGACAAACGAAAAGAAGCATGAGATGTATACAAACCAGGCGTATCTTACCAAATACCGTAAGAGACAGGAGCAGGTTTTTTCTGAGTGATTGGCAGAACCGCACACACACATTCTTGGGCCTTGGCTCCACAGGGCTCAGGTGGCTTTCATGCATCCGCACTTCGACCTGCTTAGGCATATTGTTGGCACTAGAAGAAAAATGAATACCAGGTAAGCAGCTCTAGTACAAGGTGCCAGGAGTGGGAGAAGACAGTTCACCTTTAGATTTACCACTGTCACGTGTGTCTGGTGACTCTGATTCTGATAGCACAATATGGAATTTCCCTTCCCCTGCAGAGTTTGAGTTCCAAAAGGCACAACCAGTTCAGCTGAGATAATGGTTGGGTATTGTCAAGAATGCTCCATACAAACATGGCCAAATGCCCAGTTGTTACAGTGCTCTGGGATCCTCAAAGGCGAAGGAGGTTGGAGGCCTAAGCACTGTCTATGGTGCGCTGGGATGTGCAGTGCCTAAGCAGTGGGGCTCTGAGAGTGCAGGCCAGAACCAGGTGAATTACCACAAAGAGGAACATGCTGAGCAGTGGTCCTCACAATAGCAGTCGAAAGCTGCGGCAGCATGTGCTCCCTCTGGTATCTTCTGCAGAGAATGTGGGGCCCTGTATATCTGTCTAGGGGAAAGTTCTATACTAGCCAAACTGTCTCTGTGCTCAGAGAATGAGCAACAACATCCTGCCCAGTTTCCGAACAGATATGCTAGAGAGCATCCATGCAAGAAGAGGAAGAATGGTGACCTAAAATTATTCAAAGGGAAAAGCCAGAGCTATAGAGTATACAGAATATGCTTACATCATATGCAAAAGTTGCTGTGAGACAATGAGGTAGATCCCATTTCTGCTCTGGCCACTTGCACTGCCTGAGTGATGCTAAGTGCCTGGCTCCTTGGTATAAATCACCACTGGCCACTTTCCCTGGCTGAGTTAGATATCCCCTCTGGTATAAAGCTAATACAGTCTGCTTCTATACAGGTGCTCCCTCCTCCAGCACTGGAAAAGTATCAGGGAGGCAGGTGGAACACCAAAGTGGGGTGGAATCATGGTGGAGCAGAGAAATGCCACACCTATGTTCAACTGGTGCTAAGTCTCTTCCTCTCTCAACTAATTCCAAGTTAGGTGGCATCAAATCAGGAAGCTACAACTGGATCCCTTACAGCCCCTCAACTCTTCTGTGCTGAGCACAGTTCAGGCATGGAGAGAACTGAGCCCCAAATGCCTTTTATTTATCTAACATTTTAAAAAGCCATTCATTTATGCATTATGGCCCTCATTCTGCCACTCTTACTCACAGTGGCTATGTCTACACTTGTAATTTTAAGTCGACTTAGTGCGTCTACACTTAAAATTAAAGTCAACTTAAAGGGGAACTTACAAAGTCTCATAGACTCATAGACTTTAAGGTCAGAAGGGACCAGTACGATCATCTAGTCTGACCTCCTACAAAATGCAGGCCTCAAGACCTCACCCACCCACTCCAGCAATAGGCCACCAACCTATGACTGAGTTATTTACCTCCTTAAATCATGATTTAAGGACTTAAAGATACAGAGAATTCACCGGTAGGTGAACCATGCCCTGTGCTACAGAGGAAGGCGAAAAACCCCCAGAGCCTAGGCCAATCAGCCCTGGGGGAAAATTCCTTCCCCAAATATGGCGATCAGTTAAACCCTGAGCACGTGGGCAAGTCTCAACAGTCAGTTATCCAAGAAACAATTCGCTGTAATAACTCAGAACCCACCCCATGTACTCTCCCCTCTTAGGCCACTTGTAAATCCACCACACGTAGCCAAATATCAGTCAATTTCCAAAATAGGCTAATCATACCATCCCCTCCATAAATTTATCAAGCTCAGATTTGAAAGCAGTTATGGTTTTTGCCCCCACAACTCCCCTTGGAAGGTTATTCCAGAACTTTACACCTCTAATGGTTAGAAACCTGTGTCTAATTTCAAGCCTAAATTTCCTGATGGACAGTTTATAACCATTTGTTCTGGTGTCCACATTGGTGCTGTACTCAAATAATTTCTCTCCCTCCCTGATGTTAATCCCTCTGATGTATTTATAGAGAGCAATCATATCCCCCCTCAGCCTTCTTTTGGTTAAGCTAAACAAGCCAAGCTTCTTGAGTCTCCACTCATAAGGCAGGTTTTCCACTCCACAGACCATCCTTGTAGCCCTTCTCTGCACCTGTTCCAATTTGAATTCATCCTTTTTAAACATCGGGGACCAGAACTGCACACAATATTCCAGATGGGGTCTCACCAGTGCCTTGTACAGCAGCACTAACACCTTCCTGTCTCTACTTGAAATACCTCTCCTGATACATCCTAGAACCGCATTAGCTTTTTTCATGGCCACATCACATTGGCAGCTCATAGTCATTCTATGGTCAACCATTATGCCCAGATCCTTCTCCTCCCCAGTCCGTTCCAACTGATGCGACCCCAACTTATAGGAAAAATGCTTGTTGTTTGTTCCTAAATGCATGATCTTGCACTTCCCATTATTAAATTTCATCCTATTCCTGATACTCCAGTTTACAAGGTCATCCAGATCTTTCTGTATGGTAACCCGATCCTTCTCCATATCGGCAATACCTCCCAACTTGGTGTCATCCACAAACTTTATTAGCACATTCCCGCTTTTTGTGCCAAGGTCAGTAACAAAAAGGTTGAACAAGATCGGTCCTAAGACAGATCCCTAAGGGACTCCACTGGCAACCTCCCTCCAGCTTGACAGTTCACCCTTCAGTATGGCCCGCTGTAGTCTCCCTTTTAACCAGTTCCTTATCCACCTTACTATATTCATATTAATCCCCATCTTCTGTAACTTAACTAATAACTCCCTATGTGGAACTGTATCAAATGCTTTGCTGAAATCTAAGTAAATTAGGTCCACCACATTGCCTTTATCTAAAAAATATGTTATCCTTTCAAAAAAGGAGATCAATTTGGTCTGGCACGATCTCCCTTTTGTAAAGCCATGTTGTATTTTATCACAGTTACCATTATCCTCTATAGCCTTAAGTACTTTCTCCTTCAAAATTTTCTCCAAGACCTTGCATACTATTGAGGTCAAACTAACAGGCCGGTAGTTACCCGGATCATTTTTTTTCCCTTTCTTGAAAATAGGAACTACATTAGCGATTCTCCAGTCATATGATACAACCCCGAGTTTACAGATTCGTTAAAAATCCTCGTTAAAGGGCTGGCAATTTCATGAGCCAGTTCCTTTAGTATCCTCGGATGGAGATTGTCCAGGACCCCCGATTTAGTCACATCCAGCAGCTCAAGTTTGGCTTCTACCTCAGGTATGGTAATTTCCACATTCATGATCTCATTCCCATTAGCTTCCCTACCTCTATCCCCCAGCTCAACTTCACTCTCATTGAAAACAGATGCAAAGTACTTATTTAGACATTGAGCCATGCCTAGATTATCCTTGACCTCCACCCCGTCCTCAGTTTTTAGTGATCCCACTTCTTTTTTCTTTGTTTTTTTCCTATTTATATGGCTAAAGAACCTTTTACTATTGGTTTTAATTCCCTTCGCAAGGTCCAGCTCAGCTTGACTTTTTGCCTTTCTCACTCTCTCTCTACATGTTCTGACCTCCAAAAGGTAGCTTTCCTTGCTGATCTCTCCCCTTTTCCACTCCTTGTAGGCTCTGTGCTTCCTCCTAATCGCCTTTCTGAGATGCTTACACATCCAGCTTGGTCCACAGCTCTTGCCTATGAATTTTTTCCCTTTCCTCGGAATGTAGGCTTCGGATAGTTCATGCAACTTTGATTTGAAGTGATTCCAAGCCTCTTCTACATTTACATTCCTGAGTTCTTCTATCCAGTCCACTTCCCCAACTATTTCCCTTAATTTTCTAAAGTTAGCCTTTTTAAAGTCAAAGATCCTGGTCGCTGATTTATTTTTGTTTATCCTTCCAATTAGTTTGAACTGAATTAGCCGTAGGTCAACTTCTAGGGCCTTAGGGGGACCTAGGGCAGGTCCACGGGGGCAGAGGGGGCACCCCTTGCCCAATGCCATGGGGCTCAGCCTTTGCCCCATTGTACATAGGTACAATGGGGCAAAGGGGGGAAGGGACTCTGGCAGGGCATAGGGGCAGGGTGGGCAGGGCTCTGTCCTGCCTGGTGGGGGGACATGCCAGGATCCCCCTGTGCCCCCCCCAGCAGGGAGGGCATTGGTGTAGTCCTGGGGTAGCCCTAA
>ML685785.1:16671662-16735860 GCA_007922175.1 Pelusios castaneus | reverse complement strand
CAGGGAGGGCATTGGTGTAGTCTTGGGGTAGCCCTAAGTCGACCTAGGGCTACCCCACCTCTACACTGGCTTAAGTCGACTCTAGGAAGTCGACTTAAGCACTAAGTCGAATTTAAAGGAGGTTTAATAAAGTCGATTTTATTTTCCTTAAGTCAACTTTATTTTCCTTAAGTCGACTTAAGCAAGCTGCTTAAGTCGACCTAAGAAAACTGTAGTGTAGACGCAGGGTAAATTAAGTCGACTTAAGCAAGCTTAAGTCGACTTAATTTACAAATATAGACGCAGCCAGTGAGATGTACTTTACTTGCTGAGAAGCCCAATGAAATCAATAGACTTACTCATGCATTATGGTACTATTACTCAATATGAGGGCAAATCATCAGAGTCCACAATGGGTCAAATTCTACCTTTAGTTTGATTTGTGTCTCTGCCATTGATCTCCATGGAAGTTCCATACGTTGATGTGAGATCAGAATTTGTGTCACTCCAGGAGGCCAAATCTCATTTGCAAGGTAGAAGTGGAGCCACAGAAATGATCTATTCTAGTCTGTTAGTCACCAATCCACATCAATGCAAATGCTACAGTTCACAGAAAGAACAGATGTTCAGTTTCCAAATAAGTGGAACTAGATTACAAAAGCTGAGCACTGCACTTGATCTTCTCACATTTTACATCATCTGCGTTTTGTACAGAGAGATGGTATACTAAATGCTGCACATTGGAGCAATATTTTCTCTCTTTTGACCTGTGGCTAAATGTCTCACTGGTAACAGCAATGTTAAAAATTCAAATGCTTAAATCATTATCCTTTGAGGCCCTATTTTACTACATGCTGCTAGTAATCCAGCACGACTAAGGTCTTAGATACATGTCAGATTGGTTATAGTCATTACTTTCTTTTCGATTTCCCTGTCTCTACCCTTCCTACTAGGCATCTTATGATGTTCTCGACTGGCAGATTTTTGCTTTTAACAGACATTTACAGCTAAAAACTTTAGCAATGATTGTTCTGCCTTATAAAAGACATACTGGTTAACATTTTCAGAGACTATGTATGCTGCAGTCACACTTTTCACTCTCTAAGACTTAATATATGTAACACTTTTTTTTCTTCCTTCCCCTCCCCCCCCCCCGAATGCATTGCAAAGACCGTCAGTGAAGCAAAGGATGCCAAAAAGGCTTGATCTTCCTGGCTGCTGAGAACTCCTCAGAGGTGCTGAGTGTCCTCAGATTTGCAATAATGTAGTATATCTTTTCTTTTTTGACCTTGCCTAAAGTTTCCTGTCAACTTATCTTCAAGCTTGCACAGGAATATATGGTAAGTAAAACTGGGTTTTGGGTGTATATATGTCTAAATGAGTCACACATTCCAGTTGGAGGAGCAGTTGAAATTAGAGATGGACCCTACTTGCAAAGATTGGATCTAAATTTTGTCAGGATGTTCACACTTGGAGTTTTGGTTCAAGCCCTTTTCTAGCTAAAATTAGTGACATTCATGAGTATCAGCAATTTGCAAACTCTGATGCACCTTCTTTCTATTAGTTTCTCTCAGGCAATTCTGGCACACCATCCCCTGAAGACCAAGAGGTTAGTGCAGGAATAGGAGGTAATGGCCTTCTTCCTAGTACAGAACAGAATGAATGCCCCAGCATGGGGATACAGGATACCATATGAAATTTTTAAAGAGACTTGAAACTGAGACAAACTACCTATGGTCAACAAGACCCTTCATACCACTTTGCATGAGCGTAGAGATGGTAGGATCAATCTCATCACTAAATTCCTATTCAGGTGTTTATTATTATAAATATCCGCACTTAGCACCTATACAGCACTTTTATGTCAAAATACTTTACAGAGGAAAAGAGTCACTCTGCCCTGCCTGTTTTCTCCTCTTGTATTTGGGCAGGATATCCTTCACTATGCTTTGAAGACTGTCACGCAAGTTTGCAAGCAGAGGCTTGTTGCTATGTTTCCATCTCCGTGGTAGTTTCATTTCAGTGGGTAAATGACTCTTTTATAAAAGAAGAGACTGAAGAGCACTTGGAGATCCATATAGATCATGCCCTTAATTCAGAAGGAATCTATTCTTATTGTAATTCCTTGGCAAATGTTTCCAGAATACCTAGAATTGAGGTCATCCCAAGTAACCCATCTATCATTCACCTGCTGAAACTGATAAGCAGTGCACAGAACTATTTGCAAAAAAATAAGTATATGACACAAAAAATATGAAAGACACATTTTTTCAAAAAAAATTTAGTGACTTTTTCATTATTTGATAATATTTTTTGTTTTGTAGGGTGGGGAAACCATTTTCCTTTATCTTTCCAAGTAAGAAAAAGGAAGACAATAATTAAAAAGAGAGGGGAAGTAGGATTTTTTCCCAACAAAAATGAAATCTTTCAAAAAATTATACCAACTTTTTTTTTGATGTTCCATCAAAAAACGGGGAAATTTCATGCAACATTCCAATTTCATTGACCTGCTCTAATAATAAGAAGCACCAATCTGAAAAGGTCCATACTTTCCCATACAAGAGACTGACCGTAAAGGTTCAATCGAGCCTTAAGCTAAAAATTTGCTTTGGGTTCTTTCTTTCTTGAAGCTAAACATTGTTGTAAATCCTGTTAAAAACCTTTTTAAAAGGAGACTTAGTAAGCATCTGAAAAAACAGCTTGCAGTCCTATAAATCAAAGAGAGAGCCTAAAATTCTACTATATGTCATTCTAACTTTAGCAGCATGACTTTATAATGGAGCCCAGCACCCTAAAATAAATGCATTACTTAAAGAGCTGTAAGCTTTTGCTTTGAATAGGATCATCATGAATTTATGCAACGGTTCATATTTTTTGCATCCTAATGACATACTTTTTTTAGAGTTTCAATTTTAGACTTTCTGCTATGAACTTACATTAAAAAAGACCATTAACTGCCATATATCTGATTTTAAGATGCTTTGCTTTCCTGTACACTGCAGCCTTTTGTTGTTTGATGCTGTGGTACTGCTCATCCTAACAGTGATATGACCCAGGGAAGCCTAATATGCAGTAATATGACATCTTAGAAAAGCGCATTCAAAAGACTGTTTGTTCTGTTTGATTTTAAATGCTATGTATGTTTCCCACAGTATATAAATGATAAACACCAGTAATTCACCTATATATCTATCTAAGATTGTGCTAATCACTCCAGGATATAAGCACTGAACAGGCAAATTTCATGTCAATAATGGATTTTTAATAAATATAATATAATATAATATTCAAATAAAAGTTAAAATCCTGTATCTGAGAAGGGAGTCTCCCACTAAAGATTTCTTCTGGGAGAGAAAGTGGGGTGTTCTAGCATTTGAGGGCCCTTTCCCGAAGTGCTTAGAAAGGCACAGCTATCAAAATCCTGTGCAAAATATGTTTATAGGGATATACAGCAGGTCAAAAAAATTCTGAACAAACATTTTTCTATTAGAAAATATTGATTTGCTAAAAATCAAACTGCTTCCTGGAAACATGTTTGGTTTTGTCAACATATGTTATAGGAAATGAAATATTTTGATAAGATTGAAATATTTTGTTTTGATTTAACATTTCAATTTGTATGTTATATTATATTATATTAAAATTGAGAAAATAAAATCAATCAAAATATTTGAAATGGTGAAAAATATTTTGGAATAATTTATCTTGTGATAAATTCTGAAATTTTGACTTTTTGTCCCTATTTGAGACAAAACCTAATTTCAAAATCTCATTATTTCCTATGGGTGGAAATTCTATTTTTTGTCCAGCTCTAATATATAAGAAGAGATGGACCCAAATCCTAAACCCAGGTGCAGATACTTTCAAGCTATGAAAAAGTCAGGAAAGAAATGTGAATTTTGCAGCTTAGGCCCACCTGTTGTCTCCAAAGTAGAGCTAGTGGGTGAGAGGGAGATAGTACAAGATGATTGGAGTGTTTATTCTAGAATGAAACACTACTAATGAGCTCTAGGTGGAATCTGTGAATCAGCAAGTATTGTGATTCAGGGTGTATTTACACTGCAATAAAACACCCAGAGGCTGGCCCTTGGCAGCTGCTTCAGGCTGGTGGGACTTGGTCTACAGAGTTATGAAATTGCAGTGTAGACATTCAGGGTCCCAGACCCCCCAGCTCCAGCCTGAGCCCAGATATCTACATTGTAATTTTATAGTGCTCACAGTCAAAGCCCTGCGAGCCTAAATCAGCTGACATGGGCCAGCAGCGAGTGTTTTATTGCAGTCTAGAGACACCCACAGTGACTGCATAGAATTTCTTTTTGCAATGCAGTCATTCATGTGTGTGTGAATTATTACCCATAGTTAAATAAGTCCTGTTTCCACTCTGTTGAGTTTCCATTTCCGAGCTTCTTATTGACACTGCAATAGCTTTCTTAACTGTTTGGCTGAAACCCATGACTAGTTTTGCTGACTGATTTAGAGTGGGATGGAGCCCAGTGTCCACCCCATTGGAGTGTCATGTGCTCTGCTCCTAGAAGAGAGGGAAGTGAGCAGTGCCTCTGTTTCTGTGAAGGCAGGAGACTTGATTTCCATGTGCACTAAGGGTATGTCTACACTGTAATCAGAGAGGTGACTGCAGCATGCATAGACATACCTGATCTAGCTATGATCTGGCTATCTTGGATAACAATAGCAGTGAAGTCTTGGCAACACAGTAAAATACACAGTAAAAAGAGGACTGTATTTAATGCAGGTAAATGTGTCTATTTAGCTTAGGTAAATTGCAAATTTTAAACTGCAGTTTGTTTTATTTCTGGGTCTCAAGCATAACTATACTAGAGCACAAATGGTAGCTCGCTACCCCCTATGGAAGGCTTCTATTTGCTCTCACTTTCAAGTGTCTCTTTCCTAATTGCATTTACGTTAATGTGGATAAATTTAAAACTAGGGAAAACCTGCTTTTCCTGAGTCATCAAGCCATTATCAGCCCCATAAGTTAAGTGCTAACAAATAGCATGTTGCTGAGAGGGACAATTACCCACTTCCCCAGTCACAGAGAATGAACACAGGTGTTCAGTTACTCAAAGGTATGTATGTGCCTTACTCCCAAGGATCTGGGACAACATCTCAGAGTGTTCATTCAGAGATGGCAGTAACCTGGAGTGGAGGCACATGGAGAAGAGTAAATTACAATGTAATTGAAGGTCATAAACAAAGATTTGTGATGGAGCAAGTGAAGCCAGATTCTGAGGGCTGAGCAAATTAGCAGGGGCTGTGTTTAATGTGCAGTGCTTGTTCACCTGGGTCAAGCAACCAATCAAATATAAAAGTCAACACTGGGTGAGCATGACTGGCAACAGAAAAAAAAAATCAGTCTCATTGAAGAGCTGCACTGAGTGACTTTTTGGGGTATCTGAGAGTTTTAAGGGAAACTTAAAGCTTTTCAATAGTATGAATTATTACTTTAAAATAGTGAAGGTTAGAAAGAGCACAAGTGTCAACAGAACTTAGTGGGAGAATTGGTTATAATGTGTTTAAAGCCTGTAGTGTAGGTTTTGCTTAAGGACCTTACTAAAACATTGGCATCTCTGGAAAGTAAGCTAGCAAAGAATATAGTTTACTAATTTTGTAGCAGTTGTTGCTTCAATCGGCAGGCTGTTACATTTATTCTCTAGAAGCCATTTGTGGGGGCTTGGTATAGGCTGTTGGAATAAACTAAAGCAGCTGTCAGGTTACATGATGATTACCACATTCACTGACTTGTGAAGTTGTCCAATGATCTAAGTGCCATCCTTCAATCTCAGCCCAGTTCAGGCCCCTTCTTGCTTAAAAACAAGCCTAGGAGACATTTGCTTCAACCCCAATGCTTTTATTGGCAAAACAAGCCATGTGAGATCCATGAAAATTTTCCAATATGTCACTAGCTGTGAGGAGTGAACTTAATGCATGCTTCTGCTCTGAAAAATTACTTTAAAAATGGCATGGGGGGGAGGGTCTGTGTCTACTAGATCTTAGTGATTCTGGGCCAAATTTGATCATTCTGACCACCAGTGGAGTTGCACCAGTGTTACTGAGGGCTTACTTTGGCCTGGATGATAATTAATAGTGGTACTAAGGTTCTTTCCCACTCATCCATTTCTTAGCTCACAAATCCCATGTGAATGATGAGGGATCCAAAAGCCAGAGAGAGAGAGATTTGTGGAACAGTGACTAAGAAAAAGGTGACTTTGCTTTCAAGGGGGTGAGAGGAGCTGGCCAATTTCCATGACCAATGAGACTCCATGACTAAGAAATTAGGGTTCAAGCACTAGAAAACCTGTTTAGGGGGTACTCCACTCTGTACCTAGAAAAAAATCCCAGAGCGTTTCAATGCATTGCGATGGGGCAGCTACAGTTCAGCTCCTACAAAGAGATGTTCTGTTGCCAGGTGTAATTTTACTATCAAGGGTATATATCAGTGTCCTGTGTATATCTTACTTTAGCTAAGTTTTTCATGACTTTATGGTTTTGGAAAATCCATGCAACTCCATGATCCTTGCAGGGGATACTTAGCTGCAGAAATGCTATTGTCTGTGAAATCTATGCTGGATTTGACAGTTGGCCAGTTATCAAGAAGTGGATTATATACTGTTAAAGCACAGGGGTCAGGTTTAAGCCATATGTCTCTTTGCAAGTATCAAAAAAATAAATAAATAAAAACCACCCCCCAAAACAAAAGCAGAAGATCAGCATTAGTCTGCATTAAAGGATTTTTAAACCCTCCTATGCCTTCACTAAAGACCTTGATTGAATTGCAACCTTATTATGTATGTTACTCCTTGTTATGTTTACAATAAGAAACTATAAATCATGGTCCAGATACACTTAAATGACTTAACCCAGGGTTGGATTTGGGCCAGATGATGGCATTACTAGTGGCATGTTTTGAAAGATGACTTGCTTTTCATACTGGGAAGAAGCCCTGCTCTCTTTGGCTTGGTTTAGTACCTTGCTCTTCTTGATTTAATCTTTATCAGTCCAATGTTCCACATTTAAAGCAGCTAATCTGCAGCATGCACAATGCACATGGGTGTTTCCAAGTGAAAGTGCAATCATTTCCAAATGGAATTGCTACATCTGATCACTCATCTTTTGTTTCCTGTTGTTCCCCAGAGAAAAATTAAAAACTTATTTGCAACAATGACTTGCATAATCCACTAGAGTTGGCAAAGTTTGAAATGAAATCCTCTTTGTTTGTTTTTTTAAACCCTGGTTAAAATTGGCAGGACATTTCTGATGAGCAAATACTTTCTTTAACAGGTTCTTCAGCTTTTGAACCTGTCTGGGAGAGCTTTGAACACAGTTGATAAAAGGATTTTAAGAGGAACACTTTGTAAAGGAACAGAGAAAAAAAGGATACTTTATATGATTACTTGTTGATTAGAATGGCCTGGCTGGATTTGCCTAGAAAATAGAGCATGTTTGGGTAGAATTTGGGGAGCAGTTTATGGGTATGTCTTTAGAAGTTCTCAGAGCTCAGTGAGAAAAAAAGGAAGATGGTAAGAAATTGCAGAAAGCTGGGAAGCATGCTATGAATTATTCTAACCACTGGATTAGTACCAATAACCTGGCACCCCACGGAGCATGGCTCACTAATGTCACACCACTGATTCTTGTTAGTTTCTGGGCAATAATGAATATGCTGGAGTCACTTTTTGTGCTTGTGCTGTAAAGCCATAAAGGAGCTGTTAATGGCATCTTTTAAGGGTTTGTGTGTGTAAGATTCTGGCAGGACAAACCTTGGTAGAAGTGAACATTTTGTAGGGTTAGTTCCAGATAAACAAAACCCAAATACCTAAGGACTTTACTATACTGAGCATTTGCAATATGAAATTTGCTTGTTGTAGAACCACTTGAGAACTGATGCATCCATTTTGTATCTGCAAACTGTGGCCAGTTCCTAGAGTGGAATTAAGTAACAAATGAAATATACTGTACACTCTAGTCTTTGTAATATGGGGTTTCTGTGGTATGAATTAAAGGTGCTTTAATCTCCATCTCTTTTAAGAAACAAACGAGTTGTATTATATTTCAAACCAGTAGACAATGGCAAAGCTCCCATTGACTTTAATGGCCCAGGATAAGGGCCCTCCTGATTAACCAAGTAATTAGATGAACTTACAAAGGCACATATACAGATGAGGGATCTATGCTGTTATCTGCCACCACAACAGAGTCTTCACTGGTGATCAATGATATATCTTGTGGGCCTGTCTTCAGATTTCCATCTGCTGAGGATCTCACCCTATGTAATTATTAAAATGTAATGGTGATATATATGTGTGAAACTCTAGGGATGCCCTGCTATATCATCTTTGCACTTCATGTTCCTGAACCTCTTGCCAAAATAAGCTAATATAGGAAAATCTGGTATAATACTGTAATGATTTGCTCTGAACTCCAGATCCCAAAGCGACTCTCAGTTCTGCTTTTTGTGAGCAAGAAAGGTATGAAATAGCCACAGGAAAGATGTTTCTATATCTCATACATATCAGAATACAACAGCAAACTGTATTTTAAACCATGCTATGCAATAAATCGCAATAAAGCTCAGGAGATGTTTTATTTAGCAGTGCATGTGTAGCGCTCCCCTTTTACTGACAGATTTTTTATGAGACTCATAGGCTATGTCTACACTAGAAAAAGTTAGGTCGACTTTGTTAAGTCGACTTACTAAGGTCTACTTTAAGGCGACTTGAAGTCAACCTTATTAAGTCGACTTAACAAAGTGGACTAAGTCGACTTAACTTGAAGTCGACTTAGTCGACTTTAAGTCAACCTAGCCACCCTTAAGTCGACTTTATTAAGTCAACTTAAGGGTGGTTAGGTTGACCTAATAAAGTCGACTTAAGGGTTACTCCATGTCCACACCATCCATAAGTAGACTTAAGGCTTAAGTCAACTTAATGGGTGGTTCTTATTAAGTCGACTTAAGCTTTCATTAAGTCGACTTAAGGAATTTCTTAAGTCGACTTAATGAAAGACTGGTGTGGACAGGGAGTAATTTAGGATGACTTAAGCCTCCTTAAATTGACCTAAATTGCCAGTGTAGACATAGCCATAGACTTTAAGGTCAGAAGGGACCGGTGTGATCATCTAGTCTGACCTCCTACACAATGCAGGCCACAAAACCTCACCCATCCACTCATGTAATAAGCCTCTAACCTATGACTGAGTTACTAAGACTTTTAAGAAACAGAGAATCCACCAGCAAGTGAGCCATTCCCCATGCTATAGAGGAAAGCAAAAAAAAAAAAAACCCCAGAGCCCTAACCAATCTGCCCTGGGGGAAAATTTCCTCCCAACCCCAAATAATGCAATCAGTTAAACCCTGAGCATGTGGGCAAGTCTCACCAGCCAGTCACCCAAGAAAGAATTCTCTGTAATAACTCAGAACCCACCCCATCTACCCTCTTTTCTTAGGCCACTGGCATATCTACCACCAGTAGTCAAACTAGACTGTCCCATTATACCATCCTCTC
This sequence comes from Pelusios castaneus, assembly GCA_007922175.1. Lineage (NCBI taxonomy): Eukaryota > Metazoa > Chordata > Testudines > Pelomedusidae > Pelusios > Pelusios castaneus. The sequence continues at coordinate 16,726,363 of ML685785.1, read as the reverse complement.
TATAAATTTTTCAAACTCAGTTTTAAAGGGAGTTATATTTTTTGCCCCCACAGCTTCCCTTGGAATGCTATTCCAGAACTTTAGTCGTCTTATGGTTAGAAACCTGCGTCTAATTTCAAGCCTATATTTCCTGATGGACAGTTTGTAACCATTTGTTCTTGTGTCCACATTGATGCTATACTCAAATAATTCCTCTCCCTCCCTGGTATTTATCCCTCTGATATACTGATCTCCCCTCAACCTTCTTTTGGTTAGGCTAAACAAGCCAAGCTCTTTAAATCTCCTCTCATAAGGCAGGTTTTCCATTCCACGGATCATCCTTGTAGCCCTTCTCTGCACCTGTTCCAGTTTGAATTCATCTTTTTTAAACATGGGGGACCAGGACTGCATCCAATATACACAAGTGAGATCTCACCAGGGCCTTGTATAACAGCACTAATACCTCCCTATCTCTACTCGAAATACCTCTTCTGACGTATCGTAGGACTGCTTTTTTCACAGCCACATCACATTGACAGTTCATAGTCATCCTGTGATCAACCAGTACTCTGAGGGCCTTCTCCTCCTCTGTCCCTTCCAACTGATGCATCCCCAACTTACAAGAAAAATTCTTATTTGTCCCTAAATGCATGACCTTGCACTTCCCATTATTAAATTTCATCCTATTCCTAATACTCCAGTTTACAAGGTCATCCAGATCTTTCTGTATGATATCCCAATCCTTCTCTGTATTGGCAATACCTCCCAACTTAGTATCATCTGCAATCTTAATTAGCACATTGCCACTTTTTGTGCCAAGGTCAGTAACAGAAAGGTTAAATAAGACCAATCCCTGAGGAACTCCACTAGTAACCTTCCTCCAGCTTGACAGTTCACCCTTCAGTATGACCCACTGTAGCCTCCCCTTTGACCAGTACTTTATCCACTTTACTATTTTCATGTTAATCCCTATCTTTTGTAATTAACTAATAATTCCCTGTATCAAACACCTTGCTGACATCTAAGTCAATTAGGTCCACTGCATTCTCCTTATCCAAAAATACCCTGTTATCCTCTCAAAAAAGGAGATCAGGTTGGTCTTTTGTAAAGCCATGTCATATTTTAAATATGTTGTTTATTTATGAGGATTCATAATAATTGGTGTAGAAAATTAGGTAATGCTGTGCCACAAAAGATCTGTGGTAATTATGCTTTGACATCAACATGGAGTCTTGGAGAATTAAACATGAATCACATTGTTAATATTTGCACCAAGAGGCACATCATTATCTAATTATATACTCAAAGATGAGCAAGCCTATGATGTTGCCTTCACCTCTGGGGTGTGCCAAGTGGCAAAGAAGAAGAAGATGATGTTGCTTGATTGGCGACATTTTCGGGAATAGTGACTAGAGCTCCTTAAAACAGCTGTGAGCCAGGAGGGAAGTGAGAAATTGGGGAAATGCCTGAACATGCTTGTTGTGGATGATCCCAAAGTCTACACACTAGAAGCAGTAATACAAGTTACTATTAAAGAGTCCTGATTCAGCATAAGTTACAAGCAAGTTGGACTGAGAAGCAAGGGGCTGTGGCCCATGAGGGTTAATTTGCCAAGCATGAGCAGATATTGAATAAAAGCTCAAATTCTAACGCATTTTCAGTTCAAGAACTTCTGATGTTCACCACAGATGTAGACTGAGTTCTTACAATGCTTCTGGCTGAACATTTTGGAGACAAGATCAAAACTAGTTGATCAAACTTTCTTCTGGCCAAATGTATGACATGGAAGATTATTGCCAGACGGATCATATGTGTCAAAGAGCAGGAAAGAATAGGGGATATGGGGGGGTACTGTCCTTATTCCTACATAATGTGCCTTAATGGTATACCTTTTTAGAGGATATATATAGCTCTTTCAGAATTGCTAAAAGCCCATCAGGCTCAGGCAATCCTTTGACTTTGTCCACTATGCTGTGAGATGCTGCCAGTTGATGGGAAGTTTCACTAGTCAGAGAAAGGAAATAGAAGCCCAAGTATTAATCTGTTTAAGGCCCTTTCCTTGGGCTTGTTTTATTGATTTTAGAACAAAACAAAAAATGAAACCAAGAACCAATCAATTGAATAAAACTGAAGAATAATGCCCTGTGGTTTCTCCTTCTTTAACCAGCCAAGGGGGGAGAAGTACACCCTTCCTGTTCCATCCATCTGTCTCTTCCCTTTATACTCCATCCCAAGCAGTCATGTGTCCAGTCAGGATTTATTAACCTTTAGCAAACTTCAACATCTTTATCTTGTTACAGGCGCCCTGAGCTTTATGTGTGTTTTTTCTGTTATTCATAGTAATCTACCACAAAAACTAGTAAAATTCAATAGAGTGAAACTCTTGGGTTTTTCTCCTATCTTGCACTGACAATATCTGAAAGAGCTGGATTTTCATGTTTGGACATTTTACTTTAAAGCCTGCAAAGCTTACAAGTAGAATGAATTTTGGTTAGACTTAGGCTAGAGTCAAGAAAAGGGGACTTGTGAATTTTAAAATGTGCTATATTCCATATGGTTTCCTCTGAGTGATGCCCATCACTGAATCAACTTCAAACATTGAATCTAATATTCAGCACTACATCAATATCCATGCTGGTGTCCTCATTAACAGTCTACTTCTGCTCAGTGTTTCCTGTGTGAAGTAAGCTCTTTGGCTATGTCTACACTGGCAAGTTAGGTTGACTTAAGAAAGCTTAAGTTGACCTAACTTAGTTCCTGTCCACACCAGGCTTTCATTAGGTCAACTTAAGAAAATCCTTAAGTCAACCTAATGAAAGCTTATGTTGACTTAATAAGACCTGCCGGGTAGGTCAACCTAAGCCCAGTGTGGACGCTTAAGTCAACCTAAGGGCAGTTAGGTCAACTTAACAAAGTGGACTAAGTCCACGTCCATGGACACCACTTTATTAAGTCGACTTAATAAGGTCAACTTTAAGTCGATTTAAAGTTGACTTTATTAAGTCGATTTAACAAAGTCAACCTAACTTTTTCTAGTGTAGACATAGCCTTTGACACAAACAAGGTACATAGAAGGGTGACTGCTATGAACTCCTCATTTTCTAGGAGACAGATCTGCCTCCATTTGTGAAATTGCATCACAATACAGATTAGTGAATTGAAGTGAAAGTCCCAAATTGTTTTCATGCTCCTTAATGGACTTCAATTCCTCTTAGGCTGTAGGTAGTTATGAGCCCTCACTGAATTCTAAGACTTCTTTTAAGGAATTCTTAAATAAGTTCCATGTTGATTTTAGCACTGTGAATTTCAGATGGATTCACCCCTATGCAATCTTCATAGCCTTTTAACAGAGTTGTTTAGAGCCAAAGCCTGTCCCTGTTAAAAGCCACTTGGATTTGGGTCTTACAAAGCAAAAGAAATTTCATTGTGAGAAACACTGCCTTTATGCAGCATGTTAAAGGGATTACAGAAGTTAAGTGTAGCATAATAGAATCTCTTGTGACAAATTATTCTAGGTCCTAAAGCTTAGCATGTGCTGTTTTATCCTTTTTGACAGCTGTTCCTTAGAGCACTATTTATTATCACAGCACAACGTGCTTTGATGAGTGCATGCCATCTGGCGGAACCAAAAAGGCTTTTTTTACAGAGGAAATCCTAAAACGTTCCACAAATTTTTACCCAATACAGGGCATTCTTTTAAAATTTTTTGCTCTGGTTGTACATTAATGGTCACATTTTCTATAACCTCCATTCCGACACAACAGAATGGCAGCAGATGCATTGTTGATTGTGCCAGAAAAGGAGGGAATTTGTTCTGAGTAGCCGTGTGATGTAGGTTGGGCATTCAGATAAATAGGTTGTCCAGGTTACCTATTTTTATCCATTCCTTCTGTTAGACATGTCAGAAATACATCCTCTAGAGAACGTCATGCTAAACCTGTGAAGGTGAAGACAGTGATATTTTAGATAGTAGTGTGTGAATGTTGATATGGAGAAAAAAATCTTCCTTGCATAAAGGTGTAAAGTTTAGGATTTTCTCTGTATCTATATATGGATGGATGGGTGATGGTGGTGGGGGGGTTGTTACCTCTTGTGGCGAACCAATATTTGGTGTGTTGTGGCTTTTTCTATTATGAAAAGAAATTGATAGGTACTTTTTAATTCAATCCTCTTTACTTATTAAAAACATATACAAAGCCCTGTTTCCCTGAATACAGTAGGAATCGAATAACAGTTTCTTTGATCACGATTCCAAGCCTCTATCCAGGCAACACCCAAAAAGTGCTTGCTTGCTCGCTCACTCGCTCCCTCTTTCTCTTTTCTCAGGGTCATGCTACAGATGTTTCTCTGACTGTCCATCAGACTTCCTTGCTGTTTTCTTTGCGTGCTTCTGTGGTGTTTCTCCTACTTCTGTCTCCCGTTCTCTGGCTGCTTCTCCCACTCACACTGGAAAACCACTTTCAGCTGGTTTACCTTATTCAGCTGACAGGTGGGTTTGAGCCCACACTCCATTTTCACCAAGGCTGGAACCTGCCCATTTCACAGTGAGGAGGCAAGCAAAATACTTATGTGTTGAAAGTTCCCTTTGAAGGACAGATAACTACTCCCTCAATTGACTGGGAAAGAATCTAGAGTGTGTCTACATCACTACATGTATAATTATGGCATATGCCCCCATCCCTAAATGGGCAACTGCAGTAACAGTGGGGACACAATAACACGGACAAGGCTTTTCAGTGGGAACATCCAGGTACTCACACCCATGTGCCAATCATCTGAGTTAGCTGTGGAGAGAAGACATATGTACAGGTGTGCAGCTGAAATCAAATCAATTTCCTGCCCCTGTGTTTGTTATCAGACACTTGGAAACCCTTTGGACCATATGGCCCAACCCTTGTCCAAGCGAGCATGTGGTCTAATCCTTGAGGGTGGTTTTCCATTCTTGCAGCCATCACGCAATAAAACCACATTTAATTGCTCCCTGAATGGAAGGCAGCTATCAATCCCAAGAGCTTCAATGTGATGGTGTGATTACCCAATCCTCAGCATAGCATTATACATTTTATCTATTATTTAAGCAGTTCCTAAGTTATGCATGGAACACACAGCCAGCTCAAAGAAAAGGGTCATGTTAAGAGTTAATGTGGAAGCCAGGATAGGCTAGAATCCCTTAGACCCGCTAACACTCACTCTGCAAGAGAGAGTTGATGGATAACATATGCTGAAGAGGCAGGGAATGATTGTATATTAAAGTACGGAGCAGTCTACAGTTAAATACCAAAGTTTTCTTGCAGTGTGAGATAATTCCCAACTTTACTCAGACATCTTTCTAAAACCTACTTTTACAGCCCAAAAAACATTGTCTATATTCCCATTGTAAGAGAATAAGGGCAAGCATGCTACCTTGTGAATGTTTGACTGTACCATAAAACTACGGCACACTTGGCAATCTTAGTCCATGAAAAGCCTGGCAGTGTATCAGCAACTGAAGATAGAGGAGCATTAGCACAACTGTATGAGAAACTGCTTTGTGTCCCACATTACAATAGCTCCTTCAGCCATAGCACCGAGACTCAGTAGTGAGATGTGTAAGTAGGAGTTGCAGTGACTGATTATGTACACGGTATAGATATTCACACAATGCTGACTAAATTCCCAGTCCTGTCTCAGAATGAAATAAGATCTATGGAAAACCTGGCTGGGATGAACAAACAGAGTCCTGTGGCACTTTTAAGGACTAACAGATTTATTTATCGCATGAGCTTTCGTGGGAGAAAATCCCACTTTGTCAGACACTTTGAAGATGGGAAACTTACAGATGGGAGGAATTTAAATGCAGGGAAGTGTATGACATAGGATCAGGTCAGGCTGTAACAGCAAATCAAAATAGATGTGGTTTCTCTAGGCCAAATTATGGGGTTGTTTTGTTTTTGTGAAGTCCTGGTGAGGAATTTGGAAAGGGATCATACACCCAAAGATATTACATTACTCACTATGTCTGCCTCTTGCTAGTGTTGTCAGTTTCTACTCTCTATGGAGAGTAAGAAAAAAATCCAGAATATAAGTGCATGTTCCAGTTAATTTTCCTATGTTCTCCCTTGTGATTTTTTTTTTTAATCTGATATGTTTAAAAAGAGACCAAGCTTGAGTTCATGCTGGAAATCTTTTCAAGATATATTTCAGATAACAAATAAAAGCCCTTGCGTAAGTTTTTAACCTGAATTATGCTTAGCCATATCTTCTAAATGATGAATATCAGAATGATCTTAACTCCAGACATATTCTTTACGGCAATATGTTTTCTGCTTCAGACTCCCAAGCATATTATGTAAATATAATCTCTGATGAAATAGTGACGTACATAAGGCATGCACCCAGTAACTTTTGTAGAAGTCTCAGTAAAAGCCGAATAAAGACCTCTGGAATTAGCCCAACAAAATTTATTACTAGGTTTTGACTTTTCATTTTTTAGTCTAAGTGAGGACTATGGAAAGGCTAAGTCCCTTTAAGAAGAAAAATTTGCCAAGTTGCGCAAATGTGTATGTGTGTATATAGAAAGGGCAGTATTTGATCAGTGAATACCTTCAGAAAAATGTTGATAAATGCTATAAAAAAATCTACGCGTGGAGCACTGAAAACTTGTCTGATGTAATGACTATTCTAAATTGCCACCATTTCATAATGAAGCTGTGATGTGACCTAGAATCCTTGTTGTACAAAAGGCACAATTAGACAGCTGTTACATTATCTACATAATTATCAAGGAAAGCAAGACCTTTAGCCAATGGCTGGACACGTCCTTGCTGAACAATCAATGGCTAAAAACTCTGTGAGTTGTGAATCCTTGGTGCTTGAAAATCAATAATACTGTGAACAATGAACCTCAGCAGGCTAGAGGTTGTGGTTTTGTTGTTTTTATATGTAACGCCATTATTCTGGTTATTTGAAAATTTTGATTGTCTGAGATGGTATTTGGAACAGTACCTAAAAGTAGCAATATTGGGGTGCTGGTGACTAGCAATGAGACTAAAATGCTGTTTACTGATTCTGTTGCAGATTTCTATCAATCTGATAAAAGCTCTAATTCCAGCAGTCCACATTCCAGATGTTTCTCAACCAGAGTCAGAAGACCTCTTGTTCATTTACATTTATCATCATTTTCTGTCAACAGTTTTAGGGAAAGGATTTTTCTGTCAAAGAACATGATGCACTGATTCTATGATAATGGGCACATTAGAAATGTGATACATTAGGATAACATTGTGAAAATATCCACATTTTGGAACAAGATAATGCACATGTTAGGGTATAATTTGTGGTGGCTATCCTTTTTTTTTCTAATTGATAGTTGGTTGGCTTTCCATAAAATAACTAATTCACTTTATAAGCTTATCTTTAAAGCAAGACAGGGTGACTATAGAGTATTTAAATCTTTCTCACTGAAGAGAAAAACAACACAGTAAATGACAATTTGTTGCTGATTTTGCAGACATGTTATCTTTATGTATTTGAATCTATTTCAATGTCAACTTTAATTCCTTCCTGCTGCATCCTACTTAGTCCTATACACTTCTTAATGAGATTACAATAAAAGCAGTATGGTCTGTAAATGCTTAAGTGATAGTCTTTCCATATATCCAACTGGAAATGATGTAATCAGCCAGTGTAAGCTGTACTTTTCTGCCTTATTAACTAGGAAGTTACACCAATCAAGAGACATCAGTCTATATCTGAGACAAGCTTTACATGCACCAGGATTTAAAGAATTTGGAACCATGTACTTTTTATGCCTATCTTCAGCTGTCATAAATATGAAGGTTTGTAGTTAGTATATATTTCCTTCTATGGTCAATGCATAACCAACAATCTACAAGTCTCACTTTATTAGCTTCTAATACAAGGCTCTCTTAGTTACAAGGCTACAGATGTATAACTCTTAATTCTGTAAATTTCGGCTATAAAGTCAATTCAATAAACAAGTTCGTCTTCCTTGAATGTTTTAATCCTCCCATTACTGTCCAAGTTCCATCACATTCTTCTACTAGCACGTAGCAGATCATTCTCCAAGCTATTCTCTCCTGAGATAGTATGCATTTCAATCTATGCTTCATGCACATAACCGGTCTTGCTAAGCATAACAAAACAGGCAAGTGTGTGTGTGCGTTTGCAAGAGAACCATGACCCTCGCCAGATGTGACAAGCAAACTCCTTCAGCTAGAGGAATGGAATGGAAACTACAAAATCTAAGCTTTCCCCCCATAGGAATTATTTCAAGAATCTCATTTGAAAGGGGGCATTCAACAGTTTCATTAAAAATCTCTTCCCCCTCTCCCTCCACATCTGTTTCAGTTCCTTCTCATCTGCAGCAGTTGATATCAATTTCTCATGAATTGGTGGCCTGAGATACTGGGAGCTGGGAAGTTATCTAATTGTATTGTGTTGCACATTCTAACTGTATTCCTGCCATTCATAATATTTAAAAAGGGGGTAAATTTCTGAATTAGTATGAGCTCACGATTCAGGGAAAATCCAAGCCTGAGTCAATCACTCTTTTCTTTAATTAGATGAAATTAAGATAAGTTATACTTCTTGCCAAATCACTTTACCTTTTAAGGGAATTTAGGAAAAGAACAGCGTGGTTCAAATGTGTTTAATAAAAGTTTCTCACCAGCTATATAAATGTGAAATCCATTGGTTACAATGCTGTCTGCTTTCCAGACATTGTTTAAATTGTAGTTATGCTGTTCTGTAATCAGGGCTTGTGTGGTAGTCATCTAACAAACAGTAAATCTCATCTATCCTTTGCCATATATTAGAGATGAATCTGAGGGTTGGGGGCTAATGCAAAATGGAATTGTACGAATTTATTCCAGCAGATAATTTGTCAAAATGCTGATCCAATTTCCTGCAAAGACTACGGAAGAGTGGGGATTTGGGATCAGAATGTTACAGAGATGGGAACCAGCGATGGCCTCCTCAATTTTCAAGAAAATTTCAGCTCTGACTTTTGGTTTCGTACATCTCTATCATGATGTAATTAAACCATAATCATTCCAGCCACTTTGTTTAATAATGGCATTGTGCTGACTCCAGTCCCTTTTTTCCCTATCCCCTATATTTGAAACTTGTCATGAAAATGATTTTTGAGTTATAAAGGCATCTCCAAGTCAGACAAAACAGTGGCCAGATTTCAGAAGGAAGAAAGCCAAACTGAAATTAGTTAGGATGCTCTGAAGTCATGCTAAAATTTGGCTTTATAGAGATCCCCTTCTATTTCCCACTGTTTTAAAGTTTGTTTTGGAAGCTGTATGTTTAAAAGAAAAGTTCTGGAAATACTTTAAAATCCCTCCTTCTAGTGTGGCTTCATTCTGATAACTTCATTGACTTCAGTGGGGTTTCTCTTGATTTACACTGGTGCAAGAGCAGAATCAAGCTTGATGTCTTTAAACAGTACATAGCAGAGGCCTGTTGAGCACAATGTCTGCATGCTCTGATCTGTTTACCTCCCCAGGATACTTCTTGGTATAGCCCAAGTGTGACTTAATCTATTGCCATTGTTGATACACAAATCAAATGGAGAGGAAGGATTTGAGTCAGGGAAAACGATAATGAATTATCTCTAAATTTTTGCATAGGTGTAGCTCAGAATTTTCAATCACTTAAATCATGCTCCTTGCACAGCTTAATGAAATGCATTTTTCACATGGTTCGTGTGTTCTGTGCATCTTAATTTTGCCCTGTGTGCAGCTCCATTAGTATTGCAACTAATGATGTACAAGTGCTTGCAAGGGATTATTTCCTAGTGGGAAGCAGAAGTGTTAGATGAGCAAGTACAATCATTCTGCACTTGTGCTTAAAGAGAAACAAACATGAAGTGTGAATAGCAAGGGTGGCCACCTTTATTTCAGGGAAACAAAGGGACCATATAAAAAAACTCCCCAAAGCAATGCTTATTTACAAGAGAGACCACCCCACAATATTTCATTCATATATAAAATGAAATCTCTGAGGTACTGTTGTATCCTCTGTAAAATTATTGCTTGAAAATAGACTTTTTATCCAATAAAATGTTTCCGAGCTGTTCTGTATTGGATACCTAGCATGTACTGTAGGCACCAAATAAGGGACAACTTCCTTAAAACTTGATGAGTCATTCACCAGATTGTGAAAATAGTTTTGAACTAGTAATGAATGATTTTGGAGAAGTTCAGAAGGTTGGATAACAGCCCCCCTCCATTTCCCCAGCTAGCCACCTTGCTGGCCAAGACTGCCAGAGTATATCACTCTTCATCCCCACCAGCGACACAACCCTGACATTTCCCCAGCATGCCTCTGAACTGCCTCTGAGCTGGGTCCCTGCCCCGTTGGGCAGAGAGGGCCATTCCAGAGCAAGATGTGGACAGAGAGGGAGAAGCTGAGGAAACATGCTATGCTAGGAGAATCCACAAATAGTGTTTTATGGCAGTTTAAATTTTGCACTCCTGTAGCCAAGGGTCTGCCCCCACCATGTCTAATGAGAAGCACTGCACTTCTGGCTAATAAGCCAGGGACCAAAAACTATTCACAGAAACCTTGTAATAAATTATTCTGATTAACGAACACATTTGAGGAAAAAACATAACCTGTCCTTTGACAATTCCGTCCATCTTTCTACCTTGGCACTTACTTCACCATGGTATACTGAGGAGCAGAAAAAAGATGAAGTTCATCCAGATAATTTATTCATTTGGAATTATTTTCCAGCTCTGCTGAGTAGTTACAATGTCCGGCCACCCAATTACTCCCTAGTTCTTCATAAGTTTGAATGTGAACCTACTTGGGAAAATAAGACTTTCTCACTCTCCCTAAAACCTCTCCCATTTCTAGAATTGAACTTTACATTTCTAAACAATCCTAGTATTTTTTTTTTTTTAATTGTTGCATGTCTTTCCAGATTCAGCTTCCGGCAAAGAACAGAACTGAAAATGCAAGAAATCTCATGGGAAAGCCTGGTTTTTGGGGGTTTGTTTGTTTGTTTTGGGGGGTTTTTGTGAGAAATTGGCCCAAACCTGGTTTTGCGGGCTGCTCAGATAAGTGTCAGATAAAGATTGTGAATTCTGCGCAGTTACCCAAGCCCTGACTCGTATGAGATCACTTGACCCAACTTACTTGTGCCTTCAATAATAAATCCAGACTGAATATTTAGCAAGATACTTCCAATTTCCAGCCCACTTAGGCCCGGTATATGTTGTCTTCCTTTCCATCGTTCATTAGCTGGGATTAAAAGTAGTTTGGCTGCTTGACCTATCTGTTTTCAGCACATTACAGGAAATGTGATACACATCTTGTGAGATGAGGGAATGAGTGTCTGTTAACTAATCTATTTGCAACCTCATTTGAGGGATGTTTGCATGAGGAAGGGGCCTTACCGTCTACATTATCCATAATGGGTCATTTTCCTAGCATATGGATACCCCTGCTGACCACAATAAACCCCGACTTGCTTTCAGATCCTATTAGTGTTTATCTGAACGGTGTCTTAAAGAGGACAAAAAGCAGTCAGCCATGATTAGCCAATCCTCTCCTGAATATCTGAGCTTCCTGTGGAAGGCTACTCAGTGAGATGACCAGATAACAGTGTTGGGATTTGAGTCTTGAGGAGAACTGGTGAAATCCTACAAAATCCAGCTGTGTGTTCTGAAAGGCTTGAACGGAATCAGACACAACCGAAATTCCCTCTTTCCCACTGGATAGCTGCAGAGAAAGCCTAAAAAAATCAACGCCTTCCTTTATTCAAGTCGACAGATCATTCATGTCTGTAGCCTCTGTTGCTAATGTGCCCCGGAAGCTGGCACAGCATTCCATGCATTTTCTGCTAGCTACTATGCCCTGATTAATCTCAGCCTTGGAAACTTTAATGCATTCCCTCTTGTTACATGTGATAGGATAAAAACTGATATGGGGTAAATCTGCATCTTAAAGGCAAAAGCCAAATACTCATTACCTGGAGTTAGGGGAAAAAATTACTTTCTTATGGCAGGTTAGTTCATGTCCACACTCGAGGTCCTTACCTCTTCCTCTGAAGCATCTATGTTAGACACAGGATACGGGGCCAGATGGACCATAGGTCTGATTTAGTATGGTAATTTTTATGTTCCCTAAAATCAAAGCAAACTTCTTTCATCAAATTCCAAAGGGGTAGCCGTGTTAGTCTATTGTAGAAAGACAACAGAGTCCTGTGGCACTTTTAAAGACTAACAGATTTATTTATCGCATGAGCTTTCGTGACGAAGTGGGATTTTCTCCCACGAAAGCTCATGCGATAAATAAATCTGTTAGTCTTTAAAAGTGCCACAGGACTCTGTTGTCCTTCTTTCATCAAGTTTCCCTTCTAACTTACTTCTATTTCTTGCAGAACAGGCAGGAAATATAAAGTATGACAGCACTTGCCATCTTTCTTCAATAGGCATTTAGTGAGGTTGGAACTAAGATTTATGGGAAGCAGTAGGATAGACAGTAGATTTGATTTATTTCATGAATACAACTGAAGCATGTATTGAATTAGTCCTTTCCTGATTTTTTTCCCTCTTGGAGGGATCTTGTTGACAACTCTGACTTATGCCCAGCTAAAGAACACAAGTCATTTAAATAATGGCAGCGCAAGTTATATAGATGCACAATTCTAATATCACCTTCCCCCTTAGTCTTAACAAAGGATGGGAGCTAAAAGTGAGAGTGGCCGTCACTGGTTGCAGCTTGCAAGGCACAGAGGAAAGAGCTTGTTGCCTACACAAGCAGGGCCAGATATTTTCATTTGTCCGCAGAGCTCTAACAACCCTCCAGAGAGTGGTACGAATCCTTCCAGCCTGACATCCATAGAGTGCAAAGGGAGCATAAATGCTACCAGCTCAGAATTCTCACTTACATCAGCGGTACTGTTTTACACCCACTGTGCACTCACGCCAGTCATACCATTGTGTCCAAAAGTGTAGCAGGGTTAACAGAAGACACAATGTTTCTCTGGATAATAGGAAGAGCCACAGTTTCTTTAGATAAAATAATTTTTCAAAGGGACATGACACCCTCATATTTTAGGGCATAGGCCAGCCATTTAGGATATGTCTACATGGCAAAAAAATAGAACCTGACTGGCCCCTGCCAGCTGATTCGGGCTCGAGCTGTAGAGCTGTTTGTTGCTCTATAGCCTTCCTGGAGCCCAGACTCTATGCCCCTGGGGGTGGAGTCCAGAGTTCAGGCTCCAACCCCAGCACAGAAGTCTACACAGCATAAAATAGCTGCTGCCCCTTCAGCCCAACTCAGCTGGCACAGGCCAGCTGCAGGTTTTTCTTTGCTGTGTAAAAAGATCCTAACTGACAGTGGTTAATAAAAACTCCTGATATGGGCAGAAGAGTCCATTATAGGATTTTTTTCCTTTCTTCTGAACTATGGGGGTGGGGGAGAAGAAATTTTCCATGGGGGCAGGTTATCCCATAACTGCCTGCTGCTTGGTTTCATGCTCCTTCCAGTGAAGCAGCTGGCACCAGCCACTTTCAGAGAGAAGGTAGTGTGCTAAATAGTCTGTTTTAACCCAGTACAATTATTCCTAAATTCTTATGTTCCATTTTGCACAGGTGGAAATGATTTAATGCATGCAAGACAGCAGGAAATCAGGCCCTGAGAGTAGCAATGTCTTTATGTATGTCTGCCAAAGCCTGGTGTCCTAGGTAACTCACAGAAAGACAGACCATCATGGCACCCACCCTAACAAGTTTACAATCTTGAATTTTGGCAAGACACAAGAAGTGAGTCTGACAACTGATGAAAAGGGAAAATTACATATATAAGATTACACCATGAATCCATTTGCTCATGTATTTTTCTTTGTGAGCAGTGTTTTTTTTGTGCAGGAGAATGAGGGGCTGGAGAGGTGTGTATCAGTCCAGTGTATCAGTGTGTATCAGTCCAATTCCACGCTTCCTGGCAGAAGTTTTTTTATTTAATTTTTATGTTTACAATGGTTGTCATTAAAATCTTTACAAATGCTTTTAAAAATCGTTCATGTTCCCATGATATTCAGGATGCTGCTTTGATAACTTATATAGAAAGTCTAGTAAATATATCAAGTACACTGGTAATAGTATCGATTGCACTTGTAAAAATGCAGCATAATGTATTTAATGGTGACCCTGTCGCCTGAGTTGTTCTGGTATCCAATTATAAAAATACCTTGCAAGATCTTTAACATCTAATATTCCAGGCAAGCAAAGGATTCTAATATTCTTTCTTCTTCCTCCGCTTTCCTCAACTGTGTTGTAGACAGACCAGCTCTTGCTCTCGGCCACAACTGATGAAAGTGAGAACAGGCAATCAGACAGGAGTTGGTCACATTTAATCAGGTACTGTACTGTTGATTTGAAGGGAATGGGTATAGACAGACAGCATAGCTTACAGCTATATTACAGTTTATAGCTCCACAGTCATCTGGGATTCTAATTTGGTGTGTGTATGTACTGCATATTGTGTCAGGCACTGAAAGAGTTTAGCCAAATTCCAATATTTCAGGGACTCAGTCCATATTCTGAATGCAAATTAAAGTACTCTAGCCTCCGAAAATCTTCTTAGCATTAAGTACCACTGAAACTGTCTTTGTTCATTTTCTAAATCCTTTCTTTCCACTCCCAGTGATGGGTGATATGTTTTCTTCAAGTCTCTTGTAACGAACCAGAATGCTCTTCACTGTAATCACAAAGAATTCTGGAATCCTAATAAACCTGGCAGACTGCTCAAATGAAAGAACCTTTATACTGTAGTGGAGGGCCCAGGGAGGAAGCTGAAATAGAAAATATTCAGTTTTTCATAGGGTAGTGTCTGCACAAAGATGGTTACTGGGTGTGATTCTACTAACTGAGGTTCAACAATATCATGATACAGCAAAACAATGTGATACCAAAATCACTAACAATACACCAGTGATTAACAGAAAGAAAGTGATCTTTCCACAGAAGAAATAACAGCCTATAATAGAGAATACATACTAACAGCAGATAGTAAGCGAGCATATTTTATGTAAACTGTATTTTTTCCGTAATAGTCATATTTTCCTCTGTAGCTTGTTAGTAACTTATAACTAATGTGCTTGTAATCTAGGAGACTTCCCTACATTGCAAGATAGCCTTCTTAAAACATCTCGTAAAATGGATTTTTAGCACCATTGAAGACTCAAGACATTGGAGACTGTAGTGTGGTTACATTAGAGAGCTAAGTCAATGCAAGGCGGCTCACATCAAGCTAAATAGGGACGTGTCTATTCTTCATTTTGCTCCTGCTAACGTAACTGGCCCACAACCCTGACTTCATAACACCACCTCCACAACCAGTGTACAGTCACGGTCAATGTAGTTAGTTCAAGGCAGCGTCAGTATACACATTACATTGCTTATGTCGTATTGTCTTACTTATTGGCTTTCGATATTTGTTCACCAGCAGTTAGACCATGATAATCAATTTTTTTAATCTGATCTGGGATATCAGACATCAAGAACATTTGGTCACTCCTGATCTAGATTTGAAGCAGTGACCTAGAAATGAAAAGCTCTGGGCTTGTCTACATGAGGAAATTGACCAGAATAACTATTGTGGAATAGTTTATTCCACAATAGTTATTATGAACAATTTCTCCATGTAGACAAGCCCTCTGTATCCCCCTATACTCCCCCCCCCCCCCCCCGCCACTGGGTACATCTTCTATCTCCTTATATATCTGTACTTCTGAATTTGTATTTATCAAAGAGCAAAGCTAATATCAGTATATTTATATGAGCAGGATAAAGTCGAGTAAAAAGTGAGAAATTTGTTTCTTATCTTATGAATGACATTCATTTCAATGGCAGTTTTTTTTGGCCTTAAGTATAGGTAGAGGATTCCATCACCTTTTTTTTTTTTTTTTTTTTTTGCTGAACAGAATATTATGAATACTGATTCGTACATGGCCCTGAACTGACATGTTACAGTCAAGACCCCTTGTTTCCACCTAGAAAAATGCTACTGGAAATAACAAGAAACTTATTTCTTCAGAATAGTGTATTATACAGTAACTCCCCACACTGGTAATAAACCTCACTGAAAAGAGCTCATCTTGATGTTGAACTCCAAACCATACAATGTGCTTTCTCCTTCCTTAATAAGATTTTCCAAGTTTACCAAGGGCAATGCACGTCTTTCTATCGCTTATTTGCATGCCCCTTTAATCTACTTATGTTTTTATTTCTTTTCTCACCTGCTCCAAGTCACACACACACACACCATTTGTGGGAGTTTATTTTAGCACACTGCATAGCCCAGCTGTTGCTTTTCTAGAGCAAGAGTGCTCCTCCTCTTTCTCTCAGTTCTGTAGGTGTGTATGAGCTGTGAGTATCTGGCCAACGGGTGGACACAAGATCGGAATACACAAACAAAAGAACTACAGTTCACCAGTGCTCATGTTCTCAAAATGGAAGGGAATTGAGTGTGTGGGATATGACCACTCATCCTGAATGTGTAACTCCTAATTCATGCTCCCATGATTTAGTGATCTGCCACAAATAAGACTAGTCAGGTAGAGAAAGATCAGAACTAGAACTGGTCAAAAACTTTCCACAGAAACCTTTTTTCAATGGCAAACATAGTGTTTTAACATTTTTTCATAAAAGGTTTGTTTTCTGCAACTTTTTTTTATCCTTTCCATAAAAAAATGCCCCAAACAAAATACTTCCTCTAGAAACAGAAATATTTTTATTAATATGTGCAGCAGCTGTGCCTCCTGGGATTTATAGTTTGTTTGTGTGATGTCCTCATTCTCCTCTATGGTATGGGCTATCCAGCCACACTTTGACATTCAGATGGGTTGCATATGTGTGACTTACACAATGAGAAGGCAGATGTATAGCAGGTAGAGTAATGAACAGGAGGGTTGCTTTACATCAGTGTCAAGAAAAGTAGCTGGAAGATACTTCCATTCTTTCCTAATTCATCTTGTATTCATCTTTTCTTTTTCACAGGTGCTGTGCCAGCCTCTCCCCGGTGCACCACCTGCCTTCATCAAGAGATGGAGTCTGACCAGAGAGCCTAAGTTATAGGGGAAAATGAGGACATGTGGCACCAGAGCTTCAGTTACTATGAGGCACCACAGCGACATTCCAAATCAAAACACTTTGGTTTTCAGCCCAAATATTTCAGGTTTTGACTTTTCTCCAGTCATTATTTTCCATGGGGGGGGGGGAGACCTTTTCCCAATCAGCTCTAGTCAGAACCTTCAAGATCCCTGTCCATATGCTTTGGAAGTAAAAGCCTTTCTTATGCAACATTTTGCCAGTTACTTCAATTTTATGCCTTGTGATCTGGAATGACCACATTAATGTTTCCGCTCCCATTTGGACAGGTGCTCCAGAACCATATTTCAGATCCAAGCATCATAAACCAATCTTCACAACTCTATTTAATTCTGTGATAGGTTGAACCATAAGACTATATCCAGATGTCCTTGAATTTTAGCAAAAACAACGAGAGTCCTGCGGCACCTTATAGACTAACAGATTTTCTTCGGCTTAAGCTTTTATTGGCTATAACCCACTTCATCAGATACATGAAGTAGAAATCACAGTGGAGAGGTATATATACACATACAAATGTTCACACATTTATCAACAGATGTGAATAGGCCCCATCTGCTCTCTGAACTGACTTTGCTAACACTTGCTCTCCTACATCCTCGCATGTGTATAAATACCTCTCCACTGTGATTTCCACTTCAGGCATCTGACGAAGTGGGTTATAGCCCACGAAAGCTTATGCCGAAGAAAATCTGTTAGTCTATAAGGTGCCACAGAACTCTCGTTGTTTTTGCTGTACACAGACTAACATGGCTACCCCTCTTGAATTTTAGAATAGCTTGGATTATAGTCCAGGATCAGTTATCCAGTACCATTCTGATTCAGCTCAGTCATAACCTGAGATACCTTCATTACCCATATAAGGTTGCCTTTGTCTCTTTAAAGCCTAGCCATGCAGATTATACCAGTACCTCATGGATGTACATACTGACACACATATACTGCATTTTTCCTTTGCTTAAAATATCCATTGAAATGTTTAAAAAAATCCTAACAATCAACAAAACTGAAACCTATACGGGGGACTATTCACACCCTCACAACTCACCCAAATTCTGTCTCCATCCAAACCTTCAAAGGCACACTTCTTACGAATGGCTAGTTCCATAGTGAATTTTAAATTTTCTACTTCTAGGCTTCACAGCTAAAAGTTGCCAGATTATGCTAATGGAAAAAGTGTGGGGCTTTTTTTCACACTCGTTCATAACAGTGGGAAAAAACAGCTTGAAAAGCTTTTGCTCAAATTTTCTAGAAATATTCACCTATGGGTGGAAGCCAAGGTTAAAAAATTTCAGCTTCAAAAGGTGAAATTTTTGAGCAGCTGAAAACAGGATTATAATGGAATAGGCATAGTACCCACAACAATTTAATTTTCCAGATATACACCTGAGAAGACTAGCCATAGAAACTCTTAATTATTATGCTATAATGTAATAAGTTATGATAAACTTAGGATATATTGAATGAATTTAGAAATTAAAAACATGCATTTCATAATTTAAACAATGTATTAATAAGCCTGTTACACAATAACATCCAGTTATGCTGGAGAAAATATAATATATTTAGGAAGAATGCAAAATATATATTAACTAATTAGCTAGTGCAGGTTCTGTAATAAAAAACAATTCTTTGAACATCTACTGGATCTCAAAATGTTTACAAACATTAAGGAACATAAAATAAGTATTGAAAATCTATTCATTTTTCTGTTGGTGAAAATGAACCATGGTGAAGATAAATCTTTTGTACAAGATCATACACTGAATTAGTTTCAGAGCTAGGAATAAAGTTTGTCATGACTTCCATTGCCATAGTCAAAAGACGAGACATGTTCCCTGCTATAGCAAAAGATTCATTTATATTATACAGAGTTTAAGCTATCCAGGGAATTTATAGAACATCAGAAGACTTTTCTTCTGGTTCCACTGTTTCCAGAGAAGTATTACATGAAATTTTCTAAGGTTCAGCTATTGAAGCCAAGAACAAATCAATGTTTCTTTAAATCGCCTTAATTACTGAAAGGAATCTATGAACCTCGGGTTTAAAAGATAGGTTTGTAACAACACAGTTACTCTGACTCCACTAATGTGATGTATTTGTTAAAGTCGGCCTATAAAAATACTCACTACCCCCTCCATCTTTTTTTTTTTTTTTTTGGCAAAATGATCCTCAAAATGCTATGCCTGACTCTATTCTCTTGGTTTAAAAAAAATAACAGTGGTTTAGAGATATATCTAAGCTGTCCCCACATGCCTGGTTTTTCAGGATTTAAGACTAACATTGAAAATGTGGTTTGTTGCAAGTCTACAACAAACCAGAACAAATAAAAGTGGTTTGCACAATAAATTCCATGGACCAAATCCTGACCCACACTACATTTCTTATAGCCTTTACATAGGCATAGAGCTGCCCCAAGTGGACTCTTGAGAATTTTCCCAGTAGGAGGAAACTTCCAGATGGCATAAAAAGTTGTTCTTGCTGGCTCTATGCTCCACATCCAGACTCCTCCTTCACATAATTGGTTTATCAAGGGTACAGCCAGAATGCTGTGCTCTCAAGCAAAGCACTTGGCCTTAAAGCTGCTCCAGTTCATGCCAGCTGACAAATTGACCCCACCAGTCCCAGGGACCTGCATCAGGATAACATACAGCCACCTTTAGCTTGCTCCCTGAGATGCTATACAACGATACTCCCTCTTTCAGCAGTCCCCAATTTCAGTGACAAAGTATTGCATACTTTATATCATTCTATTATTTCCTGTGCTTATTTTGTAACCTCTCGCTGAATTTTGCATTTTTTTCACTTAGAATGGGGGTGTAAGGAGGGAGTCATGGAAATCTACCAATCTCAGCTAAAAATAGAGAAAGATAATTCCAGAGAAATTTGGTCTGACCACTGACTTTTCCACTTACCTATACACAAATGTTGATGCCATGACTTGCAGCACAGAAGGTCTTACTCATCTTCAGTATTCTGACTTGTAAAAGGCATTTAACAAAACTCTCTTATCAACCCCCTAGTGTTTATTCACTCCACTGGTTCATGTTAAAGAATAATGATCAGGGATTCCTATTGATTATGTTCCTGGCTCTGGACCTCAAGGTTGTTAAGTGATTATTTGAGCAACTGTAATACAAGGATATACATAATAAGAGTCCTTCTTCTTCATTATTTTTTTAAAGACATAAATTCTAATTTTTCAATGTGGGCACCTAAAGTTAGGTACTCAGAACACCTAGTTTTAGAGGCTCAAATTGGATAATTTGGTCCACAGGACCTTCCTTTCTTTTGATCAAGACCTTTCCTGTCACTTTGATTGAAATGCAAGACTGCCCTCTATGTGAATATCACAGCCTGAAGGGCACAGGGGGTTAGTAATAATGTCCATTCAGCAAAGTAAATGTTATTTTCTCTGGACCCTTAACTTCTTCTGTGGCATTCAGAATATTGGTCTGTTCATGACTCATTAAATGACTACTCAGTTTTCCCCTTAATCCTCATGGACGCTAAGGTCAGAAGAGACCAATACGATCATGTAGTCTGATCTCCTGCACACTGCAGGACACAAAAACCTCACTACCCACTCCTGTAATAAACCTCTAACCTATACCTGAGTTATTAAAATCCTCAAATCATGATTTAAAGACTTTAAAGTACAGAGAATCCACTAGCAAGTGAGTTGTGCCCAATGTTAGAGAGGAAGGCAATCTGCCCTGGGGGAAGTCCTCCTTTGTCCCATAAAAAACACCCACATTGGTCTGATCTCTCTTGGCTGGAAAACTGGATGAGTCTATTTTTTTGGAGCTCCTCATTGCAGGTCCTGGTTCAGTCATAGGGGAATGTTGGTACACCTTATCCCAATCTATGTCTCTAGGGGTATGTCTACACTTAAAGTCGACCTTGTTAAGTCGACTTAACAGACCCTGTAGTGTAGACATAGCTGTCCACACTGGCTTTGTCAACTTAATAAGTCGACTTAAGCCTTAAGTTGACGCAAAGAGGGGAAGTTATTAAGTAGACTTAAAGTAGCGCTTAAGTCGACTTAATAAGCACCCAGTGTAGACATAGCCCCTCGTTGACCTTATTAAGTCAACCTAACGCTTTAAGTGGACTTAATAAAGTCGACTTAGGCGCTAATCCTTGTCCAAACTGGATTTAAGTCGACTTAAGGAGTCAATTTAAGGCTTAAGTTGACCTAAAACGAGGAAATGCTTAAGTTGACTTAAAAGAAGCTCAGTGTGGACGCAGCTTTGTTTAGGTCAACTTAAGCCTCCTTAAGTCGACCTAAGTTGCCAGTGTAGACGCACCCTCAGTGAAATGTTTCCTCTTCCTAGTACTAAACTACTATTCTAGAATTCTGCGATGGCTCTTGAACTCACAAAATTGCAGCCTGCTACTGAGATTAGCATACACATTGTCAAACTGACACTTTGGCCAAATTCTTCTCTCAGTTTCACATTTAGGTCAATTTAATCAGTTCAAATAAGAACATAGTTTGGCCCTACCTCTGGGTAATAAAAAATGCCTGGAATACTAAATGTGCATATGGCCCAAGCCTATATTGTTAACAGAGCATGGAATTCCTTTTTGAGAGTTCTTTTCCTTCTCATTTATTTTAAATAAAGTCAGAGAAAGGCCTTTCATAGTTTGGAAACAATAAAATAAGTGCTTAATTACACTGCTGGAGAGAGATAGAGTATAGAAGTTGAACTATGGCATTTAAATGACTGAATATAAAACAAACAGATTTGTGCTGTTGAAATCATGTGTGAAATTCACATTAAATGGAAATAATCGAATTGCTCCAGGAATTTAAGCAGGAGGAAAGCTTAGTAAAGACATTAATATATATTTAATTTCATTTTTGGATTTTAAACCTTCTAATTGCATGGAATGTTTTTTGAAGTTCATAAGGAGGTTAAATCCATCTTCTATAAAATAGCATAGAACAGCTACAGGATTTTATACAAACTGTGATTATAACATTTCAGTGGAGTGACAATGAACTAAAGCAGAGAACTATAGCGTGAACCATCTTCTTTACTTTGCTGCTTTTCCTTTGGAGCAACGAGATAACCGGAGTGCAAGGCTCGGTTTTCATTTTACTGCTTTTCTCAGTTCAGTAGGATTTGAATTCATTATTTTGGTTCAAGCCTTTGTAAGAGATCAGGGTTGTTTACAAAATCAAAATTGCAGGTTTCCAACATTTCATAGGAGCTCAGGGATGTCTGGAGCTCAAGTTTTTATTTGGACTTCTCTCTAATTTTTAATACTTTTATTTTGAAAGAAATTTGTAATTCTCTTGGCCCCATTCAAATCTGATTTGAATACATTCATGAAAATGAAGCCTGCTTCTGCAAGGGATTGTTTTCAACTTCTAACTGGTCCGAGAATTATTTCTGTGATTCCTTACCATTTCAGTGCACCATAGCTTAAGTCTGTTATGAAAAGTGAATGTTCCACACAGGACAATAAAATAACATGCACTTACTACTATTGTCTTGTGGTGGAAGCACAGGACTCACAGGAAAGATGGTTTAATTCTAATCCCATCTGTACCACAGATATGCTGTCTGACATTGGGCAATTCACTTAACATCTTTGTGCCTCATTTTTCCCATCTGTGAATGAGAAATAACAAGGCCTATTGAATGAATCTCATGTGGGGTGAACTAAGCCTTGATTAATTCATGCCTGTGAATGGTGCCTTCAAAACTTTCAGGTAGAAGACACTAGGAAAAATGCAAAATGACATCAAGAGAGTTCTATGGTTTCTCATAAATTTCTCAGAAATTCTAGCTTTATCAAGAGTGATATAGTTTGCATTCTGTGGGCATGGAGAAAGCTATTGGGTGCATGGAAATCCTTGTTCTGCTTCCGTTCTCCCATTTTCATCTTCTCAAAGCTATTCTAACCACAACCTGCCAAATATATGGGGAGCAGTACATTATAGGAGCAATTCAGGGCAAAGAAATTCAACGGAGCATAAGGAAATGGAGAGAAGGAACCTAAATTTAAGAAAGGGAAAAAGGAGGATCCGGGGAACTACAGACCGGTCAGCCTCACCTCAATCCCTGGGAAAATCATGGAGCAGGTCCTCAAGGAATCCATCCTGAAACACTTGGAGGAAAATAGAGTGATCAGGAACAGTCAACATGGATTCACCAAGGGCAAATCGTGCCTGACCAACCTGATTTCCTTCTATGATGAGATGACTGGATTTGTGGATGCGGGAAGAGCCGTTGACGTGGTATACCTTGACTTTAGCAAGGCTTTTGATACGGTTTCCCATAGCATTCTCGTCAGCAAGTTAAGGAAGTACGGGTTGGACGAGTGGACCGTAAGGTGGATCGAAAACTTGTTAGATCAACGGGCTCAGCGGGTAAGAATCAATGGCTCGATGTCTGGTTGGCAACCGGTAACGAGTGGAGTGCCCCAGGGGTCAGTCCTGGGGCCGGTTCTATTCAACATCTTCATTAATGATCTTGATGATGGAATAGACTGCATGCTTAGTAAGTTTGCGGATGACACCAAGTTCGGGGGAATGGTAGATACTCTGGAGGGCAGGGACAGGATCCAGGGAGACTTGGACAAATTGGAACACTGGGCCGAAAGAAACCTCATGAGGTTCAACAAAGACAAGTGCAAAGTCCTGCACTGAGGACGGAAAAATCCCATGCACTGCTACAGGCTGGGGACCAATCGGCTAAGTAGCAGCGCTGTAGAAAAGGATCTGGGGGTTATGGTGGATGGGAAGATGAATATGAGCCAACAGTGTGCCCTTGTTGCCAAAAAGGCCAATGGCATATTAGGCTGCATCAGTAGGAGTATTGCCAGCAGATCGAGGGATGTGATAATTCCCCTCTATTCGACACTGGTCAGGCCGCATCTGGAATACTGCGTCCAGTTTTGGGCTCCCCACTACAGAAAGGATGTGGACAAATTAGAAAGAGTCCAGCGGAGGGCAACAAAAATGATTAGGGGGCTGGGGCACATGACTTATGAGGAGAGACTGAAGGAACTAGGCTTATTTAGTCTACAGAAGAGAAGACTGAGGGGAGATTTGATAGCAACCTTCAACTACTTGAAGGGTTGCTCCAAAGAGGAGGGAGCTAGGCTGTTCTCGAGGGTAACAGAGGACAGAACAAGGAGCAATGGTTTCAAATTACAGCTGGGGAGGTCAAGGTTGGATATTAGGAAAAACTTTCTCACTAGGAAGGTGGTGAAGCATTGGAATGGGCTATCTAGGGAGGTGGTAGAATCTCCATCTTTGGAGATTTTTAAGGCTCGGTTAGACAAAATCCTGGCTGGGGTGATTTAGGGGGAGAGGTCCTGCTTTTTAGCAGGGGGTTGGACTAGATGACCTCGTGAGGTCCCTTCCAACCCTATTATTCTATGATTCTATGTTTCTATGAAATAGCTCTTAACTCTGCAATGCAGGCATCAGGCTCTCTTGTTTGGGCTCTGCTGCTGGATAGAAACCACAAGGAGTCTATGGTTTGTATGGGTTTATTGCTGGAAAGGAAGTAGCACTCCTGGCTACTGTGTAAACCCCAGTAATAAGTGGTTTTGGAAGGAAGGCTTCTAAGTGACCGGGCCTGAGGATAAGACCTTTTTCATTCCCAACCATAAACTCATACTGGAATTCAGGACAGATAGATGATCTGGCATTCATTACTCTGAACTTTAGTAAAGTAAATGTGGGAATAACAACAGATGAGAAGCTTTTGATTGCTAAATACTTCTTTCTGGTTTACATAAAAATTACATATTGGGAAATCTTTTCCCAGGGTTTTTGACCTGACCTTGTGAATACCATGATTTCTCTTCTTTATTCTACAGGTAGAGACAGGGACCCAAATTCCAGGGGTTAAAGTAAGGGGGAACGCACTGGAAAGCAGTTCCGGGGCCCACAAATTTGAGAGGCCAGAGTTCCAGGGCCCCTAAAAATAGAAAAATCCAATGGAACGCATGTTCCACCCTGCCCTGGCTGCTGGCAGGTCCTACACCCCACTGTTTTTAATCACAACACTTATTGTGTTATGCAGTGTTTGCTAGTTTGTGACAATAATTGCTATAGACATAAACGCCATATAAAATTATAAATATTTTTATGGAGAGATAACCAATGCATGAGAAGTGGTTGCAAATGCCTACCTGGGCTGGGGCCCGCACATGCATGAAGGGGGTCCAGACAATATGGGAAGGGGGCCTGGAGATTAGGAGGGTTCTGGAGCCCGTCAAATTGTATTTTAACCACTGCCGAATTCACTGGTGATGTAAATCATGATGCAACTTGTGCACATCTGATATTCAAGGGGTTGCAAAGGGGTGTGACTTATACAGTGAGAAAGCAGTCATGTTGCAGGGAAAGTAAAGAACAGGAGTGTTGTTTTACATAGGTGTCAAGAAAAGTAGCTGGAAGATAAAAGTCCATGTTTACTTTCATTCTTTCCTTATTCATCATCTTTTGATCTTGTAGAGATTTTAGGCAAAAAATTTTTTAGTAAGGTTGTTCTAAACTATTGCTCTGATTAACTAATTTCACTGTAACACCATTAAGAAGGTGCATATTCAGAGGAGTTCAGTTGAGTTCTTGAAAGATGACTGCTAATACAGCTAATTCAGCTCTTAGGGTATGTCTACACTTGCAACTTAGATCGACTTAAGGAGGCTTAAGTCGACCTAAACAAAGCCGCGTCCACACTGGGCTTTTCTTAAGTCGACTTAAGCATTTCCTTAATAACACCTCATTTTAGGTCGACTTAAGCCTTAAGTCGACTCTTTAAGACAACTTAAAGCTAGTTTGGACAAGGATTAGCGCCTAAATCGACCTTATTCAGTCCACTTAAATCATTAGATCGACTTAATAAGGTCAACAAGGGGCTATGTCTACACTAGAAAAGTTAAGTAGACTTTGTTAAGTTGACTTAATATGGTCAACTTTAAATTGACTTAAAGTCAACCTTATTAAGTTGACTTAACAAAGTCAACTTAACTTTTCTAGTGTAGACATAGCCTGAGAGAGCTGTTTTCCTTAGACAAGATGCTGCAAGGATGGCCCTGCTACCCAACTCTGCCTCAGTGGAAGTTAAGGACAGCATGGTACTTTCTATGGAATACATATGGTGATAACCCTGTGTCCTGGTCATCCCTTCACTCAGTAACGTAGGTTCTAATATTCAAGATGATGAGATATTGCTGAGCATTTGATCACTGCATTGCTAACTATGGTATAACACAGTATGGGTTATGCTCTGCCTGATTCTGATCTCACACCATTTACTTCAACTAGGCTTCTTCTTTTATAGAGAGGTGACATTCAGAGAAGGCTTAGTCCCTTTGGATATCAAATACAAAATCTATTGTCCATTTGTGATTGAAAATGCCTTTTCTATTATTTTTTTCTATTATATAAAGTTATATTTGCCCATATCTGTTTATTTTGAAGACTGCAGTTAGAATTACACAATTCTAATAAAAAGAAAGATTCATTAGTGTCTTGTTTTTAAAATAAAGCCCTGTGTACTGTGCCCTTACATTGAAAACATCCCTACTTATTAACAATCCCTAACTTCCCAGGCCTCTGGCTTCCATCCTATGCTTGCAGTGATGATATTTGCACCAACCAATGGGGCAAGGAGTTGATGATACATTTTTATCAGGTTCTTTTCTTTTAAAGTGAAATTCTAAAGTTTTTATCCATGTCAGCACCAACTGTGGCTAACACCCGTTCCATCTTTCCCAGGGGCCTCCATGACACAGGAAGGACAATATCACATCGAAGCATAAAGATTGTTGGCCCTTTAACACTTAATATTAGCTAATGTAGCTCATCATAAAAACTGTATGTGGTCATTTTTTTAAACTATTTAATGTCCAGGAAAAATGCCATGGCTCTGAAGCTGCCTGAGCCAAATGGCAAGGAATACCAAATAGGTTCAGAATGAGGGGAGAGGAAGGGAAAATGAGAGCATAATAAAGTAAATGGTGCTGGCAAGTTAAATCATTACAACCTTCATTTCTTTAGTATATGAAAACACAACTATAATTTCAGTTTCACAACTCAACTTTCTGACATAAAAGACATACAACAGAAAGGCAAGAAAAACAAGTTCTGATGGGGTACATTTAGGTTTAAAGATGAGGACAGATTGTTACAAAGATAGGCATTTGACAGGTTTGAAACTTGCATTAGTATGAAGGTAGAAGCATTGGGGCTAACAAAACACAATTTATTAGTCATATGGAGAGGTCTGGGTTTAAACTGTATCCTATTAAAGATTCAAGAACCTTCTCAGACAGCAAACAGCTAGCAATAACCACTATCATCTCTCAGCTAATTTGCTCTACTTCCCACAGCAGATTTTACTTCTGATTGGTTACTCACAGGGAAATTCTGGCCAATTAGAATGAGAAATAGGTGGTATGTGGCCCAGTGTTATGTCACATTCTGTATTAGCTGCCCCTTTGTGTTAAAATCAACCTATGTGCACAGTTGAAAACAAACAAAAAAATCAATCCCAGTTTCAAAAGAATTGCTGGCAACCAAGTTACCGCTTAGAGGCTGCAAGTTAGGACAGGTCTGAGTCTGTCCAAGCCCAGATTTGCTGATCTTTTGGACTGTAAGACTCACTTTGTTTTTCCTGACTTATGTGGGGTGGGGGAGGCTGGAGAGGATTGTTTAGAGGATTGAGAGAAAGGATGGAAAGCGATGGAGAACTCTTTTTCTCTGTAGTCTATTTTTCTATCCTTTGATTGAAGTCTTTGGGACAAATTCTCAGCTGATTTCAGTGCTCATGTACACTAGCTGAGGATCTGGCCGTAGGGGTCAGATCCACCCTACAGACGCAAAGAAGGATACATACTGATGAGCTGTGGAGATAGAACTGCCTCCATTAGGAAGGCAGGTGATGGTACCAGCTTTATTCTCCTCTTTGAGTTTCGCTAGGGGACAGCAGATTTACATTGCTCAAGGAGAAACTCATTCCTATGCCAGGGGCCTGTTCCTGTTCCTGCCTCTTCACCTCTCAGTTTTGAGGTTATATCCTGGGTTTTCCAATGAGGCAGGAATGTATCTGTATATCACCAGCTGTCGTGTCACTCTTCACCCATCCTGACAGCCTTTCCATTATTGAGGGCAGAGATTCTGAAGCTTGGGTTCCTGGGTGAACCAAACCCTGAGTGTTTAATTTTTATATTGTTCCCAGGGAATTTGAGAGGCATCGTTGAAAATTAACCTGTTACCTGACAGGTCTGGATCCTCTGTATGCTGCATCATTCACAGACTGAGCACAACAGTCTGAGGGTGCATCTACACTTGTAAATTAAGTCGACTTAAGCTTGCTTAAGTCAACTTAATTTACTCTGAGTCTACACTACACTTTCCTTAAGTCGACTTAACAAGCTGCTTAAGTCAACTTAAGGAAAAATTAAGTCGACTTTATAAAACCTCCTTTTAAGTCGACTTTGCTGGCTAAGTCGACTTTAGAAAGTCAGCTTAGCCAGTGTGGATGTGGAGTAGCCCTAAGTCTACTTTAAGTCAACTTACGGGGCTCCAGGGCTTCCCCACTGCCCTCCCTGCGAGGGTGGCTGGCACAGCCACAGCCTGGTGTACCCTGCCCACTCTGCCCCTATGCCCTGCCAGGGTCCCTGTCCCCCCTGTCCCAGGTCCACCTAGCCCCTAGAAGTCAACCTATGTGTCCAGTGTGGACGCTCTAGGTCGATTTGGCAAGGTCCCCTTTAAGTCGACTTAAAATTTGAGTGTGGACATGCTAAGTTGACTTAAATTAACAAGTGTAGACATAGCCATAGAAATAAAAGATGGAAAAGATGGCTGATGGGTCAGACTGTGACTAGCTGCTCCTGGGGGTTAGGCAGAAACCATGGGAAAGAGGGAACAAGGAACTTCCTCCTCATGATTTTTACCCTTCATGGAGGCTGGAGAACCATTGCAGTCCATATGCTTCTCTCTCTTGTGCATCTTCAGGCACGAGACACCCAAACAGGGACATGGTTCCTCCATCCCTTCCATACTGTGATTGCACACTCAGGTGGAACCACAATGCCTTCCCTGAAAGGCATACTGCCTCTGGGTACTGAGGACTTCCTGGGGGGGATTCTGAGACAGAGTGTATCCAGAGCTCCCTTGGCATGCAGTGATACCACACCAACCCCAGTTAAGCTAGTGTCTATAAGGGATGGTTTAGTCTCACAGACACTTCTCTGTGTAACCCATTCCTTCCCACTCCATCTCGCATTCCTACTATACACTCTCCAAAGATTTCTTTAGTGCTGTTTCAAAGGACCCAAGTAATAACTCATTCCCTCTGCAAGGAGATGCTGTCCACTGGGGGTTTAACATTTTCAGCTATTAGTCTTTGCAGAGGCATCAAAGAGTACTCCCACCCCCAAACTCAGGTTACTGCAGCATGTAAGTAATTAGCTATGAAAATTCCTTCAGGAACACTGGAAATGGATGTACAATCTGGTGAATAAAAAAGTACCATATGATACTGTTTCTCTTCTGTCAAACACAAACACATGCATAATTAATCTTTTCAATCAACTACCATCAGACTTAAATAAAGTATATAGTTTAGTGGGCTTCAAACAAAAGACTGTGAATTGATTAAAATACCATGACATGAGCTGAGATAAAATTATAAGGGCAAACCAATTATTCATAGTTAAAGGTGTATCTTTATTATCCTCAAGGCCCAAGAGGAAACCTCCACATGGTAAATTTCAGTGCAAAGTACGTTACTGAGATTTAAGTTGGATCATCAGGCACTGAGTGCAGTAAAAGGCCCATTATTACACTGAAGGGGTCCAAAATTTCACTTGAAGTTTTATTCACAACAAAGGCCTTTTTCATTTTTGCTGAAAAATTTTGTTTCTTTCCACATTTTCTAATTTGGGGATTAAAAACCATAAATCTAATTGTTTTTCTTTTTCACTTGAAGACCAGAACATTTCTGTTATAAATTTTGGGGGAAATTGAAAATTCTCCATTTAAAATCTTTTTTCACAAAAAAGAATTCTGACCAGCTCTATTAATAATTTTAAGGAAAAACTGATCTTTATGTCCCTAAACTTATGCATGCACTGATAATTTGTGATCTTTGTTCTGAATTATTGAAAACATAAGTACCGGTAGGTCACTAAGGGACAGACTTTGGTCCTTTAAATTTAGCTAGGAAAACTGATAATGCTAAAATGGAAAGGGCACCAGAGAGAAGATGGATAGCAGACTTAATAGAGACCAATGAAAGGTTATTAGGACATCTGGCAACCATTCCAAAAGGCTAATAAAAAAGAACTCCCCACCCCCATCCCAGCTCAAAAGCTGAGAAGAATAACCAAATATTTGGTCTAGGCAATGGAAATAATTGAATAATGCAGATGTATAGAGGTCCTCTCCCTTGTGTGTATGCGTGTATGTGTTTACTTTTACTTAATCATGCAGTTGGGCCAGGGTGGGGACTAGAAGGATAATTAATAAGATGATTTCATATGTATTTCTAAGGCCAAATTTGCACTGGAGTAAGCTGGCTCAATTCCATTGACTTCCACGGGGTTAAGTTTGCTTGTTAGTCATGAATTTGCCCACTAGCCCTTTTAACAGGGATTTGGAATCAGGTCTCCTTAATTCTGTTCTTGGTCCCACCACTGGATCTACTGTATTAGTTTAGTCAAGTTGCTGAACTGCTCTGTACCTCAGTTTAGGTGCTGTAAAATAGTATGAATATTGTCTTCTAACCATGTGCTGTGATGTTTAATTAAAGCAGTTTTAGAAACTAGTTATAGCAAAAGTACAAAGTATTGCATTACTATCATTTCATTATTAGCACTGCAAAAAAAAAGAAAAAGGAAATTCATCTACAGGCATGAGAAATCAGCGGAATGCACTTAAATAAAGAACTCCAGAGGAGAATGATAAACACAATTATTCAAACTGCCTTACTGGCCACCTACCCACCATGCCCCTCTTATTGGCAAGCCAAAGCTGCCTGTCATTTTCTATTCTTAGGAAGTCTGTCGAGTTTGGGAATCACACAGATAGCTGTTGCAAAACAGAAATCTAGAAGAAGTCCTCAGGCACTCCACAGCATCCTCTTTTATCTTGTACAGGAGCTGGTCTTAGCAGGCTGGGTTGCGCCTCTTTGGGTAATCCTCAGACAACCCCAGAGGTTTCCAATTGACTAATTTAAAATGTAGGTAAATACAAAAACTATCACACATACTGGCCTTATGTGAACTTTACATTTCTACTTTTCTATTCAAGAAAACAGCAATAGTGTGCTATTGATAAAAAATACGTAAACATATTCAGGACATCCTTTGTCCTTTCAGGACATATTCAGAGGACCCTTTAATGTTTCCAATTTTATAGTGTCAGATCCCCATGCATTTTACATCCCCTGCCTCCCAGAGGTCTCTAGGGGAGCCAATGAAATGATCTATATTTCATGTGCCTCATTACAAGCACAGTTGCAGACTTAGCAAACAACAGCCAAGTCAGTTTGTCTTTTATCTTGAGAATGAAAATGGGATTTTAAAAAATGATATAGGAAATAGTAAGACTCTGACACACTGCAGAGCCTTTCTGCTGTATTGTAAGCACAGTTGTACTCATCATACGTCGTTCTGAGTCTTATTTTTAACTATTTCATAGCTTTTGATATCTGTGTATCATGTTTGCGTGAGGGAATCAAAAATAAATGCACCTAGACCATCATTAGCCACACATTCCTACAGTAGTTAAAGCTGTGTTCTATCTATTGTAGAAAAGTCAGAGGGACTGATTCTGATCTCAGTTACTCCAATGTCATTAAACAGTTGATAAGTGGGAGGTATGGGAATTACTTTTGATTTTCCATCCATATAAGTGAGATCAGAATCCAGCCCATAACTTTACATACAATTAAAAGAATCAACTACAAGAGGAAATTTGTGTATACATACATTGTGTGTGTGTGTGTGTGTGTGTGTATATATATATATACACACACACACACACACATACACTGACCTTGATCTCTCTAATACCAGTTTTACAGTAGTGCAATTCTAAATTCTTCATACATTTACTTGATGCAGTTTTCAATGAAGTCATTAAGAGTTGCATGGCTGTAACTGAGAAGAGAATTTGGGCTACTGATTTCAGTGTCTAAGCTCCTCATATATAACAGTGCAAATTAGATAAGAATCAGGGCATAGTTATGCACCTGATTTACCACTAGCCTCATTCCTCTTGTTACTGTTACTTGTTATGCCTTTAAATTCAATAGTTACAACAGCAAAAACCTCAGTTTTGACTAATCAATACATATTTTGGTGTCTGCTCACTTAATTTATGTTCACATGGATGGATAATTTTCTAAATATTTCACTTTCCAATTAAAATGAGTGACTCAGATTTTTGAATTATTACTACCAAATTCCATGACAAATGTGCTTGAAAAGGAGGGAGCTTTAACACAGATCGTTTACTAAAACAGTACAATTTGCTCCAATTTGTTATGGAAAGGGGCCTTTATCTTGAAAAAGGAACCATTTCCAGGGACAAATCTCATTATTAAAATTAGGTTCAAGGTATGAGTGTGCACTTCAGAGAATGTGTTAGTTGATTTCTTGCACCACCAATCCTCCATCTACTTGGTGTGTACATTATATTCGTTTTGCACACCCACTGAAAACCAAATTGGTGCAAGTCATTTTCTGATCATCTCATACCAGACTGCACCCCACTGTATCCTCATGCATTTCCACCCCTTGCTGCCACTAATACTTCGCTTGCATCTTTATTTACATCACCAATGAATTTGGCCCAAGGTGACAAGCCTACAAACAACACAACAGACTGAAGTAGGTATGTCCATGTGGATAGCTTGCTGATATTCTTAAATTCAAACAAACAAACAAACAAACTCACTCTACATTTACAATGTGGGAGATTAACAGAATTTTCTGAACTAATGAAGAAAAAGCCATGGATTTTTCCACAGAACTACATGCTCTAATGTAGCTGATCCTACTTTTTTTAGAAGATATACTCTGTCTTCGTTTCACTCATGGATGGCAATCACAGCAACTTTTGGCACATGTAGGCTATGGAATTTACTCATGCGTAATTGTACAATCCACCATTAAAAATTAAACTTAGAATATCATCAGAAACAAACCAGATATTTTTTCCTGTGGCAAGATCAAATGGAATATTTACAGTGCAAGTACTATTGTAGAATTATCAGTGTTCCAAATAACATATGCATATGTTTTAAGGTCTAGAAAATGTGTGCTTGTACGGTGCCTATCATAATGTATTATTGGTCCATGACTAGGGCTTCTAGGTGTTATAATGCAAATAATAATTTAGACTTAATGGATTACTTGTGTTTAAATTGTATCCACTGAAATGACCTAATTTCAAGTTAAATCTGTAATAAAATTTACTAAAAACAAACAGTAAGGACCTTGATGATTTGATTGCCTTCAGTCTTGCTAATTGTCATCCTACAGATCAGTCATTTGAGCCTTGTTTTAAGGCAGTGCTTGTATTTCCCCTCTTTTGGTGACTTGACAGCATACAAAATCATTCCCTCTCCTAATCATCCTTTTCTTTCATTAGGGGGTCCCCTTAAATGACAAATAAATTTAAGGATTTGTCAGACTTACAGATTTGTCACATAGATGGATAATTCCAAGGTCAAGAGGTCACCCAGTCTGATCTCCTGTCTAACACAGGCCATAGAACTTCAACATAATTCCTGTTTCAAACTTGATTCAAAAAAGTTTTTGTGACACCTGATGTTTTTGTGACACCTTTCAATGTCTGGATGCCTTTTTAACTGAACAGTTCCAATACATGCTTGTTTGTTGGATGATTGGTTTGTTTAATGACAGAGCACCATTTTACTTTTGGAAATAGCCTTTAAAGCTTGTGATATGTCATATGTAGTATGTTCAAATATGTAATTTGAATATCATGGGCTATGTCTACACTGGTAAGTTAGTTCGAATTAAGGAAGCTTAATTCAAACTAACTAAAGCCTTGGCTACACTAGGCTTTACTTAGTTCGAATTAAGGGCTTCCTTAATTTGAACTAATAAATTTGAATATGCTATTCGAACTAAGGGTTAATTCAAACTAGTTAGTTCGAATCAACCAATGTGGCCATGTTAGTTCAAACTAATTGCTTAGTTCGAACTAACCAGCCCATTGAACTCAATGCAATTCACTAATTCGAACTAAGCAAGTGCCATTCATGGCACTTGCTTAGTTCGAACTAAATTTTGCTAGTTCGAATTAAGTTAATTCGAACTAACTAAAATTAGTTCGAATTAGTTAGTTCAAATTAACTAATTTGAACTAACTTTAGTAAGTGTAGACATAGCCATGGGTACCAAGATTGCCCATTTACAAAGTTATTAAAGCAAAGCACATGTATCCACATTAAATTTCACTCATTTCAAAACAGATCAGGTGTGTTCTTTCTTTGAATGTGAGTCCATGGTGTCTTAAGCACTAATCTCTTAGTGTGACAGTTTATTTTTAGTAAACTTTTTCAAAGAGTTTAATATTAAAGCCTGGCTAATCTTTGCTGCTCTATGGACAAGGCTGATCTCTCGATAAATCTTAGCTCAGATTTGTGGTGAGCTGCAAAAAGATACCAAATGCCTTTTCAATTAATCCTCCTTTATGCCTACCCATTGAAGAGAAGACCTATTGGAAATGAACTACAGAAAGGCAGCTAGAATGAATGTGACGCTTCCTGGTTTAAAATTCTAATATAATCTGAATAGCGAGCGTGCACGCGTGTGCAGGGAGGAGGGGTTGTGCATAAACTTGCATTTTGCTTAGTAGGTTTCTCTTTCTTCTTGAGGTAGTTTTAGAATAACAGTGGAGAAACAAATTCATACACCACTGCCTGTAATTACTCCTTGTATTTTAAGGAGCCAGGACTCACACCCATCTATAGTTTTCTTGCATAAGGCAAGAGATTTTGTCACCTTTATCTTTGCCTATATAATTGCCAAAGATTTGTTTTCTCAGTTACTGAAGAGGAGACTTATGGGCAGCTCTTGCAATTATATTGTTTTATAATGTATAATGTAAAAAGCAAATTCTGGGCCTCTGTAGATGCTTTCATAAATTGAAAGAATACTAAACATAACCATATTGTTTAAAGCCTCTATGTTTGACTCTGATCCCTTGGACCAGCAATTCCATAGACTGAGAATATGCTGTATGGGGACATACTTCCTTTTATTTTTCTGTTCTCAGTCTTCGTGACATTACTTCTGAGCGCTCCCATCCCTTGCACAACAAGAATGCCTTTTTACTACTACTCACTGTGTGCACAAGGGAGCAGTTTCTTTACCCCAGTCCACTTCTTTCGTGCTGACTGGATGGAACAAAGGGAGTGGACGCTAGCCACATCACCCAGCTAGCTGTGATTCTTCCAGCACGAGGGAGACCACAGCCTGCAGAAAGCCATGATAGGTCCTGTCCCTGCAGCTCTCAATGCAGTAGCCTTGCTGGAAGCAGAGAAGGGCATGTTAAGTTCAGGGGGAGGTGAGGGGGATGAATAGCCAGTGTGGGAAGTGCTCTTCTATCCTCTGCTGGCAGACAGCCCTCAAGGATTATTGCTAGTGCAAGTTAGAGAAGCTTATTGGCTGCTCTAACCTGAACTGGGGCCAGGGCTGGCAGAGACTCAGTCATGAACTTTAACAGACTCCCTCGTAGCCTCTCACTGCTTCAACAAGCATCAGCTCAGTGAAGCAGAGAACCTGGCCCTACAACCTGAAATACCACAACTATAAAGGGCTCTATCCTCCACAGGAAGTCTTTATTTATACATGTAGTCTGATTGGCTTCAGTGGTGTGGCGTGTGAGGTCAGGGATCAGGGCCTCCAGTCCAGCTAGTCTCCAGAAAGCCTCATCAGTACAGCTGTCCCACAGCAGGCGCTGACTGGCCACCCCACCCCGTTGGCAGCAGGAGCCAGCAGAGTGGCTCATAAGCCCACAGCAGAAGCTCGCTGGCATTTCAGGGCTCGTGCCCATATCTGTGCCTGTCCCTGCGTTACCTTGTTCCTCCTCCTCATCCTGCCTTGCACCCAGCCTTGCCTCTGACCTGCCCTAGCCTTGAACCCATCCTTTGAGCTACCCTGCGTGCTCACTTCAGTCCCTGCCTTCCAGTTTGACTCTTGGCTCTGACTCCTCACTATGGACTCCAATTTGCCCTTTGGCTCTGGTATCTCATTTCTGCCTTCTGGTTTTATCCTTGGCTTTAGCTCTTGCTGCCTGTTCTGGCCACTGCACTAGACTGGTCAGCTGACAGAGAGCAAGCGTTGCAAAATTGGGCTTTAACTCCTCTCTTCTATGCTAAATAATCCTAGCATTCTCCTCTCCATGTCAGAGACAGAGATACATATACCTACAAGAAAAGACTGGAGACTTTGCAGTTTTTACTAAAATGACCCACCAATCTGCTTTTAAGCTTAGGATGTTTGTTGATTCCCTGGGCAGTCAAGTGTCTTGTAAATGCCTTGCAAATACCTCAGGGAGACTTGACTGGGTCTCAGAAATGAGACTGTAGCCATAGTGTTTTGTCCTATTTTGGGCATGAATTTCAGGTTGTAGATCTTTGGCAGCTCAACATACTGTCTCTGAAAGGGAAGTCAGTTTGTTGATTGTGGTAGGGTTTAACTCCTGCCAGCCTGTCAAAAGAGCACCCTGGATGCTGGCCATTGGAATAAAAGATGACTTGGCCGCCTCCAAACTGGAGGAAAAGATTTCAAAGTTATTAATAGGAATGGATGGAAAATACCAGCAAGAAGATACCTTGTTTTTGCTAGAAAGAAAGCCCCTGGAGCTTGCAGTAATTCATTGTGACTATTTTATCTTATTCATAAAGTAAAGAATGTGTGCAAAAAAATTGTATTCATCACATCAGCTGAGAGATTTGGCCCATTTCCATTCATCTACACATTGTTGCGTTTGAAGTATTTCTGGAGCATTAGATGATCCATTACATCAAACCCCTGGGGCTTTGCATGATAATAATGATAGAAGAGCTGAGAAAGAATTCCATGCTCCAAAATCCCAAAGGCATTTCCTAAGCATTTTACTGCACTTCCTGCAATGTGATTGGTAATGTTTCCTTTTACAGTGATGAGGAAGAAGGAGTTGTCTGTAATTTCTGAATCATGTTCCTCTTTAAGAACAAATGTTCAGCATTTTCTTCAATAATTAAAAACTATTACTGTGTCAGGAAACATCAGCAAAACAGTTCAGCTGGGATATTAACAAACAATGCAAAAACCCATTGACTAATCAGAGAAACCGATTGCCCTCACCTCTGAGAACTCAGTAAAAGAGGGATTGGGCTTCATAATGTTTTTAAATTGTTATATAGAAGCCTACAATGTTCAGCCACTGACATCCTTTGAAAAGCTGAATATTCTGACATTCAATTTTGTAGGAATAGTTTTGGACTTTCCAAAATAGTTAGTGTATCTGTGAGAACAGAACAAATTTATTGTGGGTTTTAAAGCCAAAGGTAAGGCCTGCCCTCATAACCATGCTGGTGGCCCTCTTTGATTCCATTTTGAGATGAGCATCAATCCATATGACAATTTCATCTTTAAACCTCTTAAAAGAGTTTTGGGAAATATTGCAAAACAAAATGTTACAGAAATCTTTCTGGGAGGAATAAATGTGAGAAATGTATTATTTAACTGAAACTTTGGACCTGAACACTTTATTTGACCTCACTTAGATAATACAATCATCACAGTTTATCCCTACCTGTATACTAGCCCAGAATTAGGCCCTGGATCTGATCATCAGTGAACATCTGGAATGTTTTAGTCCACAATTAAGAGCCAAACGCAGAGGCTTTCAGGCCCATTTCTACAACTATCCCACCTCTGCCAAGAAAGCTGTTCAAAAAAACCAGGAAACACCAGCAACATTATTTCTTGAATCGTGATTTCTAGAAGTATTAACTCCATTAATAATTCACTCTTGAATAATCAACATCACAATGTTAGGTTGCCATGGTAAAAAACCTATTCATAAAAATGTATTTGGGTCATTAGAGCATGAATGTTGCATACTTGTCAAAGTGTGTGCGTGTGTGTATAGAAGCTTACAGGTGGGTTGCCTCAAAACAGACAATCTGCAACTCATTAAATACTGTATTGTACTTTTTTATACAAACACGTAGATAGGCTGGTGTAAATCATCATAGATCCACTGACGTCAATAGCACTGGGACAATTTACACAGTAGCAAATATATCCCATAAACTGTAAAGCAGCACAAACATCACCAGTTTGAAAGAGGGTGAAGTGAAGGATTGAATTTTGTGTTTGTCATCCATTTGTACTCATTTGTGGAGATTTGTGGGTATTCATATAGTAGTAGAGGATAGTACAGTGCTTTTCAAATTATGGGTCAGGACCCAGTACTGGGTCGCAGACCATCAGGCACTGGGTCGCAGCACCCCCTGCTGCTGCTGAAAGATTGGAATGCATTGCTCAAAGACATAATTATTGAGTCCCAAGCATAAATGACTTTTTTCAACTGGGTCCTGAGGGAAAGGAGTTTGAAAACCACTGATCTAGATCAATGAGAGAGTGGGTGTGTGTATACCAGAATCAGAAATACTGAACGATATGTCATCCAGCCTTGAATTTAATATATGCCAGTATGTGTTGCTGTAAAAAGTCCATGTCATAGTTTTGTGTGAGCTAAAGATAACGTGGTTATGGCTCCTTCATGGGTTCTGAAACATGAAAGTCAGCCAGGAAAAGGGGTGGTGGATGTAGTGGTTGGTTTCTGATGCTATACATGACTTTGGAAGAAGGGGCATGGGAAAGCCTTGTAGCTCGAGCAGTTATTATATTACTAACATGAAGTAATTACTATTAATGACAAAAATTTAATTTACTGCTGCATTAGCTGTTTATATTTATTGTGTTGGTATCCTCATAAGGCCACGCCTCTGTAATCAATGTATTAATAAGAGTATGTAATGTTATGGGGAATTTAACTTTGGGAAAAAGGCGGTGAGAATGCTATATAGCTCGCGCTCTCTCTGTGGGTGTGAGTGGGTGTGTAAAAAATGCATGTTTTATATTTTCTAAGTGTGGGGGAATGGATGACTAATGGAAATAGAATGCAGCACAATTCAACTCTAGGCCTCTAATTCTTGTGCAGCTCATTAGTTGCCTAAACACATACCACCTGATAGCAATTCGGTGACCTTCATGAAGTTAATCATTTCCATTTCCTAGGAAGCAGGTATCCAAGTAACCATAAATCGCTTTTCTAATCAGTACACACATTGACAGTCTCAGCAGAGGGAGACCAAGGGCTGAAGTCGCTGTGGAGACTAAATTCCCCTACTAAACAGGATGGAAGGGGGAGATTTTTTCAAAGGCATGCTTGGAATTAGGCACCAAGTTCCCATGTGTGTCTTTAAAGAATTTTTCATTGAGGCAGACACACTGTTGAATCAGCATTCAAATATTGGTATTTCTCCCTTTCTGTGGATAAATAACAGAGTCTTGTGGCACTTTTAAAGACTAACAGATTTATTAATCGCATGAGCTTTCGTGGGAGAAAATCCCACTTCATCAGACGCTTTGAAGATAGGAAAGTTACAGAGTGGGAGGAAATAAAATGCAGGGGAGTGCCACAAGACTCTGTTGTCTTTCTACAATAGACTAACACGGCTACCCCTTTGGAATGTGGATAAATACAGAGTGAATTCCATTCTCCAGGGCCATCCATTCAGTACCATTCAAAAACACTAAATTCACTTTATTAATCAGCACAATCATTTTAATCTGATCTAAATCACAGCTACGGGTATAGCTGACAGAAGAACATCTGGGGAAAGAAAGGAGTGTAGGGGAGAGAAGAGGCAAATAGGCAGCAACAGAAAAGGTGATATGATCTAGGCTGGGGGTCCTAAATAAACATCATAGTTGGAAACATTTGGGAGCAAGTTCGGAAGCAAGGTGAAGCTAATGGAATAACTTCTTGTGCCCTGCCTGACTGTGGCTGTTTACCTTAAAGAGAAATAGTTACTAACTTCAGTTCTTTTGAGACCTGGGTTTTATTCCCTGCATTGACACAAACTTTCCACATGACCTTGGACAAGTCACTTAGGCCTCCTCTGCATTTAAAGGTTAGGTTGATGGCTTCAGCGCTCAGAGGATGTGAAAAATTCACACCCAGTAGAGCCATAGCTTTGCCAAACTACCCCTTGCTCCCAGTATAGACACCACTAGGCTGACAGAAAAATTCTTTCATTGACATAGCTACCACTGCTCACAGAGGTGGATTACCTACAACAATGGAAAAAACCCTTCCATCACTGTAGGAAATGCCTACCCAATGGCATTTCAGCCCCACATCTGTGCTGTTGTACACCGGTAGGGCAGACATGGCCTTAGTCTCTATGGGTGCATCTACACTTGTAAATTAAGTCGACTTAAGCTTGCTTAAGTCGACTTAATTTACTCTGCATCTACACTACACTTTCCTTAAATCAACTGCTCAAGCTGCTTAAGTTGACTTAAGGAAAATTAAAATCGACTTTACTAAACCTAGTTTAAAGTCGACTTTAGGCTTAAGTCGACTTTCTAAAGTCGACTTAAGCCAGTGTGGATGCAGAGTAGCCCTAAGTCAACTCTAAGTTGACTTAGGGCTCTCCAGGACTCCCCCTCTGCCCTCCCTGCCAGGGGGATGGCACAGGGGGAGCCTGGCATGCCCCCCCCACAGGGCCCCCCTCTACCCTGCCAGGGTCCCTGTCCCCCTTTGCCCCATTATACCCAGGTACAGTGGAGCAAAGGCTGAGCCCCCTGGCACCGGGCAAGGGGTGCCCCCCACCACCGTGGACCTCCCCCAGGTTCCCCTAGCCCCTAGCAGTTGACCTAGGTGTCCAGTGTAGTCACTTTAGGTCAACTTTGTAAGGTCCCCCCTAAGTCAACTTAAAATTTAGGTGTGGACATGTTAAGTCGACTTAGCTAAAGTCGACCTAAATTAACAAGTGTAGACATAGCCTCTCTGCCCTATCTGTACTTCCTTACCTCACAGAGGCATTGCATAGATTAATAACAAAAGATCGTGAGACACTCAGCTATGGTGGTGATCAGAACTATGTAAGTACCTTAGATCAGTGGTTTTCAAACCATGGGTCGGGACCCCGTACTGGGTTGCAGCACCCCCTGCTACCGCTGCCTAAAGACTGGAATGTTTTACTCAAAATGTAATTGTTAGGTCACAGTTATAAATGATTTTTTTTCAACTGGGTTCCAAGAAAAAATGTTTGAAAACCACTGCCTTAGATGGAACCAAATGTGGAATAGAATGGAAGTATGTTTAAAGATTTCTATTTTCATTTGGAGTTTTATTGGAAACAGATGTATTTAACTCTCCCCATGCAGTACTCTGAATTCCTTACAGACATAATAGCACTGGACTAATGCCCAGTCAGGAGCAGAAAGTCCATCTGACTAGGAACAAAAGAAAAACTGACCTGCCCAAGTTATATTGTCCAAACTGGGAGAAGGGCAAAAAATGAAGAACAAGCATATGCAGTGATAAAAAAAATTAATTAAAATAAGATTGATTAGTTTCCATAATATAATGTATTTTTATTAATACAGAGAAAGCTACATTTTAAATACATTGTCTCCATTTCTACCCTTTTATACATCTGCAGGCAGCATTGGCTCAGGATTTTATCTTGACAATGTCCCTTTAAATAAAATTCTCTACAGTCATTACTTGGAAATGGTAGTGTCTCTATTATTTCTTTAATTGGGTTTCATTATCCTTCTTTATGGCATTTTGTAAACAATATGTCCACTTCCCATCTGTGAACTCTCTCCTGACATCCTCATAAAGGAAGTTTCTGCTTGGCTTGCTTTGGCTTTCTCAATCCATCATTTTTAATGTTAGTTACATCCTTTCATATAGCCCCCCTATGTCATTGCAATTATAGTCTATTCCTATGGCAGTATTCACTGCTATCAGAAGTCCATGTGATGGCAAAGCAGAACTGGGGATATTGTAGTTTTGAGCATCAATTCCTATACACAGCATAAAGGGTCCTGAACAGTACACAGGAATGCAAGTTGCTTTTCCAAAAACAGCCATAAGCAACTGTGTGCTTCTGCCTTCTCATATTTTGATCTATCAGTAGGGTGTTCCCAAGACCTCTGTCCTGTTCCCTGTACACCCATTGCAGGGTGTGTAGTAACCACACCATAGACTGAACAAGCGGGGGCCTATTGTTCTGACACAGAGTTGAATGACTTTTGTATGATAAGTATGCATGAGTCAAATTCCTTTTGGATAGTGGAAGTTTCATCCACCAGGCTCAAACTTGCAGAGCGCTGTGTGTGTAGCAGCTGATAGGCAGATGCTAGAGTGGATTTGACCACTAGTGTAACCACCATCTGCTAGCTGGATTTTAGAGATCAAGTTCAAAGTAAGTGCAGATTGGTAAAACTTTCACTAAGCTGCAAAAAGGTGTAAAAGTAAATCCTTCCAACACCTTATTTTGTAAGTTCCACCACTTTAGATTCCCTTAGACAGCAGCAGAATGTGTGAGTAGCTCTAAAAGAGCCTCACTGAGTTTATGGAAGTCTAAGTAAATAAAAGAGGAACCAATTTACACACAACCTCAGAATTTGTGGCGTGGTGTATTCATGACTTGTGTGTTATAAAAACCAACACTCAAACAGAGGCCAACACAGTCTACTGAAAGCAACTTTTCTATATGAATCAAACAGGAGTCTCTCGCACTGAGCCAAAAAGAGAACAAGTGTGAGTAAAAGTGGCCTCTGCAAACGTGACAGAGTTTTGTGGTTCAAATGTGGCGAAAAGTTCAGATGTGCATTCTGGAAAGTCTATAATGAGGAATCCAATTAAACAGTATGTAGCTGGCCTTTAAAACAGGAGTTAGACATGCACCACAGCTCTCACATTCCTTTCTACTTCATTATTGTGAGAAATAAATACAACACAAATGTAACACACTGACAGAATTCATAAACTACAGTGATGACAATAGTATATGAGAAATACTGTAGAAAATCCTATAATGCCTCATATCTATTTTAAAACAAAACCCTGCATTTTTAGCTATAACTCTGATATAATTTTAGCACTAATCCACACCTAAGCATGATTCAGATATACATACCTTAACCAATGTTACTACAGTGCATGAACAGAGAAGATAAGAGAAAGCCCCGCTGTCTAAAGCGCAAATCTGGTTAGTATGTCTGAGATGATTAACATTAACAGAGGCTTGTGGTGTAAACAGTATATAGGACTGGTACCCAGGATTTCTGATTACTACTCCCAGCTTTGGAGATGACTCACTGTGTAACCTTGGTCAAGTCAGTGAGGAGTACAATTTCAAAAGCAAGTGTGCTAAACTGCATGTGAACTTTTGCACAAACTTCCAGCGCATGTATGTGCTTCTGATCTCCGCATGCATGTAGGTATTTGTACCTACAACCCCTGTTTGTACATACGCACGAATACCAGCTTTTGTTCAATGACCCCACCATGGAGTCTCTGTGGCTATGTCTACACTTGAAAAGTTAGGTCAACTTTATGAAGTCGACTTAATAAGGTCGACTTTAAGTCAACTTAAAG
This sequence comes from Pelusios castaneus, assembly GCA_007922175.1. Classification (NCBI taxonomy): domain Eukaryota; kingdom Metazoa; phylum Chordata; order Testudines; family Pelomedusidae; genus Pelusios; species Pelusios castaneus. The sequence goes on along the minus strand of ML685785.1, from coordinate 16,682,560 downwards.
TGGACCTTATTAAGTCAATTTAACAGAATTGGATTTAATTTTTCAAGTGTAGATGTGGCCCCTTTTCAACCTTATTAAGTCGACTTAACATTTTAAGTTGACTTAAAAAGGTCCACCTAGGCACTACTCCGCATCTCCACTGGCTTAAGTCGACTTAATAAAGTCGACTTAAGCGCTAGTTCGAATTAAAACAAGGTGTTATTAATTTGAACTAACTTTTCCTTAATTTGACTTAAGGAGAAGCTTAAGTCGAATTAAGGAAAGGCCAGTGTAGACACGGAGTAAATTAACTCAACTTAAGCCTCCTTAAGTCGACTTAATTTATAAATGTAGACACACCCTGTGAGAATTAAACCTAGGACCTTCCAGTACTGAAAATACAAGCCACTTCCATTCAAGTTATAAAAGTATTGCATTAGGTTGAAGCAATAGTAAGCACTAATCCTTTACGTATGCCAGCCATTTCAGTAAAACACTTAGCCAATGAGCTACATTTGTATGCTAGCACATTGCACAGTTGCATGTGTGTTAAGTGAACATGTCTTTGAAAATCTGTCCAGATTCTGTACTTTAGTTTCTTCCATAACATGTACCTGTTACACAGGGGATGTGGTGAGGTATTTGCAAAATAAGATCCTCACATGACATGCACATTTGAGACCCAAACCCAAAGCCCATTAAAATGAACAGGAGCCTTTCCATTGACTTCAAGAGGTGGATAAAGCCCTAGAACAGGAGTCAGCAACCCGAAAGACAAGAAGAGCCATTTTAAAAAAATTCCTTTCATAAACAAGTGTTTTGAGAGCCACAACGGGTTTAGCCTCCTGGTGGGGGAAGCTGGGAATTGGGCCAGGGTGCCTGCCGTAGGATCCCCTTGGTGATGGGGGGGAGCCTAAAACCAAGAGTCGGAGCCCCCGCAAGGTGGGGTCTTGTTTCCCGGAGCCACAAAGGGACAGCCAAAGAGCCGCATGCAGCTCGGAAGCCACAGGTTGCAGACCCCTGCCCTAGAAGAGCAAGATATTGTTATTGCTGTTGTTAATTCCCAAAATTAAGTCAGAGTGTCTCTCTTCTATCTTAGAGACTTTTTGTTTAAACAGTTAGGGTATGTCTACACTAGCAATTTAGATTGATTTAAGGACCCTTAAGTCAACCTAAATTACTCCATGTCTACACCTGACTTTCATTAAGTCGACTTAAGCAATTCTTTAAATTGACTTAATGAAAGCTTAAGTTGACTTAATAACAACCACCCATTAGGTCGACTTAAGCCTTAAGTCGACTCGTTAAGTCATCTTAAGGATAGTGTGGACGGGGAGTAACCCTTAAATTGACTTTATTAAGTCGATTTAAGGCCAGTTAAGTCAACTTAACAAAGTGGACTAAGTCAACTTAATCTTAACTTGACCTTATTAAGTCCACTTAAAGTCGACTTAACTTTTTCTAGTGAAGACGTACCGTTAGTTATTTAGTTAGTTAGTTTTGTTTGTTTGTTTGTTAGCACAGTAGGGATACTCAATGCATTATTCCAGATCAAATATTTATGCATCAAAATAACTGAACTAGTTCTTTGTATGCTTTTTTACAATGGAGAATTATGCTAACTTCCCTAATTATATGCCTAAATCCCTCATATAACATAAAGATCCTTCATGCCTGCTTTATTCCTGCTTTCTGACCTGTTTTCAAATAATCCTATTAAGATCTCTTGTACCTTGTGGCACTTAGAAAAACAAACACGCATCCATCTAGCAAAGTATAAGTGCTGACAGCTTGGAAACATCTATAGTCATAGACAATGGAATAATTTATCAAGGAATAACTTGTGTCCACTGGCATTAAAGGGTCTTAAAAGGAAATGAGATTAAGGGACAGATTCTCTGACATTCTCCACTCCATTTTCATCACCTGAGCAGTGCTAAGAGAATTGAGACTGCCATTAATTCCCCTTCTATTCCCCAATGGGCATAGAGATGGAATAGTAGACCCTAGGCTCTTTTATTCCCCTCTCTGCTGTGCCAGCACTATTCTTCAAAGGACTATTTCTTCATCATGAACAGGAAGAAATGTTAGGTCTAGTCATGATCCCTTTAAAGTCAGTGAGAGTAACACGAATCCTTTCTCGCAAATACTGTAGAGTTGGCCTAACTATAAATCTTTCCTCTGGGGTTCAATATGGGTGCCCTCTCCATACAGAGAACACTGTTTAATGCATAGAGCCAACAATTAATTCTTGCATGTTTCACAGATACACACCATTAAATTCTTTCCTACTCACATTTTTCCACGAGAAATTGAACATCTCCTGAACTGCTGGCTGGCTTTCATAATTGATTATTCAAGAGATTGGGTAACTTTTCTTTGCCTCCTGTTGTTCTGTTCTGCTGTACAGGATCTGATATAACATCAGAGAGCCTAAGAAATGAGAAAGAATCTACTCATTGCAACATGACATGCTGCAGCTTAGGTTTTAGGGTGGGTTTTGACTACATTTCCTGAATATTCTTCGGTTAATCCACAAAGCAAACACCAAACCAAGTTTTTGTGGAATGCGATGAGCTGGCTATCTGCCAGCATGGACATTTCCTTTCTCTGTATATTTCACAGTGATACATTTCCAGGCACAGGGAAATTTCCAATCTGTCCTTCAAATACATATTGCTTGGTGCCTTAAAGTTTGTTTCCTTTCTTCTACCACCATTAAGAAGCACATCAATTGTAGCACAGTGGTAGAAACTGCAGTTCTGAGGACTGGAACCTGTCACTGCCAATAAAATGATAAGTTTTTCAGACATCGTACTAAGCTGCAGGAAAAAATAATCGGGAAAAAAAACCAACCTCATTATCCCATAGTAATTTTAATTTTCTTCTTGGAAAAGAAAGGAAAGAAAAGGAAGCCACTGCAGTTCTGCACATCAAAAAAGGTTTCCTACTCTCAGTCTGGTCACCTTCTCCTCTAGACAGGCAGCACATAAGCAACCCACCATGTCAGGGTTGAGATGTATGAACGGGTAGTTTGAAAGGAAGTGATGTTCTTGTGTTTAAGATGACCTAGGACTGGGAACAAAGGTAGTAGAGTTAAATTCCTAGCCTAACCACAGACTTGCTGTGTGACTTTGGGTAAATCACTTAATCTGTTCTATGCTTCAGTTCCTAATCTGTAAAACGAGGATGATATTCTTTCATTTTTCCAGCCTTTTGTATGATTTGTCTGTATAGACCATATAAGCTGTTTGGGGGAAAAAGATTGTCTTTTTATGTGTGCAAAAGTAGCTAGGCTACAATGCCATTTGGGCTTCTAAGCACTACGATAATAGAAAGAATTGCTAAGAATGTATAATATGAAAGGAACACCTTGCATTGTGGTTCACTGAGCTATGTTACAGAGGGGTAGCCATGTCAGTATAGTTCAGCAAAATAAAGAAGGAGTCCAGTGGCACTTTTAAAAACTAACATTTATTTATTGCAGCAGCTTTCATGGGCACAATCCCACTTCATGAGATGCATGAAATTGAAAATAAAAAAAAATGAAAAGTAGCTATGATGCTGATGAAAAGAAAGGGTAAAAAAAAAAAAAAGTACAGATCCTTGAGGGAGGGAGGGAAGAGGAAGCAGAAGGAAAACTGTATGTGGTAATGGAATGCCATATACATTTCTCCTTTCCCCCCTCTTCCAATCCCATGAAAAAGAGAAAAAATAACTTTTTTGTGTAAAATTACTAGTTTTAGAAAAAAAATTAGTTGAGGTCAAGGAAAATAGCTCGTTATCCACTTATACCTAATGTGGAGCAATCACCTCTATCAGAGCAGTGTTAATTTACTTTTCAGTCCGTTGCCTCTAGATTGAGACAACCTCCAAATGGATATCAGTTGTTGCTTTTGTATTGTTTAATGTTATGGAGATGCCTATTAAATGGAGTATAGAGTGTTGAAGGTTACTATGATTATGCATAGGCCATTGACCAGCCTTCAAATGATGGTGACTTTTAGTCACTACTGACATAGAATGAATGGTTGACCCTAAGGCAAAATGTTCTATATCTCATTACCAGTCAGTTGGAGCCATCCATAAGAACAGCCATTCTGTCTCAGAACAATGATCCATCTAGGCCGATATCCTGTTTTCTGATACTGACCAATACTAGGTGCTTCACAGATAATAAATAGAACAGAGATTAATCAACACATGATCCATCCCCCTGTCACCCATTCTGGCTTCTGACCAACAGAGACTATGGACACTTCTGAGCATGGTTTTGCATCTCCACCCATCATAGCTAATAGTTATTAATTGACCTATCCTCCATGAATGTATCTAGTTCTGTTCTGAATCTTGTTATAGTCTTGGCCCTCACAAAAGCCTACAGTAAAGAATTGTATAAATTGACTGTGTATTGGGTGAACAAATACTTATTTTTGTTCTTTTTAAACTTGCTGTCTATTAATTCCATTTGGTGCCCCCCTCCCCCAGTTCTTGTGTTATGAGAAGTACTTCCTTGTTACTTTCTTATTTTATAAACCTCTATCATATCTCCCCTAGTCGTCTCTTTTCCATGCTGAAAAGTTCCAGTCTTATTAATCTTTTCTTGTGTGGAAACTTTTCCATAAACCTATTCATTTTTGTTGCTTTTTTCTGTACCTATTTCAACTTCAATATATCTTTTTTGAGATGGGACAACCAGATCTTCATGCAATATTCAAGATGTGGGCATATCATGGATTTAAAAAGAGGCAATATGACATTTTCTATTTTATTATCTATCCCTTTCTTAAAGATTCCCTACTGGTTATTAGCTTTTTTGATTGCTGCTGCTGTTTACAGAGAGCCATCCATAATGACTCCAAAATCTTTTTTCTTGACAACTAATTGAGACCCCATCATTTTATATGTATAGTTGGGATTATGTTTTCCATCATACATTACTTTGTATTTGTCAACATTGAATTTCATCTGCTATTTTGTTGTCTAGTCATCCTGTTTTAGGAAATCTTTTGTAACTCTTCACAGTCTGCTTTGGAGTTAACTGTCTTGAGCAATTTTGTAGCATCTGCACATTTTGCCACCTCACTATTTACTGCCTTTTCCAGATCACTTATGAATATTTTGAACAATACTGGTCCCAGTACAGACCCCTAGGATACACCATTATTTACTGCTCTCCATTCTGAAAACTGTTCATTTATTCCCACCCTTTGTTTCCTACCTTTAAGCAGTTACTGATCCTGGAAAGGACCTTTCCTCTTATCCCATGACAGCTTACTTTTTTTAAGAGCCTTTGATGAGGTACCTTGCCAAAGACTTTCTGAAAAATCTAAGTACACTAGATCCATTGGATCATCCTTGTCCACATACTTGTTGACCCCCTCAAAGAACTGTAGTAGATTGATGAGTCACAATTACCCTTTACAGAAGCCATGTTAACTCTTCCCCCAACAGACATGTTCATCTATGTGTCTGATACTTCTGTTCTTTACTATAATTTCAACCAATTTACCTGCCAGCTTTGCCTCTGTAGTCTTTTTTAAAAATTGGTTTCAAATTAACTATCGTCCAATCATCTAGTACAGAAGCTGATTTAAACGATAGGTTACATACAGTTAGTAGTTCTGCATCCAACATCCCATACTCTTTTTTATGAATGTTTTAGCAAGCTTTGATTAGTGATGGTTTGTGTAATCCCCTCAGATTTGCCTGAGGGAGAGTGATATAATGCCTGTTGTACAGATTCAGAAAGCACGAGGTTTTTTCTACCTGTGATGTGAAGCTTGAATAAAACAGGCGTATTATGAATTGTTACTACCAAGTAGTATTAAATTGTCAATTAACACTTTTAAAAGTCAATTACATCAATTATATATTGCCATTGTGTTGGCTTTCCAAGATCTCTATATAATGAATCCATTTCATACACAAACAGTCATGGTGAACGGTATGCAATATGTGGTGCTGCACTTTTAAAAATCAATTGCATTTATTAGACGGGAAAAAAATCCATAGCAAATGGTGGGGGGGAAAGAAAGTGGTATAATATTATTGCTCAGTTCTATAGTATTATGGAAGTTCTGTGCACACTGGCCTCCGTGGAATCTTACAAGTCAAAAAGGAAAAATAATAATAATAACAATTTTGAAATTTGATTTTTTTTATTATTATATGTTAACTTGTTTTCTAACAATAAAGAAATTTATCTTCTCCTATGCAATCAATGTGTCTGGACTACTAAATATGACAAAAAATGTAGCCATTTTAAAGGTGACTTGCTGTCCATTTTGGAGTAAACAAACAAACATGACAAATTTTAATTTGTCATAGCCCACCTGAGCCCTGTTTTTACTGCAATATCAAAGCATCATGGTATCAACTGCTAACAATATTTTAATCTAGAAAATATTTTCAGAACAGTGACAACTTCTGTTAATAGATATTGGCATGTTCTCTCTATATGGCTTTAATGGAATCTTGACATTCATAAAGATTACAAATTGTTTGAAAAGGGGTCTATCTCCTTTTTACATGAATGGTTCCTATCACATAATGTGGCTCTGGTCCCCAATCCAAGCTTCTAAGCACTGCCATAATACTAATTAGCAATAATAATAAAAATAATATCTTAAATGTATAGACCTTCTATGATCCCAAAACATTTTACTGTATTAAACTGACATATAACTTATCAGTTTTATTCTTCTACTGATGATGAGATTCAGCAGCTGTTTAATAGGACATACTAATGGGCTATGTCTACACTTGTTAATTTAAGTCGACTTAGCATGTCCACACTCAAATTTTAAGTCAACTTAGAGGGGACCCTACAAAATCGACCTAGAGCGTCCACACTGGATGCCTAGGTCGACTTGTAGGGGCTAGGTGGACCTGGGACAGGTCCACGGTGGCAGGGGGGCACCCCTTGCCAAGTGCTAGGGGGCTCAGCATTTGCCCCATTGTACCTTGGTACAATGGGGCAATGGGGGACAGGGACCCTGGCAAGGCATAGGGGCAGAGTGGGCAGGGCCCTGCCCTTTGGGGGGCACACCAGGCTGTGGCTGTGCCAGCCACCCTGGCAGGGAGGGCAGTGGGGAAGCCCTGGAGCCCCCTAAGTCGACTTAAAGTCGACTTAGCCAGTGTGGATGTGGAGTAGCCCTAAGTCGACTTTCTAAAGTCGACTTAGCCAGCAAAGTTGACTTAAAACGAGGTTTTATAAAGTCGACTTAATTTTTCCTTAAGTCGACTTAAGCAGCTACTTCAGTCGACTTAAGGAAAGTATAGTGTAGACACAGAGTAAATTAAGTTGACTTAAGCAAACTTAAGTCAACTTAATTTGTAAGTGTAGATGCACCCACACAGTTTAGAACAGGAAGTAGAGGATACAATTTAAAATATAGGTACTATTCAGGTATGCAGAATGTTATTATCCATGTTTGAATTCAACCAAGACATTGGAATTAGCATTCTTATTCTAAGAAAACATGTCATGAACTCCTAAACTGCACATGACCTTGGTATTGTCTCTTCGAAAGAATGCATTTTCATAAGTATAGTGCCTCAACAAATACAGCATTGATCAACATATCAATATCATCCTATTCATAAAGATCTTTTTTTCTTTCTTTTCTAAAGGTAATTATCATATACGAGTATGAATAAACCTAGTAAATTCTTATAACCCTTTTTCTATTATTGCTTTACCTTTGATCTTGATATTTATGAGCAACATAAATCAATAAACTTGCAAGGACATGAATGCAAGTTAATCACAAGTTTTAGCTTGAATTGATAAAAAAACTGACGAATTTTAAAAGCATACAGTAAAGACAATAGGTACTCTCATGAGATATTGACAGGCATTCCATTAGAATTTGAGGGATTCTCCAAAACTGTTGTTGTATAGATTATCAAATAAGTACCATAAGAAAATTCCCATATTTTAGCAGAGTTCTTACTGACTTTCAGGAACTCTGAAAACAATGTATGTCAATATGCGGTTTTAAACAGTTTCAGTTATAAATGTCATAAAGATATCATAGATCTGATGATCTAATTAATTAAGAAGAGGGTTTTTTTAATTTTTAAATACAAAGCCCGATAACTTTTCATAGTGGAGAAAGTATTGACATTTACTGCCACCTGTTGGGAAATATATAAAATTTCTCTGTCCCCTAATTATGCAGCAGTGATATTGATGGTCCCAGCATGCATGCAGTATATCTCTCTGTGTTATCACTTATTAGTGTGTGGGAGGATTGAAACATTCAATTTTTCTAAACAAAAGTCTATTTACTTCCATTTGAGGGCAAATGAACAAAATGAAACCCCACAGCTTAGCTTACAAATCAACAGCAAAGTTCAGAGCACAATTTGTTTTTTTGAAATACTTCAAAACCATGAACCTTTGCATGTAATAATATACACATGTAACTTAGCTGTTTGCAGGGACCTTTTTGACATTATAGTATATAACTTTAAGTGTACTGTGTAAAGTATATTTCAGAGGATCTATGAGATTTCCCTTGGGAAAGCTGCTAGTATCATCCCAATTCAATAGATCATCAAAGAATCTATTTCTACAATCATCAAAAAGAAAAACATACTGGCTGTGTCTACACTTGGCCAAATAAGTCGACTTTGCTAAGTCAACTTAACAAAATTGACTTTAAGTCGACTTAGTATGTCTACACTATAAAAAGACAACAGAGTCCTGTGGCACTTTTAAAGACTAACAGATTTATTTATCGCATGCGACCCCCGAGCATGCGATAAATAAATCTGTTAGTCTTTAAAAGTGCCACAGGACTCTGTTGTCTTTCTACAATAGACTAGCACGGCTACCCCTTTGGAATTTGACTACACTATAAAATTAAGTCAACTTCAAGGGGACCTTGCCAAATCAACGTAGAGCGTCCACACTGGATGTCTAAGTCAACTTCTAGGGGCTAGGTGGACCTGGGACTGGTCCATGGTGGCAGGGGGGGCACCCCTTCCAAAGTGCCAGGGGGTTCAGCATTTGCTCCATTGTACCCTGGTACAATGGGGGCTGAGCAGGACAGGGACAGGGGCAGGGTACAGGAGCGGGGTGGGCAGGGCTGTGTCCTGCCCTGTGGGTGGGCACACCAGGCTCTGGCTGTGCCAACCACCCTGACAGGGAGGGCAATGGGGGAGCCCTGGGGCTCTTTATGTTGACTTAAAGTCGATTTAGGGCTAATCCACGTCCACACTGGCTAAACTGAATTAAGGAAATTGTAGTGTAGATGCAGATTAAATTAAATCGACTTAATTTGCAAGTGTAGACACACCCATTGGTAGCAAATATCAATATTGGAAACAGCAGAGACATGTTTTCATAATACAATAAGCAGGAATTTACAATGTTTCTAAATGGTATAGATGCTAATAGCACTTTTTATACGAACAAGGGCATTACCCCAGGACACGTTGCTACATGGAACAATTTGTTCATTTTAAATTCCCCCTGCAATATCAGCTGGATGCTGTGTTTCTTATTCACTTCCTATCCTAAATTGTTTTGTAGTTGTATGCTATAAACAGCTGCCACATTCCACATTGCAGTCGTGCATTAATTGATTCCTATACACAAGGGCCAAATCTTTTCTAAGCCAGCATAGAGTGGATAGCAGTTCCTATTCACATAAAGCATCAGATGAATTCAGCAAATGAGACATCATGCCATCAAAAAGGAGGGATATCAGAATCAAGGCATGGCTATTTGCTGTGGATGATAGTATATTTAATAGCCAGATTTTACCTCCAACCATGCCCCTTTTGCATTCAGCCATGCCCTCTGCTATGAGTTATCTGGATCTCATTCAATAGCAGCATGGACCCATTACTGCACAGTCTCATCCTCACACCTCAACCTGTTGCAATGCAGCTTGCTACGTACTTGGATCAAATGAGTCTAAGTGAATCCAAGGCCTCACTTGTGGAAGCCTTCAATAGGTGAGCACTTACCTACGTGGCCCCATGCGCTTGAGTGGAGCTACTCTTGAAAGCACTTGCCAACATGAACAAGGGTTCAACAGCTGGGCCTTAAATGAGACTAACTGGCCCATATGCTAAGTTAGATTCCTCAAAACCCTTCTGACTACCAATGTGTCACATGATGCGTAATGGGCTATGATCTGTGTAACTTTCATGGTCACTTTTGCAGTATAATTGTGTGGTTTGGTGCAAAAGTGCCATGTAAGGTTCCCTTTTGGATGCTCTGCCATATTATTAGGGTATCGTGTTTCCTGCAGCATCATGTATGTGGAGAGATATGAAGCATGTTACATGGTTCAGACCAGCAGGACTATCTCAGCACGGAGGCTGGAGCAGTGCATGACAAAGACAATGCAAATTCAGCTCCCTGGCTCAGGTGAAACAAACAAACAAACGGAATCCCCTCAGCCCAGGAAAGGAGGTTTAAAAACAAATATAGACACTTGGAATGAGTAGGGGATTTTTGCCAGAGAGAAGCCATCTTGAAAACAACTCTGAGAGATTGAACCTATCTACCTGACTAGGAGGGCCAAGGTTGGCTGAACACCACTAGCAGCCAGTCTTGTGGGTAATAATGAGGAGAATAAGTCAGATCTTATGAGTAATCTCGACAGTAATCAAATTCCAAAGGGGTAGCCGTGTTAGTCTATTGTAGAAAGACAACAGAGTCCTGTGGCACTTTTAAAGACTAACAGATTTATTTATCGCATGAGCTTTCGTGGGAGAAAATCCCACTTCGTCAGACGTTTTGAAGATAGGAAAGTTACAGAGTGGGAGGAAATTAAATGCAGGGGAGTGTATGACATAGCATCAGGTCAGGCTGTAACAGCAAATCAAAGTAGGTGTTAGGATTCAAATACTGGGGAACAGCACATAGAGGAGGGGGAGGTCAAATCACTTGTTGT
>ML685785.1:16660494-16671262 GCA_007922175.1 Pelusios castaneus | reverse complement strand
ACAACAAGTGATTTGACCTCCCCCTCCTCTATGTGCTGTTCCCCAGTGTTTTGAATCCTAACACCTATTTTGATTTGCTGTTACAGCCTGACCTGATGCTATGTCATACACTCCCCTGCATTTAATTTCCTACCACTCTGTAACTTTCCTATCTTCAAAGCGTCTGACGAAGTGGGATTTTCTCCCTCAAAAGCTCATGCGATAAATAAATCTGTTAGTCTTTAAAAGTGCCACAGGACTCTGTTGTCTCTCGACAGTAATGTTAGTTAGTATGCGTCTTATACCTTTTATTTGCTTGTGGTAACTCCTGACTCCTTTATTAAATGATTGTGCATTAATATGCTATATACTCATTCCTCTGCTGCACAGGAGCTGGCAACTCATCTCCCCAGCTACAGCTCTCTCTTCCCCCAAGCCCCATCTCCCCAGCCCATCCCCTGGCCTGGAGGCCGATTTAGGGCATTATGTTGACTTAGCGCATCCACAGTGGCTTAAATTGACTTAAGAAATTGACTTAAGCCTTAAGTCGACCTTCAGAGTTGGTGTTATTAAGTTGACTTAAGCTGTGATTAAGAAGCGCTTAAGTCACTTAATAAAATAAATAAGTCAACTTAATAAATAAGTCAACTTAATAAAAGCCCAGTGTGTACGCGGCTTTGTGTAGTTCGACTTAAGCATCCTTAAGTTGACCTAAGTTGCCAGTGTAGATGCACCCTATGATTTTATGCTTTAGATGTTATATTGTCAAACAAAAGTTTTCATCCACAGATGGCCAATCCAGAGATGCTAGAGTTGAAAGGTTTGTCCAATATTTTGAAGCACTTGTGTAATTAATTCATTCCAACCAGCCAACAGTGCAGGACACCAGGAAAAATGAAGAGATATTCAACAAGGTTGAATCTAGAATTGATGTGTTCTTCTTAGCATTGGTCATTCTCTTCATCTGTTTACTAATCGGGTGCCACACTGTGTGAAGACGGTTCCATACAGCCATGAACGTGAGGCCGGATGTTTGGATATCCATATGAATTCAACATTCTCTCATATTTAAGGGTGTTTAGATTCAGTGTTCTGGTTTGATCAGATACACAGCAAATGGACTATGCTATGAAGTACAGGTCTGGATTTGTATCCTCACCACCCCAAAAATCTCTGTAGGTTCACATCCAAACTTCTAGTTTTGGCCCATCTCTACGTCTGCATGATGTTACATTCAGTTAGGGCCTCTCCATAATGACCTAGGGATGGAAGTAAAGTTGGAAACCCTAAGCTTGACCCTGAAATCTAATTTTTGCTTACCAGTGTCCCAGAAAATTTCAAATTCTTTAAGAACACAAGAAAAAAAATAAGGTAATTTAAAATAAAGCTTTAAAGGGAAAATATACATTATGGGCCATATCCTCAGCCATGAAATATCCTGTTTGCACTGCTATGGCTGTGCAAAACCATTAAGCCACCCTAAACTGACAGATAAGGCTTCTCGGAGAGTCAGAATCAGCCTTATTTCACTTTCTCTTGACCCAATTGACATGTCAAGAATGGGGTGGCACTCTAGCAGCCCCCCTCCAACTTAATAGCATCAAGCAGCCTAATGCAAATCAGTATAATTTAAAGCATCATTGAGGTTTTATGTTACACTAAGGGTCAGACTATCCACCAGCTAATTTAGGATGAGGGAATGTTGGGCCACACCACCATTACCCACACCTGTAGCCTGCACCAGTGCAGCCTGGCTGACCTCGAGGATTGGGGCTCACATATAAATAGATATGAATACAGAGAGAGAGATTGTTATATATATATATGATTACACAGGGAGGGGTGCTGGTTGATGTTTCATTTCATTTGTATGGGAAGGCCACTTGGGCCAGGACTACCAATGTCATTAGTGAATGAGTTCTGAAGGACATGTCACTCTCATGCCAGTCAAACCTTTGTACCACACCAGACCATCATACATTTTGTCCATGCCACACCTTTTACAGAAAAGGTTTTTTTTTTTTTTAAATGTTAGAACATTTAAATTCTCATTTCCTTCTGCTCGTAAAACTAGGGGGGCCCAATTTCATAACAAAAGTCCAAGCACCTGCGAGGAGGAAGAGACAAAAATAGCTGACTATTTTTAAAGCCTCAAAAATGCTGTAAATTATATATTCTGTAAATCAGAGTGTAAGTTGTAAAGGCTGATATTTCACAACAAACCAGGGCTAATAATGGATGCAGCATAATAGAACCAGTCCAGGTTCAAACCAGTCTAAAATATGGATTGCAGTACTGGGGTTATTACTGGGAACTAGGAATCTGTTCTTCAGGCGTAATAAAGCCAATATTTCCCATACTTCAAGCCAGAGATCTATAGAGCCCTGCACATATAACAATATGTGGATCCGCATCTGATCTGCCTCTATAAAAAAAATTGTCCTTGGATAGTATCTGCAGGTGCGGATATTTGCACATATAATGCAGATACCTGTGAATTTGCAGGGCTCTAGTGATCTTCTGCCACATTTGAGACGTACTCCAGAATGCCAATTTTACAAACATTGAGCTTACAAACAATGAGTATTAGGAACCATTTTTATGCCATATAGTTTTAGTTTTGTCACTGAATGTAACCTCAGTCCTTTACCCAAAATTCAAGTGGCTGTTCAGGCTTGAAAAGACAGAGATCTGGTGGCAAAGTAGAAATGCATTTCTCTCTCTCTCAAAAAAAAAGAAAAGTCAGACACATTTGTTCCTATTCATTACTGAACAATTAATAAATTAACTTGTTCACATCCCTCATATCATTTTGAGAAGTTAAATGTTACGATTTTTTTATATTTATGACCTCAATCCCCAATTAGTATATTAAATTGGGATACTATTGTAATAAATTTTTGTAGCAGTTTTTCATATTGAAAAGTGGTGACTGTTTGAAAGCTGCTCTGAGATTTGCAATGTTAAAAGCAGTTGAGGTGAGTTAGAGCAGAGGTGGTCATGGGAGTATAGTAGATGCAGCTAATTCTATGGTTTTGCTATGGCTACAAAAATAAAGCACTTTACTCCAGTGGTTTTCAAACCATGGGTTGGGACCCAGTTCTGGGTCTCTGGCCCTCAGGTACTGAGTTGTGGCGCCCCCTCCTGCTGCAAACCTGGAATGCATTGCTCCAAGATGTAACTGTTGGGTCTCGGGGATAAATAATTTTTTATCTGGGTCCTGAGAAGAAAAGTTTGAAAACCACTGCTTTACTCCATGGCTCTCAAAACATAAGTAGTATATCTTCGTGTGTCTGTGCAAATGTCCAAGAGTGGTTGTATAGTTATATTATATATACTTGGAAGGGGCAAAGTTATATTGACAATGTTTTTGATAATTTCACACAATATATCTAATTTGTAAGAAATGTCTGCCTAACTCTGGGCTTTGAGTTCCTTTTAGATGCCTAGCTATGGATTTTAGGTACCTAAGGCACTCAAGTTTGAAATTTTGGGCCTAATATTATATGGTATCTTCTCTATTGTTGCTCCAGTTTGAACGGAAACCTGGTGCCCCATGAGCTGTAGTGTCATCAGCAGTTAGTTTTAAGAAACATATTTTATATTGTGCAGGCCCTAATCCTGTCCCCTTGAATTCAGTAGGAGTTTTGCTAATGACATCAGTGAGAACAAGATCAGGCCCATAGTCATGTCTCTCATTTATGTACCTCATCTGCTCCCCAAATGTAGATACTGAAAACAAATTAAATGGTCTGTTGTTGTGTTAATAATGAAATACATTTGCGAGGATTTTATCATCCAATGTATTTAATCATATTTGCTTACACATTTCAACTAATATCTGGATATTAATGAATAGAATTGCATGAATAAATTATTAAATGAAAAATTAAGTGAAGCAAAATGTATGTGGCAGGTGCTACTATTCTGTGTGGGGATGAAGAGCTCCTCTGTTGAATCACCTCAATGTTAGCTGCTTGAACCCTGCAAATGGATGTGGAGGTAGTTTTGCTAACCTGCTCTGAGATTAAAATCAAATGTCTCCCATTAACTCCAGTCAAGAAGTATAAAAAAGGCTGGCATATCTCAGAGGTGGTGAAGCGAGGGGCCGAGATAGTGGTCCTTCAGAGGAATGAAACCTAAGGAACACTCAAGCTTGGGAAGAAAGTTTAGACAGACTGCAGTTCATGTTGTCCTATTGTTGTTGTTAACTGAGCCAGTAAAGCCAAATCCCAAGAATGCTATGTACTACATTTACAACAGGGTGAGAATTCTGCTGCCATATATCTATGTATATAAAATTATAACATACCTGATAAACCCCTTGATACATCTGTTGAATGTAATGAGAATGCTAGTGAGCTCTTCCATTTTCACTGGTTTTTACTTTTGTTTTATTTTTCAGTTTATTTACACACACACACACACACACACACACACACACACCCCTTTAAATCTTACTCTCTTTTTAACATATTAGTGTTACTCTGCCTAGTCTTACACATATGACAAAGTGCTTTCTTTTGCTACTTACATCATCCCACTTCACATACTTGTCTCCGATCATTCATAAGAATGTTTTGTAATGCCAGGAGCATAGTTTTGTGAGGGAGCTTTAATGATTTATGGAAAGGATTTGGGGGCTGTTCTGGCTTTGATTTGTTTGGACATTGATTGTTTAGCACATATTGTATGTGACACCAGAAGTCTCACTAGAGTTATATATTTATTATGCTTAAGCCCAAAACAAAACTCCGGATCTGAAATCCACAAACTTTGGAGGTACACAGTATTTAAAATTCAAACCCAGTATTTAAAATTCAAATATGCTAATTTTGTTAATAACCCTATTGCAACAATAACCCAAAATAAAAACTCCTGAGTTTTGTGGGTCTTCAGAATTTAGACCCAAATTTAACAGCTTCAACCCATTTCTAGACTGCAAAGAAAGTTTTAAAGCAACACTTATGTAGTAGGTCAGCTCTCTTCAAAAGAGTAAAGGTATTAAGAGATATAGGGTTTTATCCTGCTCCTACTGAAGTCAATGGGAACAAGATTAGACCTATAAATAGATACTATGAAGCTTGAGCTGGAATGGTGCTGCACACTCTGGCTCTGATCCAGCAATCACATAGGCACATGCTTAACTTTAGTGGTATCAGCAATTCCTTGTAACTCATTGAGACTACTCACATGTTGAAAATAAAGCACATGCTCAAGTACTTTGCTGGATCAGGACCGGAATGCTCAGCACCTTGCAGGACCAAACCCAAAGAGATTAAGCGCTACACTAGATACTACGGATATGGGTGCTTCAGGAAAATGCAGTAACGTGAATGACTCTGAATTATGACAGTACATCTGTGAATGTCAGTAACAGGCTCTAAACTTTCCTCCCTGAATTACTTGTTAGCTGTTTCCAATTTAAGCCAGCAACCTAAAAGCTCAATAATGCTATCAATGTCAGGGGACTCTGTGAAAGAAACATACCACCAGTCAAGATACCAGACAGTGTATTCAGTATTAAGAAAACTAGCAATGGCTGGAATTAAAGGAGGATTGATTCTCAGCCTACTCAAGGTTTGATTTTATTATTTCAAGGGACATGTCGGGCTACATTTGCATTTTAGTTAAGTTTCTTTGCTGGCAACAAACCCTCAAAACAGATTTTTCTGAACAGTAGATTGCCACAAGATCAAAAGTCTGAAAAGGCGACTGATGAGACCCCTGAAGAGAGAAAGCAATCTCTATGGAAAAGCAGGGTGGGGTGGCCAAGGGAAGCTATCCTCTGTGAACCCTGGCTGAAAATAGTCAATATCATCTTGGCAATGGAATGCATATTTGCCCTCCTCTATGTATATTTTCAGTGTTTTATGTTAGTATTTGCTAAATAAATTGTGATTTTTTTGACTCACCCTTAACTTTGAGACTTTTATGCAAATTCCCCTCTTTAGGGATAAATTGTTAAATAACACTTGATGAAAACTGTCAGCCACAAATACATTAATTTTCAATATATGCATGG
This sequence comes from Pelusios castaneus, assembly GCA_007922175.1. Lineage (NCBI taxonomy): Eukaryota > Metazoa > Chordata > Testudines > Pelomedusidae > Pelusios > Pelusios castaneus. Next base: position 16,665,258 of record ML685785.1, on the reverse strand, counting down.
CGCACACCTCAGTAAGTGTGTTTACCTGAGCAACAACACTGCCAGCAGATATCAAACTCAGGAGCAGAATGCCAGATTCACCTGTCACAGGTCCACTCTACTTTCTCACACTAGTCTCGATTTCTCGCTATTTTTTTCACCATTTAGAAACACACACCTGAGATGTGGTCTTTCACCCTGTGTATTGCTGTACAATGGAGATCATCAATGGCCTTCCAGCTAATGGCTCCTATTGTTAAATAGGGGTTGCTGGACAGCCATTCAGAGAGGAAATCCCACGACTCCAGAATTCACTTTTCTTGATGGTTCAAGAGAGCGTGAGTTTGTTGACCTTTGGACCATAGGCTTAACTCTATCCTCATATATTACCTGCTTGAGGTGCAGGGTGATTGGGGCTTTATCATTAGAGAGAGATGATTTGGGAACAAGCCTCTTTGACACAAGGAAATGAGACTGGATTCATGCTCATATTTGATGAATCCTAAAACAGATTTATGCTCCAAACAACTAGAGATGAGTCATAAAGACACTGATGCTCCAATTTGAATACAATGCCTAAACTTCCTCACAATCTGTCTCCCATTTAGACTACATCCTCCAACAAGGAAAGAGAGAAAGTTCCTTCATTGAAGCCCTCTTCTCTCTTTTGTCCTTCAGTATAAATCAATTTATTTAAAAAGCACGACTATGTTTGCTTATATCTTTAAAATATATTTAATTCATCTCAAATTGAAGAATCTACCTATCAGCCTGTCTCTCTGTTTATAATGGATCTTTCCATTGGGTTGTGTTATCTTTCCTATATAAAGAATTTCACAGTACCTAATGCATTAGTCTATCCCTCTCTGAAATAAACAAATCTAGGGGGTACTCCATAGTTTACAATAAAAACACCAACTGGCTTCATAGTACACACAGTCCAGTTGAAGCTGGGGCATGATAACATAATGGTAATATGTGGAGAAATACAGTCACTTGGGCATACTCTATTTTCCTGCCTCCTGAGACTGGTCCCTTGCCACTATATTTATCTCTTGATAATATCTAATTAAGGCATTTCATTGTTAAGCGGCAATGCTAAAGTCCTGTGCCGTTTACTAGAACAGTGAGATGTATTTATATTATGTATAAATTCCCTCCAGAAGCAGCATGATACCCAAGGCTAAGCTATTACTGACAGACAAGAAAGTTTCTGTTGCTCTGTGCCAGAGTTCTGCTGTGAATATGCACGGAATTATTTTTTTCTAGAGGTATTAGAATGCCTAGGGAAAACAGCCTGTAATTTCTACACAACTTGGTCATATCACATGAGCTAATCCCCATCTTCTTGGGAGAAGACACACTCCTTTTTCCCAGGTAACGTGACGCTGAGGGGCATACCCTTTGCAGCAATGTGTCCCCTGCATCACTTCCTTAAATCAGTTCAAGTCTTTCATCCCAGGAGGAGACACAAAACCAATATAAACAGAGGCTCCTTTTGTCCTCTGTCCTCAGAGAGTCCTGTCTAGAGCAGATCATGCTGAGCCAATCTGACAACGTCCAGGGATAAAGAAGGAGGCTCACAACAGAGGTATTATAATGCTGGACAATATCCCAGGAGGGTAACCAGCGATCAAAGAAACCTTTTGCAAGCAGACGCTGCTTTTTAAAACCACACACACATAACCCTTAGAGAAGGCGATAAATCAGTGGCTTGTGCCCGCACGCGTTTCACAAGAGCTGGGGAGGTATTGCCCGCAGGAAGGGGTATCATGGACACATTGTGTCTACTGCTCCTAATGCCTCTTGTGTAACATTCAGCACGCTCCAGCCTTTCTTGTCCTCTTTTGCAACATTTCACTCCATCTGGCACACATCTGAAGGAGTGTTGCAACACACACAGTGGGTTTGTTGAGTTCCTCCTTCCTTAGAGCTGCACAAGATAAACCCCAGAGAGAGAGAAACAGATTTTTTTTCATTTCCCCCATTGATTGGGAGCCCCTCTGACGCATGCGGTTTGATCCCATTTGCGGAGGGGAGGAAAATGAATGCCTCCTGTTTGAAATGCCGTTCTCTCCCTCCGGCTCTCCTCACTGCCTCTGCCCGCACCCTGGCGGCGTGGGTCGGGGAGAGGCGTGGAGGTGACAGGGGAAGGGCTGAAATGAAATCGGTCCCCAAAGCCCCAGACAGACACACAGAGTCATTCGCTCTCTCCCGTCCCGCCCTCCAGAAGCGAGTGCCCCCTCACCCCTCTGGCGATGCCATGGTCCTGAGGGCCCCCTGTCTTCTCAAGGGCTGATTTGGGGCAGTGGGATCCTCCTCTCGGCTCGCCCCCTTCAGCGTCTAAGCAGCAGCATGAAATTCCCGCCGGCTGCAAAAGGCGAGCATCCAGCGCTGCTCTTCGGAGTCCCCCACTGCCACCAGCGCCTGCTCGGATGATGTCCTCCACCGCCCTAGGCTGGCATGCCTCGGGGGGAAAGCGCTGCCTCTCCTTCCCCCAGGAAAAGGAGCCGCGGGCCACCTGGGCTTTGATCCCCGGCTTCCTCGGCTTGGAGGGGTGGGCGCGTGTGGCAGGGAGGTGGGCGGCTTCACATTGCCCGGTGCTGGATTGGAAGGCTTCAGCCCGCGAGCTGTGGATTTGCGGTCTAGCCTTCTCTATTTTAGGCGAGGGCTGACATCACGAGCTGCTGTTGCCCCCTATAAATCCCCCCCCCCCTTATTTAAAGCAGCAAAAAATCCCACGGCGGCGGCGGAGGGGCACGGCTCCGTAGGAAGGCCCGCGCTCTCCGCCTGGCCCCTCTTCGCAGCAGATTAGCTGAGCTACAGCAGGGACTCGGCCACATCTACGCACGCTCCCGCTCCCTTGCGCGGCGGCTTGGCGATCGCAGGCGGTCCCTGGCGAGGCACGATTCCCCTGCCCGGTCTCATCGCTCGCTTCTCTTTGTCCCGGTGCCTTCGCTTTTGATTGGATTTTCCGGCTACGGGCCGGGGTGGGGGGCGGTGGGCCCTCTTGGCAGCTTGGGAAGCACACCTGGAAATGTGGCTAATTGAGGCACGTGTTAGCCTTTTAGCTCCCGGCGGGGAGGGGGAGCCACATTTCTGCAGCACAGAAACCCCACCGAATTATAAGAACAAAGGAGAGCGAGCGAGAAAGGGTTTAATTCCCCCCCCCCCCCCCCCCCGTGTCCTTTAAACCTGATTAGCAATCCGATCAGGACGCCGAGGCAGGGGCGGAGAAGGGTCACGCTGTAGTATTCACAATCGAGAGAGAAAAGGAGACCCCTCCCACACACACACCATAGAAAAATAGGAAGCAAATAAGCAGGCAACGTTAATGCTGGAGAAGCGTTTTTCTTGCCTTTCTTTTGATGCCGGAAATAATTACGTGCCTTTACATACTAATTTGCATTAGCACTAACGAAGATGCTTGCAGAGTATAAATAGGAAGGCTCGAGTCGAGGGGAATCCATGAGACGGGAGAGCTAAATGTGTGGGTCTCTCTCTGCGCCCCCCAATAACGTGTCACTTTCTTCTCTCTCTTCAAAATCTGTTGATGGTCTCCTGAAGTAACGGGAACGAGGTCCTAGATTTTCTATTTATTCAGGACCTTATTTTGCAACCTTGTACCCATAGAAGTACTCCTTACTGGAAGGAGAAGATCTATGGAAGTTAAGGGAAATATTCACTTGAGTAGTGGTAGCACAATCTACGTTTTTGTTCATTCATGATTTGCCTCTCAAGTTGCCAGAACTAGACCAAGGGAAAGTTGAAGCATGACACTAACAGGACAGGTCGGGTCTATATAGATAAGCATGGATCAAATCCGTCTTCAGAAACTGAGAATGGCAAAACTCACCCCCCCCCCCAAAAAAAAACCCCTGCTTAACTGAGGGTGGGGGGAGAAGAACTTATTTCCAGAAACCAGCAACAACAGAGGAATGTGTTCTCTGGTGAGGGCCTTTTTATGTGATGTGCTTGCAGTTGTATGTGAACTGAAATCTTCGCAGTAATAAAGAATATATGCAGCGAGTAAATCTCTCCTGTGTGGCTCTGCTGACATCTGTCGGAGATGTGGATAAATCAGTGCTTCTGGAAGGAGATCCTGAAGCTAGCAGAAAGGTGAATTGGTGGTTAGTCAGTTTCAAGTGGTTAGTTTCATTTAGTTAAATTAAAAAGAAATTACTTTAAGTATGAGGATAGGTCTTGATTTATTCTGGAGTTTAATTCATGGGTTAGAACTCCTAGAAACTATTAGTTAGGGAGAAATGGATCCTCATCCCAGCAAGAACACAGATTGCAACCACCCAGCAATAATTCTGCCAGTGATTATAGAGCCTCCTTTGACTCTACCCTCCTTGCTGACATTAAAAAATAAACGAACTAGCCCCTGCTCATGATAACTCTTAGTAAAAATATAAGAATGGCTATAGTGGGTCAGACCAATGGTCTGGTCCAGGTAGCCAGGAGGACATCCTCTTTTTCAACAGAGGCAGGTGTCAGATGCAGTGAACAAACTAAGGCAATTCATATTTAAATATTTTCTTGGGAGAGAGAAAGAAAGCTGTACACATGAGAGAGTGCCATTCAATCAGCAGCTCATGTTATTTGTCACTACAATTGATATAACTGGTAGCAATGGCGGGCTATTCCCCTTTATGTGGATCAGGCCCTAGAGGGGGATGAGACATAGGCTTTGCTAGTGTGTTTTTGTAACCTTTGGGTGGGCCAAAATTCATTCAGTTGCCCTTCTCCAGTGCCCCACAGAAATCAATCCCAATCCCTGTG
>ML685785.1:16649339-16660484 GCA_007922175.1 Pelusios castaneus | reverse complement strand
GGCAACTCCGGCCTGCTGTCTGCTCAGGCTGCTGCTCTCCAGTCATCTCTCTGACATCCCATCACACCAGCAGGGTACACTGTGGAGCATGCTCAAATTGCTACCACACCCTGCTTCTGGAAGTTTCCAGTTGTGGGTTGCTAATCTGCCCAACAACAGTAACCCACCCTCAGCAGGTCTCTCAGAGATAGCCTTTTCAGGCATATGGGTTACATTTTGACATAATTTGTTGTCAGCAGAGGAATGTAAAGGTTCAAGATGCCTACATTCACAGTTCCAGGTTCTGGAAGGGAGTGTGTTCTAGCTGTTATAGACATTTCTTGCCTTCTCCTCCTCAAGCTTCTGTACCCTCCTTTCTGCTGTCTGCCTCCCATCCATTTCCTGCCCCCTTCCCTTCTCTTCCTATCCACCTTCTCCACTTCTATTCTACTGACCTCCTGGCTCCTGTTCCCATCCTTCTATCGTTTCACTGGGTCTTTCCCCCTCTATTTCTATTTGCCCCACCACCCCCACTTCCTGCACCCCTCCCCTCTGCTCCTATCTACCCTTATCATGCCACTACTCCCCGTCCCTTTCCTCATCCCTCTCCTCTATCCACCCCTTACCCCATGGTTTCTGCCCCAGTCCAATCTTATCCAATCCTCCCCCCAAAAGTTCTTGGTCATCTCTCCCCTTCTCCTCCTGTCCAGTACCCCCAACTTAGCTCCTGTCCCCTTTTCTTCTGCTCCCATCCAACTCCTCCAACCCCCTGCTCCTGTCCTCCTCACCATTCTCCATGTCAGCCAGGCATCTTACTCCTTCCTCTCCATGTTGCCTGGGCAGTAGGAGGGAGGAACACTGGAAACACAAGAGAGACACTCTGCCTATTCTCAGTTCCTGGGTGTAGCACCACAGCAGCAGATATGCACAGCAATTGCAAGGAAAGTCCTGCTCAGTCTTGAGCTGGCACATGCTCAGTACAGATGGAATCCTCGGAGTTTTTAGCAGTGAAGCCGTAGCAAGTCTCTACTGATCTTGTGCAAACTGAGAGGATTTTTTCAGAGGCTTATAACTTGACCGAATTAGAGCAAATTAACATGGGGAGTACAAATGGCACATCACTGACATAAGGGTGGCACCCTCCCTCCCTGCCAATTTCTAGATCTCTGATCCAAAGCATGGAGATGCTAGAGCGTCTCACCCAAACAGGTGTAGTCATTTTTTAAAATAAGCACAACAGTGTATTTTTTCCTGTTCTCGTTCTTGGAAATGGCTGACCAATTTTGCTGACTTTCCCAAAGTATTCAGTTTGAGGCAGACACCAGGAGTAGAAAATTTCAACCTAAACAGTTCTATTTTGGTAAAATTATAAGCAACTAAAAATAGGGTCCTGTAATGAAAAGCACTGAGCAATCGTAACTATAGGCAGTGCCACCAGATCCACCTAAGGTTATAATATAACGTGGCAGGTGCTGAAATCAGAGTAGGTTCATTATGGAGTGACACTGATTAATGCCATCTGAGCTCTGGCTGCTGCTCTTGGCACTGGCCTCTTCATTCAGGGGTGCCCAACCTTTTTAGTGTGAAGGCCCACATAATATTTCACTAAGGTTAAGGAGCCACAATTTCATACTATGGATTGGGGTGGGATCATTCCCCTTTGCAATAATTAGGCAGTACAAAGGGGCAGAAGCCACCCTCAAGTATTCTTCCCAGGGTCCCCTCTCCCCAAATAGAGAAGTCCCCAGAAGTTACAGAGTCAGCATAACTGGCTCTGGTGCCTCCCACTTCATAGTTCATGGTGCAGAGGCAAAAGCTATAGTGAGGGAGACAGAGTGGCTGGAATGTGCTTCAGCTTCTCCAGCCGGTGTGTGTTGCCATGGGGACCATAGCCAGCGGGCACAAGTTAGAGCAGTCCCAAGCATGGTAGGAATCAGGAAGGTGTATATGGCAGTTGGGTCTGAGATTTTTCTCTTTTTTCATCTTTCCTGTGTCAAGGAGAGATGCTGTTCCTTGTTAGGTGCTCCCATTTTTGAAGGCAGAGGAGTCCTATCATGGTCTCCCTCCCTAGATGGGACTGGTTCCAATACTTCTATTTAAAAATTGCAGGATACATCTCAGAGGACACATTATCCATGCAGATTCATATGCAAATTTTCTTTTTAACACAGTGACACTGGCTGGTCCTGATTTAGAATCTTGAGTGCCACCAATGCAACACCGCCTCACATGGTATTCAAATATAAGCACTTAAACTTAGGTGACTACATCTGCCTGCGTCTAAAGTGAACATTCAGGTGCTTAAAATGTATACAGCTACTAAAGACAGATTTAAGGGCCCAATGATCAAATGAATCACTGGATAATTCTATTGACGCCAACAAAATTTCATCAGAAATAAATTTGGCGCCTTTCCCTGAATCCTATAGTTAACTGCAGATGTTCACTCTGCGCAATACCATTTTCTACCATGAAAACCCACTCCTTTTAGAGGAATTCTAAAATGTCAGGCATATGTCAAGCTTTGGATCAGCTTTTGCCCAACAGACTTACAGATAGGAGAGAGAGAAAGGAACCTGTCACTCTGGTGGACTGAGAGAGAAAGAGAAAGGCTAGTTTTTAATAAGCATCTCTTTATGTCTCCCCTAAATGCAGAGTTACTTTCTCCTTGGTGAGTACGCATTGCTGTCCATGTTGTGCTATTTCACAGCCTTCCTTTAACAGATGGCATAGATTCTCACCTGCTTAAAGAGGGATGTTTGAGCCGGTTTAATATTTTAAAAATAAGTCCTAGTGAAAAAAGGGAGTTGTCGTACTGGCTTGTTTTTCAGAATTTTCATACCCTATTTTTGTTATTTATCTGAGCTCCGTGTTTAATTAATATTCTGCTCAGGCAACACCCTCTGTTTTGACTCTACATGAGGACAGAATGCTGGAGCTGTGACAGCTTGACAATTTCAACTACTTACATCCTGTGACTTCACAACAAGAGGATCAAGCAGAAGTTGATGTCTTGTTGAAAGAGTCCCTCACCAGAATTCACAATAACCCACTCCCTCTAAAACTAGGTTCAGAAAACACTGGAAAGGGAACAGCCATTCATTGGCCTTCTAGACAGATGGACTAACTGACCTAATATGGTTTTTTAATATTTTATGTTTCTATGAATATAAATCAGGAAGTGTAGGTATGCATACATGTATCTGTGTGAGAGATTGTACACACACGGGGAGACACACAAACATGTGTTTGTATGATATGAGTGTGTGGATATGTGATGAATAAGAAAATACGTGTGGACCAGAATGGATCAAAAATCTACAGCTGGAATCTGAAAAACTGCAACCTAGGCTGAGAATTACATATATCATTCATTCTGAAGTTCATTTCCTAAATTCCTTCAGCTGAATCTTGTTCTAACATCTGTTTGTATGATGGAGTATGCTACTCTCCATTTGGCTCTTGGGAAGTCAGTGGGCAGAGGGGATGCAGTCATTCATATAGCCAAAGCCAATCTTTCCGTTTTCCCTGTCAGGTCTGTGAGGGACTGGAACTAGACAGGGAGAATATAAGTGGCTGAGGAGCAGATATCACTGGGGATCATTACACTAATAGGCCCAACTGATAGGTATAAAAGGAAGAAGATGAGAAGTAGAGGTTGAACGTCACTCATGAAGAGATTTTGCTGTCCTCTTTGGGTTCCAGGGCACTAGGGATCTTTTATTTGGACATAGTTTATATCCAAAAAAACAGGGAACTCTGGTTCTGATTCTCCTCTTACACACACTGGTTTAAGTCAGCAGTAACTCTGCTGAAGGCAATGCAGTTACATTGTTTTCACTGTGGTAGCAGTGAGGAAAAATCGGGTCTAGAACCTTCTTTGTTTCTGCTTTGGGATTAAACTGCTATGACTAGTAAAGGGAGAGATTCGCCTTCCCTTTCTTTCAGCCATGAAAGAGTTCTCATTGGATAAGAGGTGTTCAAATATAAAAGTATCTTCCTTTGCAATGCTCATTCTTTGTTACTAGCCTCAGAAAATCACAACGGTACTGTTAGCCTACTGCAAGACTGTCCACTCCAAAAAACTGTAACCTAATCACACCTAATCTCTACAGTAAGAGTAGGAAATCCCACACGTTCACTGGCAAACAGTTCCTCCAAGAGAAAGTTTCCAAAGTTAATTGAGACTTTTTTCCTTGATATGCAGCATGCCAGCAAAGCATAGTATGCTGGCAGATGGCTGAATGGGAAGTGAACTGGAACAGAAAAATGCAATATGAGAAGTCAATTGCTGTGGCCAGGACCTTTAAACTTTTGGACTTTGGTGATGCAATTGTCTAGTCATATTGCCAATAAAAATAACACCACTCAAAAGTATAACACGTTGAGTCCCTCTGCCAATAAAAGCAACATAACCTGCCTATTGCTATCTGTAGCACTAATTGACCTCATTTTAATAATTTCAAATCTGTAAATGCAAGAAACCACTGAGTGCCAAACCTTTCAAAGCAAAATTTTCAGGGAATCCTAGAGATCAGAACTGGAAATAGATCAGTTAATTTATCATGGTCATCCCTTTGCCTCTGCTGGATTCAATGAAGGGCTTCACTGATCTTAAATCAAAACAGAAAGTGTTAGAAAGATCTACTCCCTAGGCCTCGGATACACCCCAGACAGAGAAAGCTTCTGAAAAATATAGTTCAGGTGTCTATACGTGAAGACGATGTTACTGGTGTGTTTAGTCACAGAACTTCTGCAGAGACTGATAACAGAGTGGATGGATTCAAAAAAGATGTCAATTTTTTACATCTTAAATCTGAGTTTTTGTGCCAGCTTTCCCTTTCAGTGTGCATGAACAGCCCTCAATGAGAGCAATGCCCATGCATTCCAGGGCACATATCCTCTTGGGTAAGAGCGGTGTGGTGGATAAATGGCACACTGGAGAATTAAGGGTGCAGGAACAACTCTGGGCTTTGGAAGCCTCACTGTCCCATGGGCCTACTAGGCATGCAGCTGTTAGACAAGGGACATGAAAGGGAGTCTCCTCAGCACAGTAGGATGGTATGTGGGGTGAGACAGACTTGCACTTGTCTCTGCAGAAGGATTTTGCCAGGAGAGCTTTACTGGGGGAAGTGTGCTGCACAGAGCTGACCTAATACTTCTGAGACCCACAGACCTCATCTTAAGTGACAACAGCCAGCTACAACATGCCCCAAAAAGGGGCAGGATCAGAGCAGAAAGAAGAGGCCTAGGGAGAGCATCAGCCAGGCAACCCGAAGGGGACACCTGTCTTATGATGCTCAAGATGGCTTCTAGGTTGAATCCCAGTGGGGGGGGGGGTTAGGCAGGTTCCCCTAACCCCAAAACTGCTAAGCCAGGAGGCCCACCCCACTGACAGTAGGACATAAGAGAGGAGACAGGGACTCTGAATAAAAGTGATATCAGACACAGGTATATAGGTTAAAAAACAAACCTTTGTTTGTTTATTGTGTACAGTACTCAGGAGGAGAAAAGAATACATTGTACTATGGCAGTACAGAGAATTCACCATAATAAGCTCATCCATAATAATTCCATCAGGCTACTCTTTCCAACCTCCTAATTCTCTCAACCCTATGCTCCTTTTGAAATGCACACAGCTGACTGAACCACAGACTGATTTCAGCCATTACCATTTGTCCTAATTATGTGCGTCAGACTTGGGCCCCGAACCCAGGGAAACAGGAAGGCTGAGATATGTCAAAAGCCCTTACCTAGGGAGAGCCGGTACTGTAAGCAAGGTGGCCTCACTGATTAGAATGGAACCTATGACAAATTATCAGGGCATCAGCTTTAACTGTATCTCAAATGTGGCTCATCAGTGGGAAGAAAAGCCTAAAGCAGTAGAGGTTGTGAGAGAAATTATGAAACTTATACAAGGCCCTGTCCCGAAACAGCTTTTTATTTCATGTTCTTCTCAATCCAGTCTTTGAATGGAATTGCTTTTGTGTAGCCGGTGTAGAGTTCTCGGCTGCAAGTTTTATCATAGCCCCAGCTCACTAAGCCCATCAGGTGCCATTTTAGCTCAGAAGATACTTTTCCTGGCAAAGATATGGCTGCAATCCCTCCAGTCTCAGCAGGGCAGATATTAGAAAAGGCAGCAGGGTGCTGCCTGGCACAAAACATGCTGTCAGTGATGATGACCTGGATTCCATTCTCCTCATATTGCTGCTCACACAGCAGCGAGTCCACCATCTGAACAGCTCCCATGCGGATTGTATCATTCTTGTAGCTGGGATTCTTATGGTCAACCAGTATCTTCCAGCCGGTAATCATTATTTTTAAATCCTCTGTGGATGGGTCCAAATCATGAGGAGACGCCAAACAAATGGGTTGAACGTGGCTACTGATTTTGGCTTTGTCAAAGAGTTTTACAATGGCCATGTCAGAATCAAGCAATATGGGGTCATAATTTGGATGCACTATGATGGCAGAAATCTAGGAAGTAATCAGAAAAGGGAAAGTTACAGGATTAATAATGATGAACAATAGAACAATGTGAAATCAGTGACAATTTTTCCATTATATTTTCACATTTCATTTTAGATGATTTTACACTCCTCAAAGATTCCTTGTCCATGCAATTCAGTCAAATGGCTCTTTTCAGATCCAAAAACATGCAAACTCAAGTGCGGTGTTTCAAAGACAGTTTTTGCATGAGATCAAATACATTTTTACTGACAGCAAAATAAGAAAAAAATTAAGGCAATTACTTTTTCAGCAAAATGGGCCCAATTTAAAATTGCAATGGGATTGGGGTGGGGAGGAAGGGTGAATTATATGTCAAATAGCTTCACCTTTTATTGAGAAAACTATGTCCAGTCTTTTAATGGACAATGACCGACTGTATGTGACCTACAGCCTGTAGAAATATAACTGTTTCCTACAGATAAACTAAAATATATAAAATTTATCCTATTGAGTTTCTTCCACTAACTCACACCTAAAGAAAAAGTTAATGTATATACAATCAAATATAATTTTCGAGACTAATCCTTTATCCCTTATTGGGCTGATAAGATGCTGTCAGAAGAGAAGTCCAGGCAGCAGAAGCTGAATGGGGAAAGATATTCTCATCAAGAGAAGTAAAATAATCTGGAGGATTAGAGGAGGGTGGGTTAGGTAACAGAATATAGCAAAACAGTTGAATATAAAATAAAATAACTGCATTTCACTGAAGAGAACGTATTAATGAACTCAAAAATCAAAAGGAAAAGCACAGTTAAAACTGCTGAGTTTCTCTTGATCTTGACATGAAACCATTAGTCTGCCCAGATTAATTTGGAAAATCAATTATCTCATCAAATTACTTTGATGAGAACTGGCCCTGAACTTTTAACTTTGGATATGGAGTCAGATCCAAACTTCTCCAAAGTTTGGAGTTGTTTGGAGTTGGTGCTGAAATGTAAAAGGCATTGATGGTCACAGATCAAGCCCAGTGGACATGTGACTCCCATCCGAAAAGCACAACCACCAGCTGGCACTGGCTGGCATGCCCTTTTTTTTTGGCAATCTCAACCAAGAAGACAATCAGGCTAAAGAGGCTGAACTATTGTATCAAACCCTTTGTCAGGAGTGATGTATGTTAATGGGGTGCTGTGTGGAGAAGTTTGCAGTCCTATTGCTGCCCCTCCCCATATCATCGTAGATCAGTCAATGAACATGTGATATCAAATTCCAGGAATGTCAAAACAAAAGTATGTAAATATATATAATATCTATATTCCTAAGAATGGACTTTTTTCTCTTCATGTAAGATGGACCACAGGGGATAGTTAGGGTCTGTATATCTGTCATCACTTCTCCATTCCCATCTGAGTGCCTTACTCACCCGTAAGTTCTGAATGGTCTTTTCATTTCGGTCATCGTCCCTGTAGAATTTCCCCAGGACCACTTTGAGTTCTGCCACTTTAAGGACAGTGATCTTCCCCAAGTCAGTGACACAGTGAGCTGCCACGACCACAGTGCGTTCATTCACCAGGGCTCCGCTACAGATCAGGATCCATGTCCCCTTCCGGAGGCTGACCACCTTTACTCCATTGGCTTTCCGATAGATGGCTGCTTGCCACGGCCATCTGATAGAGGAAGTCTTTTGAAGAGTGATGTTTTCCGTTTTTCCACAGACTGTAAAAATATGAATTTTGGTTGAGGTGATTCTTTTCCCCCACAAGAATGTGAATGTCTCCACTTTCCGGTTCACAACTATGGGGTGACTTACGGTACCAAACTTGATTGATTAGCCTCAGGAAAAATGTTACCAATTAAACCCTAGATCAGCTTTGCAAAATTCTACTCATCCACAAACTCCTTGAAATTTTTTATTTTTAAAGGGTGAATAAAATATTCTGGGTGTTTTCATTCTCACTGTCATTTCTATTAAAAGGTGAGAGGGTAAGTTTTGCCTCTGGGCTAGGAATTTTTCATAACAATTTTCTAAAACTGCCTTATAACAATATAACTACATAAAATATGAAAGAATCAGGACTAAATGACAGCTGTGAAAAAATTCCATTAAAGCCAACAACACCCTAAACCCATCTTAAGCAACCACACAAGAATTGACTAGAAATGGGTCATCTCATAGAAACAGGCTTTATGCAACTAAAGACTGAAAACAAATATTTCTAGATATTTGAAATGAGCCCAAACCAAAACCCTAGATCTAAAGCCCTCAGAACTTTTGTATGGAGCTGAACTTTACAGCTGGTCCTATGTTAACAGTGGGCTGTCCCAAAGTTCTAGATCTGCATAACGTAAACTTTTTGGCTAAGAACTTTGCAAAATAGGCTCATTCTCAGCAGGATCAATTAACTGAAAGTAGCCTTTTAAAGGTGCACTGGTTCTATTTTATTGCTTTTGAGCTGATACATTTGTAAATTATCTGCCAAAGTGCACGAACAAGTGAAAAATTGCATTTGCTGTAAGTAGTGCAGGAAAATATAAAAAATTGGAAAACATTTCTAAATCATAGGCAAACTTGGATATGTCTCTTGCTCAGCTAGATGATTAGAAAGCCTGCTGGCAAATTACAAAACTGAAAGCTTGACCCTCATTTGGTGTCACCTACAGAAGTTCTGCTGATGAGTGGGAAGAGTCATCTCTCTTCCCAGTGTCATTACTCCTTTCACAGTTGGGAGCACAGGCTGGCAGCCTACATTGGTAGAAATCTCCAATTATCTAAGATGAATACACGCCCCCCAAAGAGATGTGTATTTCTTTTCTTCTTAACAACTCACTTGGAATGCAAGAGGGAGCTCGCCCGCTCCATTTTCCTGTCTTCAGACAGGTCCTCCTGCTGCTTCCTAGGCGGCGGTAGAAGGGAGAAATGCAGTCATATTGAAGCTGAGTGTGCAAATGCTGGTACCCTGGAGGCAGGTCTCCAAAGGGCAACACTGACTTCTTGGTTGGATATATTTCGAGCTTCTGTTTGCTGAATGCAGAAGAGTAGAGTTGATGCAATGGTGTCTCCCTGTTTCACCACATAAAAGAACATGGGGAAATAATAATATAATTAAAAAAACTATCAGGATCATTGCTTTATCACCAGCTGCATTAAGCTCCATTTAAAAACATAAGGGTTTTGTTCATTTGCTTGTAGCACAAGGCAAAAAGCTCTCCGGTATAGTTTAGCAGTATTCCCATTCGCAGCTCAGCCTTTATATAGATGGGGTTTTTTCTGGAGTGTCTCTAGTAACATAGAAATATTTTGGGAATGGATAATAGTTCATGTTACCATCATTTGCAAAAGGCATGTGATGCTGCATTTGTTAAATGGAAAAGTTATACGAGAACTGGGTGGCGTTATAATTATTTTTCACTAGAGAGGAGTTGAGACTCATTCTTTTCTCTAGCAATCATTATAATAGGCAGTACTGGGAACAGATTCAGACTAAACCATCTTGATACAGTAGCTTGACTTAGCAATTAACTGAAATAATTACTATACCAGAGAATATATAATTGCACAATCACTAAACTTTAGTTTAGAATTGCACTGATTTGATTAAATATGGGACCTATTTTTTAAAAGTTTTAATGTGTCCTAAATATGAAAATAACCATTCTGAATGTGCACTACAAACTGTACAAGGTTTATATTTTAGATCCTCCATTCATGAGGACTACATGTTCTTTGTAAGAAAAGCACTTGTAAGTACCTGGAGGTCTGGTTGCTTTTGGGGAAATCTATTGAAATCTGCCAAAATGGACAGGAAATGAGTTTCCTGTGAGATTTCTGCTGCCTCTTGCAGCCAGTCAGACCAGAAATGCCTGGAGAATAGATTTTTCTCATGGTATTTTAGTATATAGTCCTTATGGTCTCAGAGGGTGCATCTACACTGGCAACTTAGGTCAACTTAAGGTCGCTTAAGTCGACCTAAACAAAGTCGCGTCCACACTGGGCTTTTCTTAAGTCAACTTAATAACACCTCCTTTTAGGTCAACGTAAGCCTTAAGTCAACTCCTTAAGTCAACTTAAGTCCAGTGCAGATGGGGATTAACGCCAAATCCACTTTATTAAGTCAATTTAAAGCCAATATAACGGCTATCTCTGCTGTTAAGTCGACTTAACAAAGTCGACTTAAAGTGTAGCCAATTTGTTAAGTCGATTTAACAAGGTTGACTTTAAGTCAAATTAAAGTCGATCTTGTTAAGTCGACTTAACAAAGTTGACTTAACTTTGTAAGTGTAGACACAGCCAGAGAGACAGATTGTTTTGTTTAAATTGCCAGTGTAGACGCACCCTATGAGATTACATGTCACATTCCTCAAGGTCAAGGTACTAGAGCTGATAGTAATGGCAGTAATGTCCATTTCTTTTCCATAAACAAGAAGCAGGCCAGATATGAAGAATGGTTCTGTTGTTAGGGCACTAGTTTAGGACTTTAGAGGCCTTTTTTCAATTTTCTCTTTGCCTGCCAACTTTCTGTATAACGGTGGATAAATCACTTTCTTTTCTCTCTGACTCAGTTCCCCATCTGTACAAATGAGGATAACACTTCCCTATATTGCAGTGAGATTGGGGGGTTAGTGAGTGTAAAATGCCCAGATACTATGGTGATGAAGGCCAATTATGTTTCCTTGTGTGTGTGTGTGTGTGTGTGTGTGTGTGTGTGTGTGTGTGTGTGT
>ML685785.1:16625624-16648385 GCA_007922175.1 Pelusios castaneus | reverse complement strand
AGATAGATAGATAGATAGATAGATAGATAGATAGATAGATAGATAGATAGATAGATACTGAAGACAGTTTGAGAGAGAAACTCTTTTCTATGTCTACCAAGAATGTGAATTGCACAAGAAACAAGCTAGGGATCCCAGCTCTTTCTCTGTCCCTAAAATCTTTTTTTCTGTTGCTCCATTTATCTATCCCATTTGTAACATATGCATCCTTGTAATATCTGGTATTGTCTGTCTTCGGGAGGTATAGCAGTTTTAGCCATAGAGAGAGAAATACTTTTTCAGAGCAATAATTAAAACACCACAGCTTATTATTTGCTATCCGAGCGAACTTTTATTAAAATTGAATTATACACCTGAACTTTCTAATCACCATCTGCCTAGGCACACATGGATAATCCAGATGATTGGACATATGGCATGAAAGCAACAGAATGATACAGACATCTGCCAGCCTGTAAGCTTGTACACCCTTCTGAATGGGGTCTAATTCAAATGATCATACCAAATTGGCTTGAATTTGCCTAAAATAACAGGGGGGAGAATCCTAGGACTTTCAATTATGTACATCATAATTATTTGAGGGAAAATATAGATATTTGGTGGGTCCTTAATAATTCAGCTGGTTGACTTGTGCCAAGTTCTTTTTCCCTCTAGTGAACTGCGTCTACCCTGGTAAATTAAGTCAACTTAAGCATGCTTAAGTCGACTTAATTTACCCTATGTCTACACTACAGTTTCCTTAAGTCGACTTAAGCAAGCTGCTTAAGTCGACTTAAGGAAAATAAAGTCGACTTAATTAAAATTAAGTCGACTTTATAAAACCACCTTCCTAGTAGACCTAAGGCTTAAGTCGACTCCCTAGAGTTCTTGACAATGGAGTACTTGACACAATGTATAGGGAGTGTGTTTAAACCTTAAAATACAGAACAAACTCCCCAATGGATAAATACTTGCCCTTATAATATTTCATTTTGATTAACAAAAATCTGTTAATATGCATTACAAAAGTCTCTCTCTTTGGGAAATGTTTAGACAGTTTCCAAAACAATTTCCTTCCTCTCGTCATGGTTCCCATCACACTGCTATTAGACTCTGATTCAAGGGAGCACTTAAACGCACGTTTTGCTGAATACAGATGAATTAAGCACGTGCTTAAGAACTTGTGGAACCAAATCTCAAAAGGCTGCAATCTGTAAACCTGATCTTACTACTGTGATGAGTTCTGCTGCCTGATCCTGACTTTGAAGTGGACCTTGTGACAGCAAGTCTATTAATGCCTTATACAGGATAGTCCTTTCTTCTTTTTCTACTTCCTCTGGGGTCATCTTTGATTCATTGATCTGACCCAGATCTGATCCCATTCTGAGGGCAGGGAGAATGAAGATGTTGTGGAAAAGGAGATACGTTCCTATTGTTTTTTAAAAGGAATCACTACCTTCTTCCCTGGCTGTTAAGCTGCCAGAGAGTTGGCAGACTATCCACTTGAGTACCAGGTACCAATCCGACTGTGCCATTTCACAAACTTTTATTGAAGGTATTTAGAAAGTAGAGACTTTAGCCAGAAATTAATATATACTACAAACTCCCAGTAAGAAGTATCAGTTTTTATGAGATGTAGCAAAAAGACTGAAAACTACCTTTTATGCAGATTGGCTGTTTCCCCGACCACGCTCCATTGTCTTGGCAGGTCCTCCGCTCGTTACCACTAAGAACATAGGAGTTGTTACAAAAGAAAGCAATGACTGTGCCGATTTTTGCATAGAATCCATTCATTAGCCCAGTATCTTCCACCACTCTTCTGTAGCCATTGAATGGGCCACCAGGATCTGAGCAGTTTTTTTCTTGTAGCACTAACAATGGTAAAAAAATAGTAAACATTTTTTCACAAAGAATTAATTTTGAGCAGCAGATCATTTAACATTTCATGGAGACAGCGCTACACAAACTACCCCTGGTTTAAACCTGTTTTTTAAAACTAAATGTGATGCCAAGATTAGTCAGCAGCAAATATTAACGAGACAATGTCAATATAATCAAGTTCCAAAGGGGTAGCATGTTAGACTATTGCAGAAAAACAACAGAGTCCAGTGGCCCTTTTAAAGAGTAACAGATTTATTTATCGCATGAGCTTTCATGGGAGAAAATCCCACTTCGTCAGACGCTTTGTCAATGTGGACGTCTTATACTAGAAATAATACCCACACTGCTAACAGCACCTTACGTTTTTTTAAAAGCTCGAAGTCTTTAAACGGATACAATTCTAAAAACCTAATTTAGGCCTCAGTCCTGTAAAACATTAGGCATAGCTTAACTTTACACACAGAGATTTGTTCCACTGACTTTATAGGATTACTTACAGTGCACAAAATTAAGCATATATATATATATATATATATATATATATTTGTAGGATCCGGGTCTTTTGCATCATTTTTCCTATTTTATTTACTTTCTACATTTCACTGGGTTTGGATAATCAAACTAGATTACTTAGGTTCACTTTTGTTTATATGCAGTTTCTTTTCTTTTCTCTCTAAAAGATTTTAACAATGCAAGGAAATATTGAAATGTAAAGAAAACTGACATTCACTGAAATAAAGAAAAAAACAGGAAGACATTCTTATTGCACATTAGGTTCCATCTATATTCTTTAAAAAAACATTTTCTTTTATTCCTCAATCCCTCTGTCCTCTCCCCATTTTTCTTTGCCCTTTATTTGTTTGTTCCCTCCCTAACTACTATTTATTGATTTTTCTTTTTTGTGGCTTAAAACTAGATGAAAATATTCCTTACAGTGACAATGATAATTTTCCCTCACCTTTACTTTTTCAGCTCTCTGCTATTTGAGTTACCTGCTTGGAAGCTCTAAAATAAAATGAGTGTTTCCC
The DNA here is from genome assembly GCA_007922175.1 of Pelusios castaneus. NCBI lineage: Eukaryota > Metazoa > Chordata > Testudines > Pelomedusidae > Pelusios > Pelusios castaneus. The sequence continues at coordinate 16,645,497 of ML685785.1, read as the reverse complement.
ATCAATACCATCCTCTTCTCATTGGCAGTCATTGACCCTGCCCCCTCCTTCCGCCTTGCTTTTTTCATGAGATTGAAATTAAATTTTTTCATCACAAATGAGGTCAATGCAACTTCCATCTGTTTTCCTGAACTGGGGCCTTAGTCTTCATTTTGCCAGATAGGTCATGATTCAACAAAGCACTTAATCATGTAACTAACTTTAAACACTTGCTTAAATCCATCACTATTCTTCACAATGCTTAAGTGTGTTCTTTTTACATTGACTTAAATGGGATTTAAACATCTGATTAAAGTTAAGCATATGCATGACTGCCATGCGGACTAGAGAGAGATTTGAACACCTGCTTAAAGTTAGGCAAGTGCATACATGCTTTGCTGAATCAGAATCATATTGAAGTGGCAGGAGAGAGGGAAGCTGAGCTTCCTCAGGTCCAGGAGAGAGACAGGAAGAAAGCTAGATGTCTGTGTTTTCCCCTTTGCTTTACACATGTTCATATATCACAGATTCATTTCATTGCCTTCACAAGATCTTGTGGCAGACACATTGCAAATGGTCATGTCTTACATGTCCCTCCCACCATCACCATGTGATCTCACAGAAAGTCACCAAAATGGAGTTGGGGAATGAAGATAATTGAAGTGCCTGCACGCTTTTACCCTACAAATACCTGACCTGCCTATAGGCACTCTGGATCCCCAGGGCTGCCAACTGGTCTGTCGACCCTATAGGAAAGAAGGGTAGGGCTAGCAGAAACCATACCACCTCGGTCTATCCTTGTTGAGCATGCAAGGAATTCACTCCAGAAAGCCTTTTTGTATACTATTTTCCACAGTACCATCTAGCATGGTTGCATTGAGCTGTTAATAGAGCCTTTGTATGTTCAGAAATACCTGAACTTCTCTGCACAAAGTCAGCTAACTGCCTGCTCCTATCTGATCATATGTATCACTGACTTTGTGATAGCACTATAATTTCTATGTCAGACTGTTAGATATGTCAAGTACCAGGCTCTGACTTATCTGAAGGGCCAAACAGAAGGAGAAGCCAATTGGGAAGAACTCACTTTTTCAGTGCAGATCGCTTCAATAATAGTCAAGGCTATGGGGAGATCAAGTTATAGGCTAAAAAGGTGTAGTAAATATCATTGTATTGTTCGGGATACTGAAGTTACTCACAGACCCAACTCCAAAACATGTAGTTTATTTATAGAATTTCTATCCATCCAAAAGGATGTCCTTAATTGTGCTTGCTGACCTCCAAGAGTTCTTCTAAAGAAGTTCCCAAACATTCCCTAGAATATCTTGCACTGTTTGCCCCAGCACCTTTTAAAAAGCCTGATGCAACCAGTGAAAAGGATTCTGAAATCTGGGAATAAAAAATACCTGGTGGAAAATAAATGACACAGCAACATCCTTCTGGAAGAAGAAATGTATATGAGACTGTTTGGTTAGGTGGTTGGAAAGGAAGGATTTTGATCTTTAATGGCAGATTGAAGGTTTGCCATCATTCTAGCAAGGCAATATTAGCCAAAAGCATTTCGCTTTTTCTAATTTTGCTCCAGTGTGACTGTTCTGTAGCCATATTATTCTGTCCTCCACACAATAAGCCACTTAATCACTGCCACAGAATGCAACAACTCTCTTCAGAAACATCAGATGAACAGTGTTGCTGGAAATAGCCCTTCACTGATGCACAATACTCATGGACCATTCGGTATTTCAGATTCTAGAAATTTTGCAATCATAGTCCAAGCCCAGCAGTCTTTGCTTGGGCATAGATGAAACAAGGAGAGATGCACCTGAATAAGAATTGCAGGCCTGGGCACCAAGATAAAAAAATAATATCCATGAAGGAAGGGGTCAGCAACCTTTAGGAAAGGCCATGCCCACTCTCCTCCTCACCCCTCTCCCAGTGCTGGTGACAGCGTCAGCAGCCGGGAGAGGGACATTCCAGTGGCAGAGATGCAGAGGCGGCTTTTGGTGTAGGCAAAGCAGGCACACACCTAAGGCCCCGAGCAGTAAGAAGCCCTGTCTCCTGCTTCACCTACCCCAAAAGCAGTGTCTGTCTCTGTCGGCAGCAGGAGGAGGAGCTGGACCCTGGGGCTGGTGCTGGTGGCAGGGGGGTCCCAGCAGGCCTATAGGGAGCCCCACAATGGGCCTTTGCCTAGGGGCCCCAACAGCCAAAGGGCGCCTCTGCAGGGACGGTGGCAGGGGCAGGCTGCAGCCCAACTTCCAGCAGCTGTGTTGGCACTATCTGCAGCAGGCCACAGCACCGCGTGTCTCTCAAAATTGGCACACGTGCCACTTCTGGTATGCGTGCCACAGGTTGCCGACCTTTGTACTAAGATGTCTTAAAAATGCAGAGAGGAAAGGACATTGTGTTAAGTCATGGCTGTGCCAAATTCCAAGTGAAATTTGGACATTTCAATTTTTAAATCCAAATAGCTTCGTCTAATGACAATAGAATGGCTTAGGCATGATAAGAATCAAAACTTAAAGCAACCTTACCACATTCAGGATGACGTGTTGACCAACGCCCATCAAGCTGACAGTAGGCAACACGGCTGCCTTTTAAGCTGTAACCTGCGTTGCACTTGAAGTAAACCTGGGCCCCGTATTTAAAGTCATCTCCTTCCACAATACCATGAGCAGGAGCACCTGGAGTCCTACACATCACCACTGACAGTTCAGATATTTCAAAAAAATCCACTTTATTACAAAAACAGGACTGGGTTAGGATGATTCTTTATGTAGAACATTACAGAAAGATTACAAAAGGACACGGGAGTGAAAATTGGAAGATCAGGTACATGCAGTAATTTAAAAAATCAGTTAGGTCCTGATCTAACAAATACGTATATTCTTAACTTTTAGTGTGAGGGATACTATTCAGTTCAATGGGATTACTTGTGTGCTAAATTAAGCACATGCCTGAGTGCTTGCAGGACTGGGGCCTTGTTAAAATTGTTGCTATTCAAAGGTCTCTCCATCTTAATAGGAATTTTGAATGAAATACCACGTCAGATAGACAGGGAAATACTAAATATAATTTAGAGCAGGGGTGTCAAACTCATTTGCTAAGGCGAGCCAGATTTGACTTAAGTGTACTTCAAGCGGGCAGTACATGCCATAAATCAAAATACTAGCGCACCTTCGTGGTATCATGGAGATCTGTGTATGCAAAGCTGCATTCTGCGATACCACTTTCTTTCTCTCTTTCTCTCTCTCTCCCTCTCTCAGGGAGAGATTGTGGTCTCACACAGTGCAGCGTCACATACCCAGCACTCCATGATGTCGCAAGACCTGATACTCTCACAGCATTGCAGAGTGCTGGGTATGAGAGACCACACTCTCTCTCGGTTAGGGAGAGAGACTTGCAGAGCGCAGTCACGGGCCAGATGGAAGAGGTTCGTGAGCCACATTCAGCCCACGGGCCACATGTTTGACATCCCTGATGTAGAGCCTTGAAAACCATGTTTTTAAATTCTTTAAAATTCTTGTTTCAGTTCTCACATCCTCACTCACGTATCAAAACATATTCAGCAGTGTTTTATTAGGCCCATTAATGACCATTAAAAATGGACTGTGTCATTTACCATAATATAATATTTAACATTTCCACAATGTTTTCTATATTGGGCTATATTGAAAAAAATCCATGGTAAACGTCTATTGCAGATAGTAAATATTCAGGTCTTGGCACTCTCTGTAGTCTAGTTGGCACGGTAGCTTAATCACACTAAGAAAGAATGTCTCTAAGAGCATAATAGAGAACACAAGATTCAGTTTCTCTCTCTGTATGTATCTTAGGCCCTATTCTACAATTTATTGAGCTCAGATGCACAACTGAAGTCAGTCAGGCTTAATGCAGGTGCAGGGCTTTGCCTGTTTTAATGGCACCTGTTATCTTGATATCGAAGAGCAGTTGAGGGCCATAGCAGATGGTAGTTTCATTGCAGATGGGTGACAGATCCTTTCTGTTTCACACTTCTCTCATTGGATTATAAATATTTCTTTTATTGTGTCATATTCCATTAACTGGAAGTGTGAAGAATATTGTTACTTCTTAGCTGAGGGCCAAATTCTGTGCCTATTAAGGCTAATGGCAAAGACTCTCTCAGGGTCCAATCATGCAATCCTTACTGATCACATATGCAACCCACTGAAATCTATGCAACTACTCTACTCACATAAATAAGGACCACTCTCATCAGTAAGGGTTGCAAGAACAGGTCTGAATGTAGCACCATGCACAAACATCAAGGGTCCGTAGAATTCTGACCATTATAAAAATGTTACACACTTCAAGTGATCATGTGACTAAGTGCCATTATCCAGGAGCCTTTGGAAAGAAAACCATTGGCTATTTAATAACTAGGAAGACCCCAAATCCATACACCCCCCCACTTGGGGGGGGGGGGGTGATCAGAGTTAAGATATAGGGATCTATCTATCTGGAACAGTCGATAAGACAACCCTAAAAATTGATCAAAAAACATTTTATGCAGTCATGGTTCCTATTTGATGGCTTTATTGTATATGCAGGGAAGAGAGCAGAGAGGGACATATTCATCATACCATTCCAACTTTTTTCCTAGGTATTTCAAAATCTCGAAACATATTTTACCAACCCAGGTGTGATCTTTCTATTCTCAGTCACTCTTGATGTCTTTGTCTGAATGCTAATTTATTCCATCATGCTCCTGATTTTCCTCTCTAAATATAAAGCAACAACAGACTCGTCATCTGCCATATATTTTTAAAAAAGGAAAAGCCCTATAAGTATATGTGAAACATACTCAAAAATCACTCTCACTCTCCTACATAGGGCTTTCTGCATCTCTGGGAGTCCTAACCAATAGTCCATATCAGCTTTGGAATATATGTCATCATCTTAAGCTGTTCTTCCCAAACTTTAAGGTCCATTCTGAGAGAATCTTTGTCCAGCAATTATATCTTTCCCTTGGAGAATATCCACACAGACTCCATGTATCTTTCTTGCTTGATATCCTAAATGAAGATCTTTAGTTTCTAGTCCTCTACATTACATTAGTGATCTTCTTAGCTGTTCATCTCAAGGTTCTCTTTAACTGTTCAGTTCCACCACCATGATACCACACCCAACATCCTAATTATGAGCTAAATTTCACTTGAGCATGGGTTAATTTAATAAAGACTCCACAGTCTAGAGGAATGAGCACAGGTCTTGAAGTCCTAGAGTTCTAAACTGCTGACTCATGGTGGGCTCTTGGTAAGTTACTTCGCTTTCCATAGCTCCCAGATGAGAATAATAAAACTGTCTACCACACAGAAATGGTGTGAGAATTAGCTAATGTCTCTACAGTGCTCTCATCATGTAATGACTGAGTATTATTAATAAGGACATTCCTTTTGTTTCCTATACTTTTATCTGCTATGTGTCTGTTCCTTTCTGATAGAACATTTTTTTCAAACATTTATCTCACTGCCTGTCATGTTCTATGACCTATCCCACTATCAGCGCACAGAATTAGACAATCATTTGTTTCCTCCTTTGATCATTTTATACGTTCATTTTTATTGTCATCAAACTGATCAGATTTTGTATTTCAGGTCATTTATCAGATTGCTCTATATTAGTTGAGTCCTACATTGTCTTCTGCATTATCTCAACTGGCAATCAGAATAGTTATCATTATAGTTAGCATTATAGATCCTTTCCCTTTTTTAGTTTCTCTGTTGTTTTTTTTTTTTTTTCTTTCTTTTCAGGTTGTCTACCCTTTCATCCTTATCTCCTAGTGTATTTTAAACAGCTCTATTGCACCCTTATCTTTTTTACCTCTTGGCCGCTTTTTCCAATAAAATCTCTGCTGATGATCCTGAAAGAAACCATAGCACCTTGTGTGCTTCATATGATTCTTTCCTTTCATTATCTGGATGGTTGCCTATCAGGTTCATGAACTTGATTGATTTTCATCTCCCTCAGGCTATACAGTAAGTACAATTGCATTTTAGGACTGTCTTCTTTGTCTTTGTTAAAGCCTTTCCACATTCTCAGCTCCTTTCAGGATACACTCAACCTCTTCAGTGGTATGTGCAGCTATTTCTTAAAAGATTTTTAAAAAAAAAAATTAGTGGAATACTTTTTGAAAGTCGATGTTATGCATTCCTAACCCCTTGACAAGCAATCCAGCTAAATATCCAGCTATCTGCATCTGATTCTCTTTATAATTCTCCTTTGCTACCGAGTTCTTTTGTAGATCTAGTTTTAAATCAAACTCCCACTCTGAAGCAAGATGGGCCCAAACCTGCCAGCTGCTGAAGATCAGGTCCTCTCTCTGAAATAAGTGATTCTTATTGTCCTGAGACAATTCCCAGCTTCACACCTTTGTGGATTCTTAAGTAATTACAGCTTTCACATGTTGCTCAGATATGGCATTAGATGGCTACAGGGGACTAGAAAAAGGAAAAAACTGTGTTGGAAAGCTATGGAAGGAGGACTTTCTCCCTGACTCAAACTCAGACATCAATAGCTCTTAGCCTTCTTCTATGACTAAGGGAGCAACTTGGTGTCAATGCAATTTCCCCTGTTTAGTCACATATCCAGGCAGTCACTGCCAAGCTTTTCAGACTATAATATCTTTTCAGCTATATATATGCAGCACCAGTTGGTTGAAACACTAGTGGCAAGGGATAGGAGAAACTTTGACCAGATGCAAGCAGAATCTTTCTGTAAAATACCATGGGATCTTTAATGCCCATCAAGAACCAACAAGACCTTTGTCTTTAAGGAGTCAACCAGAAGAATATCCACAAACCACTGCCATTTATTTATCTAGAACGGATGACAGATTGAGACAACTCTACAAGCAACAGAAGCAATAGCTCTAGCGTGCTTGGGACTTTCAGACTCTGCTGAGTGACCCATATGCTTCCACTCTGAGAACCTAAGAGAACACCCATGTGCAACCCAGCAGATGGGTTAACTGAACCTCAGAGATTCTGGGAGACAAATTTTAATGCAAGGGAGTAATGGACAGCAAATAGAACACAAGTTTTCAATGCAACCACAACATAAAACCACTACAAAAGTGAGTGCAATCTAGAGCTATTTAAACGTTGAAGCATCATGTCTTGGAGCTGGAAATAATCCCTCTCCACAGGGCACTGGCGTGAACATGGATGCTACATTTGTTCTGGGCACCTCATTGCTAGAAAGATAGAAAGAAACTGGACTGGAAGGAGCTCAACAACATAAATGATATGGGATTTACTCATGAGGAAAGGTAAGAGCTGAGCCTGCATACCTTGGCTTACCAATGGCTAATAGTCTACAAGAATCTAAAGTCTGAAAAGATCAAGGCTGGCTAAAAATTAGTTAGGCCAAATGGGCTGGACTATCTAACAGACCTTTCCCATCTTTAATTTCTCTTTGTTTTGCAACATTTAGACTTCTTGGATTGTTTCATAGCCAATCTATCCTGGATACTAGCCTGACTTATATAGCTTATGAGAGTTGAAAGGGTAAAAGCAAAGGTAGGAAAGCTGCTGACCTGTAGCAGAAATGCTGATACAGGGAGTGTTGTTAAAGAGATACTCCTAACCAAAAAGCAGATGTATAATTGTTTGCTTAACACATTCATGGACTGTGTAATAAAACTTAATATCACCCTCCTTTTTCTCCTACTGTACATCCTGGAAAAGGAAAAACATTTTTTCTCATGTGAAATATATTAAAACTTCTTCTCTGTTGGACAAGTCTGAGGTGGGAGGGGTTGCATTCAAAGAAAAACTAGAATAAATGAACAAATGTTTTTAAAGTCAGATATTCCATTATAAATAATACAGTGCGGTTTCCTCCTTTTTCAATTGCTTTTGGGAGACATTCCTCAGTTCTGATTTACCTGTCGTTTAGAAATGTTTTTCATGCTCATAATCTGCAGCGGGAGAAACTGGATCAGCTGCACTTTTTCTCCCTTCAGTATCTTTCAGCTACTACTGGAGCAGCCCATTTGGTCTTGTCCCATGGACTCATTGTTCAAACAAATACCTTGTTTCTGCTCTCTTTAGCTCACCCAGATCCCTCATAAATTTAAATTTATATTTATATTTATAAAATACATGTTCAGTACATTATATCTGAATAATGCATCTTCTATTCAGTAATATATCTCATGCCCAGATGACTATTCAGTTACATATTGCATGCCCAGATGATATCTGATTTATCATCACTGGTTCAAACGCAAGGCTCACCTTTCCAGTCCATCCTGCTAAAATCTGGCACATTAGGTCCTATAAATTATTTTTGTTTGTTTGTTTTCAAACTACTTGTGCAGACTTTTAAGGATGCTGTTGCTAAAGAAGTTGATCTGGTCACACAGTTAACTCAAGTAAGAGTTTGGCTTTCAGTCTGAGTTTCATTCTAACGTGTATAGCACATCGTACCTATCCAACTGCTTTCAGGGAAGGTTTTTCTATTAACTTGCAGTATTGCTTTTGCATAAGGCGTGTTGGCAATCTCAACTGGGAAGCCAAGAATTTAACTGAACAAGAGATGAAGACTGTGCTGTGCAGGATCCTGAGAATCACGTTTGATAACCCTTGAATATTTAACCGATTGGATTTTGCTGGCTTTAGGTTTTACATGCAGAAAAAAAGAGTTTTATTTTTAAATAAAGCAACTAGTCTTTTTAAAATCTACTAATAGGAAGGTGATTAGCAAGGAAGACATTTCTATACTGTACATCAAGGAGGCTACACCTCAAAGGCTCTCAGAAAGATTAGTTTTTTGTTGATAAATGTCCATTTCACCATAGAGGCAAGATGAGTGAGGTACTATCTTCAATTAGAAAGTTGGTCTAATAAAAGATATTACCTCACCCACCTTGTCTCTCTAATATCCTGGGACCTACATGTCAATAATTATACTGCATACCAATAATGGAAGATTTCACTGTATGCACACAAACCACTGAAGAAATATTTCCATCAATCTATATTTACGGATAGGCAAAGTAAGAAAAATGATTCTCATGAAATTATTAGCTTTGGATGTAAAGCTATTTACTTTGCATATTTCTACAGAGGCTGTTGACAATTGGTATTTCATTTGTTTTACAGCTTTAACTTTCTGAATCTCAAGTTCCACTGTCATTAAATAATTGTATGAACCCCTCTCATAATATCTCACAATGGTGAAAATTTAAATTGAAAAAAATAAAATAAATATTTAAAAATAGACATTGATATTGTTCAGCAAAGTTGTTTGAAAAATAGAAATTGAATTCTGCTAGCAGATACTGCAGCAGACCTCCTGTCATTCTATACAGAGATTGCAGGCAAAGAAAATCTATTCTTAGAAAAAACATTCATGTTAACTGTGGCACTTTTTATTATAAGCAGTATGACTGAATCTCCAAAAGCTGGGTAATTCTTCTGTTGAACTGTTATTGCTACATGAATATCAGCCAAAATCCTCTGTCTATATAGTGACTGTCACCATAGTACAGTAGATCCCACTTACGAGTAACCCTTTGATTGCCAGCAAAATGTTGTTGTTATCTGGCAGTTGCTAATAAATGGAAGACAATTCTGTGAGGCTCCAGAGAGAGAAGGAAGTTCTGGAATGTGCCTTCTTTGCTAGAGCCTTGCAAACCAGCCTTTGGGCAAGGCAGTGGTGGTGTAAGGTGCTGCAGCCCAGATTCTGGGGGCTTCAATGGAGAGCAGGAGTTCTGGGGGGCTGTATTGAACCTCTTCCTGTGCTCTACGGGGATTGGGGCTCAGCACATCTCATGGCTTCCTTCCCTGCCGGCAACCTGAACTTTCTTTCAAAAACTCTTAATAAGTAGGGTGCCACTACCAGTATCCGCCGCATCCCACTAACATAAATGTCAAGGGGACAGGATTGATTCCTAGCAAAATGCTGCGAAATGCTGTCCATGTCTGGGTTGCTATCAAGCAGAATCTACTGTATCTACACATATGGTGGAGAGAAGCCTGAGCTAGTGGCTCAAGCACAAGAGTAGAATACGGTGATTCCTGAATTCTAATCTCAGATCCAGCACAGTCACTTTCAGAGGCCTTGGCCAAGTAATTCAAGGTATGTCTTCACTGCAACTGGAAATGTGCTTCCCAAAGTGAGTAGTCAGACATGTCCTAGCACTGCTTGAGCCAGCACACTAAAAATGGCAGCACAGCTGAAGGTTGAATGGACAGTGGCTTGGGCTACCCAGCTTATTACATACACAATACATGCCTTGAGCTGACATGCGTCTGGCTTTTCACACAGGGAAGCATGGTCCCAGATGCATAGTAGATATACCTTAAGTGGCAAACCTTGTCCTCCACTACAAGACCAAGTAGAGAGGAACTCCCCAGAAGACTTCTTTCTCACTTCTTCAGATGATCACGTGGTCATCATGTCTCCATAGTTTCTGCTTTTGATTGCATTGGAGAAATTCCAGTCAATAACAGTTACGGATCAACTGTCTCTAACCTTATTTCTCTTTTATGTCAGCCCCGCTGCCTCATCTCAGACAAAGACTCAACAGAGCTAGGCTATCTCACCATCCATTAGGTGTACACCCCCTTGCAACCTCACAGTGTCCAGCTCCACCCTGAGTGCCCAGTACTCTCATTATTTGTGAAAGTGGAGGAGAGGGGATTGCAGGGCAGTAGATTGGCCCCTTAACCCTTTCAGTCTCAATTTGCCCCTCTATAAAATGTCTTCAAAGCTTAAAAGCTCTGTATGAATGTTAAGAATTATCATTCCTCATATTAATCCCAAAGGAAATCAACAGAGGAAAACATAACAGTTGATCCAAGTACTATAGCCAGAGGATTTCCACTATTGCTCTCTGTGCCTCTTCACTAATTCAATTATCTTTTCTACAAAAACAATGGCACCAGCTAGGAATAATTAGACAAAACTATGATGTAATCCCTGATGAAACCAAAATCTTTCCATTCCCTGCCGGCCAATTGGAACTCACCCGTGATGTTTTCCATCTCCCTGCTTCTGTGAATGAGAGTAACCATGTGAAAATATGCTTGGGTCACCCACTGTGATTTATTCATCTGAAAGCAATTTGGAGGCTGTTGCTTACAATTAGCCGTTCGATTTTTATCAGCATTGTTCTTAGTCCTCAAACGGTGTCTCTGGTTACAACCTTTCCAGTATTTGGATGGCCTATTTAATTGTACAATTGGACCTATTTGTTCACAGGATGCTTGAAGTAGCTGAAATCCTAATGATCCCTAAAATTCACCTTCTCTTTGCATGTTTAGAATTAATATTTAGAACAAGTTCCAAAATATGAGTCTCCCTAAATGTTACATTGTCGCACTGCAAAGAATACATTCATCTGCTGAAAAGGAAAACTGCAAAGTAGGATAAAAGATTATATTCTCATCACTACATCCAATTATGAAAGAGAGTAAATGGCACAAAACCATTCCCCTTTGGGACACAATGATGTGTCAGATCTCAAACTAAGAAGAGACAAGCCTGGCCAGTATTTGGATGGGTGACCTGCAAGGAAAACCCAGGTGCTTCAAGAAAATATTTGTACATGTGTCTTAAATATAGCAAAAATAATGATCAAAAAAGAAAATACCATCTTAATGACCTATTCTAGATGCTAGTTTTGTCTACAGAAAGATCTGTTCAGCCCTTGAATGCATGAGAGAAACAAGAGACTCTGTGCTAGATTTAAAGAAGAAAGGAAGAATTGGCATTGCCTGTTTAAGAAAATGAGATCAAAGCTACTATGTGATGGTATGAAGGTATTGGAAGGAAAAGAACTTAGTGAAATAAAATCTTGTGGGAGACTGGTAGGCAGCTAAACAAGGTACAGTTCTTTGATTGGCTGAAAAAAACGGTTGCTGAGCATGTGAACAAAACAAGGAGGGGAAAATGAGGGCAGCCAGAAAGAAAACAAAGTTCAAGTGTGATTCCTCACTGCCTTGTAGCTTATATCATTATTTGCACCACTGCAAAGTCGATGTACAATGATATCATTCTGACCTGACTGTGTTTTATATCCACTTTTCACAGCTGGAAGTGGTTCCAGAAGGTGCAAGGCAGTGAGGATTGGGCCACAGTGAGTAGCAGTGAGTAGCACATAGAGCAGTCAGCTTCATAGATGATTGAGTCCCAGAGTAACAAAATCTATACGAAGAACAAAATCTTTGAAAAAACTCTGTAAAAAGGTAGACGGAAACACTTAGTGCTTGGGCTTATCAGGGAAATATTCAATGCGATTCTCAGATTTGCATCCAAAAAGCTAAGAAATTGCATTAATAAGCAGCTATGCTGGCAGTCTCCAGAGCAAGCAGGAATAAATGGCTGTAGAGTCCCAAATTCCTGGCTACATTCTGGCCCCTTTGCACTCTTTCTGTGGCATAAAGGAGTCAGAAACAATCAGGACACTCTAGCAAGGTATTCCCCTGATGCTAAAGGGTTTCTTTACTACTGCAGAGCCATTGTGACTTTTATGCCAACACTCCTTATAGCCACCACTATAGGGACAAGACAGTAGCAGGCCCACGTATGTTGGAGACAGGAGTCGGTGTGGCTAGAGTATTCCATGCAGTAACTATTCTGGGCTGAAGACATCCATGAAAAGTTGCCATAAATCAGCTTTGTAATGTGGACTCTCTCAGCCCAGAATTCAGAAAGTGAAAAGATGGTGAAAACTACCTTTACCCACCCCCTTAAGCTCTGTCTTCTTCAAGATGCAGGATAGAATCTGAGCCACAGAGGAACTGCCCTCACACCAAGGACTTGTCTTCACTAGGATAAAGGTGTGTATTTGCCATGTGCTAGCTAACATACAGTAACACAAGGCGAAATCCTAGTGAAGACAAGAAGATTGTAGTTTTAACATGAGTTACCAGACTGAAGTAAACCCTAGGCTCCCCCTACTGTTTTACCACCAGGTACCTTAAAATCAGTTTAAAATATACATCTTTTCCTAATGAAGAAAACTACGAAAGCTGAGACCTTTAATTATCCCCTGGTGGTAATACTGCTGGAGTCTATACTATAGACCAGTGGTTTTCAAACTTAGGGTCAGGACCCAGTACTGGGTCACAGCCCCTCAGGGGGCATCTACACTTACAAGTTAGGTCGACTAAAGGTATGTTTTCCAATCCTTTAATTATTCTCTTGGATCTACTCTGAATACTCTCCAATTTATCAACATCTTTTAGAATTGTGGACACCAGACCTGGACACAGCATACAATCAGTGCCAAATACAGAGGTAAAATAGTCTCTCTGCCTCTACCCAGGACTCCCTTGTTTATGCATCTCAGGATCACATTAGCCCTTATGGCCACAGTATTGCACTGGGACATCATAGTCAGCTGATTATCCACCATAGTAGATGTAGTGGAGCACAAATTGAATATGAGCCAACTATGTGATGCAGTTGCAAAAAGGGTGTGTATTATTGGAGCTGTCATAGAATCATAGAAACTGGAAGGGACCATGAGAGGTCATTGAGTCCAGTCCCCTGCACTCATGGCAGGATCAAATACCATCTTAAACCATTTCTGACAGGTGTTTGTCTAACCTGCTTTTAAAAACTTTCAAAGATGGAGATTCCACAACCTGCTTAGGCAACTTATTCCAGTGGTTAATCACCCTGACAATTAGGAACTTTTTCCTAATGTCCAACCTAACCATCCCATGTCATATGTATGATATAAGTAGTAGTTATTTCACTCTACTGGTGAGGCCTCATTTTGGAGTACTGTGCCCAGTTCTGCGCTCCACACCAGCCAGGAGAGTTAAGCTGATGCAAAGGAAGAAAAAGTTGCACCCATTAAAAAACTGCTGTAAATAATTTCCTACTTGGAGAAATGGATGCAGGGAGCAGAGAAGTAATTGTGACTAAAGAATCACATTCTTTTTGGGGGCTCCTCCTTCAGATATTAGCCTGCTGTGTACTGCTCCTGCCTGCCACTGGCTATGTCTACACTGACTAAAAGTAGTTCGAATTAGTTAGTTCAAATAATACTATAGTGTGTACAAGGCCTGAGTTAGTTCAAACTAGCTAATTCGAACTAATTTTAGTTAGTTCGAATTAGCTTAATTCGAACTCGCATGGCCACACTGGAATGTTAGTTCGAACTAGGCAAGCACTTGCTTAGTTCGAATTAGCGATCCCCATTCATTTCAATGGCCGGTTAATTCGAACTAAGAAATTAGTTCGAATTAACATGGCTACATTTGTTAATTCGAACTAGTTAGTTCGAATTAACCCCTTAGTTCGAATACCCTATTCGAACTTATTAGTTCGAATTAAGGAAGCCCTTAATTCGAACTAACTAAAGCCTAGTGTAGCCATTTAGTTAGTTTGAATTAAGCCTCCTTAATTCGAATTCACTTGCCAGTGTAGAAATAGCGAGGAGCTGAGCCTAAGGGTTTATAGTAGCCTCCCATAAATCAGAGGCATTTTATTATAATTGAACTACAAAATACAATATGAGGCATGTATTTGGCCCCATGGTGCACATACAGTAGGATAATGCACCTTCTAATTGAAAAAAGAGCAGTGGCTCCCTTTGGAGGTACTGAATCACAATGATGATTTGCATTGATCACAAAAGGAGCCCAATTTGCAAATGTGTACAATTATACTCTATCAGGACAATCCTGAGTCTAGCTGGAAATTTGTCCCTGGAATCTCAGAATTAAAATACTGATTTGTATAAACTGTACTCGGAACCCAACACAGACATCTGGGTTCCACTTCTCCTCCAGAAGGAAAGTGAAGAATGCAGGGTAGTTTTCTCCCCTTTTTATATACAAGTCAGTTAAATTTGAGGGAATTTCAATTTACCTTAAAGGCCCTCTCCAAATCTTCAAATCAGCCCTGTGTGTATTTGTGTGATGACAATGAATGGCTCAATTACATTTGCAGTGGGAAGGGGCCTGAAACAATTTTTCTGAGGCCCATTCAGAACTGCTAAGGCCGGCTCTGGCAGTATCCAAGGCAGTAGTGAGGGGACAACATGCTACAGCTGAGTTTGTTAGCTACACTCTTCATTAGGATGCCAAGCAAATCTTTTGCTCCTGGCAAACAGGACTGAGAAACAGAAGAAAAATTGGATTGGAGCAATGAATTCCCCAATCAGCATAAGATCCCTGCATTTACTCAAAAATGCACGTTTGCTTTGGTTTTGTTTTAAACAAAGGTAACAGGAAATTTCAGAGCAGGAAGAGGTTGGAGCCCTTGCTTTGGGGGCCAGCAGGCCCTGGGAGGGTTTCTGAATCAGAACACTCAGTCCCAGAGGTCCAGGGGAGAGAGCACTTCACTAGCTACTCTCAAGTCGGGTTGCCATCTTTCTACAGTTTATCCTAGAAGGACAAACTCAACTTTGTGATGTTAGAAAAAACTCCACTAACTTGTTCTGCAGTTGCACGAAAAGCCAGTATCTTGTAAAGCAGCGTCAACAACATGATGACTCTGAGTGGCAGCTCAGCATATGGAGTAACAGAATCACACCCCTATCAGTTTATGGCTCTCACTCCAGTTTGTGTATCTCAAGGATTTATTAATATTCTATCCCCAGGTATTGCAAGGAACAACCCAATATTTCTATCTCAGGTTCTATCCATCAGAGGAGTGAAGTTCTGGAACACCCTTCCAAAGGGAGCAGTGGGGGCAAAAAACCTAGCTGGTTTCAAAACTGATCTTTGATATTCATGGAGTGTATGGTGTAATGGGACAGCCTAATTTGGCAGTTGACAGATCTCTGGATCCTGGTGGTAGATATGCCCATGAGATGATTGATGGGATGGGTTCTGAGTTATTACAGAGAATTCTTTCTTGGATATCTGACTGATAAGTCTTGCCCACATGCTCAGGATTTAACTGATTACCATATTGGGGTCAGGAAGGAATTTTCCCGCAGAACAGATTGGCAATGGCTCTGGGGCATTTTCACCTTCCTCTGTAGCATGACTCAGGCCTTGTACACACTATAGTATTATTGTGGAATAAGCCATTTTATTGTGGAATAACAAGCCCACCGTACACACCTGAATGCTCCTTGTTACGTTACAAGGGCTCTGTTATACCAGAACAATAATACCACCTGTGTGAGAGGCATAACGCCTATTGTGGAACAGCTCTTATGCTATAAAGTATGTGTGAACGCCCTGCAACTTTTCTTCTGCAATAAGTGGCCTCCAGAAGTATCCCAGAATTCCAAGCCTGACTACTCTGGTCTTCCACTTGGACTCTGCTGCTCTGATGCAATTACCCCCTCCCTCCTGTGAGTCCCAGGAACTTTTGAACTTTTTCCTGTTTTCCTGGGGCAACGTTGAAAAAGAACGCAAGTTGTTAGTAGCTATAATGAATGACAACAAAGAAACACAGCATCCCACCGTGCTCAGCGCTCCTTTTCTTCTACCCAGGATTCTTAGCTCTGGAAACTGATGAGTGGCACAGTGGGATAAGTGCCCACAACTCAATGCTCTTTCTTGTAGAAATGCAAAGAACAGTGTGGACACTCCTTTGTGATATAAGGAGTGCAGTGTGAATGTGCAATTGTGCTATAAATACAATGCTTTTATAGTGCAAAGACTTACTGCAGAACAATTTTCCAGTATAGACATGGCCTCAATTTCTGATGGATTCTCTGTACCTTAAACTCTTTAAATCTTGATTTGAGGACTTTAATACCTTAATCATAGATTAGAGAATTATTGAAGGAGGGGGTAGGTGAGGTCCTGTGGCCTGCATTGTACAGGAGGTCAGACTAGGTGATCAAATTGTTCCCTTCTCAACTTAGAGTCTGAGTCTATGAATACTGACAAGACAAATGAACAAGACACTCAGATTTAATAGGGTCATAACAGTGGAATCAGAGCTCTCTCAATTAAGCAATTCTCCCGTATATATTGTATGCAGTGATGCTGTAGCTGTGTTGGTCCCAGGATATTACAGAGACCTGAAAAAGAGCTTAAGCTGGAAAGCCTGTCTCTCTCATCAACAGAAGCTGTGCAATAAAAGACATGCCTCACTCACCTGTTCATTGAAACTTGCTTGATTGAAACATGCATTGCCAGATGTTTTAACTACCTATGTCGTCAACTCAGTTCCCTCAGCTGAATCCTTTAAACCACTGTATTAATACCTCTAAATGAATAGGCAATTTCCTGATTGAAACCATATGAGACAGAAGAGACCATGAGCTGTGGTCTTTAATATCTCAGGCTATGTCTACACTTGCCCTTTAACTAAGTCGACTTAGTATGTCTACACTTAAAATTAAAGGCGACTTAAAGGGGAACTTACAAAGTCGACCTAGAGCATCCACACTGGATGCTCTCTAGGTCAACTTTGTGGGGCTAGGGGGACCTTGGGCAGGTCCACAGTGGCGGGGGGGCACCCCCTGTGTACAATGGGGCAAAGGGGTACAGGGACCCTGGCAAGGCAGAGCCCTGTGTGCGACACTGTCTGGATTTAGGGAAGCATTTATGATATTATTTTCTATGGATATCTCATAAAGGCTATAATCCATAGGAACTATGTCATGTTTGGTATCAATAGAAAGGTAGTAATTTGCTGGGAATGATTATATAGTTTATGTCTAGGAATTCTATTTGGATTAGAAGTTAAGAATTTGATGTTATATCCATACTTTAACTTGTGTCCTTCCGTACAAATGCATTAAATGGGAGGGTGTGAACAACCATTGTCTCCTTAATGTTAAGGAATCTATCAGGTGATATGGTCCCAGGGAGTATCCTGATGAGCCATTAAGGAGACAATGGTTGTTCACACCCTCCCATCTAAGGCATTTGTCAAGAAGGACACAAGTTAAAGTTTGTCCCATGAAAGCAGCTCTCCTTATTGGTTAGCACATTTTAAACTAGGCTTGATAATGTACAACAGGGAATAATTCTGCAATGGCATAGTGAGAGCCCAGATGACCCAATATTATACACCGTTTCCAATTCTAACTTCTGGTGATTCTGGCTTTGGCTGTACCTCAGGCCTTGTACACACGATCAGATTATCGCGCATTAAAGCTCATTACCGCGCGATAGCAACAACGGCGTACACACGTGCAACAGGGCTCTTGCGCGTTAAGTGCCTTGTTGTCGCGCAATCCAACAACCACTCCGACGAGAGTGGTAACAGCTGTTGCGGATCATATATTGCGCGTTTGAGCTCGTGTGTACGCTTACCGCGCATTGACTGGAGTCCGGAACTATCCCAGCATTCCCAAGTCGTCCTCTCTGGTCTTCCCCCCACCCGCTCTGTGGCCGTGACGAAACTGTCCCCGCCCTGCCCCGAACTTTATTCCCGGGATTTTCAAATTTCAAGTCTGTTTCACTTCCTGCTCTCTTCCTCGTGGAGTGTGTTTGTGCTCCGATCATCAGTAGCAATGGCGGCCCGCCGTGGAAGACGCGCACCCCTTTGGAGCACGGCAGAGGTGCTGGACCTGATCAGCATCTGGGGAGAGTCCGCCGTGCAGGCGCAGCTACGCGGCAGCAGGAGGAATTATGACACATTTGGCATAATTTCTCGGGCCATGTCAGAGAGAGGGCATGATAGAGACACAGTGCAGTGCAGATCAAAGGTGAAGGAGCTCAGAATTACCTATCACCGAGCGAAGGAGGGAAACCGCCGTTCTGGATCAGCGCCTGCAACATGCAGGTACTATAAGGAAATAGAAGCCATCCTCAGCGGGGACCCCACAACCACTGCCAAAAGTCCCGTGGACACTTCAGCCCCTCCTCGTCCGGTGATTGCCAGAGCCGAGCAGGATGAGGACGTTGTTGAGGAGGAGGAGGAGGAGGAGATGGAGGATGACACGGAGGAAAGCGCAACCGCGTGTAGCCAGGAGCTCTTCAGCAGCCCCGCTGAGACGTCCACCCAAGGCTTGAACTGCAGCGTGTTCTCTGAGGCGGCAGAGGGGGGTTCAGGTAAGTTTCTCCTTCATTCAGCTCTGCTCCTGCTAAAATATCATTGTCTGGGGTGGGGGTGCTTGCGGGTCCCCGCTGTGCACGCTATTTACTCTGCATTCATTAGCAGGGCATCAATACAAGCAGTGATTGTAAAATAATCATCTGCATTTAGGTCAGAAAAGGTTTCCTCGATGTACCTCCAGAGCCTAATACTCAGGTTAGATGGGAGAGCGTTTGTGTCTGCGCTCCCAAAGACGGACACTCTGCCTCTCCAGCTGCAAAGCACAGCCCTGGGAACCATGGCAGCACACAGTGCAGCAGCATACGGTCCCGGCCTGCTACCGGCGGCATGTAGGAGATGTATTCTAGATGGAAGGGGCACTCTGAGGAGAGGGATATTGGGTTCCATCTGTGTGCCCTCTTCCGATTCTTAGCCCCCGGTAAGCTGTCTATTAGAATGTACCTTGTCTGCTTCAGCGCAGCGTAGTGTGTTGACCGCCCTGTACCTTCCAGTGGAATGTGCTACTGGAAGGTTACATTGGCTATCTATGCTATGTGTTAACAATGTCTTTATTGTTATTTTTGTATTAGAATTGAGCTTCACAAGGCCGGTGTCTACCCCAGCTGACCGAATGAGAAACATTAGGCGGCGTTCTCGAAGAAACAGGGAGGATATGTTTAACGACCTGCTGAAAGCAACACAAGAATCCGCAAGGGAGAATAGAGCCTGGAGAGAGGAATCCCAGCAGAGGAGGCAGAAACACAGGGACGAACTGATAAGCGTCATGAAGGAGCAAACAGAACTGCTAAAGAACATGATAGCTTTGCAGTCCCAGGCGATAAATGTCCGGGCTCCACTCCAGACAGTTCAGCCGTGTATGCCTCCCACACACCGCAGTCCCTCAAAGCATTTCTTTGAAGGCCACCCTCCACCCCGGTACAGGACAACATCCAGCCCC
>ML685785.1:16590486-16625524 GCA_007922175.1 Pelusios castaneus | reverse complement strand
TGAAATGATCCTAAGGTGCACCTCATGCGTCATGGAACTTAACTAGGGAAGGGCATCATTGAAATGCTCCCTGAGTGCCTCCCTTATGCGAGCAGCTTCTCCTTGTGCCACCCTAATACTCCTAGTGGCTGGCTGCTCGAATGCTTCCTCGAGGCGCTGTGCCTCCGTAGCCCACGTAGGGGAAAACTTTTCTCCCCTACTTTCACAAATGTTATGGAGGACACAACATGACGCAATCACGGCAGGGATCTGGTCCTCCGCCAAGTCCAGCCTCCCATACAAACAGCGCCAGCGCCCTTTTAAATGGCCGAAGGCACACTCCACAGTCATTCTGCAGCGGCTCAATCGGTAATTGAACCGCTCCTTGCTGCGATCAAGGTTCCCAGTGTAGGGTTTCATGAGCCATGGCATCAGTGGGTATGCTGGGTCTCCGAGGATGACTATGGGCATCTCCACCTCCCCCACTGTTATTTTTTGATCAGGGAAAAAGGTGCCCCCTTGCAGCTTCCGGTACAGACCAGTGTTCCTGAAAATGCGGGCATCATGCACCTTTCCCGACCACCCAGCATTGATGTCCGTAAAACGCCCCTTGTGATCCACGAGTGCTTGCAGCACCATGGAGAAGTAGCCCTTCCTGTTTATGTACTCAGTCGCGAGATGGTCTGGAGCCAAAATAGGGATGTGTGTGCCGTCTATGGCTCCCCCGCAGTTAGGGAATCCCATGGCAGCAAAGCCGTCCACAATCTCTCGAACATGTCCCAATGTCACTGTCCTCCGTAGCAGGATGCGATTGATGGCTTGGCACACTTGTGAGAGGGCTAATCCGACGGTGGTCCTCCCGACTCCAAACTGGTTTGCAACGGACCGATAGCAGTCGGGAGTCGCCATCTTCCATACAGCAATCACAACACGCTTCTCCACAGTTAGGGCTGACCTCATGTTGGTGTCTTTCCGTCGCAGGGCAGGGGCCAACTCTGAGCACAGTTCCAGAAAGGTTGCTTTCCGCATTCGAAAGTTCTGTACCCACTGCTCGTCATCCCACAGCTGCATAACAATGCGATCCCACCACTCGGTGCTCGTCTCTCGCGACCAGAAACGGCGTTGCACCGTGTGCAGATGATCGGTGAAGGAGCTGAGCAACGCGGTGCTGTTGCTCTGCATGGCATCGATCAGCCCCTGCTCCTCGGTGTCCTCATCTGACTCGGAGCTCATTGCGTACTGAGCAACAAGCCGAGATGTATTCAGAATGTTGAAGGCGACAATGGAGATCATAGCGGGATCCATGCTGTCGCTGTTGCGATTGATTGCAAGTGGTGCGTTGCGTCACTGCAATGTTGAAAATAGGCGCGAGTTGCTATTGGCAACGAGGAAGACGCTAGGGGAACACAAAGCACCATGGGAAACTGACACTTTACCCATGGCGCTTTGCGTTCCTTTCCTTCATCCCATGATTCATAGCGCCAATTTAGGGGAAAATGGAACGATGGGATAGGTGCCCAGAAGTCATTGCGCTCAACCGCGATAATGCGTGTAATTTTGTTGCGTTGCAGGGAGCAACGTGTGTACGCGTTGTCCCGCAATAAAGGTCACGTGAGTTTTGTAGCGCGATTGCCTTGTTGCGCTTTAATCTGATCGTGTGTACATAGCCTCAGTGAGATGCTCCCTCCATCTCTGTTTCTCTAGAGAGTGTAGGTCCAGTTTCTCCCCATTAAAATCTTTGAATTGCTCTGGCAGCCTTCTGTTGCAAATTTTGCTACATCAATATAACATTAAAAAGCATTAATCTTCCTCTCTCTTTTACTCATTTTACAAAGTAAATGCACAGACCTCAGTGGGATTACTGCCCATTTACTCCAATAAAACTGGGTTGAGAATCAGACCAAAGGTTTCCAGAACTGCTCATTCAATACTGCACAGTGACCTCACAATAAATGTCTTATGTAGAATTAAAACTGTTCCACTCTTTCCTCCAGCTCATAGGAAACAGCTTCATATCTGCAAGATCTGCTTGGTGAAAATATGCATTACATGATTGAGTCTCCATTGTAACTCATAGAACTACAATGCTGTTAGGAAACTGATGCTAGAAAAAACATCCTTATTAGTTTTTAAGGTGTAGCTTGACAAAGTCTGGCTGGGCTGATTTAGGTGGGCTTGGTTCTGCTTTGAGCAGGGGGTTGGACAAGGTGACATCCTGACGTCCCTAACAACTCTAATCTTTTATGATTCTGTGATTGACTCCATTTTTAAAGTATTACTGCCATAGATACTTTTCCAGTCTGTCCCTTATGCTCTGAAAAATGTAATCAAACTAAAGTTTCTGTTCTCCCGCTCCATGTATTTTCTTGGCAAAAGTTTAGGATGCATTTTGGCAACAATAAAGGAAAGATCTTTAAAAATGCTCCTCTGAAGCCAGTTTGAACAGAAACTTTATTATGAGGCTTTCCCAGTAAGATGTTTGGAATTTGTGCATGGGAAAAATATCGAGCCTTCTGTATATGAAGGAAAGAGAATGAGGTGTATGCTGTAAAAATGTTCCTCCATAGAAACCCAAGGACCACATACTGCATTAGACATCATAAAATCTTCAGTATTTTCTCCAGTGGCACTGTTCCTTCTTCAATCCAATTAAAAGATCCATGTCAAGTTAAAAATTATTCTATAAATGTATTTTAAATGACTTCTTCCCCAACCCTATTACTAAGCACCACTTGGATTGCTGAAGCCAAAATAGATGTTTGAATCTCTGTTTGTGCCTTCATTTATTCTGTTTGTTTGTGCTGTGTATTACCCTTGTTTAACTTCTGTTGTGAAATGAGGCAACTTGATATCATGTTTATGTAAAGTCAGTTCCACTTTCTTGCCTCTGACTCTGTAAGAGGAAGCTAATCATATGAATGAAATAGTTACGGAACTATTAGGAAAAAGAAGTAAAAACCTTACTGTCCTTCATCTCCAAATACTGCCTAGGACATAGGGAGCAAGGTCATTGCAGAGATGCAATTTCACTCAAGTTTCTACATGAAGGGAAGAACTTGGTCCTGAGGAATTTTATGAAATCTACACCACAAGCAAAGATGTGAAATCCAGTCAGGACAGGGTTATAATGGCTTATGGAGACATAAAATGAAAAGCTTGATAAGCAAAACATGGCATTAGTGGGGCAGTCATTTAGAGTAGTTCTCAGCATTGTCATTATAGGCTGTTTCAGTCATGAGCCAGATACCCTCAGAGATCAAACATTAGTCAAATGCCCAGACTTCCACCTGCCCCAGTGACTTGAGATACCGGTGATGCAGTTGATACAGCAGTTATTGCAACATATATTGTACAGTTCTTATTCCTTCCCAGCCTGACATTCTTCATTAGGCAGAATAAGTTACTCAGGCATAAAAGATAAAAATGGCAAGAATGGATATTGACTTGATCTCACCTGAAATTAGTTATTTTACCACATGCTTGTCATGGAAGAAACAAATGCTCCTCCCTATGAATAATGAAATAGAACTGGGACCATCCACCTGTACAGAGCCAGAAGCTACCATTTGTTTGGTTCCCCCCGAACCTAATCCCTGTGTCAGTGATGATTGCTAATGCTCCAACTTATCGTTGCCTATAAGGACAGGCAGACTCTGTCTGCCCACAAGCCTGCCATTTGCTAAAGCAATAGCATCGAACCTGGGGTACAACTGAAATAGGTGGAGAATGCTTGAGTACACATCTTTCATAATAAGGATGTTCCGTTCTTTCTAAGTCTCCCTGTGTACTGTTTTTTCCAACACAAAACAATTTCTAAATTCTTTCGTTATATTGTGCACATAAAATCGTTGCACTCTTCAATGGCAATCCTAATAGAAAACAAGTATTGTTCCTTTAAAGGAGCCATGGGGAGCTCACTGCATCCTCCATTAGTACGATCAGCTTACTCATAGATAGTTTCCAGTTGGCTGAGTTCATGACAGCATAGGAGTTTTGATCTCTCTCTCTCTTTCACCCCCGCCTCCAACACACACAAAAAACCAATGCCTGTACTCACAGTTTTCACAGTGTTTCCCTGTATAGCCAGCCAGACAAGCACATTTGTAGGCACCAGCTTTATCAGGAATACATGTTCCATCATGGAAACATGGAGATGAAGAACAAGCTGCAAAAAAAGAGGTAACAATATTCAGTCCTTAATAGGATTCTTATCTAGCTAGCTTGCTAGCTGTGGTTTTCTATAGACCTCTTCAGAGTACAGTAGTTTCTAAACCCCGCCCAGGCAAATTAGAAATTCAGGGTGAAGTCCTCAATGGGTTCCAATCTTCTTCCTTCCCAAGGAAGATCTTCTTAGGATGTGCAACTATTATGGATGGTTGTTTTTCCTTATTCTTCTTCCTCCTTGGCCTCCACCCTCCTGTCACCTCTTTTAGTTATAGTGGCTTCACTGAGAAGGTCACTTTATATTACCTATTCATCCTGGGTTTTGTGATCTATCCTAAAAGAGCATAGCTGTCTTCTTGGGTCATGGATGCAAATGCAATGACTGATGTTCTCGCGTCCTTCTGACCCCTATAATGAGCTTTTAATTCAGGATTCTGATTACCTTAAATTGGCAAAGGAAGCAGACTCGGAAGCAGCGGATTGGGATGCCCCCCTTGCCCAGCTACCTAGCTGCAATTACAGAAGTGGCTCACACATATCAGAAATTTTAAGCATAAATGAGTGTCTTGGTGCATAGCTAATTATTTGCACATGCAACAGCCTTTCTAACATGGGCAAATGCCATTGTGCTTCACATGCTTTTGAGTACCATGCCTGCTCTCCCTTTTTTCAGAAATGTCCCCTTAAAGCTATAAATAAGTACATTTTAAAACAAATTGCTTAAAGTCAGTTCCTCCTCCGCTTATCTGCAGAGATCTTAGTTTAAGCCCATCATAACGAGGTAAGTCAGAGCTGTAAAGTTCACATCTGGATCCAAATTGAACGGGTGGCTCCAAATTCCACTTTTAAGGACTTTCTAGGGGTTTGTTGTAACTTATTTCTTGAACTTCTAGTCCATCAACATTACAAGAGCATAAAAAGAGTAAATTCTAATTCATTTACAGATCACAGTAGTCTGTCAGCAATACACAGACTATCACTCTAACATAAGTATGAGCTCTGCCATTAAACATCACTGATGAAGCAAAGCAGGCCCTTGCTGCTCTTGCTGCCCCCCACCCCATCCCCATTTAGATCACTGTCTGAGCCAGAAGAATCTGTTTCAGAAATAGCACTGATTCACCAAAAGTCTCTCTTCCATGAAACTCAGAATGACACAGAAAATCAGCTGATTCTTTTGCAAAGTTTTTACTGAAAACAGGTTTTTCAAGTCTCTTTGACCCAGCTGCAAAAGGAGAAACTGAACTCTACTTTTAACATCAAAACCAGATTTCTGACAGAGATGTCATGTGGAGATGTAAAGCTATTCATATTTAGGTTGGGCAGTGAAAGCCATAGCTAAAACCTTGCATAATCTCTCTGAAGATTTTGAATGGGGTGTGGGGAGGGGAAGGGGGGTAGAGAGATTCAAAGTATGACTTAGGAGTACAACGAATTTCTGAGAAACTTAAAAATGACAATTTTGTTGTTTCCTGCTGTTCTAAAATAGTATTGTGTGTGTGTGTGTGTGTGAGAGAGAGAGAGAGAGAGAGAGAGAGAGAGAGAGAGAGAGAGAGAGATGCTGAAGAGCCAGGGAAGTTGTGATATTTTGCAACAGGCCAAATCCTCCAGTCAGTTGAAGTCAATGCAGTCGAAACAATGCTATGTTTATTTATAGTGTCTGTCTTGAGCCACAGTTTATTCTGTGGTGCCATTTGTGTCTAAGGGATGAGCATGGATGCTGGTTATTATGATACAGGTGTGACACACCTAATAGCTAATCAAAATGAATTTTTATTGCCTGACTTCAGTCATATGGCATGGAACAAGGTTGCAAAAGCTTCCTCCCCATGTCACATGGCAGGGGTCAGTACCCACTGACTTCATTAGTTATGCTGACTGTTGTAGCTCATTAAATCAGACTCAGCATGTTTCTAATCTCTCATAGTTCACTGTGCCCCTCAAAAATCTAAAACACAGAACTCACTGGCAAACCCACACAGTGACTTAGATATCCTAATTTGCTCACAGTTGTCAGCTTCTGTGTTCTAGTCTCACCTGAGGAATTATTACTCCTTCCTTGCTGCATATGAAAGCCATTAAGGTAGCTCGTACGGGGGAAAATTTGAGTCTCATTGGAGTCAATGGGAGTTCTTTCAGGGTGGACTAGGATTTGGCCCTATCTCTCCAATGTGATGGGTCTCATGTAAGTATCAATAATTAGCTAGGAGAGCTGGTTGAAAAACATTATTTTTCACAATAATTTTTCAAAATAAAGTCTTCCACGTTTCAGCTACATTTTGTTTCAACAGAAATTATCCAACCAATTCACGTAATTAGGATATTCCCAGTACCTATCTATTTCCAGGAACCCACATTCCGCCAAGCCCACCCAGCTTGTCTCTGTTACAAATATGAAGAGAAGCCAGCTCCTCTCCCTATCGATGGGCGCATCTACACTGGCAACTTAGGTCAACTTATGGAGGCTTAAGTTGACCTAAACAAAGCCACGTCCACATTGGGCTTTTTTTAAGTCGACTTAAGCATTTCCTTAAGTCGACTTAAGGAAAGCTTAATTCGACTTAATAACACCTCATTTTAGATGGACTTAAGTCATAAATTGACTCCTTAAGTCAATTTGAAGCCAGTGTGGATGGGGATTAGCGTCTAAATCAACCTTATTAAGTTGACTTAAAGCGTTAAGTCGACTTAATAAGGTCAACAAGGGACTATGTCTACACTAGAAAAGTAAGTCAACTTTGTTAAGTTGACTTAATAAGGTTGACTTAAAGTCAACTTAAAGTCGACCTTATTAAGTCAATTTAACAAAGTCAACTTAACTTTTCTAGTGTAGACATAGCCTGGGATTTTGTATTTACATTCATAGTGTTTCAGGTGTAATAATCACCAGCAGATCAGCAGGGAAATCCCTCACCTTTCACAAGGAGATTATTAAAGAAGGACAACCACACACAGGAGTGGGAGGAATTATCCCGCTCACTTTATTTCAATAGTCCTTTCTCCCTCTGTCTTTCACCTCTGAAGTTATTTTAGTCACCTCTAGCCATTGTCACTGAAGACTGGATTACCCTTTATCCCTGACACAATGTCCGTTGTTGCCCTTGGGTGGTTAACATCTGCTTCCATGACAGGCAGTTCAGGTGGATAAATTCCTTCTTTTATTAACTAGCTGTCCACTGGTCTTTCCTCTAGAGATGTACCTTTTGTAGATTATTTTGCATTTACCTAAGTGCCTTTGACCTTTGGGTGTGGATACTGGCCCATGTATGATCCACGTCATCATTTCAACAAGAACATGACTTCTGAGCCAACTGCTGCCAAATCTATCCCATATAGGGTCCGATAAATAAAGGTGATCCAAGTACAAAGTGACATGTGTAAATGAAAAAACTCGGCTCTCACCACATGAAACACTTCCTATCTTCTTTATTCCATTGCTAAGACACAGTCAAAGCCATAGCATCCCTTTGGGCCATTGCACAGTCCTGGAGTGTATTTACCTGACCCAGTAATGCAGGCAATTGACTTAGTGAGCCCTGTTTGGCCTATTACACAGATCTCAGCTACCCCTGGGGCTTTGCACTGAGAGAAATTTCAGAAGACTGAATGCTGAAGCTTGCTTTATGTTGCCAGAGCTTTCAGTCCCTCAGCTCCCCTCATGTACATTGTGTTCTTCCCCATAAATAGTGTTGCTGGCCAGGTTAACACCCCATAAAGGGACACTGTGAGCACTTCAAAAGCTTTTCACTTCAGTTACCCATCAGGCTGGGACAGACTTATACTAATGTTCACAATGAGGCCTCCTGACTAACTCTCACCCATTTGCATCATGATCTGCATGGGTTACCACGCTAGCAGCAGCACAGCATCAATACAAATACAACTAAAAATGTGGTGGAAATAAAGTGAAGAACAGTGCTAGAATACTAAGAGATGCATGGTGAGCAGAGAAAATGGAATCAATTCTTCCTACTTCATATACAAAATGTTAGGGGTGTAGGCAACTTCATGCAAAGTACCCCACATGAGGTTTAATTTGGTGGAGTCAACTTTTGTTTTCCATCAGTCCTTTCATTAGCACAGTGCTAACTCTAATTGCCTAACTGGTCCTGCTGTGTTCATGATTGTATTATAAGGAAGGGCAAGTGGATGAATGGCTTCACTAAATAAAGGACTGGGGCAGCAGATCAGTCCATAGGGGTGCACATTTCAGATTAACTGCACCCCTGGTTATTAGTAACAGCTGAACCCCAACAGTTTTGGAGCTCAGGTGTGGTTTGGATGCAAAGCTTACATGAACTAACTGAATTTCCTGAACCAGATTTACAGTCTATATCAGTGGTTTTCAAACTTTTTCCCTCTGGACCCAGTTGAAAAAAATCATTTATGCCCGTGACCCAACAATTACATCTTTCAACAATGCATTCCAGTCTTTTGGCGGCAGCAGCAGGGAACGCTGCGACCCAATGCTTGAAGGTCTGAAACCCAGTACTGAGTCCTGACCTGTGGTTTGAAAACCACTGGTCTATGTGATCCCATTATATCTGGGCCACTGATGTGTGTCTGCAGCCCCATATGTCTTCATGCAAGGACTGGGAAATCCTAATGCTAATTGTTATTGATCCAGTGGAGTTTTCCTATAGAAAAACAGCACAGGCTGGTCGCCCTCCTCTGCTAAGAGCTCTCTGGACAAGTTGCCCCGTATAAAAAAGGCACAAGGCATGTATCCCACTTCAGATCAAAAATAAAACAGGTGCTGCCAGCATTTGCATGCAGGCAGAAGGAACAAGGAGTAACACAGAGGGGAAGGTTCGACCAGTGTGTAAATGAGCTCAAACTCAAACCTAACACTTTTAATAAATAGCCTGGCATTTTATTTCATTCAAAACATTTTCCAGATCATATTATTCACTGAAGTAGAGAGAAAAAATGTTTTTCTTTGCTTTTTATAAGGGAAGATCTTTCTGTATCTGACGTGTACATTTTTTTTTAAACGCTACGGATCTGAAATGGGAAGCAGCAGAAATAATTTATTGGACTACCAGAGGACTTTCACATGGGCAAAACTTCAAAAATGCAACAGGTTTCTACCATTTTAAACTGTTTACTCTGCTTATTCTACTACTTTAGCAACTCCATAACTGCAAGGAGTTGTGCACAAAAATTCAATTTCATCTTTCATTCCCAGTTCTTCGGCGCAAAAAGAAACGTCACAACCCCATGAAACTGCAGCTCTAAACTGCTGCGGTCAGTTAGGTCTTAGTACAAATAATGGGACTGGGGTCTACTTCAGAAGAGCTTTATTTTAGCAAACCATATGGTGACTTTGTACTTTCACAGCACTTACCTATATAAGCTGCTATTGGCAACACAGTATGAATTTTTTTAATGAAGCAGAACAGGGAGAAAGATTAGTGAGACTGAATTAATGAGAATAAAATTCAGTGTGCTTTTTTTGGATTCCTTTACCTGTAATTTCTTCAAAGACAGCATGAAACCCGTCGAAGTTCTTGGATCCATCAGACTGGAAGAGAACATGGAGTGAGGTCCCATTGCTCCGGATTGGAGGTGGCCTGTCATTGCCACAGAAACGCTTAATTATCCTGCTATCTATATTGTCCCCATCGCGGACCTCCACATAATCATACTGGCACATGTAGTCGAACTCCAGGCTCAACATGGCAAACCTTGGGCAGAAAGACAACAAAATCAGACTTTGCACTCTGACCTATACAGTTCAGAGCCTGCTTCCCGTAATTCCTTTAGTCTGTAATCCGTTCATCTTGATTTGCATGATCCTGGAAAGCTAGCCCACTAGACTCTCAAACGTTCTCAGAAACCTTTGAATCCAGCTCAAATTTCATCATATCCAGAGCTTTTTTGTGATAGTACTCAGGGATACTGAGTACCAGCACCTTTTTATCACAGCGATGCGCCACTGCTCCTGCCACCGCACCCGGTGGCCCCAGGTCCCTTGTCGGGTACCAGCAACTTTTTTTTTTTTTTTTTACAAAAAAAGCATTGATCATATCACTCCAAGGGTCAGTTCTGTAGTGCTGCGGTGCTTCACAGGGTGACAGAGTTTATATGAAGGCATTGTGACACATCACCGTGCTAACATTTTTGTCCCCATAGGCTAAATTCCAAAGGTAGCATCCTCACATCCTTGGCCATAACTGAAAAATGGTCTATTTTTCATTCAGTAAAGCCCAACATGTTGAAAGTAACATCATTAAGCTATGAAGACAAAAGCTCTTTCCCTATGTCTACACTTGCAAGTTAGTTCGAATTAAGGAAGCTTAATTTGAACTAACTTAAGCCTTGGCCACACTAGGCTTTCATTAGTTCGAATTAAAGGCTTCCTTAATTCGAACTAATAAATTCGATTGCTTAGTTCGAACTAACCCTTAATTCAAAATAGTTAGTTTGAATTAAGTCAACATGGCCATATTAGTTCGAACTAATTGCTTGGTTCGAACTAATCAGCAGATTGACCTTCCTGCAACTGACTAATTCAAACTAAGCAAGTGTCCTGCATGGACGTGGCTAGTTTGAACTAGCATTCTAGTGGGGCCATGCTAGTTCGAATTAAGTTAATTCGAACTAACTAAAATTAGTTCGAATTAGTTAGTTCAAATGACCTAATTCGAACTAGCTTTTGTAAGTGTAGACATAGCCTTTGAAACCAACTAGAAATGGACTCTTGTGTTAGTTTTTCCAAGCATCCATCTAAAAAAGACGACAACTGCTGGATACACTAGAAGGGCAGAGGGCTACACTCTCCATTTTAAACATTATTAATCCAACCTAAATAGTTGTGTTCTGTCTTTAAACACATTGGCTATGTCTATACTTGCTAAAATTAGTTTGAATTAGTTAGTTCGAACAAACTAATTCAAACTAATTTTAGTTAGTTCGAATTAGCTTAATTCGAACTAGAAAAAGTTAGTTCGAATTAGTGATCCCCATTCATTTCAATGGCCAGTTAGTTTGAACTAAGAAATTAGTTTGAATTAACATGGCCACATTGGCTAATTTGAACTAGTTAGTTCGAATTGAAGCCTTACTTCTGAAGCCCTATTCGAACTTATTAGTTCGAATTAAAGAAGCCCTTAATTCAAACTAACTAAAGCCTAGTGTAGCCATGGCTTTAGTTAGTTCAAATTAAGCCTCCTTAATTCGAACTAACTTGCCAGTGTAGACATAGCCAATGGTGATAGATCCCTTAGAAATGAGATAGAATGGGGCCAAAAAGAAAACACCATTCATTTCAGATTCAGAAGACAAAAGAAGAACTGATTGTCAATAGCCAGCACTGATGCCATCTGTGGTTAGGCAGAAGGGACAGGGGTTAAGGCAGAAGGCAGAAAGCATGAGGGACTATTAGGAGGCTTTCACAGCAAACGCTATCTATCCTCTCGCCTCCGCCATGGAGCAAGGCTCTCACTAGTTAACAGCATAATATGCCACTGCTGCTAACAGAGCACAGAGCCAAAACATTCAAACTGAATATGAAAGAAAAATAGACAAATAGAGCTAATAAAAAAGAGCCTTAAGAGAGTAAGCAATTGCCCAGGGTGCTGTGCTCCATACTGCTATACCAGAAGGGTTCAAAGCACTGTGGCTGAGAGAACACTGTGCCACTAACCATGCAATAGAACATTTTTGAAATCCTGAGGTCTATTGGTGATCAAATCACAGTTACGGGCAAGTTATTTAACCTCAGTTTCTTCACCTGTAAAACTGGGGCTAACTGTCCTGGACATTATAATGCTGAATTCGTTGAGGTTCCTGAAATGCTTTGAGATTCTCAGCCAGATAGGGCATCCAGAGTACTTTTATGATGTGGTGTTATAAGTGACTGTGCCTCTGCAGAGAGCACTTCTCTCCAAAGGAAAAGAACAATTCAAAGATATTGCTCTCTCAGCGCATTGAAGAAAACGAGTGGGAGCTGTGTGTTACCTATCAAGCTGTATCTCATCCCCTGTGTGACGTGGGCTGAGGGAGCATGATAAATCACAAATTAAAAAAAAATGAAGCTAGAAAACAGACACAGAAAACAAACTACTACAGCAACCTGAATACCATTTATCATAGCAGGCCTGTTCAGCCAAATCTCTCCTTGGGCAGTGTGGCACATCTCAAGTTAGTAAATGATTTGTTTCTATTTTTAACAGCTTTGCTTTTTCTACCCTGTACAGGACCGTCCTTGGGGGAGGGGCAAATGGGGTGATCGCCCCAGGCCCTGCGGTAACGTGGGCCCCGCACTGTCCCTCTCCCAGCGGGGCAGTGTGGGGCCCACGCCACGGTCCCCCCATGGCCACGCTTCCCCCTGCTCCCGCTGCCTTTGGCAGCAGTGTGAGCCAGGAGCACTTCCCCTGGCTAGCCGCTAGGCCGGCCCTGCTCCCCACCCCCACGGCGGAGCAGGCAGACCCAGGAGCGGGGCCGGTGCTTGGGTCCCGGTCTCTGGGCCGGCCGCGGCCACCTGGGGCCCTGGCTGCAGCTGGGGCGGCAGCAGCCTTGGCCGGGGATGCTCCCCACCACCCGGGGCCATGGCCTCGACTCCCCACCTCCCCGGGCTGCAGCTTTCCAGGGCCGTGACTCCCCTCTGCAAGGGGCCGGGGCCGTGCCTCGGCCTCGACTCCCCGGGGCTGGGGCTGCGGTGGCGGTTCTGCGGCTTCCGAGGCTGGCTCCCGGGGGGGACGACACTGGGGACCCTGGGGGGCGAAGCAGGCCACCCCTCCCCCTTGCACTCCCCACCAGCATATGGGGGTGGGGCCCCACCTAGGCCGATTGGCCCTGGGCCCTGCTCCCCCCTTGGGACGGCTCTGACCCTGTAAGATTAGGAGAGTTTACAAAACCCACTCTTCCATGGGGCACTGTCCTTTTAAACCCACGCAAACAGGGAGCAGCTGACCCTACCCAGGAGAGAAACCCAGCAGACAGTTGCTGGGAACATCTGCCGCAGCTGATCAGCTGGTGCTGACAGGCCCACACTCTCAGCTGGAATATAAAGGTGAGCTCTGGGAGGAGGAGGATACTTTTTGGTAATCAAGGCTTCCTGGCAGAGCTTGGACCAAACCTCTACCCAGATTGCTGTTCCTGTTGCTTTTTGTATCCTTTTCTTGCTTTGTTTGGGAAGATAATAAACACAGCCCGGAAGAAAGGGACAGAAACCTAATCTGGGCTTGACTGGCTGGTTCCAGCTGGTGACTAGTGGCTTCAGTCTATACCCACATTGTCTCCTTTCTGCTTCACACAGCTAGGATTGACAGCATTGCTTTGTGGCAGTCACAGGGGGTTTGCTGAGGATACAGAGAGCGCAGGAAGACTGGAATGCTGACTGTGCAAACCGTTTGCTAACAGTTCTGAGCAGAGTAACAGTGGCAGAGGGAATTTCCTTGTGTATGGGGAAGTGGAGTGAGTCGAAAGATCCAGGCACCAAGGGTGCGTCTACACTGGCAACTTAAGTTGACTTAAGGATGCTTAAATCGACCTACAAAAAGCCACGTCCACACTGGGCTTTTATTAAGTCGACTTATTAACAGCTTAAGTCAATTGAATAACACCACCTCTGAAGATCGACTTAAGCCTTCAGTCAACTTCTTAAATTGACTTAAAGCCAGTGTGGACGGCTACGTCTACTGTTAAGTTGACTTAACAAGGTCAACTTAAGTCAACTTGAAGTGTTGCCACTCTGTACATTTTACAAGTGTAGACATAGCATGACGGCAGAACCAGTGCAGCCTGAACTAGTTTGAGTTTTCTAAACCCAGTGCTCACACTCCCTTATCAGACTGGACTTTTGACCACTTTCATCCTAGCTGTGGGACGCTGTGTCAAGGGAGGCAGAAGGTTAAGACTGAGGTTGCTGAACCTTGCAGGGAATGAGCACAATGGAAAGATAAGTCAGCTAGAAGGGAGCTCTCACAAGGGTAACCCACTTGCCCTGTCAGGTCTGAAATCTTGCAGCCTGTGGCAGCAATAGTGATAACACTGCCCAGTTCTCAAGCGGTAACACAAATTCCCTAGTCCAGCACCATCACTCCTGCCCCAGGAAAGAGGGGGGGCAGAGTGGTTTAGAACTGTCCGTTTAATTCCCGGCAGGCTTCCCATGCAGCACATCTTACAATGCTCTTTTAGATGACACCTTAAAGACAAATGCCCTGTCTACTCAGCCTAAAGATCCCATTGCACTGCAAGTGTAGAGGTTTTCACTAATAAACTTTGTTACAATTTCTTCTCCTTCCTTTCTTGTACATTCCCGGTCTGTGCCAGTTGGCTGCCATCCTCCCACCCAAAAGATGGCTGCATTTCACTAGTGCCTAAGTACATAGGACCCAATCCTTCCCCACTGATATGATTGAAAGTAGGGTCAAACCCACCATTTGTGAAGCACTTTGGCATCCTTAGGAATGAAAGAACCTTGAACAGAAATGTAAAGAATATCATTTGTAATCTTACTGCTTTTGACCAGAGTGAGCTACATTCCAATCCAACAACATATTTGGAAAAGTAAAGGAAGCGTGTCATCCCCATTAAAACACAAAACAGCCATGGTAGTCTCCCTGTATATTCTTCTGAATGCCAAACTCCCTGTACTATGTTATAGGCACCGCTATAGCTTGCTGATACCTACAGAATCCTGCACTTGCTCTCAAAAGGTTTCACCGCTGTCAGAGTATTTGTAATTTCTTGCCTATATCTACAGAATAGTGAGCATGATAAAGGGACTGGTATAGGTTTCTTTTCTCTTTGAGTGATTTTCCTTCCTCTGATTCAATATTAAAGCTATCTTTAAATGTATTGTTAGAAATATAACAGTCCTGTGGCACTTTTAAAGACTAACAGATTTATTTATCACATGAGCTTTCGTGGGAGAAAATCCCACTTCGTCAGACGCTTTGAAGATGAGAAATTTACAGAATGGGAGGAAATTAAATGCAGGGGAGTGTATGACATAGGATCAGGTCAGGCTGTAATCAAAATAGGTGTTAGGATTCAAACACTGGGGAACAGCACATAGAGGAAGGTGAGGTCAAATCACCTATTGTAATGAGAGAAAAATCCATAGTCCCTGTTTAACCCCAAGACAACTGAGTCAAATTTGCATATAAGTTCGATTTCTGCAGTTTCTCTTTGAAGCTGCGAACTTATATGCAAATTTGACTCAGTTGTCTTGGGGTTAAACAGGGACTATGTATTTTTCTCTCATCACAACAGGTGATTTGACCTCACCTTCCTCTATGTGCTGTTCCCCAGTGTTTGAATCCTAACACCTATTTTGATTTGCTGTTACAGCCTGACCTGATGCTATGTCATACACTCCCCTGCATTTAATTTCCTCCCATTCTGTAAGTTTCCCATCTTCAAAGCGTCTGACGAAGTGGGATTTTCTCCCACGAAAGCTCATGCGATAAATAAATCTGTTAGTCTTTAAAAGTGTCACAGGACTCTGTTGTCTTTCTACAATAGACTAACACGGCTACCCCTTTGGAGTTAGAAATATGTTTGTGTACCTACTCAGTTCCTTTGTCTGGTCTCCAAAGCTGGTTAAATATTGATGTGAAGCTTTTAACTCATGTTCTTATTGTAGTTGCTAGTGTGAGCTGAATCTGATCCCCTGCCAAACTTCCTGCTGTATGTGTGAGCTCTCTGCTGGATGTGTGCAAAAACAAAATTAATTATACCAAAGAAAGGCTTTTCAGTGCTAGAAAGGAAATCCTAATGAAGGGCTGAGGAGAATGATCGATCAGGGAAGATTAAAAGGGCTAGATATGTACAGATTTGCTGAGCAACTAACAATACGAATATAGGAAACTTGTAAGCATCAGGGCTGGAGAGGAATTATTTAAGGTGATACAAAGGACCCCCACTAGAAGTAATTATATGAAATTAAGAAAGAGAAAATCTAGGCTGAATATCGGGAAATACTTCCTGACAGTGAGATCTATTAAAGCCTATAATAAATGGTGGATACCCCTTCACGTGAGAGATTTTCCATCCCCAGAGGGAGTTTCCCTCTCTAATGTCTGTGATTCTATGAAAAAAACAAATGGTACGTTGATGAAAATGATCTTCAGAGTCCCACCAGCTAACTAACCATGAATTGTTTTCACACAAATTCATAGTAACCTGCACCTACTTCTCCTGGTGGGGGCATTGTCCCAAATTACTCCTGGGTTTTGTCTTCAGTGAATCTATTCTATACTAGCCTGGTGCATCAGCAATGGATCATTGGATGCTCTGGCCAAAATGACCCCTAGAGATGTACATTGCTCTAGATATCACCAGAAATTCCCATTGGTATCAACTTGTGTACGAAGCAGGAACTGAGGGCAAAACATGGCCAGCATTACAGCATTCCCAGATGTCCAACTAGGTCTGGTGTCAAATATGAAGTTCCTTTCTGAAATGGGAGCAGCACTTCTTTGCCACAAAGCCACCAGAGTCTGACCCATCTTGAGATCAAAATATGACTTCCACCTCTTACATGTGCCACCTTGTTACATACAGAAAACAGAGTTTGCTGAAATTCACCTCCCACCTACCTTAATTCAATGATAAACCCAGGTTTAACATGAATGGTCCATTCACAGTGTGCATTCAGAGGGTAGCTCTCCAGCAAAATCTGACCTTTGGAAGCCTGAAGAACCTGCCCACATCCTGAGGAGGAAAAGTAAAGACAGCAAGTCCATTAGAGACCTTCAGGGAGAAGAGACCAGAATAGACGAGCCTGACAAACTAAGGTCTGAGGCAACTTCCTGAATGACTAAACAATGATAATATATCATTTCAATGTTATCTAATCTTATACGATATCACATCTCCCCATCAGCACCAGATTAATGATAGCTAAGGTCTGAACTCACCAATTTTTGACCTCCCCAAGACCTATCTCAAAATGTGGGCACCTCAAATCCCATCTCTTTCCCACCCTTCCTCAGAAAGACTCCTCCCTTCAACCCTTGTCCCCTTCATCCCCTTTTTCCACATACTAACATGTGGAGGTGGCTAAGAGGGAGAAGTTTAACCTTTGCAGAGTCTCCCACTCAGCAACTAATCAGAGTGAGGTTGGCACACCTGTGGAAAGGTAGGTTGGATACAGGAAAGTTTTGAGAGGGACTGCTGCCTCAGGAATGCCACTGGATCCATTCCCAATCCCGCACCTAGCAATCCTTGCTTAATCTGCTCCTCTTTCCTAGAATTAAAGGAACACTTTTAAAGCAGGAGACTGGGAGTCATGAATCCTGGGTTCTCTTTTCAGCTCTGCCACCAAACACACTGAGTATGTCATTTAATGGCACTATGCCTCAGTTTCACCACTTGTAGAATGGGAATAATTACACCTATCTCAATGAGGGAATGCTTGTCAAGGATCTTAACGGGCTTTATAAACCTTACTTACGTGAAGGTGCAGAATTATATCATCACACACCAAATAGATCACATCTCAGTGTCTAATTTCTTGGGAACACCATTCCTGATGGAATTTTAGAGCTTATCAGGATTTTCATTAAGCATCCTGTTAATACCCTGCTGGATGATTCTAACTGGATCTACTGTTCTAGGGATGTGGGTAATAACATGTCTGCACTGGGAGATTATGGGTAGGCTGCAGACCAAGCACAGAAGCAATAACTGTTAGAAGATGCCAACGAACTATAGTTAAGCTGTAGAAGAGGGGCCAATACACTTCCCAGAAGTTTCTCAGCCTCCTTAGTCCAATCAGTAAGTCCTGCTTTCTCCATGCACTGCTCCTTGACTGACTATCGAGAAGTTCGATCCATTCCAAAACAGAGACCCTGATGTGCTTAATACACGCCCTTCTTGACTGACAGGGTTGTAACTCTAAGTGGCATTTGCTATAAGCCACACTTCCCTTTGGAGGATGAGAGAGTGTGGAAATGACTTGATTTTCATAAGTGCTGAACAACCATTGAAGTCAGCCTCTGAAAATCAGGCCTTCTGTGTCTGAACTATGGTGAGAGACATGGGAAAACTGAGGGTCAGTTACTCCTATTTCCTGTTAAGAATTGTCTGTCCAATAAAACAGCCTTTGTCACTTTTCCCTCAGTTATCCCAGTGAAGGGGAACCTAATGAAACAACAATGCAGCTCAGAGGAGTTCACCACAAGTCTTTCATCCTGCAGTGGGGCTTGGTTGGTTTCTCATGAAAACGGCAAAAAGTAATTACTGTGCTCCCGTAGCCCCATTAAGATGCAGCTGGGAGATGCAGCAAAGAGAAGGACCTTGCATTGTTACTGGCTCCTGCCTCAAAAACAACCTGAGACAAAGCAGCGGGAAATCTTCAGATGGCTTGACAAAGTTCTTGGATCACCTCAAAGAAAGCTTCCCTTTTGTAACAAGGAGCTTTTGAGCCTCCTTTGCACTTCTGCCTTTAACAAAGGGAAGCAAAAAAACTGGTGCAAAAGAATGCTTGTGTGCAGGGCATACTAAATGCACTTTTCTGTTTGGAACAGTACAGTCTGAACTTCTGAATGTTCGTGCCAAGGAAGTAGGTTTGGCCAACAAAGCAGGTGGTCTGAAGGCTAAAGAGGAGCTATTCAGAGCCTTGCGCCAAAAGAATATTCTCAGATTGCCTCTGCATGAAGCACATCTGAGGTCAGATCAGATCTTCACCCCGGTTTCTTCAGCTCACCTAGCAAAAATTGTGCTGACTCCCCAAGATAAACATCAGGCAAACAAAATCTCCATCACCTTCTGATCAAGTGGGATCTTTCTTCTTCCCCTTTTAAATTGGTGGGAGACCTGGAATGTTCTCAAGAATAATTTGTACCCCATGCACTACTACTGGCAAATCCGGCTTCTTTCAGGGGGAAAAATGTATATATATCCACTTTGGAAAAGTGTCAGCACCAGAATTCCTCTTCCTGTCTGGGAAAAAAAAACTGCTTTCAGGGGCACATAAATGTTCCTCTCTAAGGCCTGGAACTGAAAGAAAAAATTATTCAAGAGATCTTTGAGTTCTATCCCATTCTGAGAGTTTATACTGCTGGAAGGGACATCAATTGTTCACAGTTCAACACCAATTGTTTAGGTCCCCCAGTATCACAGTGGGGTCCATCAGGCATTCAAAGGGGAGACAAAGCAACAGCGATAAAAATGTGACATCCATTGGCATTCAGAAATTGGCTGGAGATAAAGAGAGATATAGAACCTCGGTGGCTCAGGTGGGACTGTAATGGTAGAATCAGTGGCCTTCATTTCTTGATCTCACAATTAAGACTAGGTAAGTAGTGACCCAAAAATGGCACACTGCACAGAGTTGGGTTTCAATTTAACC
This sequence comes from Pelusios castaneus, assembly GCA_007922175.1. Classification (NCBI taxonomy): domain Eukaryota; kingdom Metazoa; phylum Chordata; order Testudines; family Pelomedusidae; genus Pelusios; species Pelusios castaneus. The sequence continues at coordinate 16,606,074 of ML685785.1, read as the reverse complement.
CTATCTATTTAAGCAATACTTTTTGGGTTAAAAGATATGAAGATCAGCCTCCTCATGAGCATCATTTTTATTGTAACGGGGGTACATGTGCTTGTGAGTGCACATGCCTTCTCAAGACTTAAGGTAGCGTGCAGGAGAAATTCATAGCACTGTCCTAAATTTTACCCAAATAAAGACTTTCTAAATCCTCATCAAAACAGTCTGGGATTAAATGCAGGCCCCAGAGACTGAAGTGCAGCTGTGTACTCTTATGCACCATTTGCAGTGCATTTTGTCTTTATTTGTCTTATTCTTTATTTAATATTGTGACTTCCCAGCAAGCTATGACACTGTAAAAAGAAAAATTAGTTTGCCTCATTCAGCTAGTACCCCATCACAAGGTCTGTTGTCTTTAGACATCAAAAGGAGTCATTTCAGAGCTTCTGGGCACCATCTGGTGAATGGATTGAGGTACTGCAGTGTATTTTAAACCACAGGAAAGGGCAAAGGGGGATCTCCCTCCCTTTAATCCAGGGATGTCAAACATGCAGTCCGTGGGCTGAATGCGGCTCGCAAACCTATTTCATCCAGCCTGCGACTGCACTCGGTGGGACCATATTCTAACAGAGAGAGAGAAAGAGAGAGAGGTCTCGTGTACCCAGCATTCCTCAATGCCGCAAGAGCATCAGGTCTCACAACAACACGGAGCCCTGGGTATGCGACACTGCACTCTGCAAGACCACATTCTCTCCCTAACAGAGGCTATGTCTACTCTTGTTAAGTCGACTCTGTTTAGTCGATTTAACAAGATCAACTTTAAGTTGACCTTGTTAAGTCTACTTAGAGCATCCATACTGAACACTCTGTAACCCATATGCCTGAAAAGGCTATCTCTGAGAGACCTGCTGAGGGTGGGTTACTGTTGTTGGGCGGATTAGCGACCCACAACTGGAAACTTCCAGAAGCAGGGAGTGGTAGCAATTTGAGCATGCTCCACAGTGTACCCTGCTGGTGTGATGTGATGTTGTCAGTCAGATGACTGGAGAGCAGCAGCCTGAGCAGACAGCAGGCAGGAGCTGCCTTGAGGGGAGACCATGTGCTCAGTGTTCTGGAGAGGAGCTGAGCCAGGAGTGAACAAGATGTTTTCTCCATGTAAAGGAGTCATTTGCGACAGACCTTGCAGACATGCATATGGGACTGAGGGCTGGTTGCAGAGGAGAAGAGAAAGCCTGCATGTACTGCTACAGAGGATCCCAGCAAAGAAAGAAGAGGACAGCTATTTCTTGCCACTCAAGCTTCCACACTGGAACAGAGACTGTAGCTGAGAGTTGGGTGAACTCCACACAGACTTTGGGACTCTTGGGTATCTTTCATGCAAGGGATTGTTCTTGGTTAATTGTAGTTTGTTTTCTTAGGATAAGGTTCATTTAGTTAGTAGTTAATAAAGTTCATTGTTATGTTTGTTTTTAGTAGTATTTTAATGTGTGAGTGTAGCTCTGAGCAAGCTTCGCCGTGAGTCCTGTACAGACTGGATCCTGGGTCTCCAGCTGCTTTCCCCATAGGGGTTGGGATTGATTTCTGTGGGGCACTGGAAAAGGGCAACTAAATGAATTTAGCCCACCCAAAGGTTACAACTCCAGTTGACTGCCTGCGTCCACACTGGCAAGTGCTAGGTTGACGGAGTAATGGTGCATTGTGGGTAGCTGTCCCACATTGCATCGGGGCCTGGAGGCCAATTAGGTCGACTTAAGGGCATTCCCCGTCCACACTGGATTCAGTCGATTTAATATGGTCGACTTAAGCGTTAAGTCGACTTTCAGAGTTGGAGTTATTAAGTCGACTTAAGGAAGCACCCAGTGTGGACACAGCGGTCTGTAGGTCGACTTAGCTGTCGTTAAGTCAACTTAGGTGCAAGTGTAGTCATACCCAGAGAGAGAATGGTATCATGGAGCACAGTTTCGCATACACAGCACTCCATGATGCCGCGAGAGTGCCGTAGTATCTTGATTTATGGTAAGTACAGCCCACTTGAAGTACATTTAAGTCAAATCTGGCCCACCATAGCAAATGAGTTCGACACCCCTGCTTTAATCTCTCTTTTCCACAGGTATTCACACACAACTAAGGATCCAAGTATTCTGAAGTAAAATGAACCTTTGCTCCCTAGTGAAGAACTCTGTGACAGAGATGTAGAATGGAAATCCTGTGCTAGCTGCTATTTAAACATGGAGGGGGTTTACAGTATTGAATATGAAAAGGAATAACATACTCAGGACACCCTCATGTTATTTATTTTGCTCCTGAATTTGATTTGATAGTGCCACACCCATTGTCAGGCTTAATGGGCTCCAGGCTTTGTATTCACAATGCTGATCTACATTTACTGCATCAGAGGTAGTTGGCTGGCTGGTACCTGGGTGAGTCATGGAAAACAGTTTAGAATTGTAGGAAGAGCACTTTAGGTAAAAGTTTCTGCTTAGGTGATCAGCAGTGAAACCATTCCAAATGTTGCCATTTCTGCCTATCTGAGCCACCAGTGAAGTATCTGGCATGGATAGGCTTCAGCATCAACAACTTATTGAGAGGAATGGGGCACTTCATACTTCTCAAAGCTGTAGTGTGAAAATGTCCTCAGACTTGGCAGAACAACATTGACTCTGCTTTGGTGTGCTTATTTCTTTCTCTGTATTGCTCTCTCTGAACAGTTAAGAGAGTTAAACTTTATCTAGCTAGTCAATTAAATAGCCTGTTATCAATTATACAGTCAATTATACAGTTCCGGCTGTTATCATAGTACCTGAGCACCTCCCAAGTATTTAAAAACGGAAATAGTGAAAACTCACTCAAATGTCTGTGCACACCATGTGTTAAGTTTACACACTGCAACCTGATTACTAGGGCATTTGCACCTGAAACCTGGTTACAAAAGTTACACTTATCCAGTCAGGAAACCCCCAAGGACCAGTCACAATTACATAACAAACAGAGTTAAACAGCAAGGCAAATTGCAAAAAATAACAAATAATGATTAATTTGAGGTCAGCTCCCAGCCATTCTGCCACGAGGAAAAGAGAGGAAGTAAATGATTCTATAAGTGATTGTTTGCTCAACTCCAATGGGAAATTATGGACTGCAAACTGAAGTGATGGATGTCCTCTCCCAAAAAACAGACAAATGTAGCATTGGGATTTTTTTTATTTTCTTTTTTGCCAACTACAAAAAAGCTTTTCTTTCCACATAGCAATCCCCTCTCAGTACTTTCCAGACAGTGATTAAGAAACTACTCGGGTCATTCTACTCAGGTCATCAGTAAGGTTTGACTATGGCACCTTTGATGTCAGAGCAAGACCCTCTGCCAGTCAAATTAAGAGAAGCAGAAGCAGGCTCATACCCTTCATGTTTAGACCCATCACTAGAGGGAGACAAAGGACCACGCTCTCATCATGAAGGCTGCGATTGCTTTTTGAAGACAATGTTTTTATCCACTGACCAATGGACAGGTCTGGTTGTGAGTAACTGCAGGATCTTTTCACGCCAGATGCAGATTCTAAAAACATTGTGCTTGAGGTGTGTACAGTACGCTAGCTGCCTGTGCATTTTAAAAGTTCAATAATAGAATAAAATTAAGATCTCGGGGGAAGAAGGGGGAGTAATGTGTCCACATACAAAGGGTTAGCTCCCCCAGCTGAAAGGAAAAATTAAGATGTGAGTACTGTGTTTCAGATGAGAAGATCTTAGAATGGCAGTTCATGCCAATTCAGCCACAAAGGCCCCTCTTTTTTGACTCACTTAGCAAAGCTATTCTCCACAATGATGATCCTCATTCGAGGCTAAGCCACATAAATGTGAAAACCTTGGCTAAACAGCCACACATGATGCTGGGAAAAGGAGTGTGCTCACTAAGGAAGTGCACTCCAGTATTTAGACATAGCATGGGGCAGGCAGGCTGTTATTAGCAGACTATTTTTGTTGCTCTTCTTTGAATCCTCTCAGTCAATTGACACCCTTCTTCTAGTGAGGTGCCCAGAATGGATCAATATTCCAGATGTGAACACACCAGGGCCATAACTACCTCCACCGTGTTCCTTGATGTGATATCTTGGCATACACACCACCCAAAATTACATTGACTTTATATGGGCATCACATCTGGGCATATAAGCAATAGCAAATCCACTGAGAAGAAATATGCAAGAACAGATTGTTATGGCCACACTTCCATATGCCCTCACTGAAGGTGGGTAGCATCTCAATTCATGTGCTGGCAGCTACCGTGCCAGCAATGGAAGTATTAGGAGAGGAGTACGAGGAATTGGCATAGAGGTATTTACTATGTCACAGTAAAGTTAGTGATTCTTCATTAACAGATTGTCCTTGTCATCAGCCTTGAGACATTCTTCCACAAGTCCACAGGGACACTGAGTTGAGACGTTCCCCAGGCTGACAGTTTCACTAACAGTTTAATAATTATATCCACACTGCTGTTTGGGCAATGCTTGCCACCCATACTATGTTAATGTCCTGCTCAGCTCTTGGCCAGCATCTCCATGTATGAGACTACTGTGCAGATAAAGCGCAGTCTGTTGTTTGTTTCTAACATTCTGAAATCTGCTTCTCACTTCAGGCTACATGCTAGATCAGATCTACCTACAGAGATGACATAGCTCTTTCTAAACTGGGGTGGCTATTCAGGAGAGTCTAAAGCTGCTTACATTGTTATGGGCTTGCATTGTCATATGGTATGGTCTGGCTGGTGGATTGCTTAGCAGTGTATGCTTGCCATGACCAGCCAAATTTTAGTCCAAGGAACCCATCCCCTCCTCAGGATGGCTAGTCCCTCCTACCAGTTGGGCTGTGATGTCTACACTCTATTTTTAGCATGATGGCTTGACCAGAGCTAGCATGGGTATGTCTCCTTGAGATGGCAATTACCTCCCCTGCTCAAAATTCAACCATACCCTCTACTGCAGACAGAGAAAAGACTTTGTGGAGAAGTGGTACTTTCCTATCTTTTGTCTTATGGAAAGCATGATGGAATCTTTAGTTCAACACAGAGCAGACCAGTCTTTAACCATGTTCAGGTTAGAACTGGCTGATCTAGATAATTTGGGTGTTTCAAACCTGATACCTTACACCATGAGTTTTTTATTTTTATCTACTGAAAGTCTATGAACTGTGTTGTGCAGGAGGTCAGACTAAATGGCCACAAAGGTCCCCTCTGGCCTTAAAAATCTATGAATAAGAGGAGATGTGATAAATGTGTGCAAAATATGACTGGAATAGAGAAGGTAAGTGAGGTGCTGCTCTTCATCTTTTTTCATAATACAAGGGCAAGGAGATAGGCAATAAAAATGAAAGGCGGTAGATATAAAACAGAAATGGAAATTCTTTTTTTTTTAACAACGTTAGCCTTTGGAACTCCCTGCAAGAAGATAACACTCAGGCCGAGATCTTAGCAGGACTAAAAAAAAAATCCATCATTTTATATATTCTAGAACAAGATATGAAATAGCCCTGGTCTTTTGACCATCGGAATACGTTACAAGACTCTGCATTTACGTGATCTGCTGTGGAAGGAAGGGCTTTGTGTTTTGTTGCGGCCTGAGTTTTGTTGGCTGTGAGGATAAATTGCTATTTAATATAATTTTTCTTGTAAATTTTTTTGCTTCCCCAAGACCCTCTGTAAGATTTGATTACACACCCCTCTTATTTTTGTTTAAATCCAAAGAAATACTGTGGATAACAAAGAACATCCAGGGTTACAATTGTTAACAACTGAAAAACTAAGTTAGGAGTTTGAAAGGCTTGTAACACTCATGATTCACGGGGCCTAAGACCACCTCAAAGTGATGTAGTTATCTCTCAGAGCACTGCTCACTGCAGAATTTCATATACTGTCCTCTGAAGCAACCTGTCCTGGCCTTTGTTGAAGTCAGGATGCTGGCCTACATGGACCACTGGTTTGATATAGCATGGCAATTCCCAAGTTCCAATTAAATCATCCCCTCCACTATATTTCCAGTGCCACCCTGCCCAGTGGAAGGGCATGTATCTGAGAGCACTTACTCATGCAGTCCCCTCCGTACCAGCCTGCTCTGCACGCCGCACAGTAGATTCCTTTGATGTAGAAGTCATCTAGTGTTCCACCCCAGGAGCCATTGTGGCAGGACTTGCAGTTGTCAAAAATGGTGCAGCCTGAAAGCAGAATCACTTGTTAAATGACATCTAGACAGCTAGCATTGGGAAGGGTAAGGAAGGAGGGAAGAAAAGAGGGGGGAGGAGTCTGTTTGTTTACTTTTCACAAGGCAGAAGAAGGTTTTGATCTTCCTGGCGCTGATTGGTCTACTGCTATCTCATAAGATTTACTTACAAATTAGCCAGTTTGGCAAGTTCAAGCTCTGAAATCTGGATCTGATCTTTGTAGCTGCCCTGCAGGTGTACATTCAGTTCCAAACACCTTTTAGGGAAATGTGAGTTTGGATGTCAATGCAGCATGCATGGATCCATCCCTGGTTATAAGTAAATCTAATTTGTTCTAGGCCGGTTCTCCCTCTTCGTACTTTTCACTTTGCTCTTCTATTTCTTTCTGAAGAATTTGAACTCCCCAGCCTCTTTCCTTTCTCATTTTAATAAGGCAATTCACAAACCAACTCTAGAGGCTGAGGAAATAAAATTCCTGTCCAAAAATGATCTGTGTGAAACTAGCTATGACTTTACCTGGTGGAGAACTTCCAGAGAGCCCTGGGAACCCTGCACAGAGAACACTGGGAACTCTCAGGATTATGTCTACACTTGAAAAGCCAAGTCAATTCTGTTAAGTCGACTTAAAAAGGTTGACTTAAGTTGACTTAAAGTCAACCTTGTTAAGTTCACTTAGAGAGTCTATACTAGAAACTTAAGTCGATTGCCTGCATCCGCACTGGCAGGTGCTAGGTCGACGGAGAGCTGTGGCTTGGGGGAACCACAGCTGGGGAAAAGGAAGCCACAGCTCTCCAGCAGAAGGAAGCCGCAGCTCCCCGAGAGAAGGGAGCCGTGGCTCCCCTGGAGAAGGGAGTCATGGCGCCAGGGAGAGCCATGGCTCCCTTCTCTCAGGGAGCCACGGCTCCCTTCTCCCTAACCCATCCCCCAGCCTGGAGGCCAATTAAGTCGACCTAGGGCATTAGGTCGACTTATGGCGTCCACACTGGTTTTAAGTCGACTTAAGAAATCAACTTAGCTATTAAGTTGACCTAAAGAGTGGTAGTTATTAAGTCAACTTAAGGAAGCACTTAAATCGTCTTAATGAAAAGCCCGGTGTGGACGTGACGTTCTATAGGTCAACTTAAGCATCCTTAAGTTGACCTAAGTTGCAAGTGTAGACATACCCTCAGTTCCTAATGTGAGATTTTGTTACCAGCAGTGGGGCCATATGCTGAAGGCATTAGATCACACTGGCACAGATGGATCCCTGATGAGACCAAAAGCAATCCCTGAAGTCAGGCAGCCAAAATGGGCTGCAGTCTCCCATTTGGTTCCATGGGCAGTGACCTGCTGCATATGCTGACACTTCACCACAAATCCTGCATGAGTTCACAAAGGATAAAAGGGACAGTGTTCCAAACCAACACACCTGGGTGGATTAAACAGGAGTCACACTCATTTTCCTCATTCCTGCAGCAGGGAATAGTGTAGCCCACTTTTTCTTTCCCACCCGGACAAACACACTGTATCTGGTCATATTCACAGCACTCCCGGCACATGATATTCCATTCAGCTCCAGGGCAGTTTTCATTGATCACCATGTATTCTGAAAACAAGTAAGGTACAGGAGAAATAATGCATAAAATTCAAAGAACTACCCAATTCACTGATTGCTATTCAGCTAATAGTCAGATCACATATGGCATGAGGTTGTCCCAGACCTATAACATGGCAAATGCCAGCCCACTCTGTAACATGTCTGATCCTGCCAAAATGTAAATTGAGTTGGGGTTGCTAAAGTACAAACAAGCAGTTTTTCATTGCCAGTCAAAGAGGCAACCAACCCAGAATTAAAGGGTTATGTTCATTCTTTTCTCTATCAAGCTTCCCTGCCTCTGCATTCTGACACAGGAAGTGGGGGAGGAGGGGGAAACAACAATATGAAGGGACACTTTCACATTAAAACGCTTTTAAAAATCCCAGGCCTTGCTTACTACCTCATCCACAATTTAGATTATTTATTCCAAAAGAATTTAAAATAGCTTCTGTACTGTTTAACGTTCCTGCCATTTTTGTGTATTATTTTGCTTAGGAAATGGGGAGTCCAAATGGAGGGATCAGTTTCACTTCTGGCATCTTGTCCACTTTATTTCCTATTTTTACCTCATTAGCACAATGCTACTTTCATTGCAAGAGAAAACAGGTTTTTCCATTCATGATTGTTTGTTTGAGGTTTCATTTCATGGAAACATTTCTAATCAGATAAGGATTTTTAATTATTCCCTCTTTTGCATTTTGATATTTAATCTTGACAGTGCCCTTTTAAGAAACCACAGTTTGAAATACCTTGGATAGTGACTAAAGATTAATACAGTAACTCTACAGATCCCATTTCCCTTCCACCAGCATGCTGTCTAAACTCTACAAATTGAAATCTAATGAGCTCATGATGCTGTCAGTGCGTCTCTTAACCAGTTGACAGACCTGATGGTTTTTCATGGAGCCTGATGATAAGAAGTGAGAGAGCAGACTGGAGAGATGAGATGTGAAAGAAACATAATGAGTGCCTCTTTTTTTGGCCGCAGAATATTCTTTCCCTTTTGTTTTATATTTTGAATGATAGCATTGTTTTGTTACTGCAACAACTGAGGCCTCACTATTAAGGAGCGGAACTCCCATCCAGCTGTACCTAGCTTCCTTTTCCCACAGTTCCTTTTTGATCCACTGAATCTCATAATTTAATTATGAGGTTTGAATTAACTAATTCAGTGGTAATTCTGCCTCACTCGGTTCTCCATTGCCTGATGAAGCCTGATACTCAGAAGCTTGCCTTTCTTCATGATAGTTAGTTAGCCCAGCAAAAGGGGACCACCTACAGCTTCTTGATTTTTGTGTTTAGCTGGCAAGTAAAAGCACTGTAGCTAAATTCATCCCTATTATAATTCTATAGCCCTTTCTTTTTGCCTGACGCACAGCCTATTGGAAATCGCATCATATTTCAGACTTCATTGCAAAAGTTGAAGGGCAGTTTGCATTCAAAGCCTGATTGTACTCCACCTTTTTCCCATCTACCACAGAAAAGCAACATCTGTCATTTGGTGAGGTTGTAGTTTGTTTGGTAATTTTCTAGTCCATTCGTATATTTTTGCATTAAAATCATAACAACACTTAACTCATATAGCACATATCATCTATAGCTCTCAAAGGCTCTGTCTACACTATAAAAACTTAGGTCAACTTTAAGTCGACTTAATAAGGTCGACTTTAAGTCCACCTAAAGTCGACCTTATTAGGTTGACTTAACAAAGTGGTTTCCCTTTACTGGGACTTAGTAATTTGACCTAACTTCCCTTAGGTCAACCTAAGAAAGTGGACTTACGCATCCACACGGGGCTTAGGTCAACCTAAGGGAGGGTTAGGTCAACCTAAGCAGGGTTAGTTCGAATACCCCGAGGTTCTTATTAAGTTGACCTAAGCGTTCATTAGGTCTACTTAAGGAAGCCCCTTAAATCGACCTAATGAAAGCCTAGTGTGGACAGGGATTAAGTTAGGTCGACTTAAGCCTCCTTAAGTCGACCTAACTTGCCAGTGTGGACATAGCCAAAGAGCTTTACAAAGATAAGTATCATTAGCCCCGTTTCGCAAGAGGGTAACTGAAGCACAGGGAGATGAAATGACTTGGCCCATAGTCCAAGAGCAAGAATTAAATGCAAGTCTCCTAAATCCCAGAACAGCAGGCTAGCAATTGGATCGTATTGGATCCACTTAACATATATCTATACTTCCTTCTTATGGGCTGCTTATCTGTGAACTATATTGTATACATATTCCTAAGCTATAATTATCTTATTTTGCCAGTCCTGCTCACCACTATTTACCCTAACCCAAGACCTTCCTCCTAAGTAAAACTATCCAGATTTTGACATTCAATTTGACACCTCTTGCCATCCATCGTTTAAAAAATAGCAATGTAATTAGCTGCCTTAGAAAGCAGCTCATTCACAGTGAAAGCTGAATTCCAAAAAGTTTAGAGGTGGCAGATGGCCAAAACCCTAATATTTGGAAGTTTTAACAGATTTTATCCAAATCTCATTGGTTTCCATAATCAAGCTGGAAATCTTGTTTCTTTAAAGATTTCTAGTACTTGGTGATACATTGGTTCTATATCAGTTTAAATTGTACTGATAAATTTACCAATTCAACTGATATAATTCAGATTTTAAACCAATATGAGGTTCCACATACAAAATTGTTAGTGTTTTTAACTAAACTGATATCAAATCACACCATTAGTTATATTGATACAAGACCAGATCCACAGATCAAATTCTTCCCCTTTTACTCATGTTGAAATCAATGGGCCTATTTGCAGAGTAAAGCAGAGTAGGAAAGGGTTAGCAGGCTTTTGGCCTTCAAAAATTGTAAAAATCAGATTTCCTTTTTCCCTGCTTCCCTGTGTTCACTTCTTGCACTTTGTTGAGACAATGAATTGAGCTTTTCACTGATTTATGGTCAATTTAATTCACTTTCAGTTTCTCATGCGCTAACACAGTGCTGCAAAGCTTGGGGAGCGCACATGGAACAGGAATATGTACATGTGGCATTTTTTAACCATTTAGCCTTTTAAAAAAAAATAAATAAATAATGAAATCTATTGGTTTTAGGTTTTCACACAAGTTTTTTTCTTTTAATCTTCATAAAGACTTGACACTGTGTCTTTCATAACTCTGGAATCCAGCTTGCTTTACACAGATGTCTCCTCATGCTGTGTCATAAAAGGTGAAAGGGATATTTTGCTTGGACATTTTAAGGTAGACATAAAAAGAGCAACTAAAGTATATTAAAGTATATTTTGGCTTGATGAAGGCTGGATTGAGCCTTTAAAGCCAGAGGCGGCTTTTGGGGTAGGCGAAGCAGGTGCCCGCCTAGGGCCCCGAACAGTAAGGTACTCCAAAAGCCGTGTCTGCTTCTCAGCGAGCAGGATATGTGGCGGGCAGCTGAGGCTGGGACTGGTGGTGGGGCAGTATTGGGGCCCCGGCAGGTGCCAGGACCTCAGGGGACTGACCTTGGGAAGCTGGGGGTTCAGGGCCCCCGGCGGGGTGATGGGGCTGCAGGGGGGAGGGTGTGGCCAAGGAGAGCTGGGGCCTCCAGTGGGGAGCCTTTAGGGGGCCCCACAATGGGCCTTTGCCTAGGGCCCCAGATAGCCTAAGGCCGCCTCTGTTTAAAGCAGCACTATGCCCCAGAAGGAGCTATAACGGCTCCCCACTGCTATCCCCTTCCTTTTGGGGGAATATGGCACTTCATCTTTTTTTAGGACACAGTTTACTCCCCCACTCATCCTTGGCCATTACTTTAATAATTGAGGAGATAGGAAGGAAGAGGGAAGGTGGGATTTACTGATGGCATGCATACAATAAATTTTAAACTGGACCATTCTGAATCATGGCTAAAATATTTGTGGATGGCTTGACTTTGCTAATAGAGGCATTCTTCAAAGAAGCAAGTCTGACGTGTAGGCAGCAGCTGTATTTCCGGAGAGTGTGAAACATGTCCAGGCAGAGACTTGAAATGACTCTAAAAGAGGCTGGGTTGCATGACAACCCATGCAAAATATTTATCTGAAACATGAAAACAAGGGTTAGAACAAGCAAATAAATAATTGGCTCATTTAAAAGGTTTTAAGGATGGAAGAAAAGGCCATTAGAGCTAGGCACAAACAGCACGTAAGAAACCAGTGCTAAGTCATGGAAAATATGAGCAAGAAATAGCAATGTTATTAAGGAGTACAAATGGCAGGGGACAAGGTGTTGATGGGTGGGTGGCAGTAATTGGCTGACTCAGGCGCATGTTAATGTAGTGTAGCACTTTTCTCCTCTCAGTCACTGGTTTGAGTCCAGTCCTGTTTGGTAATAGAGCTAGACCTAATTTTTAAGAGATGTTCAACTTCGCCTCTATTATTGTGCATACATTTCCTGGTCTAGCTACCAAATCTGCAGTTGGATAAGGCACTTAGCTGTATGTATCCTTATTATTTGCACTCACCATTATAAGTAGGCACATAATTGCACCTGTAATGTCAGGGGTCATGACGGCTCATAAGGCCACTCTCATCTGATGTTGGTCAGTACCCTGCAGGAATGAATGGATCCAGCCTGGCATCCACAGCTCAACAGGTACTAATGACCCCTTTGTGAGCAATCTCATCAGATAGCCCAAAGACTCACACAGTGGTCCCATCCCGTCAATGGTTTGCCCAAGCCTTCACTGGCGCCTATTATCTACACAGCCTCTATTATCTACAGATATTTTTAGCACTTTAACGTGAGCCCCACTAGCACCCCACTAACACAAGTCTGTCTAAAAGGACTAGTGGGCTCACTTCCACCTACACTGTAAACATACCTGTTAAGGCTCTTGCAGGGTGGAGTTTTGGTTTAGCTTGTCCTGGGAGCTGAATTGCTAAATAGGGCTAAGTCTACACTTGTTAATTTAAGTCAACTTTCGCTAAGTCGACTTAACTAAGTTGACTTAAAGTTTTAAAGACAAATTTAAAGTCAGCTTGGGGGGGAACTTACAAAGCCGACCTAGAGCATCCACACTGGATGCCTAGGTCGACTTCTAGGGGCTAGGGGGACCTTGGGCAGGTGGGCACCCCTTGCCCAGTGCCAGGGGGCTCAGCCTTTGCCCCATTGTACCAGGGTACAATGGCGCAAAGGGGGCCAGGGACCCTGGCAGGGCATAGGGGAAGGGTGGGCAGGGCTCTGCCATGCCAGGTGGGGGGGCATGCCAGGCTCTCCCTGTGCCCCTCCCTCCCCAGCAGGGAGGGCAGTGGGGGAGTCCTGGAGAGCCAGGCTACTCCAGGTCTACAATGGCTTAAGTCGACTTTAAAAAGTTGACTTAAGCCAAAAGTCGAATGAAAAGTAGGTTTAATAAAGTTGACTTAATTTTCATTAAGTCGTCTTTATTTTCCTTAAGTCGACTTAAGCAAGCTGCTTAAGTCGACTTAAGGAAAGTGTAGTGTAGATGCAGGGTAAATTAAGTCGACTTAAGCAAGCTTAAATCGACTTAATTTACAAGTGTAGACGCACCCTAGGAGAGTCACAGTCTCTACACTTACCCTAGGACTGGTCACCGTAGAAATTGCAGGCCTCTGCTCTTAACCTCTCATTGCCTCCGTAAAAATGATACTCATATTACCACCTACACACCATCTATCACACAGGGCTGGCATAGGGATAAACCTGGGCCTTTGGTGAGGCAGTGCAGGATACACTGCCACTCTTTACACCGTAGCAGCTCCATAGCTAGCCACAGACCTTTAATCTCCAAGGCTGTCAGCCTTTCAGTGGCACCCAGTGACCTCTGCAAAATGAATCCAAAGCAAGTCAAGTCCTAAGGAATGCCCCCTGGCCGGCAGCCTCCAACATAATTTCTCTTTCTTTCCTCCCTTCTTTTTTTACTTGTTGCAAATAGATTTATTTCATCCTCACCTTTCCAAATAGGTGTCTGCCTTCTGCAGCAGAGCAATCTACTAATGCTGCCCAGAATGGTGTGTGGCAGAGGAATTCCAACAGTTTGTAATTTGTTAATCCCATCACCATAACAGAAGAGTGTCTGTTTTTCCCATCACCAGGATGGCCGGGGCATATGCATGACTCACCCATCTGCCTCCTTGCCAAACCTCAAATGCAATCCTATCCCAAACTGAAGAACCTCAGAGAATGAGGTGATGAAGTTCCACAAGAAATTCTTTTATTACTACTTGGGAAGGTTCACGTCAGAGGGCTTGACAGAACTGTTGTTTGCAGTCAAATGGAAACACAATCAGCCCAAAGTTTAGCTTTACTGCAATCTTCTGATGAGCAGGAAGCCTCTCTAGAGAGGAGTGCAGCCTCTCTTTATTTTTTTTTGCCTTTTCTACCCCCCTCCTCCCCCCCCCCCCCCCCCCCCGCCTTCCCAAATAGTTCCATGGTATTCTTTACATTCATTTTTAAAAATAAGCTAAAAAGAGTGTGCACAGACAGTTCGGTCTTACTCAAATAAGGCATGGTGGATGGAAGAGAGGCATTCTAAACCTCCAGCTTTATTCAGTACTAGAGCTGGGAGAGTATTAACTCATGTGGGGACTGGAATATGGCTCCCGATTCTACTATCTTCAAGTCTTGCCACGGACTTCAGTGACAATTGGAGTGAACCTCAAAGCATCAGCATTTCTTCTCTGGATCACTGGTTCTAACTTGGCCATCAGTCATGGGCAACAAGACTAGATAACTCAGTTTTAGGTAGCAGGGGAATGGTTCTAGGGCGTTGGGAATGGATATGAAACCCTCCATGTAGACTTTTCAAAAGTGTCTAAGTGACTTAGACACCTAAATTGCATTGAAAATCAATGGGATTTAGACTCTTAAGGATCCAAGGGCTTGAATATGTGGAAAGATATATGGGTATAAGCTAATGTGTGCATTTAAACCAATCTAGTCATAGCAATAGAACTCCTCATGTGGACATCCTTATTCCTATATAAGAGTGTGTTTCTTCAGTAATATGACTATACTGTACGGGTATGTCTACACTTACAAAGCTAAGTCGACTCTGTTACGTCGACTTAGAGAGTCCACACTAGAAACTTAAGTCGACTGCCTGCATCCACACACGCAGGTGCTAGGTCGACGGAGAGCCGTGGCTCTGAAGGGAGACACGGCTCGCGGGGAGCCACGGCTCCCTTCTCCAGGGGAGCCACGGCTCCCTTCTCCCAGAGGCGGCTTTTGGGATAGGCGAAGCAGGCGGCCACCTAGGACCCCGAGCAGTGAGGGGCCCCTTCACCTACCCCAAAAGCTGCGTCTGCCTCCTCCTGGGGGGACATGACCCAGAGCCAATCAGCATGGGGGGAGGCAGAGCAGGCTGGCCCAGAGGCCGGGCTCCACACTTCCGCCCCGCCCCCAGGCTGGCTGCTCCGCCCTACTGGTCCTGGCTCTGCTGCACTCCGCACTTCCGCCGCTTGCCTTTGGCTTGCTGCTGAAGGCAATGGGGGGCCCTGCAGCAGCAGGGAGGCAGACCACTCGCTCTTTGGGATGATAGTGGGGGAATTGGGAGCCCCAGAAGGCACCAAGGCTGGTTTCGGGTCCCCCAGCAGGGTGTCACACTGCTGAGGGAGCCGGCCACAGAGAACTGGTGTCGTGGAGGGGTTGGGGCCCCCGGTGGGGTAGGGGAAGCATGGAGGGGGGCTTTTTGAGGTCTTCAGGGTCCCTGGCGTGGCACCAGGGCCATAGGGGGAGGTTTCAAGGCCCCCAGTGGGACGCCAGGGCCATGGGGGCAGCCACGGTTAGCACAAGAAAGCCCTATGGGTGCCTCACAATGGGCCTTTGCCTAGGGCCCCATTTAGGCTAAGGCTGACTCTGCTTCTCCCCAGCCACACCTCCCACAAGCCGC
>ML685785.1:16565246-16585486 GCA_007922175.1 Pelusios castaneus | reverse complement strand
ACTTAAGCAGCTTGCTTAAGTCGACTTAAGCAAAGTGTAGTGTAGACGCAGGGCACATTAAGTTGACTTAAGCCAAGCTTAAGTCGACTTAATTTACCAGTGTAGACGCAGCCTAAGAGCTGTTGCAGGGGCAAATATCATCCCCTCTCCCGTCCTCCTCCTCCCCCCACACACACACACCCTGTGCCACTCAACTGTGTTTTATAAGCTCTGTGCTGATAACAGGTAATGGAGACTCAACTGTCATTCAAAAAGTGGGACCTGTTCTGAAGCAAAAGGCTCCTCTTGCAATGAAGTATTGAGTAGCCCAGATATGTAGGAAAGTGACAGCTGTAAAGTTCCTGAATGACTGCAGAATTGTTACAGTATGTTAAATACGGATACCAACCAATGATAGTATCTTTTTTAAACTTAGGAACTTCACTTCTTATCAAGAATACATCAACAACAAACTTCCCATAAGCTTTTCCTCTGCAGATAGGAAAAGAAAGATTGTTAGTGCTGGAACAAATGACTTTTTCAGGTCTTCGTTCACTCATAAACAGGAATTTCAATATGCTTTTGACGTTTGTATCACTATATGAATTGCCTTGCCTGGCCCATCATAAAAAAAACACTTTAAAAATACCTCCATGTAATTAAAAACAAGGCCAAGTAAAAGTCTGACAAAAGTGATGCTGTTTGAAAAAGTGTAAGAGTAGCTTCCTGTGTGGGGCTGGAAACAGGCCACTTAGGTGGTATATTGGTAGGAAGAGTACATAACAAGAATACCTCTAGGGTTTTCTGGTGCTCACTCTTCACTCCTGATGTGACACCACATGAGTGGTCAGCAGAACTCCCAGCACAGTCTTCCTAGAAAAGGAATCCCAACATGGCAACCACCAGCCTGACAAATCCGCCTTGTGTGATGAATACTGCAGTGTCTACAGGCCACCTCATCCTGGCAAGTATTTCTACCACCATTTTGGGGAGTCTATAGGTAGTCATGACAGGCATTAGGTGGGCTGATATTTGTCCCTGCAGCAGCTCTTGGTTTCTTGCTCCCACATTTCAGCTGCACCCTTTCCCCCCCAAAGGCAATTTTTATGACCCATTTTGAGAACCTTCTCTCTTCCTAATCTCTTTATACTGAGCCCACCGAAGTTCCCTCTTCTCCTTTGGATCACTGGGTTGTAGCTATATTATAAGTACAGACCTCAGCAAACATACCTTCACCCGAGTTCAAACCCTAACCCATCTCAAGCACCCTCTTCCTCAATGCACATCCTCGTCTCATCCTGAAACGGTCAAACCCCCACCTCCTCAGAGTGGGGTTTTGACTAATCAGGCCAAAATACAGACCATAAACCAGAATGAGCAGGATGCTTTCAGCAGTTAAATCTTTCTGAGTCAGTCTGCCCCAGTCCTTGCCTCCGCTCAACTTTTTCTGTATAGGTTTGTACGGAATGGCATTATTATCTTGCTGTTGTCAGTTTGCTATCACATATTTGCTTGAGATGGCCCTCTGATAAGGTAAAACAGCCAGGAAAGGACTATGGGCTACCTTCCATGGCTGAGAGGCAAAATAAAAGTCCTCTGGGCACTAAAGGTCAACAAGGGGCAGGGAAATTGCTTTGTTTGGTTTTACTCCTAAGTCTTTGTGTTTGATCAATGAATTGTGCTGTGAGACTGTGTGCTGAGATGGAATTGGGGAGGACACTGGTTTCTTCTTGGGCTTGAGGGAGAATTTACCGCTCATAGGCTATGTCTACACTTGAAAAGTTAGGTCAACTTTATGAAGTCAACTTAATAAGGTTGACTTTAAGTCGACTTAAAGTGGACCTTATTAAGTCGATTGAACAAAAGTCGATTTAGCTTTTCAAGTGTATATGTGGCCTCTTTTCAACCTTATTAAGTCGACAACATTTTAAGTCGACTTAATAAGCTCTACCAAGGTGCTAATCCCCATCTCCACTGGCTTAAGTCAACTTAATAAAGTTGATTTAAGCGCTAGTTCGAATTAAAACAAGGTGTTATTAA
This sequence comes from Pelusios castaneus, assembly GCA_007922175.1. NCBI lineage: Eukaryota > Metazoa > Chordata > Testudines > Pelomedusidae > Pelusios > Pelusios castaneus. The sequence continues at coordinate 16,583,467 of ML685785.1, read as the reverse complement.
TTCAAACTAACTTTTCCTTAATTTGACTTAAGTAGCAGCTTAAGTCAATTTAAGGAAAGCCCAGTGTAGATGCAAAGTGTTTTAAATTGACTTAAGCCTCCTTAAATCGACTTAATCTGTAAGTGTAGATGCACCCATAGAGCCCAACCCACAAAGTTCTGGTCCTTATTAGAATACTGAGCTGAACTTTCCCAATGTGCAGAGGGCCTTGATCTTTTCCATTCTGCAGAGAGGAGTGAACTCCAAAGTTCAGATTCATCTTCAAATAGCCCCAGTATCTGTGGGTGTCTGGAGAAAGGATTTTGGAATGAATTTGTCTCTAGTCTTTATTATAAATTGCTGTCCATCGTCCGGAGCACCTCGGCAGGTCTGCTTACAAATAATATTCCTTGCATGTGAGTGACACACACAGATTCCTAGAAAAACCACGAAGTTCCCATCCCAGAGTTTCCTCTGAATTGGTCCCACAGAGATGTCTTTATGCCACCCTACACAATGGATATGGGGGTTCTCTGCCTATGCTAGAGCCTCTGCATGGCTTCTATGGCCCCTGACTCCATCCCCATTACAGTAGCTATATATAACACCAATAGATCCATATGGTAGACCTGCCCTACGGGCTGCTGCCCCCGAAAGCCCCTTCCTAATCCCTCTGGAGAGAATGTTGGGTTTCCATCTCACAGAGGAGACAGCAACCAGTCTAATACTGATGCTGAAAGTACAAAGGCAGAGTACCTCCTGGGTTTGGCAGAGGGACAGAGTATAGGGCACTAAGGAGCTGGCAGGGGATCCTGCAAGCCCGTTGCTACCAGGGCTGGCTTTTGAGTCCTGTAAAATATGGTCTCAGCTTTCATTGCAAATGAATGACTCTAGCCCCTTGTCCTTGTGAAGAGCCTAAAAAAATGTAAACAGATGTAATCCAGTGGCTAAGAAGGAATGCATCTGGAAGTGGCTTGAATGCATTTGGGGTCCACTTCTGTAGCAGGAGGCTGGGGAGGACTTCAACATAGCACACACTTTTCAGGAAATACGAATCAGCTGTGCTTCAGGTTTATTCCAAAAATCAGCTCCCTAATTTCTCCCCATGCCTGTGTGTCCCCAACTCCCAGTCAAGCACTGTGCATTAGGGTGTGATTATTTTGAATAGACATTGATTACTTCTGTTAGGAGGTGGTAAAACATTGTTTCTGACCTGCCCCAATATGCTAAGGCTGCTCAGCTCTTTAAAATGTTCCATCTGTTCTGAGTGACCCTGCTGTATGGGAAGCTCCCTTCTTCCACCCCCCACCAATGAATGCATCTATGCATATGTGAGGAAAGTACCACATAGTTCCTTCATTCCTCCCCACCAGCCACAGCAGTGCAAAAGGAGGAGCCAGGAGAGGAGATCAGATAGGGTAACGGTGATGCTGCACTGAGAAGGAAGCTTACAATCACTGTAGCCACCTTTTGCCTGGCTGTTGTCTACCTTCCCAGAATCTGCAGAGGTTGGGGGGGGGAGAGGACCTGGAGTCCCATTCCTCCAACCAGCAGCCAAAAAAAAAAATACTCCACCTCCATTATCAGCCTGGGAAAGACTTGCTCTTCCCACCACTGTGGCATGCAACACTCAGGAGAGATCTCTTCACCTCCAGTTCCAAAAAGACACTGATTCACCACTGACCACCCAGGCCAACACTGGAGGGGATTTACTTACTTACTTAGAGGGGATTTATTTAGAATAACCAAACCATAGTCAGAGACAGTGGAATTAGTCTTCTGCCACCACCACTGCTTCTGGGGGAAGGAACAACTGCTAGGTAGGGTAGCCAGCTACCGGATCCTGAGTCAGGCAGACGGGAGAGTGAAGCATGATAGGTAGGGGGCTGAGGGTTAGAGACAAAGAGCTGATGCACTTGGGAGGGAAAGCAATGGAAAGAATGAATGGGTTTTGTGTGTAGACGGGAAATTATTGTACAGAAGGAGCGTTCACTTGTATCACTGAGGAAGAACATTTACGAGGGAGCTCATTGTTAACACTTGGAAGCACATGATCTGTATAGAAAGTGCCCATCCTCCACCCAGGGCCTACTTACCACAGGACCTAGGAGATGAGAGGAAAGCTGCCACACAGGGAAATCACTCTGGTTTTTGTCCCCTCTCCCCACTGAGACTGAGCCCATAATTGCCATGTTATTTATAGCTATTGAAAGCAGCATTGCCTGGGTCACCGTATTCTTTACTTGACACCATTTACCATTGTTATTTTTTAAAGAGATGCTTACCTCGCTGGGAATTCCGATATCACTGGTCTCTCACAACTGAAAAAGTGAGCGTTTAAGAGGCATCTTACCTCTGAGTCCTCTGCTGGTTTCTAACAAGTAACACTCCGCACAGAACAGCACGCGGAGCTGACATTGGGACCTAATGTTTATAACTAGAGCTTCATTAATGTGTAAACAGTGCACATTCTTAGGAATTATCATAGTAAAATGTATGTTGATATCAAAATGCTCATTGTTAGCCTTACTGAGAGGGAACTGTGTATGCTGGTTCAGTGGAAAGTGGAATAAGAATGTACTATAAAAAGATCCCTCAGCTTTAACAAGATTCCCCCTTTGAAACACTAATATTAGCAGAGCTAAAGCTCAAGTCGGAAACAATGTGTGGCTTTTGTTTTCCTTCTTGGGATTTTTTTTTCCCCTTGGTGTTGGAGCTGGAGAGGAAAGTCTCTCTGCTTCCAAGACAAACAAATTACACTTTACAAATCATAGGCTTAAATGCCCCTTTTATCATTATTTCCTAAGCTTGGAGAGTGACGTTAAGGGGAAAAAAATGCAATAAGTAGGCAAAATGATTGCAGATCATTCTCTTTCTCTTGATGGCCATTGGGGTGAATAAATTCAGACAGTATATTTCCCTTTAAGTCTGTTAAATGTCTCTGGAAATTATCCTGGATGTTTCTCCCTGATGCCAGCCAATAAATAAATAAATAGAAAGCCTCTTCCATTATTAACATCCCTTCCACTTCTCAGATACAGTAATAGCTCAAAGTCCCCACTCCACAGAAAAGGCAACGGAAGGAATCAGCCGTGTATGGCATGCACTCGCTTACTTACAGTACCTCTTGGTAAGCAGGAGATGAAAAGGAGCTGGAGGAGTGTGAGTCCTATGTGAGTCCAGGGGGCTAGCTCCATGCTGTCCAGGCCAATGGAACCGAGTGACTGTTCAGGGAGAAGAAAAGCAGGCGAGCTGCTTTTACTTCACCACGGCCAGGCTGCAAGGGATCTCAGATTTCAGACCTCTGCTCACTCCCATCATCACCAAAGGGGAACTACCTTCAAGAGACTTCTCAGGCGTCCAGAAGTGCGACGTCACCCCAAACCTCTCCACTGCTGCCTTAACCCTTTCTGAGCTCCAGTAAGCAGTCCACTTAATGGAGAGTGGATTGAGGGGGAGTTAAGAAAGGGAAATAATGCTGAGCATTTAGACAGCACTTTTCACCTTCAAAGGGAAGAAATTATAAAGGAAAAAAACCCTTTGTATGTCTTGCCAGCTAGTGTAAATGAGTTGAAGATGCCTTTGTCCCCTGTGAGGTGCTCAGTGCATGATCCCTGTGGTTGTGTGCTGGTGCAATGATGTACGTTAGTGAAAGACTGGGCATGCTCTGTGCATGGGGAGAGCATTCTTGTCATGTCACCCATACCAGTGACCAAGCAAACTAGCCAAATGACATGCTGCTTGAGGATGCATCTATCATAACATTATCTGAAGAAAAGCTCTACATAAGCCTGAAATAAAAGATAGTAGATCCATGCACCTTATCTCTCTAACTTCTTGGCCAACATGGCTTCAATACACTACCGGAACACACATTTTTATGCAGAGATCAAATCATGAATAAGGTTTGTTCCACTATGGCTGCAAAATGCAAAAGGAATAGCTTGGAACAGTTACACAAGGGATAACTGGAAAACTTTTGACAGAAAAGCTTGCCTTCAGAAAATTTAGTTTTGTTGAAATGTAAATATTTCAAGAGAACACATCAACTTCAATTTCATTTTTGATGGAAGAAAGTCAGAACAATTCATTTTATTTTGGCTTAACTTTTATATTTTAATATTAGATTATGTTTAATATGTGTAATACTTTATATTATAGTATAATGTTTCAACATCATCAAATAAAACATGTTGTTGGTTCCAATCCGGACATTTCAAAATGTCCACTTTTTGTTCCCATTTGGAACAAAAGCTAATTTAACTCTGGAATTTCCTGCTGCATGGACTTTTTGTTTTCTGAGCAACTCTACCATGAACCTGCATTTCTCTAGAGAAGTTGGGCAACTTCAAGAACTGCAGAGCAGATCAGTAGCCAATGGACTGAACAACCTGCCTCTGTGACACACCCTTCCCAACTGTGACAGAATCCTCCTCTACTGCCAGCTCCTCAGGAGGAAGAGTAGCTGCAGACTTATGATAAAATCATAGGAATTTTTTATTTCACTTTGCAAGAGCTAATGCAAATATTGTTTTCTCAGTTTTGATCCTTATGGGTTTGGAACCTGCATCATCTCTTGCCCTTTGTTTCACTTTGAACCCAAAACCTCTAAGAGCAGCCTGGTTGAAAACACTAAGCTTCACATCCTGCTCACACAACAAGTAAGTAGGAAATCTGACACAGATTGGATGCAAAACTCTAAGAAGGCCCAGATTCATGAGCCTTAGGGACTATGTCACTGACTGATTCTTGACTGCCAGCCCTAGCCAATATACTTGTCAATCTCCTCTCATTCTCCTCTCTGTGTAAGAAAAAGTCAAAAGTCACTCAAAATAGTTGAAGTCAAATAATACAAGCTGGAGGTTCTTATCTGTTTGCAAAATAAAACAAAACTGCTCTAGCATCTGTAGGAACATGAAGAGTTTATTTTATGCCTCTAATTTTTAGAGTACATGGTGAAAAAGTATAAGATAGCCAGTTTTGGTAGGAGGGAAACTGCAAGTTAGTTTACAGGTACCTGAACAGGGGGGTTCTACAAGAACTTGAAAAGACACTTCCTTAGGTTACAGGGCAAGGGAAAACTCTAGAGCAGTAAAGGAGGCAAGATACCAGGAAGTGTAGGGTTGGGTACTGGACAAAGACTGATAACAAACAGAAGAAATGTAGAAGGAGGCTAATAGTCTTTGTGTATTTGAACCAATTCCTGTGGCCCAAGTAAGAGCCCTGGAAATCTTTGAACACAGCAGACCAGGGGTGCTCCATTTTGAGGGGCATGGTATGTGAAGAACAACTCTGCGTCCTAGCATAGAGGGATATTTTCTGAGGATATGTCCACACTGGAGCATTAGGTCAACTTAAGGATGGTTAAGTCGACCTACAGACCACTGCGTCCACACTGGGCTTTTTATTAAGTCGACTTAATCGCTTCCTTAAGTCAACTTAATAACACCACTTCTGAAGGTTGACCTAAGACTTAAGTCAACCTTATTAAGTTGACGTAAGCCAGTGTAGAAGGGGAATAGGCCTTAAGAGAACCTAACTGGCCTCCAGGCCCCCTCGCAGAGTTCCTTTCCACTCCTCCATCTACCTAGCACCTGCCAGTGTGGACGCAGGGCAGTGGAGTCTCTTAGTTGACTTAACAAGGTCGACTCTAAGTTGACTTAACAAAGTCTCCAGTGTAGACGTATCCTGAGTGAGGTGGACCAGAGCAGAGTAAGGCCAGTAGATCTGACACTGTGTTCCATCCATCAAAATGCTCAGTACTCCCCTGAAGTGCTGAGACCCTGCTACTCCCGCTGACTTTAGTGGAAGATGAGGATTCTCAACACTACCCAAGAGGGCTTAGCACTTTGCGGGAAGGATCCTCCATCTGGATCTACCACTGTCTCCACTATCCCCAGAGAGTGAGTAGCTAAGCAGACAAAGAGTTGACTGCAGCCATGGACCTCCCAGAGACCTTCCCAGCACACAGCCCATTGACATGGGCCATAAGTAAGATGAACCTTTGGCCCTGGTAATGGCTCTAGGCTGCTTACATAGAGTTCTTGAATACACTTCATATGCCTTGAGAGGCAAGGGAACAAACTGGCAGATCACGCCAGCCAAATATTTCAGGCTGTACATAACTCTTAATGACAGAAAGCTTAAATAAATGACAAATAGCTTAAAGCTCTGAGCTGCAGGTGCTGTGCAGCTCAGGAATCTCACTGTAGCACATGGCTGCAGACTTTACATCTATCCTGGTGCTCATAGTCTCATAGGCTATGTCTACACTTACAAAAGCTAGTTTGAATTAGTTAATTCAAACTAACTAATTCAAACTAATTTTAGTTAGTTCAAATTAACTTAATTCGAACTAGCATGGCCCTACTAGAATGCTAGTTTGAACTAGCCATGGCCATGCAGGGTACTGGCTTAGTTTGAATTAATCAGTTGTAGGAAGGTCAATCTGCTGATTAGTTCGAACTAAGCAGTTAGTTTGAACTAATATGGTCACATTGACTTAATTCGAACTAACTATTTCGAATTAAGGGTTAATTCGAACTAAGCAATTGAATTTATTAGTTCGAATTAAGGAAGCCCTTAATTCGAACTAATGAAAGCCTAGTGTGGCCAAGGCTTAAGTTAGTTCGAATTAAGCCATAGACTCTAAGATCAGAAGGGACCGAGATGATCATCTAGCCTGACCCGCACAATGCAGGCCACAAAACCTTACTCACCCACTCCTGTAATGAACCTCCTGTCTGAATTATTAAAGTCTTCAGATCATGATTTAAAGACTTTAAAATACAGAGAATCCGCCAGCAAATGAGCCATGCTCAATGCTACAGAGGAAGGCAAAAAAACCCAGTGCCAAAGCCAATCTGCCCTGGGGGAAAATTCCTTCCCGACCCCAAATACGGCGATCAGTCAAGAAAAAATTATTTTTAATAACTCAGAACCCTCCCCATCTAATGCCCCTTCCCAGCTCACTGGCATATCTATCACCAGTAGTAAAATATGGACAATTGCCAAACTAAGCCATCCCATCATATCATCCCCTCCATAAATTTATCAAGCTCAGTTTTGAAGGCAACTATGGTTTTTGCCCCCACAGTTCCCCTTGGAAGGCTATTCCAGAACTTTACTCCTCTGATGGTTAGAAACCTGCATCTAATTTCAAGACTAAATTTCCTGATGGACAGTTTGTATCCATTTGTTCTTGTGTCCACATTGGCACTGAATTTAAATAATTCCTCTCCCTCCCTGGTATTTATCCCTCTGATGTATTTATAGAGAATGGTCATATCTCCCCCTCAAACTTCTTCTGGTTAGGTGCTGAACATACAATGTACAGGTTTGAAAATTATATGCCACTCTGCAGCTGAATTGTAAAACAGAGTGCAGGAATAGTGATGTGAAAAGTACAGGTGATATATTAATGACAAGAATTTTTTCTGGGTTTGTACAGCACCTAGCATAATGCTCCATGACAAGGGAGCCTAGGTGCTTCAGTACAACAAATAATAATATAGTTAATAAGTGACTATTTAATTAATGATTAATGGATAACTAACAGATAATTTGCATTTCCATAGTGCAATATATCCAAAATTCTAAAAGTGCTTTACAAACATTGTATGTCCCAATCTGTGAGCTGGTCAGGATCATCACTATTTTACAGATGGGGAAACAGAGCAATGAAGTAACATCTTCCAGACAACACAGTGAGTGAGAGACAGAGCCAAGAAGAGAACCCAGGAGATTCTTCATCCTGTAGTCTGACCGCTAGACACTCATTCTTAAGAGGATTCAGCAGGGTACTAGTTGTGTATGGGTGAAATGATTTGAATAATGTCACATCAGACCTGAAACTAAGTCCATTTCACAGGCTGAGCCAGAAGTACAAACCTTTTTTTAAAAAAAAATGTTTAGTGATGTTTCCATTTCCAGATACCTCTCCAATCACTTGTTCTGTGTCAGCCCTGGGGTGCTGAAATACAAGAGAGCCTGGATTTTCTTTTGTTTTGTTTTATTTTTTGTGACTTCACCCCAGTCTTGCAGTCCAAAGCAATTCAGATAATCAAGATATGAATTCTTGCCTAAGTCAAGTATGTCAACTGAGAGTATTTCTCCTAAAGAAAGCATTTAAATACTTGCAGCCAAAAACTGAAGTCAGTAAAGTTTTGTGATGGCCTCCAATGACAGCATGATCATGCCCACTTTGCCCAGGTCAATGCTGAAGAAACCATTCAAGGAAGAATGTAAAAGAAAATGAACTAGTCAGGAGGCTGGACCGGGTTTATATCTCAGAGGGGAAATTACATTCAAATGAAAATCAAAGCTGAGGCTTTAGGAGTAGCAGAAGCAGCAATTTAATGAAAGATTAGCATTAATGTTTTAGTCCTACCCAGCGGTTAAAGTAAGGGGGAACGCACCGGAATGCAGTTCCGGGGCCCCCAAATTTGAGGGGCCAGAGCTCCGGGGCCCCTAAAAATAGAAAAATTGACCTGCCCTGGCTGCTGGCAGGTCCTATGCCTCACCATTGTTCCTACCCTCAAAATTTTATTGCTGGATGAGGGAATCTTTCCAGTGGAGAGGTTACAACATGTGTGCCTTTAAAATACAGCCTTTAAAAGAAACCCCAGACCTTACTTTAACATCAGAGAACTGTTTTGTCCATTGCTCAGTGTATTAAGCTAAGACCATGCTTTGCCCTTTGAGCTTCAAGTTTTACCATGTGTGCACATAATGCAATATCCAGCATTTATAAACCGCAATAGAAGTCTATTAGTGTTCCTCCAGAGGCAGCTAAAGGTGAGAGCTGTTTGCAGAGCTTTGTCTGGACTCAGCTATACAGTTTATTCCCATCTCTGAGCAGCACCCTAATCCTCAGCAACTGAAATATTCCCCTTCACAATCCAGGAGAGCCCAAGGGCCAGAATGGAAGTAACCAAAAGAATTGGAGACCATAAAATTGGCATTAATTATTGACTTCAACCTCGTGGGACTTACACCAATAATAATCATGTTTTTATTTGTTCAAATATGTCATTGGAAAATAGAGTTAGTTTAAAGTTTATGATTGCAATTATATTTCTGGGCAGATGACCAGCAAAACAGGGCCAGACAAATGTAAATGCTTCATGGAATCTAACAAGCCATATGTTTCTTTCAATGTTATTCCATGCCTTGATTTTATTTTTTTCTTAGTGATTCCTTCTGTGTTCTTCCTTTGTATACAGTGTCTGATGATCTTCACTATGGCAACAGACAGAGAGAGAAGCAGGTGGGAGAAGTGATAGGCAATTACAAGACTAACTAATATCTAAGCCCAGCTATCAATCAGTCAGCCACTGACAGTACAAAGAGTTGAGCAGGCAAAAGCAAACTAAGCAGCTGCCTGCAGAAACAGATTTCTGGGCAGCTGCCTCGGGCAACAGATTTGGCCTGGCCAGCCCTCCGTCATGAGTGGTGGTATGACCCAGTACAGCAAGCTGCAACACTGCTGATTCAAATTTGGCCTGGCTGCTCCTCCATCATGATCCTTCAGCAGCAAGGGGAGAGTCAGAAGGGCAGATCACGAGCTCTGGGCCAGTCCACCCCATCCCCAGGAGCGGAGCAGGAGTGCAGAGCCCAACTCTGGGCCAGCCCTGCCTTGCCCCCTGCACAAGGGATGGAGGGGGAGACAGGGGTCCTGCCAGACCGATTGACCCTGGGCCCTGCCCCTCCTTTGGGATAGCCCTTTCCTTGAAATGCAGTTTTGGGCATCCTTTAGATCTTTTTCCAGGTGCCAGTTTGCCCTAGAGGATGCCCTTTGGGTGCACCCATCATTCATTTGACGCATGTGTCCAAGCCAGCAGGCACATCTCTGTTTAAGGCTGGGGTCTGCAACCTGTGGCTCCAGCACCACGTGCGACTCTTTGGCAGCCCCTTTGCAGCTCCAGGCCCCCTCCTGCCACCAGGGAACCCTGCAGCCGGCGCCTGGCCCAGCTCCCCCCACAAGGAGGCTACACCCATTGCAGCTCTCAAAACACTTGGTTACTGAAGGAATTTTTTTAAATGGCTCTTATTATCTTTTGGATTGTCAACCCCTGGTTTAAGGAGTGTTTGCATGCTGGGTATCCTGGCCCACTTGAGCACCTCAATACTGATGACAGTGTTCCTTCAGGAGATTCAAAAAAATCAATGTAGAGAATGCACATGAAAGCTGTTGGGCCTTTCTTCCTGATGAAAGCATAAGGTTCATGTCTTGTTCCTGTACAAAAGTAAACTGGTAGCACATGCATGCTACACACTGATTTCTGTGGGTTCTGTCTTTCAGTTATGCATGCGAGTAAGTCTTTAAAGATTTTAGGGCCTTAGCACCTAACTAAAATTCAGACAAACAACAGAACTCATCTTGTCATCTAGTTGAAAGTTTCTTGCTGCTTACATGCATGGGCTGAACTATGTTTCTTGAGTCTCAGGTGATAATGGTGAGTTTAAGATTATTGTTATGTAGTGCAGTAGCAGCCACTGTCAACAATCACGGAGCAGACCCCCATTTTGGAGGGTCCTATACACATAAACTATGTCTACACTTGAAAAGTTAAGTTGACTTTATAAAGTCGACTTAATAAGCTTGACTTTAAGTCGACTTAAAGTGGACCTTATTAAGTTGACTTAACAGAAGTGGACTTAACTTTTCAAGTGTAGACGTGGCCCCTCTTCGACCTTATTAAGTCCACTTAACGTTTTAAGTCGACTAAAAAGGTCCACCTAGGCACTACTCCGCGTCTCCACTGGCTTAAGTCGACTTAATAAAGTTAACTTAAGCGCTAGTTTGAATTAAAACAAAGTGTTATTAATCTGAACTGATTTTTCCTTAATTCGACTTAAGTTGAATTAAGGAATGCCCAGTGTAGACACGGAGTAAATTAAGTCAACATAAACCTCCTTAAGTCAACTTAATTTGTAAGTGTAGATGCACCCATAAAGTTTAAAAAAAGATGTTCTATCAGACTGGACTTCCAGCTGAGAAATAGCAATAAAATGGTATCAGCATCAGTCACTGCTGTGCAGAACGACAGGAATTTCTAAACAGGACATCTGTGAACATTCATTGTAAATAGATATATGTATATCCTCTTTTTTAGTAATTATGTATGTAGCTGTCTAAAGGGTCAGAGGTCATCACTGCAATGTTCCTTTAAAGGTTTGAAAAAAAGACTTTGTCGCCAAAGTGCAGCTCCCCCAGCTAGTGGTGTGCAACTTGACAGAGGGATTATTGATTTTTCTTATTTTCAAAAAATCTTTCCAGAAATGAGCATACAAAAAGTATCTGAGATCCCTGTTTTATCCACAGGGACTTCACTTTAGAGGGAATACAAAGAAAGGAAAAGTCTATTTCCTGCCATTCCATCTTGACAAGAATCCCACTTTTTTTAATATCTTCTTTAAATCAGTTCCCCGGTGGTGGCACAGTGAGAAACTTCTGTTGTGCTATATTATCACCTTCCCTCATGCAATTCACAGTTAAGACTCAGACAGCACTTCTTTTTAAAACCTCTCCTTCCAAACTTTGTTAAATCATCTGTAAAAAGCAAGCAAAAAGAATTGGCTCTAGTTACTGGATTAACCTCCAAATAAATTGCGGGGGGTGGGGGGGTGTTCCTATTAGATGGATGTAAAGCAAACAAGTTTATCAGTTTAAGATAATTTTGTACGGTCAGCAAGCTCAATATGCATGAAAACATGAAATTTGGCAGGCAATAAGTTCATAACATGATCTAATCATGTTTGGTATTTTAAGCGGAGGTTGGAGGGGAGAGGAGGAAACTGGCTGAGACATGATGGCTTCCAAATTGACGAGTGTACAAGCACTCTAACTTTCTCTATGGAAATCTCATTAGAAGGACAATTTTTCAGAACTCTTCCAGATTCTCTCCTTTCAAAATATATTCGTATTAATGAGACTGGGTGACTGATAATGCTGGATAGATTTCCCACTACACCTCAGTCCTGACTTGCAGCATCCCTTCCAGCACTAGATTCCCACACGGTTCTGCCAATGAGGCGCACTCCTGACTTGCAGCTTCTCCTACTTTTCTGTACCCAGGGCTCATAGTTCTGATGATACACTTGAGAACACAAGAAGAGTTGACAGGGTGAGACTACAGGTCCATCTCGTCCAGTATCCTATCTCCACAGTGGCCAGTACCAGATGCTTCATTCAGAGGAAGGTGTCAGAATCCTTCAGGAGCAGCTGCCACCACCCATGCCACCTCAACCACAGTGCTGTTTTTAGTGCTGTAGCAGGAGCAGAGCTAGCATGTGTCCGTCTACTCAAACTGTGAAGCAGCCTCCCACCTGCAGTGTAGCCATAGGCTCATAGTTAAGAGACTGGTGTAAGTCCTGATGCATGAAGGTTAATATCCCTTCCAAAATTTGTTAGCATTAACTTTTTCATCCATGGATATTCTTGTTACCCAGATAAGATATAAATGTCCAATTGCTTTTTGATACTTCCTGAATTCTGAATACTTACTGAATACCCCATATTTGGGGTCGGGAAGGAATTTTCCTCCAGGGCTGATTGGCCTGGGCTCTGAGGGTTTTTCACCTTCCTCTGTAGCACAGGGCATGATTCATCTACCAGTGAATTCTCTGTATCTTGAAGTCCTTAAATCATGATTTAAAGAGATCAATAACTCAGTCATAGGTTGGTGGCCTATTGCTGGAGTGGGTGGGTGAGGTCTTGAGGCCTGCATTTTGCAGGAGGTCAGACTAGATGATCGTACTGATCCCTTCTGACCTTAAAGTCTATGTGTCTAGGCCTGAGAAGTGGTGAGGCCTCCTCTGACAATCAAGTCCACAGTCAGATAATATTTGTGTGGAAACATATTTACTTTTATGATGTTTGATTTTGGCACCTTGAATCTAACATAATGCCCCACTGTTCTTGTGTTTCAAGACAGGGAAAACAAAAGTTCCCGGTCTACTTTCTCTTGACTGTTCATTACTTGATATTCTTGTATTAAGCCCCCTCTAATCCATCTTCTTTCTAAGGTATATAATTTTAATCTTTTCCCCTGAGAGGGTTTTGATGGCCTTAATCATTCTCATTGCTCTTTTTGGAAACCCTTTTTGTTCTGCAATAGTTTTCTGAGATCAGATGACTAGTTCTGCACACAGTCTTACAGATGAGCAAATGGCTTATATAAAGGCATTATAATATTTTCCATGGTGTTCTCTATCTCATTCCTTATGCACTCTAATATCATCTTTGCTTTTTTTGACCACAGTTGCACACAGAAAGTTCTTCACTGACCTGTTCACAATGACACCCAGGTCCCTTTCCTGATTTGACACCATTAATTCAGAGTATTAGTAGTTTAATTCTTTCCCTACAGTGTTAACAGTAAGTTTCATCTGCCTTGTAATGATCATTCACCGAGTTTGGTTAGGCCTCTCTGAAGTTCCTCATGGTCCTCTGGACTTGACTAACCTAAATAACTTTCAAGGAGTCTTGTGGCACTTTTAAAGACAAACAAATTTATTTATCGCATGAGCTTTCATGGGAGAAAACCCCACTTCGTCAGATGCTTGAAGATGGAGAATTTACAGAATGGGAGGAAAATAAATGCAGGAAAGTGTAAGTCATAGGATCATGTCAGACTGTTACAGCAAATCAGAGCAGTTGTTTAGATTCAGACAGTGAAGAACAGCATATTAGAGGGAGGTGAGGTAAAATCACCTGTTGTAATAAGTAAAGAACCCAAAATCCCTATTTAAATATTCATTATATTTATTTAAATATTTATTTAAATCCCTATTTAAATAGGAAATTCGGATTCTTTTCTTATTACAACAGGTGATTTTACCTCACTTTTCTCTAATATACTGTTCCCCACTGTCTGAATCTAAACAACTGCTTTGATTTGCGTAACAGTCTGACCTGATCCTTTGACTTCCACTTTCCTGCATTCATTTTCCTCCCATTCTGTAAGTTCTCCATCTTCAAGCATCTGACAAAGTGAGATTTTTCTCCCACAAAAGCTCATGTAATAAACACATCTGTTAGTCTTTAAAAGTGCCACAAGACACCTTGTCTGTTTTGCTGAACTAGACTGAGATGGCTACCCCTTTGGAACTAAATAATTTTGTGCCATCCATACATTTGCTACCTCACAGCTTACCCCTCTTTCCAGATAATTAATGAATATATTAAACTTCACTGGGCCTCATATGCAACTTTCAGGCACCTTACTGTGCCCAAGGCATCATGTGGGAGGAAAATTGCCATTTAGTCCTATTCTCATAGGGTGCGTCTACACGTTTACTCCACGTCTACACTGGCCTTTCCTTAAGTTGACAAGCTACTCCTTAAGTCGAAATAAGGAAAAGTTAGTTGAATTAATAACACCTCGTTTTAATTCAAACTAGCACTTAAGTCGACTTTATTAAGTCGACTTAAGCCAGTGAATACACGGAGTAGTGCCTAGGTGGACCTTTTTAAGTCTACTTAAAAAGTTAAGTCGACTTAATAAGGTCGAAAAGCCCACATCTACACTTCAAAATGTAAGTCCACTTCTGTTAAGTCGACTCAATAAGGTCCACTTTAAGTCGACTTAAAGTCGACCTTATTAAGTCGACTTCATAAAGTCGACTTAACTTTTCAAGTGTAGACATAGCCATAGACAGTTTTGGGTCTATGACAATACTTCTTCTCTTACCCTCTGACTACTTAGATTCCTTAATAGCCTCTTATGAGGAACTTTGTCAGAGGCTTTTTGAAAGTCTAAATCAATTATATCAGGCAGCTCTCCTTCACCCACCACTTTAATGATATGTTCACTTCAGTTCTATCCTATGATAGCTACTACAATTCCAAACCTAGGACTTCTCACAAATCTCCTAATGTACTTCAGTACTGACCAGCAACAAGGCCTGCTATTCTAATTATGCACACTCCCCAAATACCCGCACATGCACAGCTCTGCCAGTGTATTTCAGTCTTGACCTGTATTATCGCCTGCTATTCCAGTACTCAGCTCATTTATTCAGTCTGTGAACCCTTCAGGGAGAAATCATCTTTTATCCTAAATTTGTACAGTGTAACCACACATTACCATAAAACAAATAATAATATAACACATAGCTCTATAGTGTACCTCAATCCTGACCCTTCTTATACCTGCTATTCTAATCCTAGGTTCTCCTGCAACTTTCCTAAGGATATGTCTACACTACAAAAGTTAGGTCAACTTTGTTAAGCCAACCTAAAGTCAAGCTTAGACTTAACAAAGTGGTTTCCCTGAACGGGGACTTAGTAAGTTGACCTAACTGCCCTTAGGTCTACTTAATAAAGTGGACTTAAGTGTCCACACTGTGCTTAGGTCAACCTAAGGAGTCAACTTAAGGGTTAGGTCAACCTAACCGGCGGTTCTTATTAAGTCGACCTAAGCTTACATTAAGTCGACTTAAGGAATTTCTTAAGTCGACTTAATGAAAGCCTGGTGTGGACAGGGACTAAGTTAGGTTGACATAAGCCTCCTTAAGTTGACCTAACTTGCAAGTGTAGACATAGCCTAATGCACTTAAAACTTGACCTGCTGCACATCCTATTACACTTCTGATCCCACTTCAAAATATATTCAAACAATTCTGCCAATGTCTGCTACGACACAAATGTCACAGCAGTCTTTTCAGCCACATTTGGACTCAGAGCTCTTTTCTGTTACATTCATGCCATCCTTTCGTAAATGTCCAGCACCTGTGCATCCCCATTCAAGATCATTATGAAATATCAGCTTTTCATAAGAAAAAGAATTCACATAATAAACACAAATTAGCAGTTTTACTGTCATTTGATTGTGACTCATCTTCTTGAAAAAGCTTTGGCAACCTGACAAAGGGCAAAATGTTCAGGAAAGGAGAATATTTTTCCAGTATGAGTAAAATGCTCAACAACATAAATACAAATTTCCTACAGGCCACTGGTCACAAGTATCTAATTTCATCCTCCAAGGAAATTCATTGTTGTTTCTTTTATTACTCTTCAGCTCCTCAGGAGAAAGAATGTAATGTGGAAATTTAGTTTCTAGACAATGGATTTCCCTTCTATACCACTCACCTTTCCTATATTTTGTCTTTAACCCTTATGCAACTGACTAATACTTAGGTGTTCCAAGTTTTCTGGTTTGGGGCTGAGTCATTGGGGTGTATGCAATGGACAGCTTTCCTTAACTTTTATAAAGTGGCTTTATTCTTCCCTTCTTATCTGCATTGAGACCTTGTAGGAGTTCCTTGTGAGTGAAAAACTAAATGACTACTGATACCGTGAGACACCTAGCCCTATAGAACATTCTCACAAATATTTTTCTTTAGACCCCCATCCTGTGAAGCAGAAGTATTTAGAGAACGCTTATGCAAATGCTCCATTTCAATTGGACTTATGCACATGCTTTCCAGAATAGAGATGGATTTAAGCATTGCTTACATGCCTTAGTCTGCCAGAGCTGTCACACAGTCCTATGGAGAATACCACAGTGATCCTTCGTGAACAAGATTTACTTTTAATAGGTTTGTTACATGTAAGGCTTACATAAGTTCAGATGTCTTAAGAACTGTAATTGACTTACATTTTTAAGACCAAGCCTTAATATAAGTGTTCAACAGGAATGGCAGCCACTTACTGCTATCCTAGGATTTTCTATAGCACTCATCATCACAGCATCTAAGCATGTATTCCAAGACTGAATCGGACCCAACCCACGAAAACATTTTAACCATAACTCTCCTTGTCTATGCTAGTTATAATTGTTATAGTGATATCATCTTTAATTAAAGGATCACATATTATTTTTTCCAGTGCATGCTTTTCAAACTGTTCTCTGAAGACAGCATTATTAATTTTCTTGTGAGCTTTTTTATGGCATTCATCAATACAGTATGTGAGTGGCTCACAAATATTAGTGAATTAATTTCCACAACACTCTGTGAGACGAAGCAGTACCATGAACTCCATTTACAAACAGGGAGCTTACTTAGGCACAGAGACATCAAGGATAAAAGTGTCTTCAAGAGACCCATTTCTTTCCTCCTAAAGTACTTTGACATTGTATCACACTCTGCACCCTCTATATGTTCAAAGCACAGCTTCCAGAGTGCATCTACACTGGCAACTTAGGTTGACTTAAGGAGGCTTAAGTCGACCTACACAAAGCTGCATCCACACTGGGCTTTTATTAAGTCGAATTCAGCACTTCCTTAAGTTGACTTAATAACACCACCTCTGAAGGTCGACTTAAGCCTAAAGTCAACTTCTTAAGTCGACTTAAAGCCAGTGTGGATGGCTATGTCTACTGTTAAGTCGACTTAATAAAGTCGACTTAAAGTGTAGCCATTCTGTTAAGTCGACTTAACTTTACAAGTGTAGACATTGCCCCATTGACTTCATTTGCAGCATTTCTGCAAATCAAGACCCCAGGGTCTCAAATCAGTCACCCAGAAACCAAGGAACACACTAAATGGCCACCTGTGAAGTTTGGTTTAATGACTTGCTCAGCATCACAGAAGAAAGCTGTGGCAGAGACAGTGATAGAACCCCATTCTTCAGGGCAGTAGTCACTTGTCCTAATCACAAGCCTATCCTTGCTCTTCCTGCAAGCCTGTCTTTAATCCACTGCACACTGCCTATCTTCTTCAAAAAAGGAAACTAGGGATGCGTCTACACTTACAAATTAAGTCGACTTAAGGGGGCTTAAGTTGACTTAAACCACTCCATGTCCACACTGGGCTTTCCTTAAGTTGACTTAAGCATTTCCTTAAGTCAACTTAAGGAAAAGTTAAGTTGACTTAATAACACCTCGATTTAGGTCAATTTAATGCTTAAGTCGATCTTATTAGGTCGATTTAAACCAGTGTGGATGGGGATTAGGACCTAAATCCACTTTATTAAGTCGACCTAAAGTGTTAAGACAACTTAATAAGGTAAAAAAACCAGTGTGGACGGGGATTAATTTACTCTGCGTCTACACTACACTTTCCTTAAGTCGACTTAAGCAGCTGCTTATGTCGATTTAAGGAAAAATTAAGTTGACTTTGTTAAACCTACTTTTAAGTCGACTTTAGGCTTAAGTCGACTTTCTAAAGTCGACTTAAGCCAGTGTAGACTTGGAGTAGCCCTAAATCGACTTAGAGCTCTCCAGGACTTCCCTACTGCCCTCCCTGCCAGGGGGGTGGCACAGGGAGAGCCTGGCATGCCCCCCCAGAGCCCA
>ML685785.1:16476432-16565146 GCA_007922175.1 Pelusios castaneus | reverse complement strand
CTAAATTTACAAGTGTAGACATAGCCACACACACTTCTGTATGGACATCATTTAAACCATTTGGTGCCCTGCATTGGCCTTCTTAATGAGCTACATCTGGTAAAAGCTTTTCCTTACTGGAAATGCAAAGCATTTGATAGGAAATTGTTGTTTTAATGGGTTGTTTTGGTGTCACATTAATTCCAGTGTGACCTTTCAGTCCGTTTCTGAACCACTTCCACAAATCACTGCTTGCTGCATAATTTGTTTATTTTGTTTTCTTCCATTAAACAATGTTGACATATTAAAAACTGCAGTCATTAAAAATGCAGCCGTGAAGAGTCAAGGCTGAGAGGACACATTCTGAAACACAGCTGGCCTGGTTTTGACCTGGTGAATCTCTAATGGTGTCTCACTTACCCCAGAACTGACTTTGGCCCAGCCTGTTCTCAGTCAAAGACTGAGCTTAAAAGTGACCCGAAAAGGAAAAAGCAAAATAAATGTGTGTCTTTTTCTTTCATGCATAAAGGAGACCTGAAATATTGCCATTTTTATTCCCCAAAATCTACTTTCTCTACTTTGATTCTTAACCTTTGAAATATCAGGAATGTCGTAAGATTGTCTGGCTGTCTCCAATGTGTAGCTGTCAGCATTGATAAGTGAGATGAGTTGCATCTTTAACAAACTCATCTTTTCCTGCAACTGATTACAAGATTTTTGAGTTTTACAGTCTGCATAAAATTATCTCCCTTTTAAATAAATCCTTCATAGTTGTGATATTATAATCCTATTCATTCACTAGTTTTCCACAGAGTCTACCAGGAAAAATAGGGGAGATAAGATCTAAGTTTCTAATGCAAAAAGTATGCGGGGAAAAAGACCTTTAAAAGAAATCTATACAATGGAAGCCTTTTCAGGCCTCTACTGTATATAGTGCATTTTTCCCCTTTTCAGCTCACCTCTGGAAGATGTGCTCTGTTGTGCTTAGTTTGTCTTCGGTTGCAGCTAAGATGAGCTCAGCACAGCTCCTACAAGATTGTCTTGGGGAAGATTCCCTTTTGGCTCACATGGCATAACTCCTGACTGTTGTCACAGTTCTGGGCAGCTACACTTGTATTGCCCCTCCATGGTCCCTTCAGAGAATCCACACTAGGCTCTTGGTACCTCAGTCATCATCATCTATCCTGTGAGGAAACCTATGCCTCTCCCCTTTCTGAATGGATTTTTTCAAGGCTTTACATTTCTCTGCCTACACTGTGATATTTCCAGCAAGCCATATTGCCTAAACAGGCTGGCATATGCACTTTGCTTTTTCTTCAAAGACTACAAAAAATGTAGTTGCCCAGAGTTATACGGTACCATACAGCTATTTCTGTGCAAGCACATTGGCTATGTCTACACATACAAGTTAGGTCGACTTAAGGAGGCTTAAGTCGACCTAGCTTAGTCCAGGTCCACATCAGGCTTTCATTAAGTCGACTTAAGAAATTCCATAAGTCAA
Organism: Pelusios castaneus; assembly: GCA_007922175.1. NCBI lineage: Eukaryota > Metazoa > Chordata > Testudines > Pelomedusidae > Pelusios > Pelusios castaneus. Next base: position 16,563,666 of record ML685785.1, on the reverse strand, counting down.
CTTAATGAAAGCTCAAGTCAACTGAGTAAGAACCTCTGGTTAGGTTGACCTAACCCTTAAGTTGACTCCTTAGGTCGACTTAAGCACAGTGTGGACATGGATTGACCCTTAAATCAACTTTATTAAGTTGATTTAAGGGTAGTTAGGTTGACTTACTAAGTCCCCGTTCAGGGCAACCACTTTGTTAAGTCTAAGGTCGACTTTAGGTCGACTTAACAAAGTTGACCTAACTTTTTGTAGTGTAGACATAGCCATTTATTCTTAAGGTAAAAGCATTGCAGAGAATCAATATTAAAAACAATAGAAGAACCTATACAGATGCTAATAAGCTTACATGAGATCACACCACAACTCTGACAAGGGCTCTGTTAGGAGTCAGTTCTTCAAACCTCACAAAAGGTTTTTGTTTGTTTGTTTTTTTCTGTTTTCACAAGTTCATAATAGCCTTAGCTAAGCACTAGCACACCCATGAATTGGTTAGTCTTCCCTTTATACAGTTTGGGCCTTTGATCCTGAGACTCTGAGAACAGGGAATCAGGGCTTAGCTTCAGCACATTGGGCTTTTGTATAATGGGAGATGGGAATTTGCAGCATTCGCATCTTCCTAGAGATTCCCCAGGCAAACCACATGATACTGTTTGTCCCCCCAAACATTTTTGTCTGGCCCATTGTTCAATCGAATCCTTTGAAATTCAATACATGTCCCTGGATACACATAACATCACTTCACTGGAGAGGGCACTGTGACACTAACCCTTCAAAGCAAACTGGCAAAGAGGTTACTGTTCTGTAACAGCAATTCCTGACATGCCTGGAAACACCAAAGACATTACTTTCAAAACATTTATCCAAAGAGGACCAAATAAAGTATCTAATGAAAACTTACGTCTTACTGATCTTCATAATCATTATGAGATGCGTGTGCTGACTATTTTTAAGGAGTTGTGGTTATGTACTGAAAACTTCTTTTTAAAAATCATAACAAAACAAAGTTGACAAACAGGTTTCCTGTTAGACTAGAGATGTTTACCCATGTCTCTGTCAAATGTAAAATTTACATTGTAAGGTGACACAATGGGTGCTCATCTACATACAAAGTCAACAGAGACATGTGAAGTCAACAGGAAAAGAATACATGAGGGGAAAAAAGCAATGGGGAAGAAGAGTCTTATTTGGGGGTGCTCGTCAACAGTTTACTGGTCTATTACTTGGGGGGGGGCAAGTAAGTCCCCATGCTATCCATTCACTGAGGCAGGGAGTAGTGAGGTGTCTCGTAATCCTTAATATGCCTGCGGAGCACCACAATTGCATACAGTCATGGTCCAATCATACAGATCCTTTGCATTTAATACCATCGACCCCAAAGATAGTTAAACTTAATTCAGTACAGTTCTTCAGGGATATTGCAGGAAATTGCTGTATCAGTCACAGCTATTACATGAGTGTTCTCTGATTTCATCTATTCTGTGTCTGGCTACCGATTGTTGGATATAACAGAGCCAAACAGTGATCACAATGAGAAAAAGGAAGCCTTTTGATTCTCAAAAGAAGAAATCTGTCTGAAGGACAAAGACTCCTGGCTCCCGCTTCCTATCAAACATAACATTTCCTAATTCCATGCAAAGTTCAGCTGTGTTGTACCAGATAGCAGGATCCCCCAAACAACAAAGGTAAGAGACCTCTGCATTGTCACTCGGCCAGCATGTTTAGTTCATGCTGCATTGCAATAGCAAGCTTTTCATCATTGTGACATAGAGATTGCATATATGCCCTTACTGAACAAGATGGCACGTGTGTGAAGTTTAATGTACTGGCTGCAAATATGTACCACTGTCCACTAGTGACTGGCATAAAGAAGACATAAGACCTACTACTAGTCACAGCCCTCACTGTCCAAAATGTTCTTAGACAAATGATGAAACCATGTGTAACTTTAGTGTTCTCATGGCCAAGATGATGTCTGTACTACAGTCAGCTCTGGCCAAGAAAAGGCACACACAGGAACTCATCAGGGAAAGTCCCTTTCACCTCAAGGGCATCTGTTCCGTCCCCCTTGCCCCGAGTGAACACACACGCTGGAAGAGTGCAATTAATATAAGAAATGGAAATATTTATTTACAGAGGGATGAATGGAGAAAAACAACAGAGAGAAAGATGGGGGAGTGGTAAAAAAGGGTTACATTCAATTCAAGGCCACACAGGCACAGTGGGTGCATCTACACTTAGAAATTAAGTCGACTTAAGCTTGCTTAAGTCGACTTAATTTAATCTGCGTCTACATTACATTTTCCTTAAATCGACTTAAGCAGCTGCTTAAGTCGATATAAGGAAAAATAAAGTCGACTTTATAAAACCTTGTTTAAAGTCAACTTTACTGGCTAAGTCGACTTTAGAAAGTCGACTTAGCCAGTGTGGATGTGGAGTAGCCCTAAGTCGACTTTAAGTCAACTTAGGGGGCTTTAGGACTTCCCCACTGCCCTCCCTGCCAGGGTGGCTGGCACAGCCACAGCCTGGCGTGCCCCCCCAAAGGGCAGGGCAGAGCCCTGCCCACCCTTCTCCTATGCCCTGCCAGGGTCCCTGTCCCCCTTTGCCCCATTGTACCAAGTGCTAGCACAGTGGGACCCTGGTCCATGGCTAGGGCTCCTAGGTGGTGAATGTTATCCAGGGCACCATTTCAGGAAAATGCAAGGAGAGGAGCTGTCAGCATCCCTGTTTCTGCTTCCCCCTGAGGCTGCAGTTGCTCTTAGGGGGTTCAGCAGGCGGTCCCAACCTGGGTAGGTAGCAACTGGCAAGCCTCCTATTCTGGGGAGTAAGGAGAGCATCAAGCTGGTAGAAGAGGTGTCTCACCAAGGGTTAGCCTAGGACAGGCCCAGCTCTCTCTGTGTTCTGTTCCAGTGCAGGTTATCACTGCAGGAGTGCAGCTTCCTGTCCAGCTAGCAGGAAGAGGAGGGCAGTGTTGACAATGTGGCAGTTAGGAACCATGGCCTGCCTCAAAGCAGCTCCCAGTGGCCTGGAGAGACACCACAGCAAAGGCTAGTGAGGAACTAAGGCAAGTCAAGGGGGAAAGTGACACCTGATTTTATCACTCAGAAACACAAGCAGTTGGATATGAAGATAGGAAGATAGGAAGAGGATCAGGGATGATGTAGGCCTCTTACTGAATGGGGCAGGCATCCTCGTGGTGGATGATGCAGAAATGGCTGAAGTACTCAATGCTTTTTTTACTTCACTCTTCACAGGGAGGGCCAGTTCACAGGCTACTGCACTGGGTAACGCAGAATGGAGAGAAAAAGAGCAGCACTCAGTGATGGAAGGTCAGGTTAGGGACTACTTTAAGAAGTTGGATGTGCACAAGTCTATGGGGCCAGATGATCTTCATCCGAGAGTGCTGACGGAGTTGGCTCATATGATTGCAGAGCCACTGGCCATTATCTATGAAAATTCGTGGTTAATGGGGGAGGTCCCAGAGGACTGGAAAAAGGCAAATATAGTACCTATCTTCAAGAAAGGGAAGAAGGAGGATCAGAGGAACTACAGCCTCACCTCAATCTCTGGAAAAATCATGGAGCATGTCCTCAAAGAATCCATTCTGAAACACTTGGAGGAAAATAGAGTGATCAGGAACAGTCAGCATGGATTCACCAAAGGCAAATTGTGCCTGACCAACCTGATTGCCTTCTATGAGATGACTGGATTTGTGGATGTGAGAAGAGCCGTTGACGTGATATATCTTGACTTTAGCAAGGCTTTTGATACAGTTTCCCACAGCATTCTCATCAGCAAGTTAAGGAAGTATGGGTTGGATGAGTGGACCGTAAGGTGGATAGAAAACTGGCTAGATCAACAGGCTCAGCGGGTAGGAATCAATGGCTCAATGTCTAGTAGGCAACCAGTAAGGAGTGGAGTGCCCCAGGGGTCGGTCCTGGGGCCGGTTCTGTTCAACATCTTCATTAATGATCTGGATGATGGGATAGACTGCATGCTCAGTAAGTTTGCAGATGACACCAAGCTGGGGGGAATGGTAGACACGCTGGAGGGCAGAGACAGGATTCAGGGGGTGTGTCTACACTTAGAAATTAAGTCGACTTAATTTAATCCGCATCTACACTACACTTTCCTTAAGTCGACTTAAGCAAGCTGCTTAAGTCGACTTAAGGAAAATAAAGTCAACTTAATGAAAATTAAGTCGACTTTATTAAACCTCCTTTTAATTCGACTTTAGGTTTAAGTCGACTTCCTAAAGTCGACTTAAGCCAGTGTAGTCCTGGAGTAGCCCTAAGTCGACTTAAAGTTGACTTAGGGCTCTCCAGGACTCCCCCACTGCCCTCCCTGCCACACACAGGGAGAGCCTGGCATGCCCCCCCAAAGGGAAGGGCAGAGCCCTGCCCACCCTGCCCCTATGCCCTGCCAGGGTCCCTGTCCCCCTTTGCCCCATTGTACCCAGGTACAATGGGGCAAATGCTGATCCCCCTGGCACTGGGCAAGGGGTCCCCCCGGCACCATGGACCTGCCCAAGGTCCCCCTAACCCATAGAAGTCGACCTAGGCATCCAGTGTGGAGGCTCTAGGTCGACTTTGTAAGTTCCCCCTAAGTCGACTTTAAATTTAAGTGGGGACATGCTAAGTCGACTTAACTAAAGTCGCCTTAAATTAACAAATGTAGACATAGCCAGGGAGACTTAGACAAATTGGAACACTGGGCCAAAAGAAATCTCATTAGGTTCAACAAGGACAAGTGCAAAGTCCTGCACTTAGGATGGAAAATCCCATGGACTGCTGGGGACCGATCAGCAAAGTAGCCGCACTGTAGAAAAGGACCTGTGTGCTATGGTGGATGGGAAGCTGGATATGAGTCAACAGTATGCCCTTGTTGCCAAAAAGGCCAATGGCATATTGGGCTGTATCAGCAGGAGTGTTGCCACCAGATCAAGGGATGTGATTATTTCCCTCTATTCAGCACTGGTGAGGCTGCATCTGGAATACTGTGTCCAGTTTTGGGCTCCCCACTATAGAAATGATGTGGACAAATTAGAAAGAGTCCAGTGAAGGACAACAAAAATGATTAGGGGGCTGGGGCACATGACTTATGAGGAGATACTGAAGGAACTAGGCTTATTTAGTCTGCAGAAGAGAAGACTGAGGGGGGCATTTGATAGCAACTTTCAACTACTTGAAGGGGTGCTCCAAAGAGGAGGGAGGTAGGCTGTTCTTGGTGGTAACAGAGAACAGAACAATGAGCAATGGTTTCAAGTTGCAGCTGGGGAGGTCGAGGTTGGATATTAGGAAACATTTTCTCACTAGGAGGGTGGTGAAGCATTGGAATGGGTTACCTAGGGAGGTGGTGGAATCTCTGTCTTTGGAGATATTTAAGGTCCGATTAGACAAAGCCCTGGCTGGGGTGATTTAGTGTGAGTGGTCCTGCTTTTCACAGGGGGTTGGACTAGATGACCTCATGAGGTCCCTTCCAGCGCTAAGATTCTATGATTCTATAGCGTTCTGAAGAGAGAAGGCAGATTTGCTGTGGCTTTTCTTGCCCTGTAGCTGCCCTGGTCAGTCTTCTGAGCAGTGTGCTGTATGCACCTTTTTTTTCTATTTCTTATAATTCTCTGAAGAAGATTTACAGTGTGGGCAATGAAATCTGAAGCAAAATCTGCGTATTCCAGTGGCCCATTCAATCCCTGGAGCAGCAGACATTCCAATCCACATACCTCATGCTTACTGCACTTTCTAATTCCTCACAGCCTGGGTAAAGAGTTAAGGGCAACAGCACTGGAAAAAATGTCCACATAAGATGAGATGATCCAGGAATGGCTCTTCAAAGGCTATAGGAAGGCAGCAAAAACAGAGGAATTTAGTATTATGTTGAAAAGAATAATCTTAAATGCAAATGACCCAAATGTTAATCCTGGTGGATTTCAAGGAGTAGAATCTTGTAGGGGGAGTTTGAAAAGAAAGAAAAAAACCAGGAAAATAACCATGGAAGCGTATTTCTTTTCTTTTTTTCCAAGAGACCGTGATAGCTACAAGATTACTGCACCTTCCACATTTCTTTACACAGATCACTAGCAGTTCAAGGCAGCAGTTCAAGATGCTCAGAAATACAGTAGGAGACATAATATAAGACCCTGCATATAATATAGTAAGAAATCTGGAACCTCATCTCAATCTATTCAAATTTGTATTAAAGAAGTACAAACCTTATAGACTTTAGCTGATGTTGATGTCCCATTGTGATTAGTGCTGTATTTACACATACAAAGTAAAAGTCCCTGTCCCCAAAGAGCTTGTGATCTAAATTAGGTGGAAAAAGGATGAGAGAAAAGAGGTATTAATATCCCCATTTTATAGATAGTGAACTGAGCTGCAGAGAGATTAAGTGACTCACTCTAAAGCACACAGTAGACCTTTGGCAATAGCATAAATTGAACCCAGATCTCCTGTGTCCCAATTCGGTGCCTACAAGACCAGCCTTCCTCAGCTGAACCATATGTTAAGCTGTAAGACCTAAGATTTAGTGTTTGTCCATATCTATCCTCACATACACCTGTCCCAAACTCTTCTGTCATGCCTGTTACGGGCAGTTCAGGTCCCACAGGGAAACTGAGAGAAGCAAAAGAAATTATTTTCAGAATAGCATATGTGAAGGAAGTTAGATGACATGTCTGGAGCTCTCCTGTTACTCAGGCACCATTGGGGCAGAAGGAAAGCTGTGATATACCACTGCTAGGGCAAGGATAAATAGGGATGCCTCCAGACTCTCCAAGGAACTTAAGTAATTATTACTGGAGGGCTATCATTCAGCACGTAGCCACCCCGCATCACACTGGAAAACAACTCATTGAGACTGGTCTTCGCTGAGGCGGGACCAGCCATGACTCCAGAGAACCCTGCAGCAAAGGTTTGGCAACAACATCACAATCTGCCTTAGCACGGGGTTAACGAATTACAAAGCTTTGCTCCCTGCTGGAGTATATACAAAGAAAGCGTGGGCAGTGTCAGTGACAGTAATTAACCACTCACACAACTTCCTGGATTCCTAGGCAGGAAGGAACTACTGTGATCATCAGTCTGACCTCCTATATAACACAGGCCATGGCACTTCCTAGAGCAGATCCTTTTAGAAAAACATCCAATCTTGATTTAAAAATTGTCAGTGACAGAGAATCCACCATGACCCTTGTTAAACTGTTCCAATGGTTAATTATTCTCACAGTTAAACATTTACGCCTTATTGCCTATTTGAACTTTGTCTAGTTTTTACTTCCAGCCATTGGGTCATGTTATGCTGTACCCTTCTCTGCTCAACTGATGAGCCCTTTATTAAATATTTGTTCCCCATGTAGATGCTTATAGACTGTAATCAAGTACCGGTAATCCCTCAATCTTCTCTTTGTTAAAATAAATAGATTAAGGTCTTTGAGTCTATTACTAAAAGGCATCTTGTCTAATCCTTTAATCATTCTCCTGGCTCTTCTCTGAACCCTCTCCAATTTATCAACATCCTTTTTGAATTGTGGATATTTTCATAGAAAGGGATATTGGGAAAAAAGAAGTTCAGTTTCCAAATGTCACAAATCAGTTTAATGGACTTCTGAGAAAGCCATCACACTAAATGCTATCTATGTTCATGTATATGGTTCATATCATTTTGATAACTAAGGGTGTGTCTACACTTACAAATTAAGTCGATTTAAGGAGGCTTAAGTTGACTTAATTTACTCCGCGTCTGCACTGGGCTTTCCTTAAGTCGAACTTAAGCTGCTCCTTAAGTTGAATTAAGGAAAAGTTCGTTCGAATTAATAAAACCTCGTTTTAATTCGAACTAGCGCTTAAGTCAACTTTATTAAGTCAACTTAAGCCAGTGGAGATGCGGAGTAGTGCCGAGGTGCACCTTTTGAAGTCGACTTAAAACATTAAGTTGACTTAACAAGGTCGAAAAGGGGCTACATCTACACTTGGAAAATTAAGTCCACTTCTGTTAAGTCGACTTAATAAGGTCCACTTTAAGTCGACTTAAAGTCGACCTTATTAAGTCAACTTCATAAAGTCGACTTAACTTTTCAAGTGTAGACATAGCCTAAGTGCATAGCTACCCCATCTCTTTAGTCCAGAACCAAATCAAACTCAAAAGCCCATTTTATGTACGTTTCCTGCTGTGGGCTCCAAAAATCTGATCTTTAAGCCTGTCTCTTTAAGCCTTGTTTGTTATGTCCCTTGTTTCCATAGCACTTGTGTTTCTATGTAGTAGGCTTTTCCCCCCCAGACATTACCCCACCAGCACATGTTCCAGACCTGGGATTCCACCCTCTTTCCATTAGTAGGAAACTAATTTTTTGTGGCTGTAAAAATATCAGGCCATGTAAAAACCTGTGGCTGGGATCTAGGTCTCTGTTTCTAGAAATAACACAGCTGAGAGAAAGCACAGCATGAAGAAGAGAGGCCTGGGGAAGAGCCAAACAAGCCTCTGTGCATCTCTTTTCACTAATCTGAGCCAGCCTCTCTTGTCAAGAAGAGAGTGAAAAAAGAGGAACTGTAAATTCTCTGCCACAATGGCAAACCCCATCAATGTTTCATATACAAAGGCTTTATGATTTCACCTTACAGAGAGATCCACCCCAAGACAGGTCCATCAGATATGGGTCATTTTGCAAAATCTAGATCCAGATATTAGCTCATCCCAAAGCTTAGGGTTCAAATCCAGAGATTTGGTCTGAGCCTCTCTTTAGCATGAATTGAAAGTTACCTAGGCCCTAGGGGCTGATCCAAAAGACAGACGGGCCAGGAAGCAGTCAGCAGAAAGACTCTGAGTGAACTTAATGGGAGCTGAATCAAGCTCTTAGACTCAGTTGTGCCCAGTCATTAGGCAGATGGGCAGTGAGAGTAGTGGCTGGGGAGACCAAAGGAGCCCCTCTCCCCCCTACATCGCAGTCCCATAGCCTGCATAAGACAAGGCACAGTTGTAGTCCCTGAGCTCCAAAGAGGGTAAAAAAGGAGAGAAGCAGAGACAGGGTCTCCTCAAGTGACCAGGACTGTTTCAGTGGGAGGTGAACCCACTGTACCCTTTGAAGAGGCAGGCACAGTGCCCTGAATGCTGGGGAGTTCAGATAGAAGTTGTGAGTCCATAGTTCTGGCCCTGCACTACTGCTAATGCTGGGCTGTGCACAGACAAACACTTAGAAATATCCCTATGGAAAATATGACAACATTCTCCACAGCATTGGTCCCAGAAACTCATTCTGCCCTGGCAGACGCTGCCTGTTCTGGACCTCAGGTTCCCCATCTGGAAAATGGAGGTAGCAATAATTATCTATGGATATAAGAGCTAAGCAATAATAAATACAGGCTTTTTCTTACAGCATTATTAAATTGGCTTCTCACAAACTTTGTTTTGCAAGACTTCTGCTTAACTCATTTAAGCCGCTGAAATTCTTTGTTAAAATTACCCCATCTAGTGTGCCATGAACGCTCTGCTCACCTGTTGGCTTCTGCATCTCTCATCAGAGCAGTTGTCTTGTGAAATACACAGAGTGTCCTTTCACAGAGGTCCTCAGAATTGAGAGAGGCATCCTGACCCTAAATCCCAGTCATTTGGGATCCACAGATTTCCCTGAGACATGACTCTGGAGACAGCAGTACGTGGAAATCTGAAAAATCCCAGCAAGGGGCAAACGTATTATCATTATGATATAGCTAAGTGAATCAAGAGCCAGAGATTGAAGCCCTCTGCTCATTCCCAGACTAGATATGACACAAGTGGCACAGTATATATTGCTGCCACCCATTCCTGACTTACACCCCATATAAACATATTGTCAGAGTCAAGGCATCATATGACCTTTCCTGAGCATGCATAATAATCATTGTGCTCTCTAATACACCTGCCATTTGTTCTAGGACTCATGACATTTCTGTCATGCTCCCAAATTCCAAGCCCTATGGACTGCCCCCAGCTGATTTAACTCTCTTTTTTTCCTCAGCCATTGGAGCCATCTGCAATTTTCATAATAAAACTCCTTTCCTGCCAATCCTACAGGAAGGAAAATGCCGCAGGAATCTACGTTTCCTGAAGCAAAGATTTGATTTCATTTGTTGCTGTTGTTATTTTAAAGCTGGCATATGTAGAACCCAGCACATGGCATATTTTCTTCAGTTACACTGCTGTCATCACATTCAGCTACATCCAAGAATACACAGTGTCAAAGGCGTTGAGCTCCAAGAAATGTCTCTACTGGCTCTTTGCTTCTCTTGTCTTCTGTAGTCAATTTTCTGTGCGTGCAGAAGCCAGTCACTACTCATGTCAAGCTGATATCCAAATCTGCAGGGCTCTTCTCCTAAGGATAGTTTTTTATTGTTTTTTTTTGTCTCCCTAACAGAAAAACAAATGGGTGTGCTGCAGATGCAGTTGCGATATACATTGCACACAACAGAACTGAGATCAGATCCCTGATATTTTATAGCTAAATATACACATCTCTGCTACCGGTATTTGAACTAAATCCAAATGTGTGTAACGAACCGTTGGGAGTAGTAGGTCTTTTACCCCAGCATTAAGCCAGCCACTAGAGGACAAGATCACTCACTCATTCATATTGCTGACTCACCCACTGCCAGCACTTTACAGCTCTGCTCTTTGCTTGGCTCTCAATTTCTGGTTTTATTTTGGAACCTAGGTGATGTAATGCTTTTTTGTTTGTTTGTTTTATTTTTCTGGTTCTGTTATTTGTTTCCCTGGCTCCATTTCAAGTGATTGTTGGAAATTTTAGGGAAAGAAGATTAGCATAGACAAGGCTTTAGAGAAATGAGCTGCTTGGTTAGTGCTGATATTGTGGTCACAAGGCCTACCAGGAACAGTAAATCACAGAGCAAAAACCACACTTGCATATAACTACTAGCTCTTAATGGACCATTGGCAGCATTTTAAATACTCCTGGATATCACAAAGCATTTGACCTTAAGCAGAGACAGTTATATTCCACCTTGACATTTTAATATAATAAAACAATTAAGGTGGGTGTTCCACATTAAATATTATTTGTTTTTTCTGACCAGAATCCATAATGCAATCCCAGTTCAGCAAGCTGTAGTTCCTGGTGCTCAGCTACTGATCAAAATGTTTAATAGCTTAGGGCCCATAACATATCCATGTGGATATGAAACACACCCTCTCAAAGAAGATTCCCTATTTACCAGTACATTTTGACACCTATCACTTAGTCAGCCTTTAATCCATTAATGTGTACCATGTTAAATTTATATCATTACAGTAGTTAAACCAATATGTTGTGTGGTTTCAAGTCAAATGCTTTACAGAAGTCTAAGTATACTACATCAACTTTATTACAGTTATCATTAAAACTTGTAATCTCATAAAAAAAGATATCAAGTTATTCTGACAAGATCTATTTTCCATTAACCCACGTTGATTGGCATTAATTATATTAGCTCCTTTAATTCTTTATGAATTGAGTGCCCTATCAGCTGCTCTATTACCTTGCCCAGGATCAATGTCAGGCTGACAGGCCTATGATTTCCTGGGTCATCCCATTTACGCTTTTTAAAAATTGACACACCATTAGCTGTCTTCTGGTATTCTGGAATTTTCCCTGTGTTCAATGCTTTATTGAAAAGCAACATTAATGATGCAGTGATCTCCTCAGAGAGCTCTTTTAAAACTCTTGGATGCAAGTTATTTGCTCCTGCTGATTTTAAAATGTCTGTCTTTAGTAAATGTTGTTTACCCTGCTCCTAAGATACCAGTGGAATGGAAAGAGTTTTATCATAATCATATGATGAGACTACATCATCTGATTTTTCCCAAATGCAAAACAAAACTATTTATCAAACAGTTCTGCCTTTTCTGCATTATTATTGACAATGTTACCATTTCCATCTAGCAATGGACCAATATCATTTTCAGTACTTTTTTTCTTACTAATATACTTTTTAAAATTCCTTACTATTGTCTTTAACTCTTTGAACCATAGATTACCACTTTTCTACAATTCCTAGCTACTGATTTGTATTTATTACTATCAACTTCCCCTTTCTTCTGGTTTATTTTTAAAATCTATTATAGGTTCCTTCATTCCTTAACCAGGTTAGTTTTTTAACCAGTACATTCTTCCTCAACTGTGGCATTTTGTAAATCTAGCAAAGTGTTCTTAAACTATTCCCACTTACTTTTTTTTTTTTTTTGCTTAAATTCTTCCTCTCACCTGATTAGGCTCATAATTGCTTTCAATTTTGTAAAACTGATCCTTTTTAATCAATTACTGCTCTGGACTTTATTCTGTTTGCATACTGTAAATGTGATCTAGATATGACCACTTGCACCGAAGCTACCATTAATTTTTACTTCTGTGATCAGTCCTCATCATCTGTCAAGTCTAACAAGTAATTCCCAGGAACTGACTGCAACATTTTTTGAGTTATGAAATTGCCAACTATAATGTTGAGAAATTCAAGGATGTTTTAGTATGGTAGCATGAGACCTCCAGCATATGTCAATCCAATTGAAGTTCCCCATGATCATGTAGATTTTTCCCTACACATTAGAGATAGGTGTGTAAGGAACCACTCTGTTACCTGTTGTGTTTTGGTGGTCTCTAGTGGACACCAACTCATGCGCTTTATCTGTTAAAACATTGATCCATATGCTCTCAAGATCCTTTGCTTCCCAGTTATTAGTGATTCAGAAACAGATGTCAGTTTTGACATAGAATACCACTTTCCCGCCCCTTTTGTCCACTTGATCCTTACAAAAGATGTTATAACCATTGATTTTAACAGGCCAATTGTGTGAATCATCCCACCAAGTTTCAGTAATACCTGCTAGATCAAACTGATGCTCATAAATGAGTAATTCCAGTTCCTTTGATTTGTAATCCAGGCTCCTTTAGTATTGATGCATAAGCAAATAAGCAGTTTTTTTCTTCATGTCACTTGGTTTCTTGATTAATTTTGTTCTCATTTTTGCTAAATAAGTGCTCATATAGTTTCCCTCTTTTTACACCCTCCTGATTATTCTAGCCAGCCAGTCCCCAAGAAGATTGGTTCCCCTTCGACTAATATAGTAGAATAGGAACCTCAGAGTTGCCAAGAAGCAATACATCTACTCTGGTAACTTCTCTTTAACTCCCTTTTATATACAAAGGGGCCTTCATGTTTTCTTTATCTCCCATTGTTGAATTGGTGGAAAGAACATGACTGGATTAGTTATAAAGAGATGCAAACTGGTGATAATGTAGCTTAAACAGAAAAGAAGCCGGAGAGAAGAGTGTGGTCTAGTGATCTGTGTAAACTCTAGGCACAGGTCTGATGTGAAAAGAAGTCGGATAGCCCAGGGAGTCTGAGTTTAGATCTCAGCCCTGACACTGAATCCCTCTATGGCCTTGAGCAATCATTTCATCTGTTAAAATAGAACAGAATAACATTACAGAGATCCTGGTATGATTAGTTAATGTGAAAGTTGTCTAAAGTTGAATCATTTCACATTATTATGATTTGTTATTATTTGAATTCTCTAAGTCTTAAAGGAGGCCCACATTGTGCTAGTACTGTACAAACTTGGAACACATGCTATATCTGCAAACGCTTGTGTAGAAGAATAATTATCAAAGTTCAGTGTATAATTCTTTAAACACACTTAGTCCTAACCCAGAATACAAAGGGCCTGGTCACCTTTGGATGGAATCTTCAAGGGCTGCCAAAATCCTGGTCTGAACATGGAGGTCTTTCTGCTAAAGAAAATTTTCTTGCACTTGGAAAAAAGGGGGGTTCCACTGCTCTAAAAAGGGAGCATGAGCTGGCTCAAATCCCACCCTATTATTTGTCCAGGATAGAACATGAAACATAGTACCACCTCCAATCCCTCTGGACAGTTACATACAATTTCCTGCATAGCAGACTAGGGGATAGGCTTTACTGTCCGTGGCAAAATTGCCACCATCAGGTTGACCTTCCCGATCGACTGATCGGGTCTGTGTACACCTGCTCAATTGATTGGGAAGTCAATCCCTGAAGAACACCCCGGTAAAAGGGGGCCTCCCTTTGATTCACCATGATGGACATTCTAGGCGTAGGGAAATCAGAGGGAGACATGCGAATTATTTTGGGTAACTTGCATATCTCCCTTCAACTGTCACCAAAAGTGGCGGGCAGTACAGACATGCCCTAAATTGAGTCATTTATTCTCTAATATTGTTCTGCGTCTGAAGAAGTCCCGTGTTTGCTGTGATGACAGGCTGAATTTTTCTTTAATATTGCAGTGATGTCTCTTCTAATGCATGTCAAAGCTTAAAAAAATAAACATCTGTATTTTCTGAGTCACTCCATGATTCCATTGCTTGTTTATGCTGCCTTATGTTATCTCTGTGGTCTGTTTTCTTGTGACTCAGAGGAAAATCAGCTTCTGTGATGGCTAACAAAGAGCAGGGAGAACAGAGAACTGGCTCCAGTAACTCCTGTGCGTGTTTGGTTATTTTTCTTCTTTGGATGATTTATTTTATGGCTCTCACTACAGTGTTTACAGAAAGTTCAATGGCTCAGCACAGTCACTTGTAAAGAAACTGAGATGAAATCAAAACAAATATGCTGGTTAATTTCCCAGAGGAAATTAGTCTCCATATCGCCTTGACTCCTTACCCATGGACTCTAGCAGTTTAAATAAAGCAAAAAGGGGTGAGAGATCTTTTCCAGAGCAGGGTTGGAGACTGAGATGAAGCTGGATGGGGGAGGGGGAAATGGAGGGGGGAGATGACTGAAGAAGGGGCAATTAGAATCAAAATGGGTTTGCTTTGACAAATTCAGGGTCAGTCATGAAGAATAAAATATGTTGACCTCCTATAGCACTTTCCATCTGGGATTCTCAAAGCCCTTTACAAACATTAATAATGAATGATTCCTCACAGAATCCCATGTACCATTATCCCAATTTCACAAATGAGGAAATTGAGGCCTGAGCAAACTAAGTGATTTGCTTGAGGGTCACATGGTAAATCTGTAGTAGATGCAGGAATAGAAACCAGGGCCCAGATTATCTACCCTGGCTAGACTGCATTTGGTGTAGGATGGGGTGAATGAGCTAAAATGGCTTTATTCAATCTTTGTGCTCCCCAGTCCTGGGACTGGCTGGGAGCTGATAAGGCACCAATATAAATTAATGCAGTATGAGGGCTGCCATAAATGATCCCCAGCTGCCATCAGCGCCAAGGCAGCTAAAGATTGTTAGGCAAAGAGGATGAGGATGCCCCAGTCGGACTTCTTTTCCCCCAAAATGTTGAGTAGGCCATATCTCAGAAGATCAGCACAGTGGACCTGAGAATGGGGCCTATATATCCTGACTTTAGGTCCTGAGCTCTGGCCACTAGATCCACCTCTGGTTTCTTCATACTACACTGAGTACCACCCAGGCGTAGGCTTTCTAGGACAAGGGACTAATAGTTGTTCTTGACCAATTATACTGAACAATAACTGAAATGCTTTACTGTTCTGAAATGAACTGCCTGAATTTCATTTAGCTTTTAACTAGATGCTGATCCAGTAAGACCATTATAGCATTTTTAATAAATGTCTTTTGACTGTAAAAAATGCTGATGGCATTTTTAGTAACAGTATACACTGCCCAGTGCTAAGCCTTTGACAGATGCTTTAATAATGTCATTTCAATCATCTGCAATAATTGCCTTTTGCATCTATCTAGTTACATTTATTAAAAGGATGTTAGGTAAATTCATGGTAAATAAAAACTTAATTAATGGGCCATTTGTTGAATACTAATACCCTGGATACTATGGCTTAGAAATTGGAAGGGATCAAAGTATAATGTACAGGAAGCCCCAGGAAGCATTCTCAGTATTGCCAATCCCATGCAATCACAAGTCATGAGTCAGGCCCTTTAAAATGATGACATTTTAAAACAATAACAAATTCCGCCTTTTTTTGGTCTTGGGGCTTCTAGGGTGCATGTTTTGAAGCATTTCTTTGCCCCAGAAGGAGTAGACTCTACCTCTCTCTTTTTTTATTTATTTCTTTTTTAATGACGGCTGAGATTCTCAGGCTGGTACTTCAAGAAATGAAGGGGGAAGAAACCTCATCGTCGGAGTCCAGGCGCATAGACATGGGTGGACCCAGGCTCGGCCCACCCACCGCA
This sequence comes from Pelusios castaneus, assembly GCA_007922175.1. Classification (NCBI taxonomy): domain Eukaryota; kingdom Metazoa; phylum Chordata; order Testudines; family Pelomedusidae; genus Pelusios; species Pelusios castaneus. The sequence continues at coordinate 16,547,517 of ML685785.1, read as the reverse complement.
GAACCCAGCAGCAGCGTGAATTTCTCCATCATGGCTGAAGGCCCAGCCAGCAGCCGGGGGCCACAGCCACAAGTGGATCAACAGTACTGGAACTGCTCCATTTGCAGCCATGGAAGCTGCCCGGTTTTCCCTAGATTTTCAGGGACCTGGCCAGAAGACCCAGCTCGAGTCATTTAAGATTGGACAGACTGGGGAATGTAGTATTGCGAACAATCCTGCACTGGGGAGGAATGACTGAGATATGACCTAATAGGTCTTTTCATCTCTAATTTCTAAGGTGGGGGAACAGGAGTTCTTTCACAATTCATGCAGGGAGAATCCATTACATATGGTTAGAAAGGAGCAGTGTCAGATGCCATCACAGCACTGTCCTCCTTCATCCCTACCCTACACCATGATCTCATGGAGAGTCTGGGACTCTGCAGTCAGGAGGGAAAAAGCCATGAGTGGAAAGACAAACATCAAGAGATCCGTACATTGTGCTCTCCCTGTCCTGTCTATTCCAGCATGCTTTTCTACAGGAGGGCTTTTGTAATCCAATAATCCCTTAATGCCTTCTGGCAAGGCAATTACAGGAATATCTTGATTCTGGCTATATACATTCTGATTTACCAAAGTATGTCATATGAAATCTTAAATTAAAGTTGGGGTCACAGTGGTCATTAATGTCACTGTGAAACATATGTATGGATACTATGTAAGTTACATATGTACTAAAAATATATATTCTTAGAGTCTGTATCAAGAGATGAGTCACCAGCAGAGGTGAAAATGCTGGTTTTCTATCAAATAAGGGATACTTACTCACCTGACTTTCTGTCCAGATAAAAATTATACACTGTAAGCTATCATCATAGATGCCTATTTACACACGAAGTCAGACATTGACAATGAGATGTGAAGTCAACAGGGAAGTAACACACATGGAAGAATAAGACACTGATGGTTATCCTACATCTGGGGATAGACAATAAACTCGGTGGGCATATATAGGAGAAAAAGAAGATACTCTCTCATCCTGCGCCTAGGAAGTAAACAGGCAGAGGGCTTACATTCATGAAAACAGGATCAGCCAACCTGGGTTGAAATCACTGAAGAAAACCTTCTTTAGATGAGAGATTAACCTGACAGTTTACTCTCTAGGAAATGTGTTATGATTTTGTTTTGTATGTATTTCGAATATCCTTACTCATTATCACCTGAATCTTAGATAAGTCATTTATTTTTGTTATCACTGTAAATATATTTCAGTGCTGTGGCGTTAAGCAAAGTTCTGGTCTTGAGCTGAATCTTACAATCTGATGTGTAGGCTGTTCCGCTGGGAACAGCAGAGCCGGTATTTTCTGTGAGTAACCAGTGTCTGGAGCTGGACGCTACCGGGGAATGCTTCAATGGGAGTTGGGGATTAGGGCTAGGGTGCATCTATTGTTAACCTGCAATACAAAGTAAGGGCTGGCATAGCCCAGAGGAGGGTACTCAAGTGGCTACAGTGCTAGTGGTGCTAGAAAGTTGGAATCAAACAAGACTCCCTTGTGCTGGAAAGAGAGGTTAACAGGATGATTCACAGTCCTGGGTACCCTGAGAAGTGTCACAGAATCCCAGTGCCTCTCTAGGGTACACAAAACAGAGCAGCAATATGAAGAGTTTGAAGATTATGTGTTGCTGTTTGAGTTGGTCCTTTTCTGTTTCAGTTAGAAATGACCAGTTGGCTTGTCACTAGCACAGCTGGTGTTTTTACCTCATGATTAATTAGAAAATTTTACTAACAATTCAGAAGCTGAACTTTTTTAGCATTTGCTGAAAAGTTGAAGATATATCATGAGGGTATTTTTGCAGTTTAAGACAAAATTGTGCCAGCATTTTGTGTTTGTTTTAAAAACAGAAATTACATTTTCAATTTGACCTCATTTGTCTAGTCTACTTTAGCCTAGCCTATTGAGGCTCTTACACTGGGCCCACCACAGTGCCTGAGTTTCTAGCGAGAACATCTAAATAAAGCATGTGTTTTTAATAGTGAGAGTAATTAACTATTGCAGTGCTTACCAGGGGATATGCTAGACTCTCCATCACTTGCAATCTTTAAATCAATGGGAAATGTATTCCTCAAAGATATAGTCTACAGCCACAAATTACTGGACCTAATGCAGGAGTCAGTGAGTATGAAAGTCTTTAGTCTGTGTTATACAGAAGATCAGACTAGAATATCATAATGATCACTTATAACATTAAAATCAATTAATCCTGAGAGGTTTAAAAGTGAGTGAATCAAGATCAGCCTGAGTGATTTCAGCTGAGTTTTATCCCCTGCTCTGATTATGGGAATTTTGCAAGTTCTCTGTCCCCCCAGACACTGGAACTTTTAGGGAGAGTCGTCTGCTTGGCATGATAGGCTCAGAGTATCAGTACAGGCACCTGTGAATAACAGAGTTGAGATACTGGAATAAGGCAGTAATGCACTTCATTCAGGAAAAAGAGGGCCTATATGACAGCTATATCATAGGTAATAAAACCTTGAATTTTGTTTTTATGAATGAAATGTAAAACCAAAAACCTGAACTGTCAAATCTTTTAAGAGAGCCCGCAACTCTCATCTCAAGGGTAGGAAGACTAGAACCTGAGGCTCATCAAACACAAACTTTAGAAATTATCTTTTGCTTCCCTCAATTCTCTAAGCCATTTCAATTGGAAATGTTAGTCTCCACTTCCTAGCCTAAAAAATTGCGTTGGATTTAACTGATATAAATGGCTACTGTGTTCCACCAAAGAGAAGACTGAACTTCAGTGGCAAGTAAAAAATGAATACACAACACAGTCTTCATTATGCAGACCCCTGGTACCAGAAACTCCACTGAACCATTGACGGCAATGGAATTGATATATGCTAGCTGAGAATCTACTGCCATGTTAACAAAAACAAGGTCATGCCTCCAGCTCTCTATTGTTTTAAAAGCCTTTCTGTTACCCAAAACATCAGATACCTGAGCATATTCAATGGTATTTATATAACAGAAGTTGCAAGTGAAACATTCCAATATATTCCTGTATTGAATGCTTTGCCCAGCTTGCTTAGTGGAAGTCTACGGCACATCAGTCTGGGCTTGCTCAACACAGATTTCCTTTTAGCGTTACAGTTCACCTTTAATACAAGAGAAGAATAAATCCCTCAAACAACTGCAGATCATCAAGAGCATTACAAATATTTCCTAGAGACAGGCCTCTCATACCAAATGGTTTTGATATTACAAATAGTCACTGGCTGTAGACAGATGGATCAACTGTTAGGCAGAGGGGTGGATTACTGCATGGGCCAACTGGGCCTGTGCCCAGGGGCCCACCACACTATGGGGACCCTCCGCCCTGCCGGCACTCGGGGGGAATGGGGCAGGCTGACCCAGAAACTGGGCTCCCGCTCCCACCCCTGGACCAGCTGATCTGCTCCTGGGAGCAAGGTGGGCCAGCCGCGGCCTGGCTGGTCAGCCCCTGGGAGTGGCAGGGCCAACTGGCACCTGCAGTATGGTCTCCGGCGTGGCCATTGGACTGCTTCAGGAGCCACACTGCATGCACCCATCAGCCCCACCTCCCCGGGCACACAGGGGGTAAGGAACCTAGGCTGGCAGCAGGGCTGGGGCCCCAGGTGGGGGGAGCCGGCCCCAGCTGGGAGGGACCCACCAATGAGAGAGGCTCAGGGGTCCTGGAGCCCCTGATCCGCCTGTGGTTAGGCAAATGTTTCATGGGTAACACTCACTGGGTTTCATTGCCCAGATGTCTTGCTAGTGTTTTTAAAGATACTTTTAAAACAACAAAAAACACAAATGACCTAAGATGCAGAATTGCCTGAGTACAATTTGTAAAGACTTACAGAAATGCTGGCCAAACTTGAAGGACTTGGTCTCTAATAGGTGCCACTGCAGCAAAGTCTATTTTATTATAGACAAATGATAAATGCTAAGCAATATTCTTACTAAAAAGCAAGAAGTTGAATGACGAGCTCCTATCTACATCACAGCCAAGTAACTTCTTATGAGACTAGCACCTCCTTCAGGAGGATGTGAAATTCATACAAGAGGAGAAGGTCTGTGGAAAGTCCTCCGTGCCAATTAACTTTCATTACAGGGAGGCTGTATCAGGAAGCAACTTTGCACTGCAAAAAGGGTGTTCATACACACTCTAAGTATGGAGAGGTTGGGAGTGGGCTGCAAAAAGGCTTTTAGAATCCATGCTGCCATAGACCAATGGCCTGAAGTGCCTGGGGAGGAAGGTTGGAGTGATGGATAGATGGGAACTGCACCCTTGCAGCTTGTCTGTGGGTTGTACCCTTCACATCTCAGTAAACTCCCACACAGAACCTGATTACTCAGGCTTCAGGCAAGGAGGTGGGAATTTCACCCTATGTGACTCATGAGTTTCATGTCTATTTACTTAAGTATCTAGCCAGCCTTGATTCTTTCTCTGTTTCAGGAACAGAGCGAGATGCCATTTAAAGAGTGAATCCAGACATCATTGCTTGGGGTGAGTAGCCAAAAGGTGGGACAAGTGAACAACCAAGACTATATAGAAGAAGCCTCAGGGTTCGAGAGTTCTGGATAAAGACAAGGTCCAAGAAAAGTTTTCTAGGGTAAACAGCCTGGCAGGAAAGCCACTGAAGAGAGACTAATCATAGAAATGTAGGGCTGGAAGAGACCTTGAGAAGTCATCAAATCTAGCCCCCTGTACTAAGGCAGGACTAAATAAACCAGACCATCCCTGACAGGTGTTTGTCCAACCTATTCTTAAAAACCTCCAACAATGAGGATTTTACAACCTCCCTTGGAAGCCTGTTCCAGATCTTAACAAACCTTAGAGTTAGAAAGCTTTTAAATTCAGGGGTGTCAAACTCATTTGTTATGGCAGGCCAGATTTGACTTTAATGAACTTAAAGTGGGCCATATATACCATAAATATAGAGCTCTCTCTCTCTATTAAGGAGACAGTGTGGTCCTGTGGAGTGCAATCACACGCCAGATGGAAAAGATGCATGGGCCACATGATTGACTACAACCTCCAGATCCTTTTCAGCAGTATTTCTGCCTAGTCAGTTATTTGCCATTTTGTAGTTAGCTGCACATTTGATTTTTTTCATCCTAAGTGAAGTTCTTTGCACTTGTCTTTATTGACTTTCATGTTGTTGATTTCAGACCAATTCTCCAATTTGTCGAGATAATTTTGAATTTTAATCCTCTCCTCCAAAATGCCTGCAACCCTTCCCAGCCTGGTGACGTTTGCAAACATTATAAGCATATTCTCCACTCCGTTATCCAAGTCATTAATGAAAATATTGAATAGTACTGGACAAAGGTACTAACAATAAAGTTGTGTCTACACTACAAAGACAATAATTGCACATCTAAGGCTATGATGTCAGAAACATTCTTCCATCTATACTGGGGGATAGTTCAACACAACTATTTTTGGTCAGTGGGCTGTTTTTCACACCTCTGTTTTACGTAGCTATAATGACCTAATTTTTAAGTGTAAGCCAAGCTTGAGACCTGATGTGATGTGCTGGCTCTCCCAAGGGGAGGCCTTGGAAGAGGAGACGGGAGGCCCCCCTTCCTGGGGAGGCCATGAAGGGACTGTGGAAAAAGCCTAAACAGGAAGTGATCTAAGGAAATGAAGCAGGGTTGGAGTGAAGTGATACAATCACTACTCACAACAGCATTCCCGGATCAGAACCCAGAGTGAAGAAAGGACTTGTCTTCTCCTGTTATGCCACTGGAAGGTAGAGGCAGAGAAATCCTTGAATACGCAAGTAGTGTCATCAGTACAGCGTGAGCCGACAACCCTGCTTTGGAAGAGATTAATTCTGTGACATAGCTAGAGGACTACGTTACCTCAATGTTGGCAAAGTGCAGAAGACTCCTTGATAAAAGCACCACAATTGCTGATATGCCTGGGAAAGATAATTCGAGAGGAGAAAGTGATGCAACAAAGCCAGCACTCATCGCACTCCGTCGCTATGGCTTCTGGAGCTCTACAACGGGCTGGGTGTAGACCTGTGTTCCCTCTAAGCTGAACCTAGCACACACAGATAAAAACAGAGTGCACAAAAAGCCGGGGGACAGAGCCGGTCCTGGGACTCCAGGGGACACTGGGCTGGGTAGGCTGTGCAGGTGCACAGGCACACAGCCCCTGTCACACCCACGCAGGGACCACTGCCAGCTGCACAGGCCAGCAGCCACTGCCCCTACCTGGCCGAAGACAGTCTTCTGGCCAGCAGGAAACTTCCCCAGACAGGGAATTTTTAAAATTCCCGCCCTGAGCATGCTCAGATTATGCTCAGGGTCAGGGCAGGTTGCAGGAGCAGCAGTCCATGGTGTGGCTGCTTCGGGACCGGCAGCCAGGTAAGGGGGCCCTGGGTAAGGGGGGGTTGGGGACCGGCAGCCACCGAGAAAGGGCGCTTGGGGAGTTCAGCCCGGGAGATCGGGGAGAGCCGGCGACAGGGCAGGGGATTAGGGAGAGTGTTGGGGTGACTTGGAGGAGCTGGCAGCAGGGCGGGGGGTTAGGGAGAGTGTTGGGGTGACTCAGGGGAGCTAGCAGCAGAGTGGGCGTTAGGGAGAGTGTTGGGGTGACTCAGAGGAGCGGGGAGCCGACAGCAGGGTGAGGGGAGTTAGGGAGCATGTTGAGGTGACTTGGGGAGTGGGGAGCCGGCGGTAGGGCGGGGGGTTAGGGAGAGTGTTGGGGTGACTCGGGGGAGCCAACGGCAGGGCAGCGGGGTGGGGGGTTAGGGAGGGCATTGGGGTATCCTTTAAAAGTGCCACAAAACTCCTTGTTTGTTTTGCTACACTTTTCCATTTCTGGTAGGGATTTATTTCATTTCCACAACTGTGTTGTATTGCCTAAATAGTCTGGGGAGCTCTACAAGGCATACGTCATCATTTCTTGTGCTCAAGTTCCAAAGGGGTAGCTGTGTTAGTTTAGTTCAGAAGAACAAACAATGGGTCCTGTGGCACTTTTAAACACTAACAAATTTATTTATCACATGAGCTTTCCTGGGAGAAAATCCCACTTTGTCAGACGCTTTAAAGATGGGGAAATTAAGAGTCTGACAAAGTGGGATTTTCTCCCACCAAAGCTCATGCGATAAATAAATTTGTTAGTCTTTAAAAGTGCCACAGGAATCCTGGTTTATTTCTTGTGCTGTTTAACTTTTTTAACTGTGCCAGTTGATATGTTAGTTACTAGCTCACAATCTTTTAAGTCACTAAGCACAGCTGAGAATGAAGCACAAGGGCACTTAATATATTTGTTTAATATCCATTGTGCTTATTCCTGGAGAGTCAGGGCAGTGAATTTTTGGTTTTAAGAGTGTGTGTGAGAGAGAGATTTGTGTTCTGTTTGTCTCCTTAAGCTGCAGTGAAAGATACACAGATATATTAATGCCCCAGAGGCTAGGTCTTGCTGAAAACAGTCCTGTTTGTTTTAACAACAGCCTAATAATTGAGGGGGGGGAGTGGTTTTCTTTTGTGATGGGTGGGTGGGGGAATTTATAGTGGCAAGATTTGCTCTACAGGTGGCTAGACTAGTCACTAGTCACTTCAGGTATGATTTTTTATCTCAAGTATATTCTGTATCTTAAGTACATTGAGATGTAGTAATTTAGCCAAGGAATTTTTTTCTTGAAGAAAAATACAGCTCACTGAGCTTCATTTTACTTGACAAAACAGATTCCTGTTTTAACTTGATGCAGATGTGTAGTAAAGGATATTAGAAGGACCTTAATACTGCTTTCTTTCTGCAGAAAACAAAAACAAGTACAAAATGTGCCAGTACAAAATTAGATAAGTAAATATTATGTAGAGAACACACAAGATGTAGATACATTAGCAAAAATATTGGAAATTATGGGAATATTGAAGTGACTAAATTTCAACCACTCATTGTAACACTGTATATATAAGAATTATCGCTTTGGTTGGAATTGGTGTAGACACATTTTTAAACACCAAAACTATATATTTTTTGAAAGAAGTCCTTAACAATTTAGATTTGCAAGACTTAAAAACTGTAGCTCAAACTTTTTTACATAAAACACTAAAAATCATATCCAATTTACAAATGTTTTCTATTAATTGTCCATCCACCATTGTTTACTCTTGAGATGCATATGATTTTGGAAGGAGCCACTGGACTCTGTGTACACTCTGAATTATATATCTAGTACTGTAAATATAGAGGTCTGGAGGGCCTCTATAATAACCAGGCACTCCAATTCTGTAGCCAAATACTTGGTTCTCTCTCATTTAATTTGCCATCTCTGAAAACCACAGACCTGTACTTCCCAAGTGCATAAATTCATTCCAGTGCAAATCTGACAGCAATCTTTGAGGCATCACAAGTTATTATGAATGGATGGGAGATCTGGGAATTTAAGAACAGAATGGTTTAGACAAGCGGTTTTCAAACTTTTTTCCTTGGGACCCAGCTGAAAAAAATCATTCATGCCTGCTGCTACACTCCCCTGCCAGGGTACTGAGAAGTGGTTGCAAACGCCAACCTAGGCGGGGGCCTGCACATGCATGAAGGGGGCCCGTACAATACAGGAAGGGGCCCAGAGATTAGGAGGGTTCCAGGCCCATCAAATTATACATCAACCACTGCTCGTACTCACATCACAGCGCACACATTTGAACTCTGGGTCAAAAAAGTTGCACAAAAGAAATTTTTGCACACACAGCCTACCAAAAATTAGAGGGATCATTGGTGTAGACCTCGCTCTAACAGTAAATATCACCTTCCTCCAAGATGCTACTTCAGGCTGGAACTTTCCTGAGCCAAAGCAGAGACTAAGCACTTCAGCAGCTCTATTGAGACCTGGTCCCCTGCAGGGAAGCTGCAGCTGGATGCCCATTATCAACTTAAGCTAATATAAAGTGGGGAGTTTTTCCAGGAAGCGTCAGAATTCAAAGATGCCAATAGCAGTGAAGGTCACTGCCTTGATCCTGAAAAGGATCGCAGTCTTATCTACTAACCAAAGAGGTGGGAGAAAAGAGACTTCTCTTGAATCCATGGGTGCTTTGAACCTGTTGATAGGCATGAGAATTACATATGACAAAGCCCCATTCAGTTCCTGTACTGTACCTGCCTTAGGTGCTGAACAAGGGTTGTTAGCAGAAAGAGAATTTTTTTAAAAAAGCACAAGCAAGCTGCACAGGAAAAAACAAAGCATCCATTTGCTTCCTCACTAGGAGGACAACCCTGATCTCACTGAAGTCATTCAGAGTTTGGCCTTTGACTTCAGTAGCAACTGAACCAGGCTACATGGGCCAAATCCTGAAGTCTCTATTCTGTCTCTATTCTCAGCTGCTGTCAATGGGCTGCTGAGTTAGTGTCATATACAATGACTTCTCCCCAGTGTTCCACAACCCCCCGATCCCCACTCTTAGTAACTGTGCTGCAGTCCATGGGTTATTTCCATGCTTCAGGAGTCCCAGAATGTATGTGTTCATAGCTACGAGACTTTCTGAGACTGATTCTCCCATCCAGCTGAGAAGCATTCAATGCAGAAAGCAAGGAAGAGGGTCAAAAGTCACTGTATTTTACCTTTGTGTGCCTCCTGGGATTCTGTGCCTTATCAGTAGCCAACTCCACTCCCCAATGTAAGTTTAGAGTAGCCCAGAGCAAAACTGATGCTCATGCTTCTAACCGCAAAGTAATAACAAGACCCTTCCATTGCAGTGGTCACAGTTTCAGAATATTGAACATGCTGCAAATCAAGCAGCAATTCAGCTTGGCTGGTGACTGTCCAACCTGATACCAAGAGTCTGGTTTTTAAATATTCCAGCTTGTGATGTCTGTAAATTGGCCAACAGGATAACGCACCAAAACCCTAGATTGTTGTTTTCGTCAGCTTGTGTAGGACAATAACTGAGCATTATTGCAGGTGCTATCATACCATACCTTGGCTATTGCTTTCAGGGGATCCAGTCAAGTTATGGCCATGTGACTTACTGCAAGAAGTATGCTGCAAACAAAATGAGTGTCTTGAATACCTTCGTGTTTATTTTCCTTCTGACAACAGGAAATAAAACATCCTTATCACTGGCAAATGTCCTTTCCCACTGGCATTTTTCAGCAAAGGAGATACCAACTGATTGCTCATTATTATAAGCATAATTTATCCTGTGAAAAGCACAGATCTTCATTTAAAAGGGATCCAAGTAAAAATCCACTCTCTATAGGGAAAGAAATTTAATTTACAGCCTTGAATCCCTTTCCATTGGTTTTTTTTTTTTTTTTTTCAAAGCTAGTTCAGGCTGGAAAGTTACAGGAAACAGACAGGCTATTCTGTGTTATCATTCAGGTAAAAATACTCAGTCTACCATTGAATGAGAGATTGCTATTCAAGGTAATGGTACTGTGCATATGAGAAACTGTGCACTGTAGCAATCACCAGCCATAAATTACACACCTGGTGGTCATTGTTCAGTGCATGTGGATTCGAAGGACAAAAGATCAGATTTTAGTGTAAAGTAGCATCCAGTGGTAAGAGTACAGTGCTGGAGAATGATTCCTCAATTCATGACTGGCAAGAAAAGGGATTATACTGTGTATTTCACTAGATGGGAATTATTATTGTCTGCAACCTGCATAGTAACTACTTTTCATTATTCCAGCAAGTCCATGTGGCGTATGAGGAGCCATTGTAAGAATACTCTGACTTCTAATGGCTACAACTGGATGTCACATATTGCTGTTAGAACAGGTCAGTATCATGACACTGCATGCTATTCTCAAGACACTCTGGCAGCTTCTACTGTGCCTTGTACATCTATAGTGCCTTTCATTCAAGGACTTTCCACACAAGAATTAAGTAATTAATCTTTGCAACATCCCAGTAAGGTACAACAGATCTGATCAAATCTGCTTTCCCTGTGGATACACTGCTTCATAGTGACATTTAATGGGCAAATCCAGCCTCCTCTTCCACAGCTGCAGAAGGCCCTAAATAGGGAGGTTGACAGTGAAGTGTGCAGCACAGACCCTTCTTTGCACAGTAACATGGGAAGGTGGGAGCTGAGATATGGGCTATCCAACAACACCACTTCTGTCTCTTCACACTGGGAGAGGGAAGGGAAAGGAGTGTTAAGTGCTATGTAGCAGCTTCATCTTTTGGTTGAAGTAGATATTACAGATCAATGCTATGACCTGTGGGGGGAGCTAGCAGAACGTGTCAAATTTTCAGAACTGCAAGGAGATGTTAGAAAACCAATATTGTTTTAATCCAGATTGACAAAAAACAGAATGAAAACATTTCTATTGATATTACATACTATTGTCATGTGAATTTGGGTCCTAAAACGAGTTGACTGTCTCCTTTGAAGATGACCCCATACTATAAAAACTGACAATATTGTTTTCTACAAACATAGCATCACTAAATTGGATAGCTCTGGTTCTGGTAAAATGAAGCATTAGATCTTCAATGGATAAACTTTGAGCTTCCCTATAGGGTTGTGAGGTTTGAATTTAAAGATGAAATGCAAAAGGGAAAAAATAAGCTTGTGCTTTGCTTTACTTATGATGCATAGAGGAGGTTTGAACATTGTATTTGTTGCTTCTTTGAATTGAGTTCAGCTTCCCCCCTCCAAAAACAAAAAACAAAAAAACAGGGGAAGATGGAAAGTTGTCTTCTTTCCATAAGAAATCCAGGTCTTTTTAGTAGTGTTTGGACAACTAGTGACAATGTGACATACCAAGAGTCCAAGAAAAGCTGAGCAGCAAGGGACTTTTAATTTGGTTTGTTACCTTGATTTAACACCAATAACTAAAAACTACGATTAGAAATCAAAACAGAAAAACACTTAAAAAATAAATATCCTTTCCCAGTCTTCTGGAAGCTGGAAGGGGGAAAATAAAGGAAGCTGGAAGGGGGAAAATTCCAGTATAAAGAAAAAATCCACTGCAGACTACCTTTTGTTCTTTCAATTACAGGAAATTCCACTCTGTTCCACAAGGTGGAAGCCTTCATTACAGTTTGCCCAAATAAAATAATATCCGAGTCCACTGACTTGTAAAACTTTTAGTTTAAATTAAAATACCAAAATAAATGACTAGCCAAAGTAAATAGTGTAACATATTTAATCGACTTACACATTTTAACACATCTACTGTAGGACCAAAATGATCCTTTCTACAGATGCTGGCACTGAAGAAATAATTGTGTCATTCAAAAAAAGTAGTGAAAATAATATAGAACAGGCTGAGCAATGAAATTAGATCAGATTCTGTTAAAATCTTCTCTTCCTGTTAAACCAGTTACTCTGCAAAGCACCAATGCAGAAGTGCAGCACTTAAAAATATTGTTACCGTTCCTACCCCTTCTTATTTGATCTGTTTATAAAGGTCCTGATCCAGAAATGAGCCCAATGGGAGCACAAGGGTGACTTCAGTGGGATCTGGCCACAGTAAGAGTGAGGTTAAAGTCCATAACTTTTTGTGATATTTTTACATAAATTGCTTCAATATTCTTTTTTCTTTAAGAACTAATAAATTCCATTAGCCCAATATTCATGAGTGATAACAAACTAGTATGTGAATTCCTGCACTCCTCAGCTAAGTTGGGAGGGGGGGAAGCTTGTGAGTACAGCCCATTGGCCATATACAACCTTCTGATAACAGAACTGTGCGTGCACGCAGGGTTGTGGGAAAAAGGAAATTCTGCAAGGTAACAAATTTCAAGGTGTTATGATTAGTGATGGGTTAAGCAATGGGTTTAATTATATAGGACTAGCTTTACTGACTAAACTGCAGTAGGTGTATTAGGCTGCGCATCACTTTAACCTAACTTCACAGTCAGGAAAATTTTCCAAGTAGAGAAAATTTACGCTGATTTGAAATTCATCCCATTAGTCTTTGGTGTTTGTCCCGAATTCTTCCTCTTCTTCCTTGGCATTTATATTCTTCAAATAATGGCACAGGGCAAATTTTTGACGGTTTCTAAAAACTACACCTCCGGTCCAGAGAGAGAGCCGGGGAACGAATAAAGTTGACAGGAAAACAACCCACTGATCCACAGGTGATAGCTACATTTATCTGTGGGCACCGGCACTCTAAATGGGGGAAGGGGGGTTTGCGGCGAGAAGAGTGATAGATAGCAGAGAGAGGGAACTATAGGATCCTACAAGATGATCCGTGGGGTGAACTTCCTACAGAGCCTCATTGAGTTCACTCGTGCTGGGGGTTCAGCTGAGCAGAATAATTTGCGGGATCAGACAACCAACCAACCGATCTACATGAACCCAGCGGAATTCGCCATGTGCCTGCCACGATTTCTGCTTGCGCGTGGTATCAACCCTTTCCTGCCTTTTTTCTTTACAGTGCGCGCTACGAGAGCGAGTGTGGCCCCTATATCGCCCTGTGTTTAGAGAGCGCCTAGCGCTCAGGTCATCCAAGCGATGAATAAACATACAGTAATCAATCAATGAGTGGGAACCGAGCGATTGGTAGGGTGGGGCCAGACGTACACCACGGATACATAGCAACATCCACGTAGCTATAAAATAGTGATTTAAACAAAAAATTCATCACTCTCTCACACACGCGCGCACGCACACACACGGATGGTTCCCCCCCACGCACACACATGGTGGGTGTGCAATAGAAGGGGTGAAGCGCTGAGCTCTGCAGCTGAAACTAAACCCTGCGTCCAGCTGCCTCCCAACGAGGCGCGATTGAAACCTGAACCCCAGTTTCGCCAGCGGCCCCCGCCTGCTCAGTAAACCCAATCTGATCCGCCCCGTCCCTCTCCTCGGCCTTTGGGGCGCGGGAAATGTGGGCCCGAAGGTTGCAGGGCGGGCATGAGTCTGACCGCCCCCCGTGCCCTAAGGTGCAGGCTCCTTTGTGTTTCCGGGGATGGAAGGGGCCGGTAGCCTGTACAGATATGGGTCTCCTTCGCACCGTTGCAGAGGTCGGTGCGGCTGGGCGCTTTGGACCCCGCCTTCTCCAATCCCCGCTGCCCCCACGGTCTGCCCCGCCTTAGAGAGGGCCCACCAAGCCAAGCATCGCCGCTTTAAGCGGAGGACCATGCTGGGCGCTGGGGAGGGTCGCGCCCCCCTCACTTCCCCACGTGGTCTCGCTCGGCGCTCGTGTGAATTTCAATCGCTGCGGGTCGCGCTCGGTGCAGACGCCGGGCGGGCGGGCGGAGGTGCGGGTCCCGGTTTCCCGATCCCCGCCGGGGCCAGCGTTCGGCGGCAGCGGCTCAGCTCAGGGCTGGCGGGTCCGGGCCCCGCGCGGCGATGAACCCAGAGCTGGGGAGCGGCGGGGCTGCACGGACGCCGAGTCCTGGAGCAGTGGAGTGAAGCGGCGGCGGCGGGAGGATGAAGCAGCTGGGCCGGGCCGGGCTGGGCTCCCTGGCCGCGCTCTGGCTGCTGGGGCTAGGCTCGCTGCTGGGGCTCTGGACCGGGCTCCTGCAGCGGGGGCAGGAGGCGGCGGAGCAGGAGCAGCGCTTCCCCCCCGGCCGGAGGCTGCCCCAGGCGCAGCGGGGCTGGAGGCGCGGCTGCAGCGAGGAGCCGGCTCCCGACCGCTTCTCGCCGGGGCAGGGCGAGCCCCGCGGCGCCCAGAAAACTTTCCGAGCGCTGCTCACGCTGCCGGCCGCCGGGGAGCGGGGGCAGCCCCCGGAGGGGCAGGAGCGGCCCGGGCAGAGCTCGCAGCCGCAGCCCTCGGAGCCCGCTTCCAGGGAGCGGGAGGTGCCCGCGGACCCCGCCTCCCCGGTGCAAGGGGGCATCTTCTGGAGCCGGGCGCTGGAGCAGCAGGTGCCCCCGGGGTTCGACTCAGAGCAGGCGGCCGCGTGGCTGGAGGTTGCCCGGGCGGCTCGCATCGCCTCCCTGGAGCGGGGTGGATGCGGCCGCAGCTCCAACCGGCTGGCCCGGTTGGCGGACGGGAGTCGCGCCTGCGTTCGCTACGGCATCAACCCGGAGCAGATCCAGGGCGAGGCGCTCTCCTACCAGCTGGCCGGACTGCTGGGCATCCAGCCGCGTTTGCCGCCCATGACCCTGGCCCTGGTGGAAGCCCGTGGCAGGCAGTGGGGGCAGGTGCGGGACGAGCTGCGGGGCTCGCACTGGGCCGAGGGCGCGGTGGTCAGCCTCACGCAGTGGGTGGACAACTTGACCGACGTAGTGGCCCCTGCCCCTTGGAGATCGGAGGCGGGGTCGGGCAGGAGACTGCAGCCTCTGGAGTCCGGGGAGCTTGGTGGCTTCACCCAGTCCCAGCTGGTGGAGCTGGTGCAGTGGACCGACCTGATCCTCTTTGACTATCTGACGGCCAACTTTGACCGGCTGGTCAGCAACCTCTTCAGCCTGCAGTGGGACCCCAGGGTGATGCACCGGGCTACCAGCAACCTGCACCGGGCACCCAACGGGGGCCTTGTCTTCATAGACAACGAGGCGGGCCTGGTGCACGGCTACAGGCTCCTCTCCATGTGGGACAAGTACAACGAGCCCTTGCTCCGCTCTGTGTGCATCTTCCGGGAAGCCACTGCCCAGCGAGTGCAGGAGCTGCACCGGATGCAGAATGCAGCCTCCGAGTTGCTGAGACTCTATCGGACTCATGAACCTCTCTCCGACCAACTGGGCTTCCTGTCGGAGCAGCAGGCGCAGCTGCTGCAGGGCAGGATAGACTTTGTCCACAAGCACATTTTGCACTGCAAAACTAAGGCCACCTCACTGTGATTGGTTTGTCCCTATTGTCCTGTGTTTATGTAGCACGAGGATGAGGAGTGGGTTTTCCTCACTAACCTTATGCAGTTGTAACCTGTTCTGTGACTCTCTAAATAGAAGACTGCAATTTTTCATTCCTGAACCAGTTTCCTCACAGGAAGGACACATAGGCTAGGGTGTTAGGTAGAGGACTGGGGCCTCCTGGGTAATATAAAACGCCCAGCACCGTCATTTCTGGCTGCTGGGGCCTTTTTAAAAATGATCCATTTAGTTGCTGCTGAAAGGAGCAATCCGTGAGACACAAGAGTCTGCTCTGCTCTCCTTTGACATCAAAGGGAGCAGAATGGACTCAGCTATCTAGAAGAGGCACTCCGAAATCTAGCATTGGCCCACTACATGGATTTAGGTGCCTCAATATAATTTGAATAGTCTTTGCCCTGTGAGCTACTATTGTTGGCCAATAGGAATGGACCCAAAAATATCTGCCTATGCTCACTGCATCTGGTTTGTAATAATACTTACCTCCCTGCCTGATAAGGTTTTTTTTTAGGAGAAATAACTGTTTCTAAAGCTTTTTGAAGATGAAAAGTGCTATCAGTATTATATATATTTAAATCAGTTCCACACTGGATCTCTTTCCAGAGTTTTAAAAAAAAATCATGCCTCTTATTTCCCATAGCCTACTTTAAAAACCCAGCATAAAAGCTATTGTCCTTAATTGAATTGGAATCAACTAGTAACTACCTTTCTTCCAATGGAGGCAGGCAGGTATACTTATGTATTTTCTTGTTCAATCAGTTTTTTTTTTTAAGTGGCATATTCATAGACCAAGAACTGATTGCACAGTACAGGACCCCTTGACTAGCAAAACTGTCCTATCCATGGAAGCTCATTTCCTAAGGATGTATTTAGCCAGAATGGATCTATTAACTGTTTGTTAATGTTGTTAATGAAAAGTGTATAGAAAGTCAATATTCCAGTAGTTTGTCACCTTTGTTGTCAGAAGTATCTGGTTAATCTGATTCAGGTTATAAATGTGTTATTTCTGATCACTGTCATTTGATCTGAATGCTGAAATAACTGACTAATGGGTGAAAAGAAATCATCCCAGGGTTTTAAGTATTGTTATTACACTAAGACTTTGGGGGACCCAGTAGTCAAATGGGGAGGGGGGTGGATCAGTTTCATGCACTTTAACTTTTAATTTTTTATAAGAAGACTTTTATTTTACAAAGTCTGCCTTTTCTGTACGTTATATATGTTCATAAGCTCTTCTGTAACATACTAAAGAAACTGATATTTCAGTAAAAGGGTATCAGTGTTTTATCTCTTTGTTCCAAATACTTAGTTTGAATTTAAAAAGAATACTTAATTTTCAGTTTGCTCAAAGAGAAATAGAGCTTGATTTACTATTAACTACTCCTGATTTACATCAGGTTAAGAAAAAATAGAATCAGGCTTTTCAACTTGCATTTTTCTGGTCTTAAATATTTGTTTCCTAAAACTGATTTACTTAATTGAGTGCAGGTTGATATGTGAACACTCTTATTTTGGACTAAGAGTCCCTGTTACCAGTTACAGACTTTGGTGCCTTTTATTCTGAAATGTGTCTACCCCCAGGCTTCCACTGAAATAATCATTCAGTTTCTTGACACTGATTTGCTTAAGTCAGTGCAAGTTTGGGTGTAGACAACCTCATCATGGGTTCAGACAGTGTGCCAACCTGTTACTGCAAGCTCCAGCTCTAACAAAAGCATCCCCGGTATTGTCAGTCAGTTATCAAGAGGTGTTACTTTTTATGCTAGCTTTCTATCCTTTGTGTTTTGACTGCATCCTGTATTCACAGTTGGAGACCAGGTGCAATCACAGAACCAGAAAGCTTTTCCAGCAAACGATATGATTTTAAAATTTTCCATTGTACTGGGTGTCCAAATTTTGATAGAAATGGGTGAACAAACTAAAAGAAAAATAATACAGCTGTCAATTGCGGGGGGGGAGGGGGTGTTTACAACTCCCTCCCCCAACTTGTAAACAGCTTCACTAGTTCAATAATAGACAATCAGAACACAAAGTGAAGGTCAGAGTTGGGCTAGGGAATCAGACATATTAATGTATCCTCTTTAAACCCCACATACAAACTATCAAACAGGAATACAATCTCTTCCACTTCTGGATAGGCATATCTTTGTTAATTCAAAGGCTGAAGTATGCTCAGTGGAAGCCAGATAAATAGGTGCTTTTACTGTTATTTTGAGCAGTAAACTTCCCATGAATACTGTATATGCACACATTTATAGAGGGAGAAGGTCTCTCATATTTGTATAATCAGTTATGTAGGCTAAACCCCACAGCTGAACAACTTTCTTGGACAGTTCATTGTTTTAATTTTTGTAAGGACAAAGCAACGGTTTTACAAACGTGGGAATAAACTTGATACAGTTACTAAGTATATATTTTTAAAAATATTTTAGCTGCCCGTGCAGCAGTTTTCACTCAAATGCTTTAACTGACAAGGCTCTTTATTTAACTTGTATTTATAGCTCACGGCATTTATCTCTCAATACAATGCACAAAATCCCATGTGGTGCTCCTTCCCCATTTCCATGATAATGTACAATTTAGCTGTGTAATTCTTAATTCTTCTTAAGCGTTGTTTGTCAGCATTACTTTGTAGCTCACTCAGATGGCAGCGCTTCAGTTGTGTTCACCTAATGAAAATACAGCTAAATAATAAACCATAGGCATAAATTTTAAACCACAATGAAGAGCAAACTATCCGCTGTGCCGCAAACATCTGCGGTTTCATTTCTGTTTAGTAAGTATTTCTGTAAGTATCAGCACAATGGCAGTTTTGACTGCTAATGGGCAATGTATCTTCTTTGCAACCTCTTTAGAGACAGACCCCAGATAATTACATCTTTCAAGAAGAAACATGATTTTCTGTTTGATGAGTGGTAACTATCTTAAGTTATATATAGGTTGCATGTTAGAAGACGGAGTAGTTATAGGCTGCTGATGCAAGAGAAATCTGCAAGCAACTGGAAGAAATGAGCTTATTCAATGAGTATATAGCAAACCAGTTTCATTGGGTTATGTCACTTTACTGTGGACTGAGAACCTCTGTACATTGTATTGGTCTGGAGCAAGATCATCTGTGCTGGAAAAGGCTTTGAATTAGCATCAAATTAAGGAAGACCAAGGCTATCTCTAACTCCTCTGTTCAGTTTTTTTTAGTTACTTGCAAATTCTTGGTCTGCTACATTCTCTGCATTCCTTCTCAACTTTATATGCTGCCTGACCTCTGACTGTCTCTAAACAGAATAAAGAGGTGAATAACTTTTAAATGTTTTTGTGCCCAATTGTCTTCTCATTTTTTTTTTTTGGTGGTGTTACTCCTGATTTTCACCAGTAAAAGAGGTGACTCAGACCCTTGGTTTTGGAGTACAATGACCAGAAGATTTAAGAACCAGGGAGTTTAAATCATTTAAATGTGTAGCTAAATAATTATATGTCACTAGGGGTGGCGATTCTGATCAAACTGTGCTGCAGCTTCACAATAATTGAACTGAAATCAAAGGTATCACACTTATCTAAATGAGATCAGAATAATGCCTTGGGATTTTAGGCCCCCGTTCACCAAAACACTTTAACCACATACTTAACTTTAGGTACTTGAGGAGTCCCACTGGAGTCAAAGTAACCTCTTTGCATGTTTTAAATATGTATTTACTTGGTGTGCTGCACTGGGGCCTTAACTGTCAATTCTTAAATAGAATTGATAGGAAGAGGTAGATTGAAAGTCATTTTTCTGGCAGGTCACTTGCTATCCCAGATTTAGTAGATAGTTTTCTAGACTCCAGAGCTGGATGGATTGTCCTCTTGCTACTGCATGCCATCACTGGCAGCTGTAGATTTCATAATGTGAAACACACCTAATTTAGTCCCTTATCTCAGAACCTGCCTGTCTGATTATCTTCAGAATTACCCCCTTCTCTTCCTGCCCCCCAGTTTCTGCTCTGACTGGAGTCTAAGGTAATGATTCTCCTCCAGTTGACAAAAATGGTGTTACTTTCAATTAACACCAGTGTGAGTGGAGAATCCAGTCCTAGATTCTTTTCAAGCAGAGTTGGGTGGACCTGTGGACTTTTGGGTGAGGGTATCACAGTCAGACTTGCCAATGAAAATGAATCATCACTGAACCCTCGCAAGGCAGTGAGCAGCAGAATCTCATTGAATTTAATAGGCTGCCCATTGAGTGAACAGTCAGACTGAGATTAGGGGACAAATGTGCCTGCCACCTCTAGACCACATCCCTCTGATTGAGGAGCATGTTGGGGGCAGGTGCAAAGAAGCCTCAGCAGGATCTGCAGCGCAGATGAGGCTGAACTTACTGCTGGCAGAAATGGGCCCAGTTCCTCTGATTGTGTAAGGTTAGGTCAGGTTGTTTGAAAATCTTGCCAATAAATTAGACTCACTGCTACACTTACAGTTCTGTTTTGATTCAGTAGTTTACATCACACCCTTAATATCACTAGGATCGGTCTGTAGTTTATTTCTCTTTGAGGGTTGGTTTGGGGGTTTTTTTTATGATAATAGTATTTAGAATTTGCTCACTGCCATGGTAGGTGGTCTAGGACTAGCTTGGATGTGAGATCATATTAAGGCTTAATCCGATCTTGTATGTTATTCCTGCTTTGCAACCACAGCATAAAATTTAATGGCTCCTTCAGAGCCATGCGCTCTGATTGAATGCTGTGAAGCTCTGGCAGTGATCATGTAGAAGACTTAATGCCAAGCAGCTCCTGCTGGGGGTCTGAATGACTCCAAGGATTGGTAATGCCCTATAAAACCTTTTACCTTAAGGTCACTAGTTTTCATGCAAGCCAGGGCTGTAACAACTAAGGCTATGCTGAGGATTTGTCCTGCCAGCAGTCGCCAGCCACTGGTGTATCTGCACTGGTGGAAGTATTTGCTGTAGGCAGGCAAAGCAATTTGTACTGGTGCAGCCTACCCTGATTTCACGATGGGGTAAATCGTACCAGTTTGAAGCATAGCATGTAGCAGTTTTCTTAATCTATGCTAAGGTTTTGCCTCAGTACAGCAACCTCAGTGGCTGAAATTCCCAATGTAGACAAAGCCTCAAAAGCTGTGACTTTGTGAATGGCCTATAGCTGAAAGGAATTAGTGGTCTCGGTTTGGTTCCCAGCAGAGAGGTGAACCCAGCACAAAATATAATGCTGCTGCCAGGTGGAAACCTTGTGGCAGTCTCAGCAGAGAGGGGAAGAAGGGAACAGATGACTGAACCTGCTGACCCGCCTCTCAGGCTGTGAAGGGTTATAAATATTTGGACATTTCATAACCCAGAAATCACATTTTCCAGGAAACTCTCAAATGCGGCAACACTGGATTTCAACATTTTGCCTGCTTTTCAATCAGAATGTTTTGGCATTTTTCAATTGCAAATAGATCTCCACTAGAATGAAAGAGAGACTCATTTTCATTTTTTATTGCTGTCCAATGAAAGATTTGGGCCACAGCAAATATGTGAAATGAAATACAAACACATACATCTCAACCCCCTTTCCCTCCTGCAGTTGGCCTCTCCATGTCTGAATTGAGACGTGTTAGCAGAGCACAGTGCGAACACTCGCACGGCTGCTGCCCATGCCACAGACGAAGAGAGGACTTCGTTCTTCAGCACTGCGAGTGTTTAACTACTGTTACATCACCACACCAAAAAATAGGCCGTTGTCATCAGAAGCCTTTAGAACTCTACAAACGTCAGTTCTCTTTACCACTTAGGAATGGACTAAATATATTTAGCATTCCTTTTATGTTTTGCTGCTGTTCTCTGCTAGGTGCAAGATAGAGGAGAAGTCTTTTTGGAAGATGTGTCTTACCGCTTAATATTCTGCACATTGCACTGTGAGCAGGAAGCATTGCTTAGTGCTAGAGCATGGGTCTGTGAGTCAGGAGTTCCAGAATGCTAAATCCCAGCTCTGCTTCAGCCTTTGTGTGACCTAGTCTAACTGGCTATTTATACTATGCCTGTCACTATGATATCTGACCTTGTGTATGTCACTTAACTTCTCTGTCACAGTTTTCCTATCTGTAAAATGGGGATCATCATACTAAAATGTCGTGAGATTTAGGCTATGTACACACGATCAGATTAAAGCGCAACAAGGCAATCGTGCTATAAAACTCACATGACCTTTATTGCGGGACAACGCGTACACACGTTGCTCCCTGCAACGCAACAAAATTACATGCATTATCGCGGTTGAGTGCAATGACTTCTGGGCACCTATCCCATCGTTCCATTTTCCCCCAAAATCGGCGCTATGAATCATGGGATGAAGGAAAGGAACGCAAAGCGCCATGGGTAAAGTGTCAGTTTCCCATGGTGCTTTGTGTTCCCCTAGCGTCTCCGTCGTTTCCAATAGCAACTCGCGCCTATTTTCAACATTGCAGTGACGCACCGCACCACTTGCAAGCAATCACAATTGCGACAGCATGGATCCTGCTCTGATCTCCACTGTCGCCTTCAGCATACTGAATACATCTCGGCTTGTTGCTCAGTACACAATGAGCTCCGAGTCAGACGAGGACACCGAGGAGCAGGGGCTGATCGATGCCATGCAGAGCAACAGCACCGCGTTGCTCAGCTCCTTCACCGATCACCTGCACACGGTGCAACGCTGTTTCTGGTCGCGAGAGATGAGCACCGAGTGGTGGGATCGCATTGTTATGCAGCTGTGGGGTGACGAGCAGTGGGTACAGAACTTTCAAATGCGGAAATCAACCTTTTTGGAACTGTGCTCAGAGTTGGCCCCTGCCCTGCGACGTAAAGACACCAACATGAGGTCAGCCCTAACCGTGGAGAAGCGTGTTGCGATTGCTGTATGGAAGATGGCGACTCCCGACTGCTATCGGTCCGTTGCAAACCAGTTTGGAGTCGGGAGGACCACCGTCTCACAAGTGTGCCAAGCCATCAATCGCATCCTGCTACGGAGGACGGTGACATTGGGCAATGTTCGAGAGATTGTGGACGGCTTTGCTGCCATGGGATTCCCTAACTGCGGGGGAGCCATAGATGGCACACACATCCCTATTTTGGCTCCAGACCATCTCGCGACGGAGTACATAAACAGGAAGGGCTACTTCTCCATGGTGCTGCAAGCACTCATGGATCACAAGGGTCGTTTCACGGACATCAATGCTGGGTGGTCGGGAAAGGTGCACGATGCCCGCATTTTCAGGAACACTGGTCTGTACCGGAAGCTGCAAGGGGGCACCTTTTTCCCTGATCAAAAAATAACAGTGGGGGAGGTGGAGATGCCCATAGTCATCCTCGGAGACCCAGCATACCCACTGATGCCATGGCTCATGAAACCCTACACCGGGAACCTCGATCGCAGCAAGGAGCGGTTCAATTACCGATTGAGCCGCTGCAGAATGACTGTGGAGTGTGCCTTCGGCCGTTTAAAAGGGCGCTGGCACTGTTTGTATGGGAGACTGGACTTGGTGGAGGACCAGATCCCTGCCGTGATTGCGTCATGCTGTGTCCTCCATAACATTTGTGAAAGTAGGGGAGAAAAGTTTTCCCCTATGTGGGCTATGGAGGCACAGCGCCTCGAGGAAGCATACGAGCAGCCAGCCACTAGGAGTATTAGGGTGGCACAAGGAGAGGCTGCCCGCATAAGGGAGGCACTCAGGGAGCATTTTAATTATGCCCTCCCCTAGTTAAGTTCCATGACGCATCAGGTGCACCTTAGGATCATTTCAATAATGTGTATAAATAAATGCATTCTTCAAAGTATTTGTTACTGTTTTTATTAAAACCTAAAAGGTGGGGGTGGGGTTACAGGTTGGTGTAGCTCCGGGTCTCATAAAAGTAGCTGGGGGGGGACTGGATGTTGTCCTGTACCGGGGGGGAAGGGTGGCCTTCAAAGAAATGCTTTGAGGGACTGCGGAGAGTGGGAGGCAGACACAGTCGAACTGTCTGGAGTGGAGCCCGGACATTTATCGCCTGGGATTGCAAAGCAATCATGCTCTTGAGCAGTTCTGTTTGCTCCTTCATGACGCTTATCAGTTCGTCCCTGTGTTTCTGCCTCCTCTGCTGGGATTCCTCTCTCCAGGCTCTATTCTCCCTTGAGGATTCCTGTGTTGCTTTCAGCAGCTCGTGAAACGTATCCTCCCTGTTTCTACGAGCACGCCGCCGAATGTTTCTCATTCGGTCAGCTGGGGTAGACACCGGCCTTGTGAAGCTCAATTCTAATACAAAAATAACAATAAAGACATTGTTAACACATAGCATAGATAACCAATGTAACCTTCCAGTAGCACATTCCACTGGAAGGTACAGGGCGGTCAACACACTACGCTTCGCTGAAGCAGACAAGGTACGTTCTAATAGTCGGCTTACCGGGGGCTAAGAATCTGCAGAGGGCACACAGATGGAACCAGATATCTTTCTCCTCAGAGTGCCCCTGCCATCTCGAATACATCTCCTACATGCCGCCGGTAGCAAGCCAGGACCGTATGCTGCTGCACTGTGTGCTGCCATGGTTCCCAGGGCTGTGCTTTGCAGCTGGAGAGGCAGAGTATCCATCTTTGGGAGCGCAGACACAAACGCTCTCCCATCTAACCTGAGTATTAGGCTCTGGAGGTACATCGAGGAAACCTTTACTGACCTAAATGCAGATGATTATTTTACAATCACTGCTTGTATTGATGCCCTTCTAATGAATGCAGAGTAAATAGCGTGCACAGCGGGGACCCGCAAGCACCCCCACCCCAGACAATGATATTTTAGCAGGAGCAGAGCTGAACGAAGGAGAAACTTACCTGAACCCCCCTCTGCCACCTCAGAGAACACGCTGCAGTTCAAGCCTTGGGTGGATGTCTCAGTGGGGCTGCTGAAGAGCTCCTGGCTACACGCGGTTGCGCTTTCCTCCAGGTCATCCTCCATCTCCTCCTCCTCCTCCTCAACAACGTCCTCATCCTGCTCAGCTCTGGCAATCACCGGATGAGGGGGGGCTGAAGTGTCCATGGGACTCTTGGCAGTGGTTGTTGGTCTCCCACTGAGGATGGCTTCTATTTCCTTATAGTACCTGCATGTTGCAGGAGCTGATCCGGAACGGCGGTTTCCCTCCTTCGCTCGGTGATAGGTTATTCTGAGCTCCTTCACCTTTGATCTGCACTGCACAGTGTCTCTATCATGCCCTCTCTCTGACATGGCCCGAGAAATTATGCCAAATGTATCATAATTTCTCCTGCTGCCACGTAGCTGCGCCTGCACAGCGGACTCTCCCCAGATGCTGATCAGGTCCAGCACCTCTGCCGTGCTCCAAAGGGGTGCGCGTTTTCCACGGCGGGCCGCCATTGCTAATGAGGATCGGAGCCCAAACACACTCCACGAGGAAGAGAGCAGGAAGTGAAACAGACTAGAAATTTGAAAATCCCGGGAATAAGTTCGGGGCAGGGCGGGGACCGTTTCGTCATGGCCACAGAGCGGGTGGGGGGAAGACCAGAGAGGACGACTTTGGAATGCTGGGACACTTCCAGAGGCCAGACAATGCGCAGTAAGCGTACACACGAGCGCAAAAGCGCAACAGCTGTTCCGCGTTAGCTGTTACCACCCTCATCGAGGTGGTTTTTGTATTGCGTTACAAAAAGGCAGTTAACGCGCAACAGCCCTGTTGCACGTGTGAACGCCGTTGTTGCTATCGCACGGTAATGAGTTTTAATGCACGATAAAATGCTCGTGTGTACAAGGCCTTACCTCATTAACATTTCCAAAGCACTTAGAAACCCGTAGATGGAAGGTGCTCTAGAGCAGTGGTTTGAAAACCTTTTTTCTCGGGACCCAGTTGAAAAAAAACATTTATGCCACAACCCAAGAATTAGATCTTTGAGTAATGCAGTCCAGTCTTTTGGCAGCAGCAGCAGGGGGTGTCACAACCCAGTGCCTGAGGATCTGCGACCCAGTACTGGGTCCCAACCCTAAGTTTGACAACCACTGTTCTAGAAAGACAAGGCATTATTGTTGTAATCAATTGAATGATGCATTTTCACTTTAGATTTTTAGAATCATTTCCCAAAGTTACAAACCTCTCCAACCAAACAGATCCTACGAAATAATCTCATTGTCATACCAGAGAGTATTCTGACCAAGCCAACATATGCTTCAGAATGGAGTCTGTCTGATCTTCTGCAATGCACAGCACTTCAGTGGGATAGGACATACAAGAACTGTGTATGCGCCAGCACTTAAAAGGAGCAAGAATAGACTCATTGACTCATAGGCTCTAAGGTGAGAAGGAACCAGTTTGATCCTTTGTAGTTTCTAGTCTGACCTCCAGCACAATGCAGGCACAGAACCACACTACCCACCCTTGCAATACGACTCTAACCTATAACTAAAACAACAAGAGTCCTGTGGCACCTGAAAGACTAACAAATTTCTTCGGCATATGCTTTCGTGGGCTCCAACCCACTTCATCAGATGAAATTTATTAGTTTTTAAGGTGCCACAGGACTCTCGTTTTTTCTGTACACAGACTAACATGGCTACCCCCTGGCAATTGCAACCTATGACTAAGTTATTCAAGTACTCAAATCATGATTTAAAGACTTTAAGGTACAGAGAATCCATGAGCTAGTGAGTCATGCTCCATGCTACAAAGGAAGGCAAAAAAACTCCAGAGCCTTTGCCAATCTGACCTAGGGGAAAATTCCTTCCTAACCCCAATACGGTGATCAGTTACCCTGAGCATGTGGGCAAGACTCCTCAATCCGACACCCAAGAAAGAATTCTCTGTAATAACTCAGAACCCACCCCATCAATTGTCCCATCAGCATATCTACCACCAGATGTAGGATTGCATTTCATCCCCAGTACTTAAAAGGACCAGAAATAGATGTGGGTCCACATTTCAGCTCCAGCAAAAAGAGCCAGCCCCTATGCTGCTAAGTGGACCTGACACATCCTGATGCTCAATTGATAGTGACTCTGCATTCCAGAGCTGCAGCACAGGAGACCATAACAGAGATCAACTATATGGCTGATGTTTTGTTTTATTAACTAGAGGTTTTATTAGCTACTAGTTAGATTTGAAATGATTCAACTTATTGCCTGTCTTTTTTTTCTTTCCCCCAGCCACCCTTCCTCTTCTAATTCAAAAATGGCTGAGTGATTTTATTTCAAAATGTGCTCCATCTTACAAATAACAAACAAAAAATAAACCCCTATCTCCCTCCCCCATCCAAAAAAGCCTATTCACACTTATTCATACTGCTGAGATCTTGCAAAATCCCTTGAAAGTGAGGATAGACATGCACTTAGCTAAAGTGGTATTAGCACACTAATAGCATTAATGTACCACATAATAAAGGAAGGAGTGAATACATTTCACATTGGTATCACAAACGTAGCATAAAAGAAGGGTGGTTTATTTCTGCATATCTGTAAATTTCAGTTGTAGGAGATAATCATTTTTAATGTGCCTGTCTGGATAGCTTCCCTTTTGCGTCCTGCTATGGGGGAAAGTGCATTAATAAACTAGGTTTCAAAGCTCTCTGCATGAATTTTTTTCTTTTCTGTATGATATTTTTCGAGTTGAGCTGGGAACCTATTCTTTGTATTTGTTTAAATGACTGTAGTTAATCAATTCTCCTCAGTTTGGCTGTGTCACATGCACACTCCTACATGTTTTCAGCAACACTTAATTTTTTTCCTGATAAGAGAAACTAATTGTTTCCTTTAATTTGTTCAAATCATACAGATTTTGCACATGTGCCTAAGGTTTTTTTGTTTTGTTTATTAACGCAATGCAAAATCCTGCAACCTATATTATAGATGAAAAAGGAGAGTCCTGTGGCACCTTAAAGCCTAACAAATTTCTTCGGGCATAAGCTTTCATGGGCTGCAACCCACTTTGTCAGCTTATGGATGAAGTGGATTGATATTATTTATGGTTTTATTCTCCTTTCACACCAGTCGTACAACTAAATATTTATTTCAGTGAAGATATTCCTCAATTACAGCCATGTGAGATCAGAATCAGGCCCTACTATCCTGGCAATTTATCATATCAAAGTAGGCTAAATCCTGTTCTCATTGACACCCAGGCAGGGCTGAGAGTATCAATTTGGAGATGAAGGTTGATAATGATCATATCAATGGCAAGTATTATTTATTACATGGTTTTATCCTGTTTACTTTTAACACTGACAAGAAGTGTAACTGTAGTACTCCCTGCTCCTTCCTCTGCTTGCAAACAGCAAACTTCCAGGAGCCCAACTGAACAGAGAGTTACAAGAATCAGGATGGTCGGACATTTTATGAGCTCCTGTATTATGAACTATTTCACATGATAGCAAAAGCAAGACAATCATCTGCAGGCTCGTAAAAACAATTGCCTGTGTTGAAATCGATCAAAAGTAGGAGGGGGGAAAAATTCAAACTGGGAAAGTCATGCAGAGGCCCAGGTCTATTACTGCCAGGCTCATAAAGGAGATTACTGGGTGGCATTCAGTTATTATCCTTCAGGAAATATAGCACAGTGTGGAGGGACAGGGAGACATGAAATGGCCTGGAGTCTGGTACAGGCCAACTGGTGGGATGCTGCCTCAATGTCATAGACCTTAAGGAATTTCATAGAACAGTGATAAACAAGAAGTCTGAGACTTGTAGAAATCACAAATGGAAGAGCTCTAGTAGATCATCTAAGTCATTCCTCCATTCAGTCTGTGGCCAATGCAGAATTTCTTTTCCTACAATACATGCTCCAAGAGTTTGCCCAGTCTAATCTCAAGTGACTCACGTGATTGGGATTTCCTCTGTTTCTACTGGGAGATTAATCCACTGTCTAAAAGACCTCATGGTTAGGAACATTCCCTCCCTGCTATTTAACCTCAGTCTTCCCTTAGGAAAGTTCTTCTTGGAGGATAGCAGGTTCTTAATAGAAAGGACTAAGAAATAGTTAATAAAACAAATGTGTCTAAGGGTGCATCTACACTTGTAAATTAAGTCAATTTAAGATTGCTTAAATCGATTTAATTTACTTTGTGTCTACATTACACTTTCCTTAAGTCGACTTAAGGAAATATTAAGTCGACTTTGTAAAACCCCCTTTTAAGTCGACTTTTGGCTTAAGTCGACTTTCTAAAGTCGACTTAAGCCAGTGTAGATGCAGAGTAGCCCTAAATCGACTCTAAGTCAACTTAGGGCCATCCAGGACTCGCCCACTACCCTCCCTGCCAGGGGGGCTGGCACAGGGAGCCTGGCATGCCCCCTCAAAGAGCAGGGCAGAGCCCTGTCCCTATGCCCTGCCAGGGTTCCTGTCCCCCTTTGCCCCATTGTACCCAGGTACAATGGGGCAAAGGCTGAGCCCCCGGCACTTGGCAAGGGGTGCCCCCCCTGCCACCGTGGACCGGTCCCAGGTCCACCTAGCCCCTAGAAGTCGACCTAGGCATCCAGTGTGGACGCTCTAGGTTGACTTTGTAGGGTCCCCCCAAAGTCGACTTAAAATTCAAGTGTAGACATGCTAAGTGGACTTAACGAAGTTGACTTAAAGTCGACTTTGTTAAGTTGATTTAGCTAAGTCGACCTAAATTAACAAGTGTAGACATAGCCTAAGAGAAGCTGAGTCATTTCAGCTGATGTGGTATCCTCCAGATGAGAGGTGCTGATAAATGTAGGAAATTATTACCACAAACTGTAACAAAGGAGAATAGTTCTTTACTGTATTCACGTGTCTGAACAGCAAATCTGAGAGACTTGACAGGAGTGATATGGATGAGAGCTTCCATTACGGGTGTTAATGAGGTTCTTCAAATGTCTGTCAGCTATGGAACAAAGGATGTCAGCTGATGACGGACAGCTTTCACACCAGCTGGTGATTTACAGTAAGCTGCTGATATGCCAGATTTTTAAAAGACAGACAGTCCTGTCTGACATGGAAGGCTGGGATGGTGCCAGTTGCACCTCATGTTTTTAAAAAGCAAGTTTCTTTACTTATGTTCCTAATAACACTTAAGATTATTAAAACGGGAAATAAATTAAAAATGTAATTTACTTGTCAGCACACTGTATACATAGTTAACTTATTTTTTGTACTTCATTCAATTTAGACGATGGAAATAAATGAAACATTCTATGTTTATAGTGAGTTTCTATCAGTTTCAGTTTTTTCAGTCTTTTCCAGGATGCTGCTGAGTCTGGGCTGTGAATGCTGCAATGGAAGGCTCTCCCTTGAAAATTAAACTGTTTCTGTTGCAATTAAAAAAAAACATGGACAAATTTCCATAGGCATTATTTTGTAAAATGCTCCTTTTAGAAAACCTTTATTTTGGCCCTCAACTGACCCTTCCATATCTCTTTACTTCTGTATTTTACAAGCTCTCAGCTTGAGGACTTTCATGCTGAAGGGAAGATAGGGAAATGACTCACACTCAGACACTTATCTGCCGTAAAACAGCAGAAAAACAGAATAGAACCATGTTTCCTCTAACTGGGCTTTTGATTATAAGTTCTGCAAGACATCTATAATGTTACCCTTGATCATATAAATGAGGCCGGAGGTGGTATAAACCCAAAGTACAGCTCTAACAATTAGTTGACAAATGGATCACATTTTGCTGCACATAGGTCACCAATTCACATAACATTTCAAAACTGAACACGGATCAAAATAGTAGTAAGCACAAATGTTACTTAGGGAGTCCTTCTCTGGCACTGGATGAAAGCTGCTCAGAACCAACATCACTCAAACCTCTTCCTCCCTCACTTCTGAGTGACAGTGGCTCTTCATGTCACTCAGCAGGATGGCAAATGGTGTAGAATTTTGAGATGGACTTTTCCTAAAGCAGTTGTCTTCTCCAAACATATTATTACTCTACCAGTTTGGCTGACTAAAGTTGCTAACACCATAAGACTTTTTCAGTGTTCTGATAGTTGCACACAGATTTTACCCCAAAAAAATGGGAAATGTGGCTGACATTTTCTAGCAACTACTCAATGGCACAAACCAAGCTTTCTGTGAATTTACTTCGTGAAGGTAGTTAGTGGTTTACTCCAAACTTCCACCTTTCTCCATGCCAGTGTCATATTCCTCCTTACAGTAAAAGTAACAAAGGGCAGGATTTTACAAATTGAATTGGTAGGTAGCATTTGTATCATGCTGTTATAGAGTTATGCCAAAGATGCCTGCTCTCTTTGTCCTTTTTGGAAAGGCTACTTTCCATCAAGACCCTTCCTTTTAGCTTTTTACTACTTCATCTAACACTGCTTCTATTAATAATAATGCCCTTGCCCTAGATTTGTGTGAAAGCACCCCCACCACCACTCTTGGACTGTATGGATGCCCTTCTCCTGGGATTCGATAATGCTGAGGCTCTGTGAGACCTTATGGGTGGACAAGGATCATCCATCTCCATGATGCCATTGTCTGATCGCTGATTACTGCACATAAGTCCAAGAGGGGGCTCATGCAGTCTGCAGCTACTTGATCTCCCGCTGGATTCTCTCCATGGCTGCCAGCAAGAAGGACATCAGGCAGCAGCAGCATGGCTTCTACTGGAGCCATACTGCTCTTGGGGCATAGATAGATGGAGGTCTTGCCCCAGACACTGACCACAGTAATTATTACAGAACTTCCAAAACACCTCACCAGAAAAGTCCAGTTAACAAGACAGAGTATGCCAAAAAGTAAAGGCAGTACATCATAAAGGCCAGGGCTCTGTCAGTCCATCTGGGGAAATGAACTCCAGAGGTAAATGTCTGTGACGTTCCCCTCCTACAGTCTGGTCAGATATGCCACTGTGCCTCCCCGATCACCCACTCCTGGGCCCTGACTTACCCTGCCTTGCTAGGTGAATTCCCATTCCTGGGTCTGCTCACACCAGCCTGCAGTGTGTAATTGGTCCCAGCCAGTGGAAATGCATCCACACTAGCCACTCACAGAGTAGTCCCTCAGCAGGCACCCCCAACCCCCAGATGCAACATCAGGAACTATGGTCTTGTGGGGATCAGGATTCTTCTTGACTGCTGCAAGCTCGTTTAGTCCAGTCCATCAGTTTACCAAAGAAACTGATATGCATTTACTTTTGTTCCAAGTCAGGTGTCCACACTTTCATTCTCTTTCCAAAATCCACACTGCTTTAGATAAAACAAACATTCGTTTACTGATTAAGACACAATTTGAAGTGAGCATATAGCAAATCAATGCAAAATCAGATAATCAATCAGTAAAAGGAGTTTAATGCAATCAAATAACAGATAACTCACATTCTAAATAACAGATCACTGTTACAGTCCATTATCAGCCTACCCACCTGCTTGGCTACGGATGGTTTTGCAGCCAGGGCCTTCTTGCCATGTGGATAGGTACAAGTTTGTCAGTTGCTTTAAGATGAAGTTCTTGGCAGAAATCAATGGCGTCGCTGGTATAGGGCACAGGGGACACATGCCCCGAATATGCCCAGCAGTCCCACCGAGCAGGCGGAGCCGGCGGGTCCATTTTAAATTTCCCACCCTACTACACTCCCAGGCACAATGCAGCCTAGGGTGGAGCAGGGCGGGAAATGGAAACAGCTGGGCTCCGCCCTCCTTGTCTATGGAGGCTCCAGGCCCCACTCCAGAGCAGCCACAGGTAAGTGCTGCTGTTGGGGAGCCTCGGGAGTTGGGGTGGCCGGAGTGGGGGAGGCCAGCAGTGCAGCTTGGCTCGGGCTCTGACTCGGGCCCAGCCCGGCGGTGCGGCGCAGCCTGGGGCTCAGCCCGGCCCAGCAGTGCGGCTCGGGCCTGGCCCGGCCCGGGATCAGCGTGGCTCAGCCCAATGCCTCGGCCCTGCTCAGCCCATGGTCCGGCTTCAGGGCCCTAGCAGAGTAGCCAAATCAGGGCTGTGTGCCAGTTCGGGCCCGGGGTTGCAGGGGGAGAGGGTTCCACCGGGGGCCTGGGGACTGTGTGCCCGGATTGGGGGTTTTTTT
This sequence comes from Pelusios castaneus, assembly GCA_007922175.1. NCBI lineage: Eukaryota > Metazoa > Chordata > Testudines > Pelomedusidae > Pelusios > Pelusios castaneus. The sequence continues at coordinate 16,514,833 of ML685785.1, read as the reverse complement.
TTGGGGGGGGGGGGCAGCAACACCATGGCAGAAATTCCCAAACCAGTTTAAAGTGTGACTTTTTCTCCCTTCAAACCTCCCTTCCTCCCTCCTTGCCGCCAGGTGATTCACTTTGTTCAGAAAGGGCAGGTGATCTGCCCCTCATTGAGACAGGGTTCTACAGATATTTAGCCAGTCTATTGTTATGCATATTTCTTCTGAATGTGTGATTGCATCTCTGATTGCCTGTTCCTACTTAAGCCTTGTGAAATGCATGTGGGGACATAGTCCATATCTGTACACATGCGTGATGTTGCAGGAAACATGCTACCATAACAATAATGTAGAGCATGCCATGAGCATTCAAGAAATACCTTGCATTACATATTTTGCATTAAACCACATTATTACATTGCAACGGTGAACAGGAAAGATACATGGATCATATTATGGAGATGTGGGGTGGGGGGTACAGCACATCACAATGTCCTTCACAGAAAAAGCTCCATCTCCAGCTTTCAGACATTTTATCAGGAGGTTGTTAGCCAAGCAACTCAGTTGATTTCAGTTAAGTGGGACCACTAAGCACTGAGGATGGGGTGGAAGTTAGGGATAATCTAGGCATGGCCGAATATCTAAACAAATACTTTGCCTCCATTTTTAATGAAGCTAATGATGAGTTGGGCGATAGTGATAGGGTGGCTCATTGGAATAAGTTCCAAAGGGGTAGCTGTGTTACTCTAGTTTAGCAGAACAAACAAGGACTCCTTGTTTGTTTTTCATGGGAATAAGGTATGGAGGTAGAAATCAGCACATCCAAGGTTAAAGACAAACTCGAACTGCTTAATGGGACTAAATCCGGGGGGAAGGGGGGTCTGGATAATCTCCATCCAAGAATATTAAAGGAACTGGTACATGAAATTGCAAGCCCATTAGCAAGGATATTTAATGAATTTGTAAATTCAGGTGTTGTACCACATGACTGGAGACTTGCTAACTTAGGCTATGTCTACACTTGGAAATTTAGGTCGACTTTAGCTAAGTCGACTTAGTGAGTCTACACTTAATTTTTAAGTCGACTTTGGGAGGAACTTACAAAGTTGACCTAGACCATCCACACTGGATGCCTAGGTCGACTTCTAGGGGCTAGGGGGACCTAGGGCAGGTCCACAGGGGCAGGGAGGACACCCCTTGCCCAGTGCCAGGGGGCTCAGCCTTTGCCTCATTGTACATAGGTACAATGGGGCAAAGGTGGACAGGGACCCTGGCAGGGCATAGGGACAAGGTGGAGCCCTGCCCTTTGGGGGGGCATGCCAGGATCCACCTGTGCCCCCCCCCCCCGGGTGGTGCAGTGATGCAGTCCTAGGGTAGCCCTAAGTCGACTTAGGGCTACCCCAGGTCTAAACTGGCTTAAGTCAACTCTAGGAAGTCGACTTAAGCCTTAAGCCGAACTAAATCTAGGTTTAATAAAGTCGACTTAATTTACAAGTGTAGACTCAGCCATAGTTCCTATTTCTAAGAAAGGGAAAAAAGTGATCCAGGTGACTATAGGCCTGTTAGTTTGACCTCGGTAGTAGGCAAGGTCTAAGAAGAAATTTTGAAAGATAAAGTAGTTAAGGACATCGAGGTTGACGATAACTGGGATAAAATACAACAGGGCACTACAAAAGTTAGATCATGCCAAAAAAACCTGATCTTTTTTGAGAAGATAACCAATTTTTTAGACAAAGGGAATGCAGTAGATTTAATTTACCTAGATTTCAGTAAGGCATTTGATACGGTTCCACATGGGGAATTACTAGTTAAATTGGAAAAGATGGGGATTAATATGAAAATTGGAAGGTGATTAAGGAACTGGTTAATGAGGGGACTACAATGGATCATACTGAAAAGTGAACTGTCAGGCTGGAGGGAGGTTACTAGTGGAGTTCCTCAGACATCAGTCTTGGGACCAATCTTATTTAACCTTTTATTAGTGACCGTGGCACAAAAAATGGGAATGTGCTAATAAAGTTTGCTGATGACACAAAGTTGGGAGGTGTTGTCCTAGGATGCATCAAATGAGGTAATTCCAGCAAAGATAGGAAGATGTTAGTACCATTATACAAGGCTCTGGGGAGACCTCATCTGAAATATTCATGCAGTTCTGGTTCCCCATGTTTAAGAAAGATGAATTCAGATTGGAACAGGTGCAGAGAAGGGCTACTAAGATGATCTGCAGAATGGAAAACCTGCCTTATGAGAGGAGACTCAAAGAGCTTGGCTTCGTTAGTCTAACCAAAAGAAGGTTGAGGGAAGATATGATTACTCTGTATAAATACATCAGAGGGATAAATACCAGGGAGGGAGAGGAATTATTTAAATTCAGTGCCAATGTGGACTCAAGAACAAATGGATATAAACTGGCCATCAGGAAGTTTAGACTTTAGATGCAGCTTTCTATTCATCAGAGGAGTGAAGTTCTGGATTAACTTTTCAAGATGAGCTGTGGGGGCAAAAAAAACCTAACTGGCTTCAAAACTGAACTTGAAAAATGTATGGAAGGGATAGTATGCTGGGACTGCCTAGTTTGGTAATTGACTGATCATTGGATCCTTGTGGTAGATATGCTGATGGGACGATTTATGGGGTAGGTTCTGAGTTATAACAAAGAATTTTTTCTTGTGTGACTGGCTGATGAGTCTTTCCCATATGCTCAGGGTTTAACTGATCACCATATCTGGGGCTGGGAAGGAATTTTCCCCCAGGGCAGATTAGCAAATGCTCTGGGGTTTTCTTTGCTTTCCTCTGTAGCATAGGGAACGGTTCACTTGCTGATGGATTCTCTGTACCTTAAAGTCTTTAATTAAACCATGATTTGAGGACTTTAATAACTCAGTCGGGTTTATTACAGGAGTGGATGGATGGGTGAGGTTCTGTGGCCTGTATTGTGCAGGATGACAGACAACAGATGATCATAGTAGTCCCTTCTGACCTTACAGTCTATGAGAACAGACTGGAACACTCTCTAATCAACTAAGCCTTTCAGTACACCCTTGATGTAGATAAAAGTATGCCCATTTTATGATGGGAAAATTGAGGCACAACGCAGGTAAATGACTTGTCCAAGGCCACAGAATGAGCTAGTAACGTATCTAGAAATAGAAACCAAGAGTATGGTCTCCTAGGCTATGTCTACACTGGCAAAGTTAAGTCGACTTTATTAAGTTGACTTAACAAGGTCCACTTTAAGTCGACCTAAAGTCGACCTTGTTAAATCGACCTAACAGAGTGGCAATACTTTAAGTCGACTTAAGTTGACCTTGTTAAGTCAACTTAACGGCTTGAAGTCGACTTAATAAGGTCGATTTAGCACTAATCCCCATCCACACTGACTTTAAATTGATTTAAGAAGTCAACTTAAGGCTTAAATCGACCTCAGAGGAGGTGTTATTAAGTCGACTTAAGCTCTAATTAAGTCAACTTAAGTCGACTTAATAAAAGCCCACTGTGGACACAGCTTTGTTTAGGTCAACTTAAATCTCCTTAAGTCGGCCTAACTTGCCACTGTAAACGTACCCCTAGTTCCTTGCTCAAATCCTTAAGGACAGTATGCCTCCCACAGCACACAGGCAACATTCACACTCACCTGTACTTTGCTAAAGATTCCAGCATTTTCAATACACATTGATGCATGCTGTCATTTAGACCTTTTTGGTGTCATGAGCCTGTGCTACATGCCCCTTCTCTTTGCTGCATGGGGATAAGAGGACTTGCCCACATAGAGACATGATGCTCTGGAAATCTCTCAGATACCACTTATAGTGATATATCGAAGATGACAAGTTATTTTATTACACAAATGCAAATAGATGTTTACTTCTCTGTTACTTTCCAATGTGCTGGCATTTTAATGGTCCCCATAAGCTTCTTTCAGTTACAGCAAGTTTCAGTATGCTCACAGTCATCAAGAGAATTTATTTTCAGGTAGGGGAAGCGTGCTCATAGAATGACTTTAAAAATGATCACACTGCCTCATATAGCAAAGTTAGGCTCAAACTTTGTTAGCATTTCATTATTCGGTTTGAATAATAGCATGTAAATATAGGTTTGGCAAATGGATCCCCCTTTATGCCACTGGATGTGACAGCATCTTCTAGTCTTGACTTTTAATGTTTTACGTGTTCACAAATCTTACTGAAATTTGTGAAAAAAGATGAGGAGTGCAGCAGCACCTATATACAACTGTTGGGGAGCTGAGATACTGCATTAATATATAATTAAAAAAAAAGAATGCTTATTAATAATGTAACACCTCAAAATCTTATTAATAGTACTGTAAATACATTGATATTAACAAATAGTAATATAAATACAGTGATATTAACAATGTAACATTAAGGCTTTGCACCTTAATATGTATAAAGGCTATTAGATCTTTCATCTTTGATCTCAAAGGCTATGTCTACACTTGGTAATTTAAGTCAACTTTAACTAAGTTGACTTAACTAAGTCGACTTAGTGTGTCCACACTTAAAAATAAAGTCGACTTAAAGGGGAACTTAAAAAGTCGACCTAGAGTGTCCACACTGGATGCTTAGGTCGACTTCTAGGGGCTTAGGGGGACCTAGGGCAGGTCCACAGGGGCAGGGGGCACCCCTTGCCCAATGCCAGGGGGCTCAGCCTTTGCCTCATTGTACCTAGGTACAATGGGGCAAAGGGGGCAGGGACCCTGGCAGGGCATAGGGGCAGGGTGGGCAGGACTCTGCCCTGCCCTGTGGGGGGGCATGCCAGGGAGAGCAGGGAGAGCATTGGTGTAGCCCTGGGGTAGCCCTAAGTCAACTTAGGGCTACCCCACGTCTACACTGGCTTAAGTCGACTCTAGGGAGTCGACTTAAGCCTTAGGTCTACTAGGAAGGTGGTTTTATAAATGTACACCATTTAATGTTAATTTTAATTAAGTCGACTTTATTTTCCTGACTTAAGCAGCTTGCTTAAGTCAACTTAAGGAAACTGTAGGGTAGACGCAGCCAAAATGATTTACAAATATGGAGTAAGCCTCATAGCATCTTTGCAAGAAGTGTATTATTGTCCTTATATTATGGATAGGAAATCCGAGGAACAATGAAGCTAACTGACATACCTAAAAATACACAGCATGTCAGTGGAAGGGCCAAAAACAATAAGTCCAAGTGAAGTGAAGGATGTTTAAACTGGAGTAAATTATACCTTCTCAGAGGCCCCTCCATGTAAGTTACACCATCTTAGAATCTGGCAGAATCCATTAGGCTAACATAATTTATCAACTAGTGATTCCCAGGCCTTTACAAAGCTTTACAAAGCTCCCACTGAGCCAATGAATTTGTGTACATTAAAAAAGTTGCACTGTTGTAACTAAATCTATTTAAAATCACTTTAGCTACACTGATACAAACTTATAATGTAGATGCCCTTAAACCCATTTTAAAACTCCTGATTCACAGATTTGTACTCTAATCCAGTGATTCTGAGATGATGCTCTCCTGAGCTCTTCTTAATGGTCTGCAGAAGTTTTAGAACCAAGTTGTAGAGAATTGGGGTGACTGTGAGGGGTAATGGCCCCAGGGAAGAAGATTTCTGTATTGCAAATTGAGACTTACTGACTGCTCAGAGAGATGTTGATTTCATGTTGGAGAATTATGCTGTTTGAACTTTTCCTACCAATAGAAGACTAAAACCACTAAGCGGTGTTCATCATTCAAAGTGGTCTGGAATATAAACATGATTTTAATTGAAATTTGAACTTGGCTAGAGGCCAAATTCAGCACCACATATACACATATGAATATACATTTAACAATGACTACAGGAAGCACTGGAAAGATTTTGAATTTCAGTGAAATTTAACCACTTGACTAGACACATACAAAATAGAACCTGATTTTCCACTGCCTTGCCCCTTTTGTAGTAATTTGCATCTGTGCAATATACATGTAAAACTAAACCAAATCAGAACGGCAGCATTTTAGTCCCACTTTGTACTCACTTTGTGTTTGCAAAAAATAAACAAGGGACAAGGCAGTGGAAAATGAGTCCCGTACTTTTTAATATGAATGTTATGCTGTTAACTACCTAATTTAATTAATGTAAAGTGCTATTTCAAATTGATTTTTAAAAAAGAAAATAAACCTTTATTAGCACATAAAGATAATGAAATTAATTAATTACAAGCAGGAGAGACTTGGATTGCAAGTGTCATCTTACTGTTAATGATTTTACTACTCACGAAAGAATAGAGGTTCTAATTCTGGTCTGACATACCCCCAATTTTACCAACTGGTTCTTCAGCTTTATACCAGTATGATTCAGATTAGAATCAGGTTTTGGAAGTTATTCACTCAGCACAAAGCTTTTCTGAGATTTGATCCTAGGCTGTTTTCTAATATTTTTCTTCTTTTTTCTACTGTTGCCTTTTGAAAATGTTTATTTTCTTTGTGGTTAGCTCTACGGTTAAGACTAAACTGCTCATAATAGCAGCTAACACAGCCAACAGCATTCATATGCTCCGCACAGAGCCTCAAATTTTGCTCTATCAACACTTCCCTTAAGTGTGTTGCATTAAGAATTCTGTATGACATGTTTCCACCTCAAGGCAAAATCTTTTTTTTTTCTTCTCTCTCACTTGAAACCAGAAGACTTTTCACATCAAGTATTTAATTTTCCTTTGTTTGGGACAAAATGGTATGTAAAATATGTGTTGCCATGGATGCAAAACCTACTATACCCATTGATCCTGTTGCATAGGTAGATTTCAACCAAGCTATGTAGCATTATGCATATTAAGGCATGGGGGTAGGAGAAACAGCTTTTACATTTTAAGCTCACTCTACTTAAAGGCAATGTATTGAAATAATAATAATCATCATCATCATTAATAAAACCCTTTTTATCTAAATGGAGTTGATTGGACTAGTTCTAAATGTGTTTAGCAACATTCCTTTGTCAGGATTTAATTTTTCTTCCCTCCTATATTACTTATTCACTGATTATGGCTGACAACGGAGCTCTCTTGTTTCCCAGTGACTGAATGGGATTGTTTGCTTTAAATAGGTGTCCTAAGCCAACTGCTTCTTTCTGACTCATTTTAGAACTGACTTTTTCCCCACTCTGAGCCTGAGGCGCAATCCATGCAAGACTTTGGGATTATGAATCAATGCTCAATTGCTTCTTTGCCAACTCCTTCCAAATGTACATCTTTATATTCTGTAACAGCACCAGGAACGTGTACCCATAAAATAACTCTAAGGAGCTTTTCATGGAATCCCTTCGTTGTATTAGATATCTCTAGCTAAAAGCTGTACACAGGCAATAGTGGCATATCATGGGTCATACATTCATAAATATGTGGAGCATGTGCTCCGACCCCAAGGTCCTCTTGTGACTCCTGATTAAGAGAGCCTGTGGAATGATTTCTTTGGAAGTTAGGCATAGGTAGCTGAACAGGAGAGGAAAAGTTCTGCACTGCTCAAAGGGCACAAGTTTTCTTTATTTTTTAATCTGATTTTATAATCAGCACATAACCCTAAATCTTTCTTTCCACAGAGATTTCAACAATTTCTACGCCACAGTCAAACTTAGCCTGGAACACTCCACACAGGAGATCCACTTTCTGGACACTACAGTGCAAATTAGAGATAAACACATAAATACCACCCTATTCCGAAAACCTACTGATCACTATAGCTACCTACATCCCTCAAGCTTTCATCCTAGACATACCACAAGACCCACTGTCTCCAGTCAAGCCCTAAGATATAACCGCATTTGCTCCAGTCCTTTGGACAGAGACAGACACCTTCAGGATCTCTATCAAGCATTCGTAAAACTACAGTACCTACCCGCGGAAGTGAAGAAACAGATTGACAGAGCCAGGTGGGTACCCGGAAGTCAACTACTACAGGAGAAGTCCAAGAAAGAAAACAACAGAATGCCACTGGTCAACACCTACAATACCCAAGTCAGACCTCTACAGCACATCATCAAGGATCTACAGCCTATACTATATGACGATCCCTCACTCTCTCAAGCCTTTGGAGACAAACCTCTCCTCACTTGCAGACAGCCCTCCAACCTTTAACAGATACTCACCAGCAACTACAGACCAAACAGAAACATTAAAGCAGGAATATATCCCTGCAACAGATCACGCTGCCAACTTTGCCCTCATATCTACACTAAAGACACGATCACAGGATCTAATCAAGCCACCTACTCCATCCTACTCCTATTCATTCTTCTGCTCATCCACCAATGTGATTTACGCCATCATGTGCTGGAAATGCCCCCCTGCCTTATATATTGGACAAACAGGACAGTCTCTATGCAAAAGAATAAATGGACACAAATCTGACATCAGAAATCACAGCATTCAAAAACCAATAGGGGAACACTTCAATCTCACTGCTCACTCCATTGATGACTTGTTAATAGCTGTGCTCAAACAAATGAATAACAAATCGCAGCTTCAAAGAAAAACTGCAGAATTGGAATTTATATGTAAATTCGACTCCATTGCCTCAGCGTTAACAGGGACTATGGATTTTTTTCTCATTACAACAGGTGATTTGACCTCAGCTTCCTCTATGTGCTGTTCCCCAGTGTTTGAATCTCAACATCTATTTTGATTCGCTGTTACAGCCTGACCTGATCCTGTGTCATACATTTCCCTGCATTTCATTTCCTTCCATTCTGTAAGTTCCCCATCTTCAAAGCGTCTAACAAAGTGGGATTTTGTCCCACGAAATCTTATGTGATAAATAATTTATTAGTCTTTAAAAGTGCCACAGTACTCCTTGTTTGTTATACATTTCACAATGGCATTAATGATGCCTGTGACCCTGGCTTTCATTTAAGACCTCAGATGACATTCTTTGGAGGAGCTAAATACCAGAATCAGGATATACTTGTAACCCCTTTGCCAATATGGAGCACTGAGGGATTCTTGGGTCACAGTAACATTTGCCAGCTCTACCCCAGCAAGTTTAACAGCATTGACCCTCATGGTGTCCTCAGCTTAGGTGGACCATAGAATCAGGGCATGGGTGTGCAAGGGACAAAGAGAGAGATACAGTTACTACCATCTGGGGATATTCTTTAAAGGCCCTATCCTGCTCCTTCAGAAGTCTGTCTCTCACACATACATTTTCCAAATGCCCATCATTGTGGTATCTGAGCATCTTAGTCCAGGACTGAGATCTAGGATCTTCTTGAATTCTAATTCAGGTCAGCTCCAGATTTGCTCTGTGGCGTTGGATGAGTCATTTAACATGTCTGCCCTAGGCTTTCCATTTGTAAATGGGACTAATGATATTAAAGTACTTCACATGAGAGTTATGAAGAGTAACTATTGTCTGTACAGTTCCAGGCATGGAATCTGTCACATTTATACTTTTTAAAAGCACTTTACAGAGTCTCTCCAAGTTAATTTCAATCTTATTTTTTAATATCCTTTGTATTTTTTCATAGCTTCATATCTTTTCATTTCAGCAGTAGCACACTTGCATTAGAACATCAATTTGCCATCATAATTTCATTGGACTATGGCCTCCATAGAATTGCACTAAAATTGTTTCTTTTCATTTTGTCTAAAGAGTGTAACATTGCCTCCATAGACTTGGACCAAAATTGGTTCATTTCCTTTCAAATGATTTCTTCCCCGTAGGTGGCATAATAATTTCATGCACTCATTCCTTATTGCTAGATACACAAGCTTCAATTTATCTTAGGTCATGAGTTGGATTTTGGGAGACGGCACAGTCTCAGGTCAGTGCCTTCTATATAGAAAATGTAGGGCACATCAGAAGAATGTGATCAACAATTTGCACAGTTAAGCAGGTGGAGCTGTTGTACCTGCTCCAAAGAAATCTGGAACTAATAGTGCCTGAATAAGCTACTTATTCAAGAAGAGTGACCCCACCGCTTTTGGGGTGAAGGAGGCACTGGGGTATAGGCAGAAGAGTTAGTGACTGATTTTTTTGTTTCACACTACGGAACATTATTTTCTAATAGAACTGTCAAACCCTCATCACTCATAAGGGCTACATTAGCAGTAAGATGCATTCTTCTTTCTTACTGAATTGGGGCTTTAATAAAGCTATTGTATTTGACCATCAGTTTAGTACAGAGTGATGTAACATAACAAGAAAAAAATCACTAATGTTCACTGAACATAGCACTCATCTTCAGCTTCTGTCACCCTAAACTGAAGAGGAAAATTCTTTTCCTGCAATTGAAGTCTACATAACTGTACATTTCATTTTTCACCCCCACCACTTTTTCCAATAATCTGTATGATTGCTAATTTCCTCTTGAAACCCAAGGTAATGCATACTGAAAGGAGTTGTCCTGCCTCTCAGCCAGAAAATAATCATCTGGGTTATTTCTTGCAAATAAAATCTTGCTTACTCTCACTCAGACGGCCCCTATAAACCTGGATCACTTTCCCATTACTTCCTGGGCCCAAATGGTCTAAGACAGGATTATTGTTGTTGGGATGACCAGATGTCCTGATTTTATTGGGACAGTCCTGATATTCAGAGCTTTTTCTTATGGAGGTGCCTATTACCTCCACTACTTCTGTCCTGATTTTTCACACTTGCTATCTGATCACTCTAGATCTTGTAGATGGAAATTATCATCAAATTTTATTCAAAAATCACTGAAAAGCAGAGGCACTGTGGCCCACACACACACACACACATGTCCTAGCCATGCCCCCAATATGTCACCTACATCAGGGACTGAAATATAATTTGCTCTATCCAGGATCTATGCAGCAGGAATTCTTGGGTAGCCATTTAAGCTGGCTTTCTTCTGATGGCCTTAAGTGGGAGGAATGAGGCTCAGTATTGGTGCCTAAAAGTTCTATGGGATAACACCTCGGTTTGCTAGGGAAGTAAATAGGCTACTAAATGTCCAAAGCCAGGGAGATTGCTATGTACTGTCCCTTTCTCAAAACCTAGATCTGGATCCAAATTTTATAGCTAGCACAGTCCTTACAATAGGCTGAAACAAAACCTCAGTTCCAAACACCCCCAAAGACTGAGCAGAGTGGACATGTCAGGCATGTTATTTTAAGTAACTTATGTATCTCCATTCGACTGCTGCTAAAAATGGCGGGCAGTGTAGACCTGCCCTTAGACACCTAATTCTGGGCCAGAAGGAGGCACCTCTATCCACTTGAGATTCCCAGGCATGAATCCTTTCCTGGAGTTAGGCATCTAAGCCTTTTCTCTCTCTCAAAAAAGAAGGAGCTGTGGCCCTTAGTTATAACTCTGAGCCCAGTTCTTAGAGCACTCATCCAGGATGGGGAAGACCAAGATTTGGGTTGTTCCTCTGCCTGATTCAGAGCAGGGATTTTAACTCACATCTGAGGAAAATGCCCTAACAATTGAGCTATGTGGTCTTCTGGTGGTGGGTCTCTTAATTTCTCCTCTTGAAGCCATTCCTCTTTGTATATATAACTTAATATTCATTGGGCTAGAGAAAAAGTGAGAATGACTCTATGTTCCAGGGCTTAGGGTACTCACTTGGGATGTAGGAAACCCAAATTCATGTCCCTGTGGAACTTGGGTCTCCTAAGGTTAATTTCAGCCAACCACCATGGGACTTTTGTGCAGGGCGTGATCCACTAGCCAGCCTTTGAGAATGCCTTCCAGATTGGATCCCACACGTGGGATAAGTGAAGGGGATGCCTAGTTTGAGGATCCTGCCAAGACTTCGGCATTTGGATGTCAGGACTGAGGTAGCTGTGCACCTGCCCTGCTGTAGATCATACTTGCCTAAAAGACTCTACAAGTGGAAACTAAAGCCATGTACACACAATCACTTTATCGCGCATTAACGGTCATTACCGCGCAATACCAACAACAGCGTACACACGTGCAATAGGGCTGTTGCGCGTCAACAGCTCTATTGTAGCGCAATAGAAAAACTACCATGACGAGGGTGTTAGCAGTTAACGCGGAACAGCTGTTTCGCCTTTCGACTCGTGTGTACGCTTACCGCGCAATGATTGGCCTCCAGAACTGTCCCAGCATTCCAAAGTCGTCCTCTCTGGTCTTCCCCCCACCCACTCTCTGTGGCCGTGACGAAACAGTCCCTGCCCTGTTTCGATTCCCAGGATTTTTGAATTTCTCCTCTGTTATCACTTCCTGTTCTCTTGCTCGTGGAGTGGAGTGCAGCTCTGATCTTCACTAGCAATGGCGGCCCATCATGGAAGACGCGCACCCATTTGGAGCACGGCTGAGGTGCTGGACCTGATCAGCATCTGGGGAGAGTCTGCTGTGCAGGCGCAGCTACGCAGCAGCAGGCGAAATTACGATACATATGGCATAATTTCTCGGGCCATGTCAGAGAGAGGTTATGATAGAGACACTGTGCAGTTCAGATCGAAAGTGAAGGAGCTAAGAATAACCTATCACCGAGCGAAGGAGGCAAACCGCTGTTGGGGATCAGCGCCTGCTACATGCAGGTACTACAAGGAGATTGAAGCCATCCTCAGTGGGGACCCCACAACCACTGCAAAGAGTCCTGTGGACACATCGGCGCCCCCTCATCCAATGAATGCCAGAGTCGAGCAGGATGAGTACATGATTGATGAGGAGGTGGAGATGGAGGATGACCTGGAGAAGAGCGCAACAGTGTGTAGCCAGGAGCTCTTCTGCACCCCCGCTGAGACATCCACCCAAGACATGAATTGCAGCGTGTCCTCTGAGACGGCAGAGGGGGGTTCAGGAAAGTTTCTCTTTCGTGGAGCTACGGCTCCTGCTAAAATATCATTGTCCGGGGCGGGGGTGCTTGCTGCATCGGTCCCCATTGTGCACGCTCCTTAGTCTGCATTCATTAGAAGTGCATCAATACAATCAGTGATTGTCAAAAAATCATCTGTATTTAGCTCACTAAAGGTTTCCTCGATGTACCTCCAGAGCCTCCTACTCAGGTTAGATGGGAGAGCGTATGTGCCTCTGCTCCCGTATAAGGATACTCGGTCTCGCCAGCTACAAAGCACAGCGCTGGGAACCATGGCAGCACACAATCCAGCAGCGTATGCTCCTAGCTTACATCCGGTGACATGTAGGATATGTATTCTAGCTGGCAGGGGCACTCTGAGGAGAGAGATATCGGGTTCCATCTGTGTGCCCTGTGCAGAACGTTAGCCCACAGTAATGTTACTATTAGGACGTACCTTGTCTGCTTCAGTTAACCATAGGATGTTGACCGCCCTGTACCTTCCAGTGGAATGTGCTACTGGAAGGTTACATTGGTTATCTATGCTATGTGTTAACAATAGCTTTATTATTATTTTTTCTATTAGATTCGACCTTCACAAGGCCAGTGTCTACCCCAGCTGACTGCATGAGAAATGTTCGGCGGTGTGCTTGAAGAAATAGGGAGGATATGTTTCAAGAGCTGATTAAAGCAACAGAGGCAACTGCGAGGGAGAATCGAGTCTGGAGAGAGGAATCCCAACAGAGGAGGCAGAAACACAGGGACGAACTGATAAGTGTGATGAAGGAGCAAACAGAACTGCTCAAGAGCATGATTGCTTTGCAGACCCAGGTGATTAATGTATGGGCTCCACTCCAGCCGTGTCTGCCTCCCACACCCCGTAGTCCTTCAAAGCATTTCTTTGAAGGCTACCCATCCCCCTGGTATACTGCAACATCCGGTCCCTCACAGAGCTACTTTTTAGAGACCCGCAGCTACACCCACCTGTAACACCTCCCACCAAACCCCGCCCCTTTCATCTCTTAATAAAACCAGTAACAAAAACTTTGAAGAGCTGCTTTATTTGTACACAGTGAAAATCTCATAAGGTGCACTTGATGCATCCTTGAAGTGAACTATAGGAGGGCATCATTGAAATGCTCCCTGAGTGCCTCCCTTATGCAAGCAGCTCCTCGTTGGGCCCCCCAATACTCCTAGTGGCTGGCTGTTCGCATGCTGCCTCGAGGCGCTGTGCCTCCATAGCCCACCCCGGGGAAAATTTTCTCCCCTATTTTCACAAATGTTATGAAGGACACAGCACGCCGCAATTACAGCAGGGATGTTGTCCTCTTCCAAGTCCAGCCTCCCATATAAACAGCGCCAGTGCCCTTTTAAATGGCCAAAGGCACATTTTACAGTCATTCTGCAGCGGTTCAATCTGTACTTGAACCATTCCTTGCTGCGATCTAAGTTCCCAGTGCACGGCTTCATGAGCCATGGCATCAGTGGGTATGCAGGGTCTCTGAGGATGACTATGGGCATCTCCACATCCCCCACAGTAACTTTATGATCTGGGAAGAAGGTACTCCCTTGCAGCTTCTGGTACAGACCAGTGTTTCTGAAAATGCAGGCATCATGCACCTTTCCCGACCACCCAGCATTGATGTCCATAAAACGCCCCTTGTGATCCACGAATGCTTGCAGCACCATGGAGAAGTAGCCCTTCCTGTTTATGTACTCCGTCGCGAGATGGTCTGGTGCCAAAATAGGGATATGTGTGCCGTCTATTGCTCCCCCGCAGTTAGGGAATCCCATGGCAGCAAAGCCGTCCACAATCTCACGAACATTGCCCAACGTCACTGTCCTCCGTAGCAGAACGCGATTGATGGCTCGACACACTTGTGAGAGGGCTAATCCGACGGTGGACCTCCTGACTCCAAACTGGTTTGCAACCGACCAGTAGCAGTCAGGAGTCGCCATCTTCCAGACAGCTATCACAACACGCTTCTCCACGGTTAGGGCGGACCTCATGTTGGTGTCTTACATCGCAGGGCAGGGGCCAACTCTGAACACAGTTCCAAAAAGGTTGCTTTCTGCATTCGAAAGTTCTGTACCCACTGCTCATCATCCCACAGCTGCATAACAATGCGATCCCACCACTCGGTGCTCGTCTCTCGCGACCAGAAACGGCGTTGCACCGTGTGCAGATGATCGGTGAAGGAGCTGAGCAATGCGGTGCTGTTGCTCTGCAGGGCATCAATCAGCCCCTGCTCCTCATCGTCCTCGTCTGATTCGGAGCTCATTGCGTACTGAGCAACCAGCCGAGATGTATTTAGAATGCTGAAGGCGACAGTGGAGATTAGAGCAGGATTCATGCTGTCGCAATTGTGATTGCTCGCAAGTAGTGCGTCACTACACTGTTGAAAATAGGCGTGAGTTGCTATTAGCAACGAGGAAGACGCAAGGGGAACACAGTGCACCACAGGAAACTGAGAGTTTACCCATGGTGCTTTATGTTCCTTTCCTTCATCCCAGAATTCCAAGTGCCGATTCAGGGAAAACTGAATTATGGGATAGGTGCCCAGAATTCATTGCTCTGCACCGTGATATTGCAAAGAGCTGTGTTGCATTGAAAGGAGCGACATGTATACGCACTCTCCCGCAATAAAAGTCACGTGTTTTTTATAGCGCAATTGTCTTGTTGAACTTTAATCTGATCGTGTGTACATAGCCTTAAATACCTATGGAATAAAGTGCAACTGAGCAGGGGTTTGAAGATCTAATTTTTAGACTTAGGTGCCTAACATAGCATTTAGGAGTCAGACTGGATCTTATTGAGTACAATGTTTCAGTACAGCATTAATAAAACCAAATGTCTGCAAGGAAAAATTAGATACAACTAACAATGTTACACTAGCTTTATTTCAATGTAATGAAAAAGAAAACTGCAGTAAACCACCAGTGAATACTTGATCTGACCTTCTTTAGATTACTTCTTGATCAATTATGCCACCACCAAGCCAAGAAACCTACTATAAGAAACAAAAATTATAGGACATGACTAACATAGCTGCATGATTAAAGATAAATGGATGATTGTTTTTGAGTAGTAAATCATTCTGAATAAATAATAAAAGGCTTATAAATATGTATGGTTAGATTTCTTAATATTCATGTTAGAAGGTTCTGTTTACAACAAAGCAAACTGCAGCCATAATTAACAAAAATGTTTATTAAGAAATAGTTTTATCCTTAATAATAAGTCTCTGTGGTCCAGATTGTTTTTGCTCTTGTTATATTAATTTTGTGTGTGCATGTGCAATAAGGGTAAGTGAATAAAACTAACACAAATCATTAAACAAAATTTGTGGATTATAGTCAGGTAATATAGACAGTGTAGAGGTTAAATCACAGTTTTTCTGATGAGACTAGCAGTTTACATTCTTTCATGAGCATGGAACAATAGCAACAGCTGGGATTCTTTCATTCAAAATATTTCTGAAATTGATTTATTCAGCAAGGGGACATCACATTTCTCCACAATGAGCTCTAATAAGATAAGATGTTGGTTAATATGTAACAGCAGGAGATCAGATTAGGTGATCTCGTGGGCATGCCTGGTAAAATGAAATCAGTCATAGAGTCTGGCTGCATATGACTATTGTATATATTATGTGCAGGATTATCTGCATTAGATTGGGTATAAAACTAACTAAATAAAAGCTCCCCTGTCTCTTTCTTGAATTTACTCCTTTCATTACTTCTCCAGGAGAAGCAAAGGTCTTCATTAATCATCAGCATAACCAAAGTTACAGTGATGTGAAAATAAAGAAATAGCTCACGGATCACATGATCACAAAAGGTTTGGTTCTATACATGGGGGAGGGGGGTTCTTAATATCCATTTAGCAAAGGAAAGTAACTGCCAAATGGTACTGGGCTGACACAGGTTCTGTAATGTTTGCTAAAATTCAAGGGAAGGTGCAGTGTGCATAGGGGATCCTAGTTCGCACTTAATAGAAAACACTTCCTCTTGTGACAGCCCTGGTAGGTGTTAATGGATTTTTATTTCACTGTGTGCTGAAGACATGAAGCTAAATTCTGATCTCAGTAACGCTGGAATAAATTGGAGGTAACTTAGGCCATGCCTGCACTACAAACCTAAGTCACCCTATGTTAGATTGACTTACAGCAAGGATGCACAACCTTTTTTGGCTAATGGCCAAATTGCATTTTCTAAGGCCACTCGAGGGCCACAAATGCAACGTGTGGGGTGGGGAGGGTGTCATGTCACGTGATCCCCCCACTCCCAAAGGGACGCACAGAACATGCTTGCGGGCCGCAGGCTGATGTCCACATGACCCTCCTTCTGTCAGTGATGTGTGTCCTCACCAGGTGTGCTTCCACCAACTGAAGAAGGACAGTGTGAAGGACTGAGAGCCAGGGCTCTCAGCTCTGCCCAGTTTCCACCTGGAGCAGCAGTCCAGCTGGGGAATTGGTAATCTGTTGCAGCCTTGAAATTGCCAAAAATGATAGCTAACAGCCCATGAAGGAACAGCAGTGTCAACAAGGATACTGTGTCACCCTATCTACACCTCCCATGGAGGAGGAGTCATTATGTCCGTGTGGCAGGGCACTTACATCAATGGAAGCAAGGCTGTAGCGTTGAAAATGACATAATTAGGTCAACACAAGCTGCTTTACCTCAACCTCATTGTGTAGTGTATTCCAGTGTATTTCCTCCAGTGTCACTGAGATCAGAATGTAGCCCAAGGTCTGCGGGCTGCAAAGTGAAGCTATGTATTGCAATCATTTGAGGCAGGAAAAAATCCTGAATTTGCAAAAACTGCTGAACAGTGTTGCCAGCCCTAACAATTTTATTACAAGTTGCCAACCTTCACAATTTTATGGCAAATCTCACAATAACTGGAGCTTTCATTGAAGCCTAGCTTCTAGGTCCATGCGATTTTTTTAAGCCCTCAGTGCTGCAGAGAACACCTGAAAATGTGACCTCTCCCTGCCCCACTCCCCTTCAGTGCAGCCTACAGGCTCAGAAACCAGAGGGAAATGAATAACTCTTTTTTAAAAAAATCATGAGTTTTAAAAACCAATCTCATTATTTTGGGGGGCATGAATCATAATTTTTGAATGTTTGGGAAGGGCAATAATGCAGTCCTGGCAAACTAGTCTTCCCTTCCCCTGGATCTCACATGAAAGAGTAGATGGAAATAGGGTGACCACAGCCACATCCCAAAACACCAGACATTCCTGTATTTCCTGGAACAAGTTCCAAAGGGGTAACTGTGTTAGTATAGTTCAGCAAAATAAACAAGGACTCCTGTGGCACTCTTAAAGAACAACAAATTTATTTATTGCATGAGTTTTTGTGAGAGACATCAGATGCTTGTAGATGGAGAATTCACAGGACTTCTTGTTTGTTTTCCTGGAACAGTGAGGGTCCACCCTGCTGGCATGACCTTGCAAGTACAAAGAGAGCTGTCCCTAACAGGGGGGCAGAGCCCAGGGTCAATTGGCCTGTTCAGGGCCCCCAGGTCCTCCTCCCCACAGCACTGGACCGCTGGGAGCAGGACAGCGTGGGTCCCACGTAACTGCGGGGCTTGGGGCGATCGCCCCGTTCACCCCCTCAAGGACAGCCCTGAGTACAAGGGCAAACCATAAGGAGGATGTCACTTTGAAGAGCACACTGCCCTGCTCCTCCCCAGAGCGACACATCACATACAAGGTGTGTGTGAGGTCACATGGGCAGGGGCGAAGGACTGTGTTCTTCAAAATGGCATTCCTCTCCCCTCCTTGATATGTGAAAAACCAAACTATCAGTTTTGTCTTTGTACTGGACAGGGGACACAACCATAAAAAAATAGGTTTGTTACTCTAGCTTAAAGCCAGATGAATGGCCTGCCTAGATGGAAGTCATGCTCCAAACTCTGTTATCAGATCTCAATTCTGGCAACCCATACACAGCATGTTTGACAAATTCCAAAGGGGTAGCCGTGTTAATTTAGGTCACCCAAACAAACAAGGAGCCCTGTGGCCCTTCCCTTTTAAAGACTAACACATTTATTTATCGCATGAGCTTTTCTCCCACAGAAGCTCATGCAATAAATAAATTTGTTAGTCTTTAAAAGTGCCACAGGACTCCTTGTTTGTACAGCATGTTTGTAGCACATGCTGCTAGAAGGGAGTTAGAAAGTCTCAGGCCAGCTGCAAGAATAACCGTGGCTTCCTAAAATGGTGTGAATCATATATTCTTATTGGTGTTGCTATTAGGTTTCTAATCCTATTATAGTCATTAAAGAGAAGGGCCCTGATTCTTCACTTGCTTTCTTCCAGTTTCACATAAGCAAAATCCCACTAGCGTCACAATTATTTCCACTCATGCTGGTCTTAGCCTTGGAACATCTTCCACTAGTAAATATATGAAGGAGTGAGATTTTTTAAATGAGTCACTGAAACACGGTATTGTTGCCCTGTTGGTCCCAGGCCTGAAAAAGAGCTCTGTGTAAGCTCAAAAGCTTGTCTCTCTCACCTACAAAAGTTGGTTCAATAAAAGAAATTACCTCACCCACATTGTCTCACTGTAACACACACACACACACACACACACAAATCTTTCAACATATCCAGGACCAAATTAAGGTTTCTGTGGATCTGGGGTGGTGTGATTTTGTGGGGTCCCCTCCCCACTGCGGTGTTGGTGGCCAGCCTGGGTGTAAGCAGGCCAGTGCTGTGTGCTGCAGCAAGTTGATATTGTGGTCCAGCAGACTGGCCAGCCATGGCTCTTGGGAGGACCGGTGCTAGTGAGGCCTGGCAGACTGGCCAGCCACAGGAGTAGGGTGGTAGCTAGACAAAACCCTGGCTGGGGTGATTTGGTGGGCGTGGTCCTGCTTTTTAGCAGGGGGTTGGACTAGATGACCTGGTGAGGTCCCTTCCAGCCCTATTATTCTATGATTCTATGAATGTGGCATCTCTGGCGGTGCTCAGGTTGGCTGCCAGAGGTGCTCCAGGCTGGCCAGCCAGGACTGGATTAATTTTTGCAGGGTGCTGCATGGTCAAGCCCACACTTAGCCCAAGGCAGCAGCCCCTAAAGCCCCCAAGAAGACAGAATCATAGACTGCAGAACTCGAACTTACATGCAAATTTGACTCAGTTGTCTTGGGGTTAAACAGGGACTATAGATTTTTCTCGCATTACAAGAAGTGATTTGACCTCCCCCTCCTCTATGTGCTGTTCCCCAGTGTTATGAATCCTACACCTATTTTGATTTGCTGTTACAGCCTGACCTGATGCTATGTCATACACTCCCCTGCACTTAATTTCCTCCCACTCTGTAACTTTCCTATCTTCAAAGCGTCTGACGAAGTGGGATTTTCTCCCACGAAAGCTCATGCGATAAATAAATCTGTTAGTCTTTAAAAGTGCCACAGGACTCTGTTATAGACTATTAAGGTCCCTGCCAACCTTAGGAGGTCATCTTTTTAAACAGATACTTTAAAAAACAACCCAAACTGTCTTAAAATGAATCCGCGAGGAGAGCACCCCCCAATCGGCCTGCTCGGACAGCCCGGCGGCTGTTTTAAAGCAGGAGCAGCACTGCAAAGGGAGAGGAGCAAAAAGGCCAGCGCCACTTTAAATGACTCAGGAAGTAGAAACCAGGCTGGTGGTGAACTTTAGAAGTGAAAGTGGCTGGCAGGAAGATGGCTGGGGGGTTTGTGCCTCGCTGCTTGGCTCGGGGCGACCGGGATCCCAGCCTCCCCAAGGGGGGGACTGAGGTGCTTTCGCTGTGGTAGGTCCCAGTTGCTGGGAGCTGAGCCAGGAACAGAAGAGGGGTTGCAACTGGGCCCTGAGCGTAGCCGTCCAGGGAGCAGCTGGGGCTCGTGCGGGAAGGGGAAGGCCGCTCTCCAGCAGGCAAGGGCCATGGCCTCTGCGAAGGGGGAGCCCGCGGAGGAGCTTCTCCCCCCGGACGGCACGTGCGACGCGTGCGAGCCCGATGAGGCCCGCAGCGCGGTGGGGGTGTGCGAGGAGTGCGGCTTCTCCTTCTGCCAGCCCCACGCGGAGGAGCACGGCCAGAAGTACGGCGCCCACCGCCTGCGGGACCTGGGGGAGGAGGCGCCCAAGCTAGAGCGGAAGAAGTGCGAGGAGCACGGGCAGGAGCTGAGCCTCTACTGCAAGGAGCACGAGGAGATCATCTGCGTGCTCTGCGCCGTCACCGGCACCCACCGGCAGCACCAGCTCATCACCCTGGATGAAGCCTACCAGGCCATGAGGGTAAGCCCTGCCCTGGCCCTCCCTTGAACCTCTCCTCCAGCCGGGGGAGGATGCCTCCCTTCCCCCGCTTTCTTACACCAGTGGGGGCTTTCTCTGCCCCTGGCTGAGGCTGGGAGGAGGTGCCACTGAAGTCGCAGCATTGCACTGTGTGGTGAGTGGGAACCCATGGTGCACTTGGAGACTGACAGCAAGGAGAGGAAGCTGCTGCCTTTGCAGGGCTCTTGTGTCAGTGTCGCGTGCCAGGATGTGTGTGGAGTTAGTAGACCAAATGCACTGTTGCCCCATGGCCTCTCTGTACATCTGTGTCAGGGCTGACACTGCTTCAATTCCACTGAGGTAGCAATGACATGTATCTTACTGGAGGACAGTGGTTTTCAAATTTAGGGTCAGGACCCAGGCTTGGGTCACAGACTCTCAAGCACTGGGTCACCGCATCCCCTGCTGCTGCCACCGAAAGACTGGAATGCATTGCTCAAAGATGTAATTGTTGGGTCACGAGCATAAATGGTTTTTTTTTTTTTCAACTGGGTCACGGGGAAAAATTTTTTTGGAAACCACTGCTGTAGGGTTCCAGGTAGCTGCCAGCATTCTAACCATTGTGTCATGCAGACCGGCTCTGAGCAGAATTAGATGATGTGGTACTGAAAATCCAGCATTTACGTTTATCCCAATCTGTGGTAGTCCTCCAGTTGATGAAGCTGCCCTGATGGGAAACTTAAGCAAAAAACTCCCAGTGTATGTGTATATTGACAGCAGCCCTATTAGCATGGCTGGATTGATTCTGCCAGATAAATTGAGCATCAGTGGAGACCTGCTAAATTGATCCAGAAGTTGATGCTGTTAATCCACCCCACACAAAAAGAGTAATGCTGTGTTGATAGGAGGGCTTTTCCTGTCGGCGCAGTGTAGTGGGGATGCTGCAGTAGGGAAGAGTTAGGAAGTCGATGGGAGATACACAAGCTACGAGAAGTAACTTACTTATCCTCTGTTGACTTTCACCGAATTTCATCGGCAATGTAGATCAAGCCATAGCATCTGGGACTGCAGGCTCAAGAAGCAACCAGCTGGCCCAAGCTTCTTTTCTCTGATTCTGCGCCACTTGGGACAGCTGCGAGAGCACGTGAGGACTGACCCTTGAAGTTATCCATATGCTGTTTCTTTGTTCATCGCTTCCCACCCTTCTGAGGGTGGTTAAATGTGGTGAGAAGCTCTTGGCGGAGGGGACAGATGGGGCAAGAATCCAGAAGGAAGGGAGGAGACAAAAAATACATGCTGGTGAGATGGCAACAACAGTGCTGCGTCACTGGCATGTGAGGACATGGAGAAAGGAAACCAGCCACCAGTCAATTGTAAATGGTCTCCCCAGTGGGAGGGAACTATGGAATAAAGTATGATTTAGCCAAGCAAGCTCTCTGTAAACATAGCTAGCAATGGTGGGTTTCCTTGGACAACTATTTGCCAACCTATCATCTCCTGCACTTTACCTGTCTGCTCCATTCTGAGGTTTAGCGAGACATAATTGGTATGTATACGCCTCTCGCTCTTTGACGTGAGAATTTCTTGTATGTTTCAGTAGCCTGCTGGTGCCCTGTGCTCTGGCAAACAAAAACAGCAGGTAGATTTAAGTTTTAGGCCTCCCTTCCTGCCTTGATTGTTTTCCTGCAATCCAAGGAAAAGTGCTGCTCTGTGTGTTAGGAACTGTGGGAGTTTTTAAAGCCAGGGTGTTAATTTTCTAAGTACCAAAACAGAAGGGGACAAAAATACACAGACAAGCTGCCTCCTCTTTGTTCACATCACTGCAGATTTGTGTTCCGTGAATAGCTGAAATGGTGAGCAAAAGGACTGATGGCTCCTCTGGATACATCTCCACTGCAGCTGGGAGCGGAGGAAGTTAAGTGGACAGTAGATCTCAAGCTACAGAGCCCACACTTCTATTTTAAGTATGCTAACTCAGGCACTGCTAGCTCTGGTCTGTCCACCCGTTCTGGGAGGCTCAATGCTGCTACAGTGTAGAGAACTTCAGTCTTCTGTGCTGTTGCCTTTCAGCTGCACGTCTTTGAAGCCTTCCTTCTCCCTTAGCTCCATAAAGAGGGAAATGGGTGATTTGGAGGAATAGGTGATAAGATATTAAAAGCCTCTGAGTTATGTCCAAACGCCAGTAGTTGATTAGCTGGCTAATCTGATGGCTGTTGGGTGGCCTGTGTGAAAAGTAATTGTTGGCTCAGCCCAAATCTCATGATCTACATCATAGAAATTGCTCACACACATGGCACTGTTGGCAATCTCAGTGGAACAGCTATTGGGAGCAGGCTCCAGTCCAACTCCTAGAGCTGGTCCCGTTCAACTCCTAGAGCTGTCCTTTCAATCTGGATTGAAGCACATTGGGGGTGGTGGGAAGCCTGTCTGGCTGCTGTCCTTGTAGCTTTCTAGCTAAAGTTGGGTGTTCGGTCATCAGGGTTCTCAAGCCAACTCCTGTTCTAAGCACTAAATTCAGAGGCACAATTTTTATTTTAAAAAAGGAGGTGGGGGAAAGATCTAAATGCTCCGAAGCCCACGCTCGATTCAGTAGTGATCCTTGTGTGTCTCAAACTGGTATCCTGCTTCCCTGAGAAGAAGTGAAAGCTGTGGAAATCTTCAGTAACACAGACTCCATTAGGGGCAACTCGAGGAGTGTGCTTCAGTTTTGGCCAGGCCTTGCTTGAAGTCAGAGGCGTCTGTCCACGTGTACTTCAGGTGTGTCAGAATTTGGCGGGAGGAGGGCGAGGGGAAATGCAGTGACACCAATCACGTGTTGTGTCACTCCAGGCAGTGGCAAGCCACAGCTGTAGTCAGGTGCCATTGTCTCTCGGGACCAGCGGTGTGGAGGATGGAGCCTGTGGCTGCAAATGGTCTTGTGGGGCTCAGCAGGGGAGAGGCACGGTGGCCAGACAGCACGCAATGAGTGGGGGCATCCTCCCAAGCACTTGCCCCAGGCTCCCTGCCTCGCAAAGACACCCCATCTTCCCCTGACACACCTGTCCTGCAAGGCATCCAGCACTCTCCACCTCCCTGCCTCCTGGGCACATTCACTACCCACAGGCCTTCTGCATCTCCCCCTTGATCATCCCTCCCCTGCAGCATGCACCATCCCGCTGGCCCTTGCACCCCCATAGCAACTCAGCACTGAGCCACCTGCATCCCCCACCTCTTGCAGGTACGTATCATCCAGCCCCTTGCATCCCTCTAGACACCCAGCTCCCATCAGCCCCTGACACCCCCCAACATCCAGCACATATCAATACCCCCTCAGATGTTGATCACGTATAGCTCTTTACAAAGCCCCTGGCACCACCTTCTTAGTTCCCCTGCTATCTCCTACACAGTCTCTTGTCCATCTGTCTGCCTTGCATTACACAGAATGCTTCCACAGAGCTCTTTCCAACTCCCACTCCCAGCACTTAACCCCGAACACTTACATCTTATTACAGTATATTTGAAAAGGGAAACATTTGCAGTAGAACAATCAGGTCCTTTTTATTGAAAAGAACAATTCTGTCTCTGCATCCATGCAGAAGGAAGGCATTTGGTAGTCTCGGCATCTGTATTCACTTTCTTTAAAATTCAGTTTTAATGATTTAAAAACTCCTATGAAAGCATCTATAGTTGTCCTCATGTTTACTACACCTGTCAAAGAAGCAACCTTTTCTACTTGGCTTTTACGCTTTGGGATTTTTATTTCAAATTGCATGCTACAGTAGCATTCAAAAGTATGACATTTAAAATGGACTCCGCCACAATTTGAGTAAAACTCTTACTGAATTGTTCTGGGACATACTGATATAGTCACGTTAAATCATGTTTTAAAAAAAATAGGTAAAAGAAACAAGTAGAGAGAAAATCTCGCATTAAAACATCTCCCTGCAAACAATTCCACAGAGCTTTACCAAATATCAGTACATTGCAATGTACGTTAGTTTTGTTATTCGTTACAAGACTTCTGCTCCGTAGGCAAAGATGGACAGGGCTGTTCATGCTGAAGTGAGTGAGTTCACTAACAATGGAGTTCAGGTATCAAATTGAGAAAGCAGTGTAGACTCAGGGCTTCTTTGTACCATGTGATGATGACAGCCAGTAGAAAATGATCATCCAGACGGTCACACACTAGTGCAATACAGGGTATGTGGAGTTATAAGGATATTTTTGCTCCATCCGGAGACTTCTCAAGGTCCAAATGGTGACTTTTATTGCGTGGCAGTTGCAATGCTGACCCTAAGCACAGCCCCTGAGATGTTGCCATAACTGTGGCCTGATCTACACTATGGAGCGTTGACAACACATGTCAGCTTTTGTTGACAAAACAGTGAAGGTGTACTCGCTAAAACACTCCTCTCACTGATGGAACTCCCCTGCTATGCCAACATAATCATAGAATCATAGGGTTGGAAGGGACCTCACGAGGTCATCTAGTCCAACCCCTTGCTAAAAAGCAGGACCACTCCCATTAAATCATCCCAGCCAGGGTTTTGTCTAACCGAGCCTTAAAAATCTCCAAAGAGGGAGATTCTACCACCTCCCTAGGTAACCCATTCCAATGCTTCACCACTCTCCTAATGAGAAAGTTTTTCCTAATATCCAACCTTGACCTCCCCAGCTGTAATTTGAAACCATTACTCCTTGTTCTGTCCTCTGTTACCCTCGAGAACAGCCTGTCTCCCTCCTCTTTGGAGCACCCCTTCAAATCTCCCCTCCCCTAATAAAACCACATCACATAGCTTGCATCTCTCCCGTCTATATATTTAAGTTCAAGTGGCTCGGCATCTTCACGGCTCTGTGTTGATAGGAGACGCCCTCTCATCGAAGCTGTCTTACTCCACTTGGGGTGGTAGCTAACGGCTTGTCTACACTAGGAAGTTTTGTCAACAAAAGTCAGCTTTTGTCGGCAAAACAGTGCTAGCGTACATGCTACACTCTCCTCTTTGCCGACAAAACTGCCGCTGTTACAGTGGGACCTCGTGAACAGGGGACAATTGCCAGCTTTGTGCAACTTCTAAAAGTCACATTCTAATAGCTTATTTATCAGAAATGCGGTGGAAGAGCCACATGGTAAGTGAAGTGAAAGGCTCAGTAAATGCCCTAAGCTGGCCTTAGTCTCTGAACTGGGATAATAGGAGCACAGTGGAAGCTCTAGAACACAACAGAAGTTTAAATTAGATGAAATCTGCCATATCTCTCTGCTTTGACATTTAATGTCTGAAAATGTCTTGGGGGTGGCGGAGGGAAGCTCTTGTTTTCTGTCTCTGCCATGTCAGGGTGTGTGTTGAGGATCATTGGGATGCTGTTTGCATTAAGTCACTGTCTCATGTCAAACTAATCCTTCAGGATACTTGCCAGTGCTGTCCCTCATTGAAAAAAACTTCTGTTTAGAGACAATCCTGCTTATATGCCATATTTTAATAGCTTATTTGGTTGAATATTTGGAGTACCTGTATAAAAATAGATCCTTGTTGCTTTTGATATTTTCCCTGCCACTTCTGCCTCCTTTGAAATCCTAATCCGAACATCTGATGTCATAATTGATTGCTCAAGAAACAGAGGATACAGGGCCTGGAAACTGGTTGACTGGTGTTTATATAAACACCTTAATTAAAATGGCTACAAGTGAGGACTGAGCATCAGAAGTGGATGACGTTGCCATACAACATTCCTGTTTTGACACAGCTGTCCCAGATAATAATGTTTTAAAAAGGGAAGATCTCAGAAACGTTCACTATAAGGAGAACCATCCTGAAATGGATTTTGGTTTTAATGGACAGGGTATGAGCTATAGAGTGGGCAGTTCAGCGGGAATTGCTAAAGAAAGCCTAACCAAACACCCAGGATGCCTTCAGGGAGCAAATTTGTGTCACTGTTGCCACACCTTTTGAAAGAAGCCACTGCTCTGTGCAGAGATCCTCCCTTCATTCCACCCCACCTTCCGCTAGTTCAGTCCAGCCCTTGCTTTCTCCTTTCCCATTTTGGAAGGTTCAATGCCCTCATTATCAAACTTCAGGAGCAACAGATGGGGTTTGTGGATTGCAGGATTGAGATTGTGGCTAGCCCTTGTGTAGGGCTAAAGTGGAAGACTTTGTGACGGACAGGTAGTGCATGGTGTTTACAGCCCTCCCCCACGAGCAACCCGACCGTGAACTGATGCTGGGCTTCATGCCCAAAGCACCATCTGGAGCCAGTCTCCTGTGGGAACTGGCTGGGGCCTAATATAAGATGTTTGCAAGGCTTGACTGTGATGTACCTCCTGTCTGTTCTTTCAAGTTACCTCAGCCTTGAGCGTGAGCATGTGAAGGGAAAGCGGGCTTGATCACCCCGCCTTCTCCTGAAATACTGTATGTTAGCATAGTCCCTGAGAATCTGCAGACTTCGCCATAGGCTCATGGGCCAGGCTGCCTCCATAATCTAGGACCAAGATGCCTCGGGAACCTCCTTGGGGTTGTCTGCAGCTGTCGGGGGTCCCCGGCTGCTGAAGGGACGTAAACTCTTGCCACTTATTATTTTGCTTTGCTTGCTTGGGGTTATTCACCCTGGCATTCAATAAAAATCAACCATTTTTTTCAATGGTCTTTGACTGTGTCTGGTGAATCCACACGAACCTACCCCTTGGGATACAATTTGGGGAAACACTTTGCATAAAATTGCGTGGGATCCCAGACTAGAGATTGAAGAGGGAGGAAACGAATGCTCTCCTCCCAAAGACTGACCACAACCAAGCTTTGTTTGGTTTGAGAGAGACTGCAAAATGAAACAGACCAAAATCATAGCTTTCATGGATTCAAGGCCAGAAGGGACCATTGAGATCATCTCATCTGACCTCCTGTATAACACAGGCCACAGGATACCCCCAAATAATTCCTTGAGCAGATCTTTTTTTAAAAAATCCCATCTTGATTTTAAATTAATCATGATGGAGAATCCATCACATCTCTTGCTAAAATGGTTAATTAAAATGATTAATTAATTACCCTGTTCCCCTCTGCCCCCCTCAAGTCCCATTACTGGCTTTTCTAGGTTTGGCTCACTTTCAGTGACGTTTGGGCTACCATAGGCATGTCTACTTATTGAGCAGTGAGAATAGCAGCTGCACCTCACGCAGCCACGCTGGGTTTGTCTACACAGCAGCTAGAAGCAAGCCTCCCAAGCCAGGTAGATGGGGCTCAAATCAGTGCACTCAAAATAGCAGTGTGGACATAGTGGCTCTGGTGGAAACTTGGGCTAGCCACATGAGCTCATCTCCATAGAGTCGATTATGGCACCGGAGCTGCAATGTCCACTCTGCTATTTTTAATGCTCTAGCACGAGCCCATCAGCTCTCTCTCAGCTGCAGTGTAGACGAACCCAGTGTGGCCCAGCTACGGTACAGCTCCTCCTTATTGGGCCTGGACCACACACACCTCTCTAAGCGTGACTGGAGGAGGGGGACTCAACTGATTTGTTGGCTCTCACTCATGGGGCTCTCGGCTACTACCTGTGCAGTTTTTCCCGTGCATTGTGGCAGGCGGGATGAATTGTTAGCATTGTATTTCTGACTGGCAGTGACAGAGCTGGCAGACAGAGGCTCCTGCAGGTCCTGATGCATCAGTCTCTCTTTCTCTCTTGGCTTTTGAGCCCAGCCATGTATTTGTATTTTGTGCCAGGGCCTTTCTGCCTAGTGGTGCTGGTGACAACACAGGGTGAATGCTGAGAAACGGGAGACAAATTCAGAAGGGCAACTGACATGAAAGAAGTTCTGGCTTGCTGAGCAACTACAAGGAGTTACAGTTTTTGCACTGGGATTGTTGGTCACCTCTACAAAGATGCACAAAATTATTTCTTCCCCTGTGGGCTGGTATAACCACAACATGGGAAACATTCTTGTTCATAAAGTGTCAGTGGATCTTCTAAATGCCATTCTGATAACTGCTGTTGAAAGGTCTGGCCAGTGGCTTGAAGAAAATCCCTGTAAGGGTACTGCTTAACTCTTAGCTATATGACTGGGATTATTCCTCTCAAACAAATGTAATTTATTTTTTTGCAGAGAACTGTTGAAGCAAATTAAATGAATATTCCAGGGATTCCATAAGTGCCTAGCACTTCACTTCTCTCTCCTGAAGTATGAACTCTTGATTGCTTCCTTAATTAGTTCTTTCCTTTTTTAATCTCTCTCTGCTATAAATGGATATACAGAAAGCACAAGATTAAATTATCAGGCAGCCAGTCTCATTATAGCAAATAAATGTTACATGGAGCCAGGCCACTCTATTCTTGCAAACAGAGTCCTATTCTTGCAGATCCTGAATGAGAGCTTTATCCTGTAAAGTGCCGAGTGTCTCCTGCAAATGGCTGAGCCATTGTCTTTAGTAGTAATAGTTGAGGGCCAATTAACATCTTGTAGAATTGGCCCTAATTCAGTGAATTTGGGTGCAGCTGAGCCATGAAACAAAACAATGAATGAGTCAGCCTATGCAATTGCATTTAATTTTCATTCCAATAGTTCTCCCGGTTCACTTGGTGGCTGCTCCCCACCTCAACCCTTTTGCCCGAACAAAAATAATTCCATAAGAACAAGCAAATGTATTCATGGGTTCACATCAACTTGGCTGTTAGCAATTTTTCAAATTATTCTGCCTTCCATTATCCTGTGAAAATCCTTCTTGTGCTTGATAGAGTTAAAATAAGTGCTCTTCAGTGACCTCTCTCTTCCTTTACTTGTAGAATAGAGAACCCGTTGACCTGAAGGTGGCCATGTTGGAGATGGTGGAAAGATTAAAGTTCAAGTGTGCAGACCCTAAAGTAAGTTACTGAAATTATTACTTGTTTGAGTGCCAGTAACGTTGCTGGTATAGGGCACAGGGGACACATGCCCAGCAGTGCCCCAAGTCCCGCCAAGCAGCTGGAGCCGACGGGGCCATTTTAAATTTCCCACCCTACTGCACTCCGAGGCACAATGCAGCCTAGGGTGGAGCAGGGCAGAAAATGGAAACAGCTGGGCTCCGCCCTCCTCGTCTATGGAGGCTCCAGGCCCCACTCCAGAGCAGCCGCAGGTAAGTGCTGCTGTTGGGGAGCCTCGGGAGTTGGGGCGGGCAGGGTGGGGGCGGCCAGTGGTGTGGCTCGGACTTGGGCCCAGCGGCACGGCGCAGCCAGGGGCTCAGCCCAGCCCGGCAGCATAGCTCGGGCCTGGCCCAGCCCAGGGTCGGCGTGGCCTTGCTCGGCCCATGGTCCGGCTCCGGGGCCCTGGCAGAGCAGCTGGATTGGGCCTGGTGGCCAGATCGGGCCTGGGGATGCTGAGGGAGCGGACTTGACAGGGGGCCCGGGGCCTGTGTGCCCTGAATGTTTTGAGGGGAGGGGGGCAACACCCCTGTTGAGTGCTCTCGCTTGCCTTTATTTTCCTTGAGCTATGTGCAGTATATTGTTAATTACTGTGTGAGCATTACATTAAGAACTAATGAAGCATGTCAATCAAAACACAGAAAGCAGACCTCTGATATGCCTAGAGCTCTGTCATATATTTTTCCCTTCTGTTTTATGACTTTTGAACATACAATCGTTGTTTTCCCTCAACTGCAAACAAGTGTGGCATTCATTTTCTTTACATAGCACTGCCTTTCTAAGATCAGTTTGGCTAAACACCTTGCGAAAGGTCCAAAACAAATGTATACTATGGATGAGGTGGCACCAGTGAAACGGAACCGATTTGCCAACAGTGTTCTTCCTTCATCCAAATGGAAATAAAAACCAAGAGCACTTTGGATAATGTGCTAAGACTCCCTATGACAAGGAGTCTTGGCAGGAGATATAAAGGTGACAATCTTCCTGGAAAATCTGACCTTTCGGAAAGCGAAGGGAAGGTGTAACATCTCAAGAGTACTTATTCCAGTGCAAGGTGGGGGGACTAAACTACTTACTAGTATGACACATGTTAACATGGACTCCATTTGCTAGCCAAAAAACTGCACTGGAAATGGATCTGCAAAACTTCATTTGATAGCATGGGGGTGGTGGTCAGAAGGGAGAGCCACAAACTGCAATTATCATTGACAAACGGCTCATCCAGACAGAAAGGAAAAGGGTTTTCTAATTCTCAATGTTGTGGTAAGTATAAGGCATGCTCCATCAGCAAAACAGAGGGTAAAGTGATTCGTATAAGAAACTTACCCCTCTGTTAAGGAACAAAATAAGGAAAAGCTGCTAGGAAAAACATGCAAGTGGCGAGGTCTGTTAGGTTATGGAGGAGTCTCCCAAGGGAAGCTGCAGAGGGCCCATTGCTTGATTGTATTGAGAACTCAATGAGACAAAATAGTAACATAATAAAGGGAGCAAAACCTATAGAGTAGATGACATGGTAGGTCTCCCTTATCTCTAATCCTGTGCATTTATATTCCCTGGCAATGTCCTGATTGTTTCCATATTTCCCTCCAGTTGCTAAATCATTTACTTTCCTGTCAGTACTTCCAGTGTTTGCATGGTGTGTGGTAATTGTAACCTCTTACACCAGGTACACTAAGGAGTGTACAATATCAGAATTCCAAACAGAGTTGATAGGAAATTATGATGAAATGGACACTGAATATACCACATCAGATCATGGATTGTAATAGAAGATTTGTTACACAAACCGCAAATTTCACATTATCCTGGCTTTGGTACAGTAGCTGGGGTGACCAACTGTTCCCCTCTGTCATGGCTAACATCTAGTTTTTCTTTCTGTGATAGACTATTTTGTGATTGAGATTTTTTTTCCACTTTCTCCTGCTGTAATCCTCCTGGAACATCTGCCTGAACCAGAAACAAACGGCAGTTCGTTCTCGGGATGCTGCGTCCATGCCTGAATGCTCTGGCCGTGAAATCCTCCAGCGTTTTGTTCCTGTAGCGTTTTTTCCCTCTAGCACCACAAGATTTGATTAATCCAAATGTTGAAGTCCCGCAGGCTCTGCAGTTATTTTTAGCTTTAGAGCTCTGCAAAGGGTGGATGAAGATTTATGATTTCATCTAATATAAATCTAGCAGCTCTTCCCTTCCCAGCTAGGACTTGGATGGTTTCCAGCAACCTCCTCCCCACCCTTTCTTAAATAGCCTTTTATTTCTTTAATTAAAAAGTTCAGACAGGCCAGTGATTCCTTCAAGGTCCTAAGGGTGTGGGTGAAATAGGTACAATATATAATGTTAGGAATTTCTGCTTGTGGCTGCTTTCATTGGGGGATTATAAACTAGTTCTGGCAGCCACCTGTTTATTTTGTGCATTGGTTGGATGTCTTGGAGGTGAAAGAGAGAGGAAGCTGAAGTGGTGAGAGTGGCTGGCTAAACTAGTGATGAACCTTCAAAAGTTTGGAGGCTCATTTTGGATGCTTATCTAAAGTGCTGAATGTCTCTTAGTTGAATATCTCCTTAAGCATGGTCTCCATCTTTACCCTACCCTTCCATTTCCTCATGTAGTTCATCTTTTACAGTGGGCCTTCAGAGAAGCTGGCTCTTACTCTGAGGGGCTAAGCCTTAGAACATGAGAGAGGCTATATTGGTCCATCTAACTCAGTGGTCCATCTAGCTCTGTATCCCCTCTTCCAACATCAGTCAATGCCAAATGCCTCAAAGGGAATGAACAGAACAGGGCAACCATCAAGTGATCCATTCCCTGTCATCCAGTCCCAGCATCTGGAAATCTATGTTACTGTGATAGGTTTCTTTGGTATTTACCCTCTCACAAGGATATTGATTTGGTTGCTATTACCGAGTAGTTCAGCTATATTCACTTCTTGGACAAGATCCTGTGTTCCACTTACGACTGAATCAAGAATTGCCTCTCTCCTTTTGGGTTCCAGAGCTAGTTGCTCCTAGGAGCAGTCATTAATGGTGTCTAGAAACTTTATATCTACATCCCAGCCTGAGGTGATATGTACCCATCAATATGAGAGTAGTTGAAATCCCCCATTATTATCGAGCTTCCTATTTTTATAGCCTCTCTAACTTCCCTAAGCATTTCACAATCATCATCACTGTTTTGATCCATTTGCCAGTGTATATACTTATTCTATACTCTTGTTCAAGTATGGCATTTCTATCCATTGAGATTCAGTAGAACAGTTTGTCA
The DNA here is from genome assembly GCA_007922175.1 of Pelusios castaneus. Classification (NCBI taxonomy): domain Eukaryota; kingdom Metazoa; phylum Chordata; order Testudines; family Pelomedusidae; genus Pelusios; species Pelusios castaneus. The sequence goes on along the minus strand of ML685785.1, from coordinate 16,481,752 downwards.
TTTTAAGATTTTTGCTATATTTGAATCTGTGCTTTCTTTCATATACAGTGCCACTCCTACTTCAACATGATCTACTCTGTCATTCCTGTATATTTTGTTCCGTGGTATTACAATGTCCCATTGATTACCATTGTTCCACAAAAACAACAGTGTCCTGTGGCACTTTTAAAGACCAACAGATTTATTTATTGCATGAGTTTTTGTGGGAGAAAATTCCACTTCATTAGAGTCTGATGAAGTGGGATTTTCTCCCACCAAAGCTCATGCAATAAATAAATCTGTTGGTCTTTAAAAGTGCCACAGGACTCTGTTGTTTTTCTGCAATAGACTAACACGGGTACCCTTTTGGACCTTGACTACATTATTCCACAAAGTTTCTGTGATGTCTATTACATTGTGTTCTTATAATATCAGGCATTCAAGTTCACCCAATTTAGTATTTAGACTTTTAGTATTTGTGTACACGCAGTTTTTGATTTTCTGCCTTCACAGGATGTAATTGAATGGGACTTTCACAACCTTTTCAATTTTACATGCCAGCAATCTGGCTCCATTTTTGTGGTTTAGGTTGATCTCACCCTTCCTGTATAGGATCCTCCTTTCCAAAAGTTTCCTCGGTTCCTAATAAATCTGAAACCTCCTCCATACAGCATGTCTCATCCATGTTTTGAGATTCTGTAGTTCTGCCTGTCTAATTGGCCCTGTGTGTGAAACTGTAAGCATTTCAGGGGGGAATGCTACCATGGAGGTCTTGGATTTTAATCTTTTACCTAGAAGCCTAAATTTGGTCTTCATGACCTCTCTCCTACCTTTCCACTGATACCTTCATGATTAAAGATTGGATGATTAATCTGGAGTATCCAGTTGATTATTTTAATTGTCCCATCTGTCCCCAGGTTTTAGCTACTTTTGGAAAGTAGGCTAAACATATTAATGTGGCCCACAAATGTAAAGCCATGACCACCAACTCTTTCCTAGCACTGCATGTCTCGAGTGGTCTGAAACCCTTGCATGCAGGAGGCAATCTCCTTGGAGTGGAAAGATTTGGTAGGGTGCCTTGGAACTTTTTTGTTTGATGCCAACACGAGATTGTTAGCATGCTCACCTTTTACTCCTCTATGGAAAAAATAGATGTTGGCTGGGTAGCAGCAATGGGGGTGTGGTGGGTGGGTAACTTTTCTGCTATGTGATTATTTTTTATTAATTTTATCTTGGGTAATTAATAGGTTTGTCAAAGGTGCCTAGGGTATTGGATGAGGCCAGTGTACAATTGTGTACTAAAAGAAATCCAAAGAAATAATGAATGAAGGCTCCAGACTAAAACTGTAAAGTTCTAAAACACTGGCCATAAACACAAACAAAGACTTTATGACTTCCTGGGTCTATATGGGCTCAGCTGCTCATTGGCCAGCCTTTGTTCCTACACCCACAGCCTCTTGGCAATTGGACAAGAGGGACACCTAATTTTTTTTTTCCCCTTTTTCGTCTGGTAATTTGGGGTGGGGGGTGGGCTGTTCAATGTAAATCCCAAAAGATTCATATAGACAGACACAAAGTGAAGTTCAGAACTTGTGAGTTGCTGAGAATCCCTAACTCCCATTGAAGTCAGTAGGAGATGAGTGTTCAGCAGCTGGGAGGCTCAGGCCCCTTAGAAAGGGGGAACCTTCTAAATTGGCATGTTGTTCTTTCTAAATTACCCTTCTTCTCTGTACATTAACTTCCTCTTTTCAGCACTACAATTTACAGTCCACTTGATTAAAACAGTCTTTTAATCTGCTTTCGCAGCAGTGCCATAAACTGTGTGAAGTTGTTTTTATATCCAGCATAAGCACACTAGCATAGCAGTATCTGAATTAAAGGATCCCTTCTTTGTTGCACAGACTCTAGTTTTCAGTTAACTAGTTCAGTGTAGCTGTGTGGCCTGTGACTGCTGGTATAAGTCTAACAGGCTGGCTGGAGGTGTATCTTTGCAAACAGGAGATCAGTGCACAAAAGCAGTTACCAAGACTTATAAATTCCAGTTAACAACCTTTTCCGGAGCCAACTCAGAAAGGCAGCAACAGTTCCTGACTTGTCTAAAAGAGAAATAGATGCAGGATGTGCCTTTTGTTTGGTGGGGAGAGGGAAGCAGGAAGAGGAGAAGGTTAAATGGCCTTTTTAAGCATCAACTTTCGTTTTTAAAGCTGTAAAATATTCTGTATCGCTGCTTCTGTGTTATTGCTACTGTCAGAGAAACGTGGGCTTTAAGCAGTTCAGTACAACTAAAAATTGCCTCTTCATCTTAAGTTTTGTCTCCAGTAACATCTCTACCATATGGTGATTCATTGGCCCGAATAGCTGATTATGAGGCAAATGCCATTTTGACAAGCAGAGCAGAACTTTCACATTCTTCCCCCTGTAGGTAACTATATTTCATGTTTCCAGTGCCGGATGATGTGTGACATTTAATTTAAGAACCTGGGTGCCTACTTATAAAACTTTACTATCAGAATAGTGATAAAATAGCTGAGCGTTATGTTCGACAGAGTCTTCTTCCCTTTGCCAAGTAATTTCATCCTCCTGTTTGGTTTGGGCTGAGTGCCTTACTTTCATTAAGCAAAGAGACTTAACCCTATATTTTTATGAATTGAGGAGACCTGACTTGTAGATAATTATCTAATAATGACTCTTATTTCATCTCTGGGATAACTCACTGCCTCCCTTGTTATATGCCAGGCAAATGTCTACAATGCAAAAGGAAAATGCCTAGGGGATAATGGCAGCTTAGGCAGAAGGATCTTGTCATTACTTCATACAGTTGCTAAATTCCCACCAGACTAACACAGATTTCATTGATCTATAACTGAAATCCTCACAGAGGAAAGGACGCAAATGATATTGACATTAGCATGAACAGGAAAAGCTGAACACTGGGTTTTGTTGTTTTTTAAAAAATTATTGATCATATTGGCATTGCTATGAGCCTGTCAGATTCTGTAAACGAAACTAGGTCAGGCTAGCTCACTCTTGGAATGGGAGACCTCCCAGAAAGCAAGGTTAAAGATCCATTGGGTGGAGTGTTTTCTTCGTTGGTTTGTGAAGAATTCATGCCCCAGTGTGACTTGGGTGCTTTCCCTCAAGTGAGACATAAAGCAGGTGTTGACTATTGTGGTAGTTAATTTGCTAAGAGCAGAGGTTGTGGCTCAATTCTAAATTGTATCCATCTCTTTTTGCCTATCAGAATTACGACCCCCAAGCACTGCTGTTCTATAATGCAGGGGTTACCAACCAGTGGCCTGTGGGGATTTCAAAGTGGCCTGCTGTTCCTCTCCCGCTGTCTGCAGAGGGACCTGCTGCCTAAGGATCAGGCGGAGCATGTTGTCGCAGGGCTAGCAGCGCTCCCTTCCCTCTGGTTGTAGCAGGGAGCATGGCAAAGCACTTCGCCTAGGTCCTTAGGTATTGGGGTGCCTGCTAGAGCTGGAAGGAGGGGAGACAGTGATTCTCTCCCCGGGCTCCAACAAAGAGTAAAGCACTCTGCCTGCATCCCTAGGCGCTGGGGTCTCTGCTGGTACTAGAAGGAGGGAAGCATTAATCTCCTGTCTGCTGACTGCAGAAGGGAGCCATTGCCTAGGGACCTACATGGAGCACATGGGGCTATAGGATGGGTATAGTTTCCCTGTTGCAGCCAGGGGGACAGAAAATTAGTGCCTGCACTGTGGCGGGGGAGCTGCTGATGGAGACTGGTGGCCCTTTAGGGTTGTAAAAATGATATCTGTGGCCCTTGAGCCAAGAAGGTTAGGGAATACATTTTATACCAGTGGTTCCTAATCATGTTCCTCTTATCAGTCTTTGATAGTGGGAATTGTATAAGTACCTTACCATCTGAGTACCTCATAATCTGTAATGCATACCTGCATTATATGCATAATATAACCCTGTCCAGTATGGAAAAACTCCTGTCCTATAATATAGATGGAGAAACTGAGACACAGAGAACTAAGCAGCTTGCCTGTGACCACGCAGGACCTCTGGCAGAGCAGGGCATTGGATGCTAATGTTCTAAGTCCCAGATGTCACTGATTTCTGTGGGAACAGAATTGGACCCTTAATTTGATGAAAGTTGCTACATAAATGTAAATTATTTATTAGTGGGGAAACTTTGGAATCCAAGTATATGGGATGACAAAATGTAAGGCTGCAAGTGGATTGATCACTTGTAACTGGCATCTGGTAGTTATTCTGCTCTTCTCATCCAACATCTAGAGAAATGAGAGAGATGTGGCAGTTCCTGGGTGAGTGGCAGACCAGCATGTAACTGTGGAGTCTCTGGCTACCAATTCTGTTATTGGAAAACATTCTTCCACCATTGTAACTTCACCCTCAGTGCTGCTGGAAAAAACCTTGGAATGTGTACAGATCAAATGAATAGTCGCAGTGCAGGGAAAGTAAGAAAAATGGATTGCCAACCAATATCCACCTTTTGAGTGATTGGGACTGAGGCAGTGTCTGCAATGAAGTTCATGTAGCAAACCCAGCTTTTGGCAGAGATGCAAAGGATGAGGCCTGCTCCATTTTCTCTGAGCCCTCATCATGCTCCTGCAATTTTACTGAAATATCTCTCTCAAAGAATGTTTAATCCTGCTTTTTTTCTAGGAAAGGAAGATGTAATAAGCAGTCAGAGGCCCTTGCTGTATGTACACTGGTGATCTCCCATCTGGCCAGTTGGTACGCAGATTGCTCCTTTACCACCACGTGACTCAATAGGGGTTGTGCTAAAGCTGTCTTGTAACTCTTTTTGGCTTGATGTATGCCAGGCTTTGTTTTCCTTAAAAGCTTCCCGCTATTGAGGTATCACTAGTGCTGTTCCATGTGTGTTAGCTGTGGTGGGGAGACAGTTGGTTCTTTTAGATGTACTCTGAATATCAAATGCAGTGTTTTGCCTCGATTTAAGCATCACACTGGTGCAAACGTACTGATGGAAATCTTAGGATAAACCTTGTGGGGTAAGGAGGGCAGTGTGTGTGAGTGATGCTTCCAGTCAAGAAGTTACATTTGCAGTTGTGCAGCAAAACTAGAAGGTGATTATTTGGAGAACGCAGGGAGCGGGTGTTTGAACTGTCTGTCATTTTGAAAGAAGTGAACATGTTTATGTGGGGAAAGAATCACATTTTTGTCTCTGTAAACCTAACAAAATATTCCAAAGGGGTAGCCGTGTTAGTCTGTTGTAGAAAGACAAAAGAGTCTTGTGGCACTTTTAAAGACAGATTTATTAATCGCATGAGCTTTCGTGGGAGAAAATCCCACTTCGTCAGACGCTTTGACGAAGTGGGATTTTCTCCCA
>ML685785.1:16432810-16456432 GCA_007922175.1 Pelusios castaneus | reverse complement strand
CCTTACCGCGCAATAACTTTGTAGTGTGTACAAGGCCTTAGTGTTGGGATCCAGTACTGGGTCACAGACCCTCAGGCACTGGGTCACGGCACCTCCTGCTGCTTCCTCCAAAAGACTGGAATACATTGCTCAAATATACAATTACTGTGTAGCGGGCATACATGATTTTTTTCAACTGGGTCCCAAGAAAAAAAGGGTTGAAAACCACTGGCCTAGAGAACTGGATTCTTTTCCTGTGAAGCTGTCCAGCAGTGGCTCAAGAGCATGTGTATTAATCTCAGGACAGACTATTAAGAACCAGGGCACAAATCCAAGATTTTCTGTGAGTTCTATATGTAGATTTAACCCACCAATTATCAGTTGTGAACTCCTCAGGCTATAATAGTTGAACATAGTTTTACAGTCAGTCCTCTTGAATGCACTTATCTATCTTGTAGTCTAGGAAATCCACTTCTGTGATAATCACACCATGAATCACAGCAATATTCAGGTTACTTCCAGCCCCAAAGGATCAGTGACTTACCCCAGGTCAGTTGCACCATGTGTTACCAAAGACAACACTTTTAGTCAATTCTATAATAAACTATATAGAGATTCCTTGATAGGAAGAAGGAAATAAGAGTGCGAGTTACAAGGTTACAGTAAGTAAACCTATGTACACAAATGAGATAAATCTTAAATTTTTGAAAGATGAAAGAAGTTTCTATAATAAGCCAGCTCTGCTGTCCTTTAGGGCTAACCTTGGTTAAGTAGCTGGAGATCCCCTGCTTATTCCTAGAAATGTTTCCTCCAGAATCCAAGTAGCAATGGGATATGGTTCCTCCTTACAAGAGGTTTTTGTTTCATTTTCCCCCTTCTTTTTTGAGCTGCAAACTCAGCTGATGGGAGGAATTCACTTGCAAGACTCCTCCTCTTCATTGGGCCTGGAGCAGGAAGAGAATAAACACAGTCTTTTCTCCTCTTTAATTTTCCTCTATAGTCCATCTGATGTTCAGGGGCCTTCCTTGTAAGTGGGTCATAATATCTTCTGTTGGAGACCAGCATTTCACACTTCTTAATGTCTCTCTACTGGCTGGTAATTTACACGGTTACCAAGGTTTAAAATCCCAATGCTCAAATCTTACTTTACCGTATGGAATACAGATGTGATCAGTGAGACTCATGCATGCAGCAACTCACAATTGAGTCTAAACATGTTCTTATCATTCTAATACTTGTTTTCAGCACACTAACACACTAGTGAGTCATTCTATTTAGCATCCTAATTCTGGTTCCATCCTTGATGGCAATTGAAGTTTCTGCTGTCCATTCAGTGTGCTAATGGCTCACATCTTCGCTGTAGATGAGGCTAGGGAAGTTGCCCTAATTCCATCACCCTTGTTCCAAGGGGTTTAGATGTGTCTCCCACTGACTTTTCATTGTTTTTCGTTTCTGGTTAAGCAGAGGCTGGGGGGCAGGGTGATGGGAGGGGGTGAGTCACAGAAGCTGGATGCTGTGCCTGATTCCAAGAACACAGAGCTAACAACTCTGCCCAAGGCTTTGTCACTTAATGGGTACCTCAGTAGGGTGTTGTGGATAATGTGTTCCTGTATTTTCAGATGATGTGTAAAGCTAAGTTCCGTATTGCTTGTGATCATTAACAGTCCTGTTTGTATCTTTCACAAGATAGGATTAACCTTGGTGTGCTGGCCAAATTCTAATAATGGGAAATTAATTCTTCCTAACTAAATTCATCTCCAGTTTCACTTGCATTCAGTGTTTTTGTAATGTGGTGGTGCTCAGGAAACAATAGCTTTTGAGTCTGACTCTAGAAGTGACTACATTTTGGTAGAGTTGGTCCTTGGCAAGATTTTAGATTCATCTATGTTTAGAAAATGCTTAGAGATGAAGGATGATCTATAAACATAAGGTGACATTATTTAATCTAATTATTTTTCAGAAAACTATTGGATTTGAGAGGGCTGTACTCTCTCTCTTCCTATCCCTCCCCCATTTAATCTTAATGTGAAATAATGCTGTAATTGAAAGGTTCATCTGTTCTTTTGTGCTTCCAAACTGCCCTCATTCTTAGGTGCCCACTAAAACTGTCTTTTGTTTGTACCTCAGTTTCTAATAATCTTGGAGAGTCTCTGCTATGGAGTGATGTCCTTTTTCTCTTGAACACCGAACCTTGATATTACAACTCCTAGGCTAGGTGTCTCAGTTTGAACAGGGATGATCTTATCTTACACATTCTGCTTGGACCTGGTGCGCTTAGGAGAGGAGAATGTAAAATCAGAGCTCTGTTTCTGTTAAGGTCTGTCTCTATTCTCGCTGATGTACCAGGCACAGATAAACACCATCTCTTTCCTATGGAGTTACTGAATGCCCCTTTGAGGGAAGGTCATGCCCCTTTTAGCTATGAATTTCTTTATTGAATTCAAGTCTTTGTGAGACAAATAAGGTGTCTGATTGCATTACTGTAATGCATTCCGTGTGGGGTGACCTGTGAAGGTAACTCAGACTTTAGCTAGTGAGGGTGTGGCTATCTGCTTTAGGGCTTCATGTGGTGCATATTATATCAGAGTCCTGTGGCACTTTTAAAGACTAACAGATTTATTTATCTCATGAGCTTTTGTGGGAGAAAATCCCACTTCATCAGACGCTTCGAAGTGTCTGACAAAGTGGAATTTTCTCCCATGAAAGCTCATGTGATAAATAAGTGTGTTAGTCTTTAAAAGTGCCACAGGACTCTGTTTTTCTGCAGTAGATTAACATGGCTACCCCTTTGGCACTTAACATATTATACCTGTGTCCATGTAGATTGTGCTTGCTTTTAGTTGGTTTCCCTGGGTAAATCAGGATCTTGGAAAATGAAATGTGTTTTCTAACTTGCATCCTGGATCTTAGAGATCATCTCCTCCGCAGCTTGCCTGCGCTAGGAAAAAAAATTGGATGCCTGATTCACTGGTGATGGGCAGAGTGGTGAGGGCTGTAGTATAGTATAGACACGCAACAGGTGCTCTGACTACTGCATCATCTACGGTAGGCTACCCACTATTGCAAACAGTCTTGCAATGTGGATGGTGAACTTTTGCTAGGGGCCGATGCGGCCCCTTCAGGCTCCAAATTGGCCTTTAAGATCAGCTGACAGAGATAAGCTACCAGCCTTCTGATTTGTAAATCTCAGGGCTTGGGGCAGGCTGGTCCCAGAGGAATGCCATTGACTCTGGAGCTCATTGGTGGTCTCGTTGCATTTGAATCTGAGACTGTTGACCCACAGGGTATGGTGCAAGGTCTGTGAGAGGAAGGATGGCCCTTTTGGTTAAGGCACTAAACTGAGATTCCAGAAATCAGGGTTCAGTTCCTTGTTATCTGAAAGATGTCCAGTGTGATTTTTGGGAAGGTTGCTGAGGACCAGCTTTTTTTAAGTTCTCAGCACCCACAATTGGCACCCAATCTTCAAAACTACACAGCATCCAGATGCTCCCATGCACTTACGATTAGACTTTCAGGTGACCTCAGCACCCAACATGCTGAGCTCTCTAAAGTCTATCAGTTTTGGTGCCTGAATGGGAAATGAGCTTTTAATCGCTCTGTGCCTCAGTTTCCCCTCTCTAAAATGAAAGAATACTTCCTCTGTCTTGTCTATTTACATTACACACACTTTGCCCCAAAGAGCTTATATCTTACTAAGAGTTTGTATCATGCATAGTACAGTGATGTCCCAACCTCGTAATACAGACGAATTTGTTCTACCTTTATTCTTTTATTACTGTCATCTCAGGAAAAGCTTTTTGGCGCACCAAGGAAGTGTTGGAGGGTTTTCCTTTTAAGGTGGGAGAATGAGGAATCGCTTTAGCACTCACTTCATGATAGATGTAGATGACCTTAGTGTTTGGATGCTTTATTATTGTTGTTGTTGTTATTTATTATTATTATTTTATTAATAAATTGGAAAAAGAAAGAGGGGAAATTTTCTGTTAAAGCAAAAAGTACATGGAGAAACTGCTATATTCTGAAGGCTCCTGCAAGCCATGCTATTTAGGAAGTGTGAATTTATGCATTAAATTACAGGCCCCTGCTCAGAGGGAACTGAATATTCGTCAGGATTAACAAAACCTTTACATGAGAAGTGTTAAAATGGGCTGTCAGAATAATGAATGTGTTCCTGTTGTTCTCAGTTTTGCAACTCATGCTTTCAACTTGATGTGCCTTTTAAAAAAATGTTTATTATTATTTATGTACACAGTGCTAGTTATGTGCTAAGGGCCTTTACAGACAAAGAGAGTCTGACTCTAATCTCACATACACCACTGAAACTTCATTGACATACGTGGAATTACTCCTGATTCACATAGACCTGGTCTACACTGTGGAAGGGATTTCAGTGGCAATCGAAGGGAGATGTGCAAGTTACTTAAAATAACTTGCGTACCTCTCTTAGACTGCCTAATGCCTGCTTACCTGCTAGTGTGCTGTCTTCAGTGCGCTGAATCGATGGCCAACGCCCCTCTGGTGATTCAGCACTACACTACTTGAGGGGGTGATCTTCAGGGATTGACTTCCCGATTAACTGAGTGAGTCTTCAGACCTGCTCAGTTGATTGGGAAGACTGATCTGATGGCGGCAAATCTGCCGCCATCAGTGAAGACAAGCCCATAGAGGTCAGAGCAGGTTTTGAAGTATCTTCTCACTCAAGAGTGTGGCTAAGGCCTTTGAGTCAATGGAGAGGGAGACTTGCCACTACCAGTGTCGTATCTGTTCTGTAAATAAAAAAAAGATTTCAACCTCTAGGGCTGTCAGTCAGGGACCTTTCTAGCTAATTCTACGTAACTAGTCTAGCAAAAATCTGCCTTTCCAGGGTGAACGAGTGAAGTCTTTTTTTTTTTTTTTAAAGCTAAATAGAATTAGTAGTTTCTTCATCAACATTCATCATGGCATAGGGCGACAAGTAAATATAGTGTCAGTCTTGAATATTTGCAGAACTTTCCTTGCAAGGCTGGTAATGGTATATAAATAGTCAGGGGCGGTGTTAGGGATTCCGGGGCTTGGGGCAGAAGTCAAGGATGGGGGCCCCCTCGCCATGTGTGGGGCCCCATCCTTTACTTCCCCCCCCCCCGGGCCTCACTGGGGCTTCCCAATTCCCCCCACTCCCCCACCCCCTGCAGCCTCCCCGCCGCTCCCCCTACCAGCCCCCTCGCTGCTCCCCCTGGTCCTTGTGCCCCCCCCACCCTCCCTTTCCCCCTCCAGACTCTCCCCACCCCCTGTGGCCTCCGCGCACCACTGCCCCAGCCTCAGCAGCCTCCCCTGGCCCCCCTTCCACCTTGCGGCCTCCCCGCTGCTCCCCCAGGCTCCCTGCAGCCTCCCTACCACCCAGCTGCTGCTCATTTTGGCTCTCCGCTCCCCTGGCTGGTGCACATGTGGAACTGCACACAACCAGGATACTTAAAGCAACAATACTTAAAGCGGCAGCAGTGTGGGCCCCCTTCCCCACCCGCTGAGACTGCCTATTTATATAATAGAGAGAAAAAATTCCTGGAAGCTCGTAAACAGAAGGATCCTGTGGCAGTGGAAGATCTAGTTCCAATTTCTTAACTTGGTTAAGAACTTAACTTTGGCCCTCCCGACAGTCTTATCCTAGACCTAGAGGAACTACAGGGAAGACTATGGGCTGCAATGTATCTGCTCTGCATCTTATTTGTAGTATTCAGTGAACAAAATTGACATGTTGTGCAGCTGAGGGCTTGTCTACACATCCAGCACTGTAGTGGCATAGCTGTTCTGATGCAGCCACGCATCTATGGCAGTTAGTGAATATGCTACCATGCCAGTGGGAGAGCCCCTCCCATCAATGTAGTTAATCCACCTCTCCGAGAGATGGTAGTTATGTGTATCCTTGGGGTTAGGTTGATAAAAGCAATGTAATTATACTGATGTAAGGCTATAGTGTAGACCAGTGGTTTTCAAACCCTGGGGCAGGACCCAGTACTAGGTCGCAGAGCCTGTGGCACTAGGTCGCAGCGCCCCCTGCTGCGGTTGCCGAAAGATTGGAATGCATTGCTCAGAGATATACTAATTGTTGGGTTGTGGGCATCAATGGTTTTTTTCAACTGGGTCTTGAGAAAAAAAGTTTGAAAACCACTGGTGTAGACCAAATCTAAGACAAAGTGATGTGAAGTTTACTGAAGTGGCCAGATGGTGTGCGTGATGTGTTTGGTTTGTTTTTGAGTTCATCACTCTGCTGCTGTAGAAAACCTTTGTTTACCATGAGTCTGTTTTATGCCAATTTTGAGACCTTCCAAGTTAAAATAATTTTACTTTAATGAAGTTACTTTCACTGCTTTATCCCAATCTTTGGTAAATGAAATAATGTCCACTTCCATTTTTTATCTGGTAATTGATCTTGTCAGGTTTATTGAACATGTTTAGCGTTGGCTCACCACACCTCTGAATCCATCAATCATTTAGCCTCCAGGGATTAATGCAGGATTCTTTATTGAGCAGAATCTCCTGTTTAAATATAGAGCAGACATCTATAGTTCATGCTGGTAGGCTGGAAACACAGACTTGGAAGTAAGGTAGGTGTTAGGAGTATTAAAGGTTCTACAGAAGTGTCAGGGAATGAGGGAGATGTTCCTGTTGGAGTGACAGCAGTGTCTTCGCTGTCATTCCTTCTATGGGGGCATGAACTCCATGTATACAGGGAGTGGCTTGAGAGGGAGATCAAGGATTCACTTGAAGGAGGAGAAGGATGACCCTAGGTTGCAGGAATGGGCCTCTTCGGGAAATATTTTATAATAAACTTGGGTTGGGGGGGCAAACAGGTGCAGCAATAGAGAAGAGATGGGGAGCAGGGTCCAACTCAATGCTTTACCTGTTTCCAAACAATCACCGAAGGGTTGCTAGCTCAGACACCCGCACGATAAAGCTGTTCTCTAACCATCAATGTTCTGTCTCATGGCCACGATCTGCAGGTGACTCGGAGTGAGATGAAGCTGTGTGTTCAGCAGGAGTTTGATAATGTACGGCGGCTGGTCTGCGAGGAGGAACGGAAAGCTCTTCACCTAGTGGATCTCCAGGAAGCAGTGGCCACTGCTCACGTGACAGAGGTGCTGGCTGAAATCAACGTCCACATGACAAAGTTGATGACTGAGATGGAAGAAATCAGAAAGCAGCTGAACACCTTCAATGAGTTAGCCCTGCTCAAGCCTGAGGTAAAAACTAAGAGCAGATGAAATAATTTTGGCAGGAGGCAACAAAATATTTTGATGGATGCAAGAAAGATGTCTCCCCCATTGCATTTGTCAACATTGAAGATGCCCACAAATGCCACTAAATATCTGAGGTGATAAACTGAGATACAGGTAGAAATGCAGGATGAGTTGTGTGTTCATATTGGATACCCACATACTTTAAGTGGTAAAAGGGGCACAAAGCCAAATGCCTGCAGCCACTTAATAGTGGATTTCTAGTATACTACAGTTGCAATTTTTGAAGTGTGCTATTGCTTCATAAAACATCTAGCGAACGACTTAACATACTTGTGACATGGCGAACAAGTGGTGAGCTTCAGGGTTATAACAGATAGCCAACCCTCACTTGGATCACTTCTCCCAGGATGCCCATTTTTTTGCATAGTGGGACTACTGTAAATATATATGCATTCATGGGAAAATAAAGCTCCTCCGTCAGTGGTATGCCATCCTTGGTTCTTAAACTATACATAGATATCACATGCTCTGTGTGTCTGATCAGCACTCTTCTCCCACTATCTGGATTCTAAGCTTGTAATTGCATAAGCAGGCACCCAAACCTCATCTATAGCCAAACTCCTAGAGTGTGCACACCTGAACAAAAAATAAATCTCCAGTAACAATAACTGGCATGTCTACTTCTAGTTCTCATTTGAATCCAGAAGTGAAAAAATAGCTGAGGGAAGCATATTCAAACACTTCAAATGTATACAGCTTCAGTTCTGAATGAAAGCCCACAGTGGGTTTTTTTGTTTGCGTTTGATTTTCCTGAAGCCAATCTGCCTCTGCCTTGTCTATTACTTCACCCGTCAATTTCTGCTTTCCTCTTGTGTTCAGAACGGTAAAAGCACCCTAAAACACTAGCTTTTTGGAGTTTTAGTAGTCATTACATGGTGAGTGAAATTCCTATGACTGATTAGACCATGTAATGATGTGGGACTTGGTACATGTCTGCTAAGTGAAGCCCATTCTTCACTTGTGGGCTACAAAGTAGGTCTGTAAATCAGCATTAAAGGCATACAGTGGACATATACATGCTTAAATGTCTGTCTATCTGACCCCAATGTGGAGTTATTTTGTTTGTGTTCCAGTATTGACCAAATGCCCCACCCGTGATCAGGGCCCTGTTGTGTGCTAGCCCTGTACGCTTAGTAAGAAAGAGTCCCTGTCCCAAAGAGTTTGTAATCTACTACTGAACATCTTTATAAGGGCCACATATGGGAAATACAGGCTTTCAGGCTAAAGGTGTATGCTTTTAATTCATATAAGATTTCTTTTAATTCAGCCCTAGCAAAACTGTAGCTACTTCCCTGGAGTAGCAGCAGGGATGAATTTAAGAAACTCAGTTTGGAAAGATCTCCAACAGGTCAAGCACTAAAACTTGAACTTCTTGTGGTGCTCTGGGAACAAAGTAATTCTGCTCAATATCTGCAATTGCACCTACAATGTAAAGGAAACTGAAGACACTCTGATAGGTGGATTGAATCAACAACCTTTCCCTATGGCTACATCTGGAGTCTGTGTTCAGTTGCTGTTTTGTAGGTGCTTTCTCATTATTCAGTGAATTGCCACAGAGATGCCTATGGCATAAGTACTATGAGAGGATTGTTTCCCCAGCAGTGAGAGAAGAGTGTTGTTAAATCATGACACTAGCCATTTCTACACTGGTACCAAGAGATTCTACACTTAAAGTGAAGGTCTTTACATTAAAATTTTGTATTAGCGAGTGGCTGTCTGTTTCACCTCTGATGTTTCCTCTGAACCAAGCTCCAATGCATTACTGCAAAGTAAATAATACTTGTTTTTGCTACCAGTCCCCATTTACAGATAACTTCCTTGAATATGAGTCACCACTGCCTTGAACCTCATGCATTCTAACTGGACAGTGGGTCCAATTCTCAGTCACACTAAGGCCCATTGATGCCACAATAACAACATAACAAGACTCCTAATAATGCTGTATGGGCCGCCTCCCAGCCTGATATAAAGCTGGAATAGTGGGCAGAGCCAGCTAGGGAGTTTTACTGGGAAATATGGCTGGAGAATGTTTGAAGCCATCTGTGCCCTAAGCACAATGATTGGCAGCACTCTTAAATCTACTTTGCAATCTGCTTTGATAGTCTTACACCAGCTTTGCATTCCTTTGCATAGCAGTGTATAACTACATTAAAGGCAAAGTAGTGATTGAAGCAAACCCAAAAAGCCACCTTCTGTTCTTAAAAACAAACAGAGTCCTGTGGCACTTTTAAAGACTAACAGATTTATTTATTTATTCTGTTCTTAGTTACAGCTATGCAACCCTACTGGAGTCAGCAGGTTTGCACAGCCTCACTGAAGGCTGAATTTAGCCCTGTATTTCAGAAACAATGGAGAAAATCACACCATGCTTAAACTCCTTTAACTTCAGTAAACTTACACCTGAGGTTGAGTTGTCCCACTATGTGCCAGAAACTGAAATTGGATTCACTGGTGGAACAGCCTGACTTGTGTTAAGGTTGTGAATGAATTTGTCTCAAGTCTCTGTGTTTAACTGTAGAACTCCAAGTGAACAGACTGTTCCTCATTACTCTTTGCAAATAAATATGGCTTGTAGAACTTTCAAAATTATAGGGGATAGTTCAGGGAAAGAGAGGAAATGGGGTGATCTCTTTAAATGAATAAACCTGATCCTCTGGTGCTTCCAACCAAAACATTTGCAGTTTTGTGTTTAGTATCTGAGAACCTAAAAGTGAAACAAAATCAGTGAAACCCGATTCTGATATCACTTACACTGATATAAATCTGGAGTAAGATGCTTGTCAGAGCACAATTAGACCTAACTATAAACAGAAGTGAAGGTCCAAGCTGAGAGAAATGAAAGGAATAGAGAAATAGCATCCGTAAGTAACAAGAAAAATAAATCAAACTTTTTGGAATTCTCTTGCTTTTAATCTAAGTTTAGATTAGTAACCTAGGAAAAAGAACATGATTTTTAAAAGCATGACTATGCTTTTAGCCTTACCATGGCCTTTGAAATTTTCTCTGCCTGTGATTGGAAGGATGATTGGTACATGTCAATCTTGGAGGCACCAAAAACAAGCTGAAGTCTGCTACAGCAAGCAGCAGGTGGTTGGTTGCTGACATCTGAGAGACACAGGTGAAAGATAGAACAGTAAACAAATTTAGCCATGATTCTTTGCTATTGTGGAGACATTTCTCATGGTCTGAAGAATAGTCACTTTACTCAGGACAAATGACAATCTCCACTTGTGCATAAGTTCTTAGCTTTGCTTACAGATAATTTTCTTCTTGATAATGTAATGTCATGTTCTTGTCCATGAGGTGTCAGCTGTTCTATAAGGCAAATGATTTAAGCATTTAGAAATGTATTGAGGTATGCTGTAGGTATGTTTAGTTGCCCAGTTATGTAAATCATATTAAACTGCATGACTACCATAGTTCCTATAATATTCCCTATCAGAATGTCCAAGTGATCAGAAATCAAAACTTGCTTAACATAGCTCTTCTCTTTTGCGTTTCTCAGGGGAAAGCAGTAGATTGGGAGAGTTGTTTGAATGTCCCTATTGTGGAAATACTGCCATTTGCATGGAATTTGTGACTGATGCAATTGCAGTGCCCTTTGCTGTATTAACATCTGATGTAAACAGTCTTACATCTGTATGGAATGAATAGCTTTCATGAAGAGCGACTGATTCCTTCTCACATCAGTTTTACATCTGTGTGTTTTGATTGACTTCAGTGGAGCTATTTTTTATTTACCAGTATATGTGAAATGAAAATCAAGCCCAGTATGTTTCGCTTTATAGGCAATTATTATTTAAACTCCCCTGTGTATAAAGAAAAGTAGGCTATAAGAGACTAGGTAATATTAGGCCCTTGTGCGTATACACACCATCTGCTCCAACACATGCTGGGTATGTGATCAGCCTGTCTGTGTAGAAAGTAACAGGATGGTGTTCTCACAGACTGATTCAATTGAGCCTGATTCTGCAGTGGTGTAAATAAGAAGAAAATTGGGCCTTGAGTGTGAGAAAATATTTCAGCTGTATTGGAAGCTGATGTGATCACATATTGCTGGGAGATTCGGGGCTGGCTGTGTCTTACAATAAATGATGGCCTGTGCCTTTGACCCAAGGGCAAGTCAAACCTGTGATTTTTAAATGTGCTCATAATTACCTCAGCTGTTGGATGTGCACGGGAAGTGCGTAAATAGCTTACTAAAATGTTTGCTTGTGTCTGAGAAAAGTTTTCAAAGTGCCAAGTCCAACAGTGCTTTTTTTTTCTTTTTCATTTTCTTGCAGAGCAGAGAGGAGGAACCCAGGTAAGAGTACTTAATTTTTCTGCTCTTCTGTAATGTCTGCAACACAATTTGAAAACAGATGTGGGGTTTTTCGGGGCTCTTTAATTTTTTTTAAAGACTAAACATTGTGAGCAGCAGTATAGTCCAATGGACTGATCATGAACTCCAGGAACAACTAGCCCTCGTTGTAGTCCTGAGTACCTCTACAATCTTAGGCAAGACACCTATGTCAAGATGTTCAAACTTGGGTTCCCAAATTTAGGCAGCTAACACCATTGTTAACTTCTCTAATACATGGTTGGTATTCAGGGATGCTTAGCATCTATTATCTTCAGGCACACCTGGATTTGGCTTAATGTTTGTTTTGGAAAGAGTTTTTAATATAATTTTGTTTCTGTAGAACTCCAGGCAAAAATTTGTTAAAACTCAGTGACTGGAAAAGAAACTATTGTTCCATATCCAAGTAATTGCAATGCAAAACTACCAATAAAGCAGTTTTTAAAGAATATGAACATGTGAACTACTAACCTCTACAGAAAGGATCAGAACTGCTAGCTTGAATGTCATAAATACTATATTGTTCATAGAGATTGTCATTTTTAGCTCAGGTTGAGGAGGGACTCTTTTGGAGCAGGAGTACCTGAGTTCATTCTTAGCACATGGCCATTGTGTGCAGACAGAATTTGTTAGATGAACTTCTGAGTGTGGTGTGGGGTAATGTAAATGGAAGGAACCCATTTGCCTTTAATTCCAGGTTACAAGGGTGATCACAATCAGTAGATGCCGGCCCTATAATTACAGTTCCATTATGTAACTCTCATGGATGTAACTCTACTGCATTCACCTTTTTGAAATGGAAAATGCACACATGCCAAAATGTTAAATCCAAGAATTAGAAAGAGGGGGTGATGAATGAATTGTTGCCCTTGGTCAGACCGTGGTCCCTCTAGTCCCTTATTACGTCTTCAGCGGTGGCTGGAGAAAGGTACAAGAAACCCTGAAGAAAGTGATTATGGAATAACTGACTCAGTGCCTTAACAGGAAAAGTTTCTTCCTAGTTCCAATTAATTAGAAGTGGTCTTATGCCCCGAAATAAGAGGGTCTATAACCTTTTCAAAACTTATTTCCTTAACCCTTACTATCATAACTTGGAATATTTTTATTATCCCTATAAATGTTCAAAAATTATAATCAAACTGCCAATTTTTGCCTTCTGTGTGGGTTTCCCTTGGTTGCCCAAGCGACTGAAATCAAATTACAGCATGGGAGTACTCTTTGGAGCCTGTTCTGTACTGCCTTAGGCCTTTTTTTGGTATGTTAGGGTTCTTGTTGCTCTGCTGATAGCATTCTTTTGCACAGATCCACCTGCAGGGCTGCATCTAGGAAATGGGGATCCATCTTGAACAATGTCAGAGACAACCCTTAAAAAGTCCTATTTTCTTGATTAATGCCATTCAGGCAGCAAGAGTAGATCAGGCTGGTACCCTGAATGGCTTCTTCTTCTTCTTCTTTTCTATGGCTGTTCATTAGAGGTGTCTGGTGGAATTCTGTATGAGGCACTTGGCGTTCTTAGGCCTTTAAGAAGATTGGTATCTTACAGACTGCCAATTCATTAATGCTCAGGAAAGGGTTAAATATATGCTTGTAGTCTTCAAAAGACATGTAGAAGTCCACCTATATAGGATCCTCAATGATTATTGATTCTGTGGGTGGGCTGAATTAGGTAGTGTGGTAAGAATGTACAGCTTAGGGTAGTGGGATGACAGAGGTGAAGCAGTCTCATGTTATATTAGAGGGCGACTTTTGCTTTGGCTACACATGGTTTAATGTCATTTCAAGACTGCAGCCCTTAGGAAAGAAAAGGTGTTAACTTGTTAGAAGCCAGTGACGCGTTACTGCCTCCCAGATATGTCTTGCTGTACTCATTGATTAGTTTGATTATGTGGAGTTTCTGTCTGACTGGATCTGTTTATAACTAACACTTCAGTGCCGATTGTTGCTGATTTTATATGTTTATTTCTAGCAGTGGTCTTCAACCTTTTTGGATCAGCGCCCAGTTTTTCAATATTTTCACATATGCAGTAAGTTTACCGCCCACCTACATAAATTTACTTTTTATAAATTGCCATTGTCGTTAAATTAATTGTTACATTGTCGTACTGTTAATTGTTAATTATAATTTTCAATTTATTTAAATTTTAAAGAGGATATCAAGCAAAATTTATTCAGTATTCATACAAACTTTTTATAAATTACAGCCGGATTAGCATGGCCATTATCTCCTTCCTTCATTTTTGTAGCGCCCACCAAAAATCACAAAACACCCACTAGTGGGCGGTATCGCCCATGTTGTAGACCACTGATTTATGGCATGCACTTCACCATCACTGGAAGCCAAGTGCATCTTGTTGACAAAGTTGTTGATAACAATTTTGGAAATCAGCTTAATGTAAGAGGGAGAGCAGGAGAGGTGACAACGCTTTTCTAAGTTTGGGGGTACAGTTAAAAATAGTGCTATAAATTGCTGTTCCATTTCTTCCACCAGCTTGGATTGCTGGCAGCTCTGGGCATGTAACATTGTGCCTATTGAACCATTCCATGCAGTGTTCACACTTCCTCTCAACAGTGTTAATAACCCAGAAAAACTGCAGTGCACTGAAAAGGTGGAAGAAGTATAGAATTGTCTTTAATATCTGAACAGCACAGCTACTGTGCAGACTGTTGTCTGGTTAATAAAAACCTCAATTCTATCAACTTACCCGAATCTGCTGCAGAGCCGAGGGATGCTGAAGAGATTTTAGGTCCCATGTGCCGTTGAGTAAGTGAAGCTGTGTGTATGGTCTGAGGCAGCTAGCCATGGGTCTGTCTACTCCAGCAGAGGGAGAAGCAGCATCAAAGCAACCTGGACCACAGAGGCAGACCTGGGCATAGCTGCTCTTGGACAGCTCTGCTGATATCGACTCACT
Organism: Pelusios castaneus; assembly: GCA_007922175.1. Classification (NCBI taxonomy): domain Eukaryota; kingdom Metazoa; phylum Chordata; order Testudines; family Pelomedusidae; genus Pelusios; species Pelusios castaneus. Next base: position 16,441,931 of record ML685785.1, on the reverse strand, counting down.
GTGCTCAGTCTGCATCAGCAAGCTCTCCTCTCATAGCCCTCTGCTCAGGTGAGCAGGGGTGAGTCCTCTCTCCTTTGGGATAGACCCCAGCTAGTGGGAAGACAGGACTCATGGCCAGCTGCTTCTGCCTGTACACGAGGGCTCAACTGCTCAGTGGTACGTTGGTCTAAAATCTGCTTCAAGGTCACTGAACTCGGCAGCAGTTTCAGATATGCTAAAAGGAGCCATGAGGAAAAGGACAAATAATAAGAAAGAAAATATCATAATGTTCTGTATAAATCCATGATTTACCACCCCACTTTAAATACCATGTGCAGTTCTGGTTGCCACATCTCAAAAAAAAATTTTTTTTGAATTGAAAAAAGTATAGAGAAGGGTAAGAGAAATTGTTAGGGGTGTGGAACAGTTTCTGTACAAGGGGAGATTAAAACGACTGGGGGGACTGTTCATCTGAGAAGAGAGATGACCAAGTCATGAATGGGGTGGAGAAAGTGAATAAGAATGTGTTATTTACCCCTTCAAGTGACACAAGAGCTAGGGTTTATGCAATGAATTCATAAGCAGTAGGTTTAAAACACACATAAGGATGTACTTCTCCACACAACACACAGTCAACCTGTGAAAGTAATTTCTAGAGAATGTTGTGAAAACCAGAAGAATAACTATATGTTCAGAAAAGAATTAGTTTCTGGAGGGTAGATCCATCAATGGCTATTAGCCAAGCTACTCAAAGATCCAGTCCCATTCCCTGGGTGTTCCTAAATCTCTGACTGCCAGAAACTGAGGCTGGACAATGGAGATGGCTCACTTGGTTACTGCCCTGTTCTCTTCATTCCCTCTGGAGGATCTAGCACTGGCTACTTGTGGAAGACGGGATACTGGGCTAGATGGCCCATTGGTGTGTATCCATTATGGCTGTCCTTGTGTGGTGATCCAGGGATTATTAGGGGAGACCTCAGCTTGTTCAAAGAGGATTGATACTGATGGCCTCTTTTTATCGTTTGTAGGAGTGGTCCTTGATACTACCACCCCAAACAGGTAAAGGGGGACAGGACTGTCAGAGCCTCCACACAGGGGTATTTCTAGGAGACTAGACTGCCTTCATTTAGCCCACGTACCAGCACATATGTGTTGCATATAGTCCTTTAAAAATTTGTGTTCTTTGTGAATACTAAAAATCTTCTGGACCTCTTTGTGAGAGGAGGAGTTTGCCAAAATTTCCTTTCTCTGCTCTCTGCTGTTACTTTCCCTGCGGCACAGAGTTTGCATTCTACTCGTGCTCTATTTCTATAGCATATAAAACACTTCATGATGAAAGCCTCAGTGGAAATATAAAATGTAATTTCTGTGGCCTAACTGGTTGACTCATAGTGACGTCACCTTTCCCACGTACCTCCAAGGCTCTGTGCATTGTAACAAATGGCTTAGTATATCATATCGTGGCTGGGCTTTGTTTAGTCCTTCAGCTTCCATATATACAATACTAGTATATCAGATATTCCAGATGCTGTGCTTGATTTGCAGTTGCTGAGCTACAGGACCTTCTATGCTGCTCATTTCCTAGGATTCAGAATATAACCCTTCATTATTCTAAATACCAATGACGTAAATCCCTGATGAAACTGAAGGGAGTGATGAAGTAAAGCGAACAAGGAAAGAATGCACCCTACCATAGTAGTGTGTATGCGATATGAAGTCTGCACATAGTTCACTTATGCTGTAGTAGTGTAAGTGTAATTTTCTAATGCACTTTTATGACCATGGGTTCTTATTACTGCATCATTTACAAATACCGTTCAATGTGATGAATAAAAGAAGAGTTGTATTGCTAAAGTAACTTTTCCGAAGTTAATTCAGGCATCCATTCAACCCCACTGATCAGAGAGCCCTAGCTAACGCAGTCTCACTGACAGTTAAGGAGATATTAACAGGATCCCAGAAGAAAAGTAAATTACAAATAGGAACAAACCACTCACAGAACAATTTTTGAGTTAATAGCCTCACTTTGCCACTAGGGAAATAAGTTGTCCATTTTCTTTCCATCTCCCTTTTTCTGTCTCCCTTTGATTAGAATTAGTTTGGGCAGAGATATACTGAGGTGCATGGAAATGGAGGTTTAAACAGTGCTTAGCAATTTTTAAGAGGGATTTTGCAGAGGGCAGATTTGTAAAGCGGATGCTTAAATAAAAGAGTCACTTACTTTAAGCTGCAATTTTCCATCTTCTGCCTGCGCTTCCTGGCCCTTTCTGTCCAAGTGGGTTTCTTATCTTCTTCCTGACTGATCTGGAGGTGAAGTATTGCACTGTGTGAAACTCATAAAAAATTTCTCCAGCCAATACACAGAATCTAATCACCCACCTTAGCATGATGATGAAAAACCCATCAGATAAAATTCCTTGCCCTAAGCTTTGAATGTTATAACATTGTATTTCCCTTGCCACTTTTCCTGCCCCCCAAATAAGCTAGCCTTGGTTTAGGAATAGAACTGTAATAAAAAAATGACAACAGGTGTTAGGAAACGAATGCAGCAGAAGTCTTAAGGTTCACTGTTGCTAGAATATGCACCCTTAGTACATACATCCTGTCCAGAACTCTATATACAGAGCTAACCCAGGTTATGCTTCTAAAATTGTCTCTCTCTTTTCAGAGAGCTGATTGCTTTCTGCATGTTAGTAAGATAGGGCCAGATTCCCCTCCCAATGACCTTCCTCCAGTATAACTCCAGAAAGCAAAATAAAATTGCTTCTGCTTTACACCAGTATAATTGAGAGGGGGGAATCTGGCCTGTAGTATTTAAATAAGGTTACGATTTTTGTGGGAGTGGGTTGACAAAGAGAACACAGTGTCTTTTTAGAAAGCATTTGTTTTGTCTTTTCTGCTGTGAGTTGCTCTGACTCACAAAGTGTGCTCCATAATGTGACTTGTGCATAGGGTGACTATATTTCCCAAAGAGAAAACAGGGCATGGTGTGGGGATCACCCAAGCCTTCCCTCCCCAGCATGGTGCTAACCCAAGCCAGCATTTCCCCTTTCCCTCCTCAACAGGGCTGTCCCGACCCACCTGCTGTCACGGCTTGACCAGACCCCACCGTGCAGGGTTGGTGCTTGCATTCCACAAACATTCTTCTGTGCCCCAGTAGGGGGTCACGCCCCACTTTCTTTTTTTTTTTTTTTTTTTTTTTTTTTTGGAAAACTGCATCTCCAGTCAGCTCATTGCACTCTGAGCAGAAGGGCTGATGCCTTTTGTGTCTCTGCTGTTATGAATTCATTTGTTTGCTCCATTACCTTAATTTCGGTGGGCTTCCTCGTAAGCCCCGGCATATGGCTGTGATACCAAGGAAACAGAGTGTGTGAGAGAGGAGCCGTTTATCATTCTGAGAGACCTTCAAATATTCATGGAGGACCGATGTGAAGAAACTTAACTATCACACTTCAGGCACAGTTTAGAGTAAACGGGATCTTTCTTCCTCCTCTCCTCTCTTTTCCTCAATAGGATAAAAAGTGCGGCTCTGACTGTCGCTAACAAAACCCAAGCAGTAATTGAGTTTTCAAAGCATAAAAGCTTTTATTCTGTAAATTTCAGCATGCTTCTGAGAGAATACTGTCCACACCAGACTTTCTAAATGGTCCCTCTGTAATCACTTGTTGCATCTGCTTAATGCTGCAAGCATAATTCATGATGGCTCAGATTTAAGAATAATCTTGTTCATAAATCTTAATGCCTTCATTTCTTATTGGGGTCCTTAATGAACTGGCATCAGCATCACATCTTTTTGATTATAGTGCTAACTTTTTTTCCTGCTTTTTTTAAAAGGAAGATCAGTACTTGAAATAGACAGATATTGATCATTAATACTTTGCTTTATGTCAAATATAGATTAAAAAAAAGCAGCTTATAAAAGAAGGTTAGTATTATACCTGTTTGATGGTTGGAGAAACTAAGGCAGAGATGGATGGAGAAACTAAGACAGTCAATAGCTGTCCCCCCCACCCCCCATCTTTCCTGTATGCTTTTAAATAGCTCTTTATCAGTTCTGGGTGATAGATTTTGCTAAAGCATTGGCTGGTTAGTTCTTCTCCTTTCACATGAAGGGTTTTATTGTGACTGTTGCAATCTGGCATGAGGAAAGTTGAGGACTGCGGGAGAGGGAGGAAAAAGATGTGGGTGGTAGGGTAGCTATGTGCCTGTTTATGGATGTTTAGACTGGTGTATATGAAGGGGTCACGTACGCAGGGAGCACTCCAGTAATTGCTTATTAAGAAAAATAACTGTGTGCCCTAGAATAAGATTCCTTCAGCATCTCTGAAGCCACACCAGAGTTGATCACGCTATAGTTCCTTTAAAAGCACATCCCAGTAGTGAGTGTTTTATGTGTTGTTGGCCTTAACATCTGTTGTTCCATGACACGACATCAGAAATCAGTGACCTGTTTTCTCAGCCTCATTTAAAGATAATGTAGGTAATGGCCTGTCTCCCCCTGTCCAGGAAAATTAACACCACAGCCGAAGTCTGTTCAGGGCACAGCTTTAGACTTCAAACCTAAGACTCACAAAGTAATGCAAAATAAATTTATTCCCCATACCAAAGCAGGCTGCAGGAGCCTAGAGGCCTCTTTCCCACTGCTCCAGGGCCAGCCACAGAAACCCATCTACTTCCCACAGCTTGCTTCCTCAACTGAGGCACCTGCTGGTTTTTGTAATCACTTGATCATTCACAGCTGGGAAGTAGCTGATCATTCCCAGGTCAGACTGGACACCCACTCCTAAAGGGTCAGTCACCCTGTGCCAGGTAGCATTTTACTGAAGAATTAGAATTCAGTTTCTCCCCTCATCCAGCAGCTGATTCTAGCTTTCATATATAAAAAATAATAGCTGATTAGAGATTCAAGACATAGATGAGCAGGCATTTTCTCCTCTACTAGTCTGTATACCAGTTAGAAACTAAAACCTTCTCCCATCTTCCTGGAAAATGTGTGACATCCTTAGTGATACACAAAGATAGGCATTTAATCAGAAGAACTATTGTTAACTCTGTTTTTGCCATCTACAGAACCGATTCTTTAAACTACCCTGACAAGGCCAGAAGTTCTTTTGGGAGCATAGAGTTTTCACTTTTCTGATATTACTCCATGCACCTTACACTTACCAGCCATACATCTACTTGCTAGTGTTTTTGGGGTGCAGGTTGTTCATACGGATTGGACAGGAATCTTTAATGGGGATCATAGCATGGGCATATGTCCAAGCTTAATTATTGTCTGTTTGATCTCAGTGCTCTGTGGGGGTTAAGCTGTGAGGCTAGCCTCTTAAATGGAATGTCATTTTGAATAATTGTCAAGGTGTCTAGAGCTGAAGTAGATCTAATTTTTTTTTTTAAGTGTTTCACTTTAGTACCCAGTTTTAAACATTATTCATGCAGATTTCAACCTCCTCTACTCATGCTCATGTCATATGGTTCCTAATAAAATTTCATGTTTATTTTATGATCCAACCAGCTGGTGAGCTCAGTACGGGGCAAGAATGAGAAATGCTGATAAAACTGTAAGTCTAATCTATGCAGGCATTTACACTGCTTGCCGGAGTATTGACAGTGACTTCATTCTCTGCACAGCTGGAAGTGAAGTACAGACCTCACTTTAACTTATTAATTTCTTGCACTTATTGAAAGTGATGTGATTAGTTTTTGGTGTATACAGTTACTCTTTGTGATGTCATATGGGGTGTTTTAAAAACACTTGGATTTCTTTCCTGTTCACCTACTCGGTGAACTCTTTCTTTTTTTAAAAAAAAATTAAATGCATCTATTGAGGACTACTCCATTTGCTTTGTGCTGCTCTGTTGATTCAAAACAGTGGGTCCAAGCCTCTAACTTCCCTGTGTTGGGAAATCCTGGGGTTACAATAGGGCTCTTTTAAGCAGGGGGCCAATGCTGGCTCCAGAGCAGTAGGAACACAAAGCAACTTTGCTCCCTCTTTCCAATGTTGTGTAAAGCACAGATCTGCAGAGCAGGGTATCTCGGACTATCTCTTCATAAGAGTAGGGTAACAGCTGCATTGTCTTGTATTCTCTCTATACAGGGACATTTTAAATACAATTCAGATTTTAAAAAAAAATCAGCAAAGAGGTTTCTGATTGAATAACTGTTTCCTTAGAAGCAGTATGCATTTCTCTGCTACCCACTCTTACTTGACTTGTGAAATTCCAAAGGGGTAGCCGTGTTAGTCTATTGTAGAAAGACAACAGAGTCTTGTGGCACTTTTAAAGACTAACAGATTTATTAATCGCATGAGCTCTATCTTCAAAGCGTCTGACGAAGTGGGATTTTCTCCCACGAAAGCTCATGCGATTAATAAATCTGTTAGTCTTTAAAAGTGCCACAGGACTCTGTTGTCTTTCTACAATAGACTAACACGGCTACCCCTTTGGAATTTGACTATTTGTAGATGGTTACATCTCCTACTTCTACTCTAACCTGTTGATTAGTCAAGCGCTGTGCTTGTGCAATATATTCTTTTTGTAGAAAGTTTTCCTCATTCATTCTGATCAGATGACTCTGTTTGAGGTGCTACACAGGCATAAATATCTGTAAATGAATTATTTCAAGAGGATTTTATAGATCTGCAAGATCCCTCAGTATAAAGGGGGGTTGGCTAACACCATTTAAAAAAAAAAGAAAAAACTATCATCAGCTTAACATTTTTTAAACATATTAAAGAACTTGAACTCAGGAACTGGTAGGTACAGTCCCATGGGAAGAAAATCTAAGGGAAAAAGGTGCTCAGGAGAGCTGGCAGTTTCTGAAGGAGACAGTATTAAAGGCACAACTGCAAAGTATCCCAATACAAAGGAAAGATCGGAAGATTAGTAGGAGGCCAATATGGCTCCATCCGGAGCTTTTAATGACCTGAAAATCAAAAAGGAATCATACAAAGAGTGGATACCTGGATTAATTGCCAAGGAGTATGCAAGAATAGCACAAACATGTAGGAATAAAATCAGAAAGAATAAGGCACAAAATGACTTACACCTAGCAAGGGACATAAAAGGCAATAAGAAGATGTTCTTTAAATGCGGTAGGACAGAAAGATGAAGGAAAGTGTGAGTCTTGAATTTAGCAAGGAAAGAGAAGTAATGAGATCAAGAAACCTGAGGTGCCCATTTTGCTTCAGTCTGCACTAAATAGGTTAATGATGACCAGATATTAACACAATTAAGATTAACAGCAATGGGGAAGAAATGCAAGCTAAAATAGGGACAGAATGGGTTAAAGAATACTTAAGTAGGTTAGAGGTATTCAAGTCATCAGGGTTTAATGAAATTCATCCTAGATACTTAAGGAGCTAGCTAAAGCAATTAGCAGTTATCTTTGAGAACTCCTGAAGGATGGGTGGGATCCCAGAAGGCTGGAGAAGGGTGAACATAATACCTATATTTAAAAGGGGAACAAAGAGGACTTGGAGAATTATAGAGCGGTGACCCCTGGAAAGATACTGGAACTAATTTGGAAGACCAGCGCAATAATGGGGAATAATAAACATGGATTTGTCAAGAATAAATCATGACAAAACAAACTTACTTCCTTTTTTGACTGGGTTTTACTGGCCTAATGGACAGTGGGGGAAAGCAGTAGATATGACTTGTATCTTGATTTTTAATGAGGCTTTTGACAGCCCCACATTACATTCCTATAAGCAAACTAGATTAAATTACTGTAAGGTGGGTGTAGAACTGGTTGAAAGACCATATGTATGGTAGTTACCAATGGTTTACTGTCAAATTGGGAGGGTGTATCAAGGGGGTCCTGCAGGGTCAGTCTTGAAACCAGTATTATTCAATATTTTCTTTAAAGACTTGGATAATGGGAGTGAAGAGTATGCTTATATAATTTGCAGATGACCTCAAGATGGGAGAGATTGCAAACCCTTTGAAGAATACAATTAGAATTCAAAACCACCTTGAGCAATTGGAGAATTGATCTGAAATTAACAAGATGCAATTCAATAAAGATAAGTGCAAAGTATTTCACTTAGGGAAGAAAAACCAGATGCACAAGTACAAAATGGGAAATAACTAGCTAGGTGGCAGTATTGCTGAAAAGAAGCTGGAACACAAAGTCTATGAGTTCACGATGCAATGCAGCTGTGAAAAAGGTCACTATCATTCTATACTGTATTAGCAGGAGTTTCCTGTGAAGGATATTTAATTGTCCCACTCTGTTTGGCATTGGTGAGGCCTCAGTTGGACAACTGTGTCCAGTTCTGGGTACTTTCCTTTAAGAATATATTGACAAATTGGAGACAGTCAAGAGAAAAGCAACACAAATGATAAAAGGTTTAGCAAACCTGAACTCTGAGGGAAGCTTAAAAAACCTGAGCATGTTCAGTCTTGAGAAAAGATCGAGAGGGGTCCTGTTAACAATCTTCAAAATACATTAAGGGTTGTTCTAAAAGAAACTGTGATTAATTGTTCTTCATGTCGACTGAAGGCAGGAAAAAAAGCTGTATGTTTAATCTTGAGCAAGGAAGATATTAGGAAAAACTTTCTTAGGGTAGTGAAGCTCTGGGATAGACTTCCAGTGGAGTTTGTGCAATTCCCATCAATGGGTGTTTTAAAAACAAGTCAGACAAACCCTTTTTTGGGATGGTCTAGATTTACTTGGTCCTGCCTCTGCATAGGGAACTGAACTTGATGACATCACAAGTCCCTTCTAGCCTTACATTTCTATGATTCTATTGCTTGCAGTTTACAAAAATCTGAGATATTGGCTAACTCCAAGAACTGGTAATGACACACAGAACCTTGTACTTTTCCTATGCACAACAAATCAGTAGTGACCAAAAGTTGTTGCTGTTTTCCAGCGGGCTGCAAACTGAATGTTTATTCAGTTATACTCCCCTGTTTGAGCCCCACCTGCAATTCTCTGAGGGGCTGTCACGGGCTAATACCTTTTGTTCAGTGCTTTTCATCCATGGATTTCAAAGGAGGGTAAACATTAAGCCCATATTAGAGATGAGGGAAATTGAGTTACGGAAAAACAAACAGAGTCCTGTGGCACTTTTAAAGACTAACAGATTTATTTATCGCATGAACTTTCGTGGGAGAAAATCCCACTGCTTCAAAGC
>ML685785.1:16378063-16432710 GCA_007922175.1 Pelusios castaneus | reverse complement strand
GGAAGCTTAATTCAAACTAACTTAAGCCATGGCTACACTAGGCTTTCATTAGTTCGAATTAAGGGTTTCCTTAATTCAAACTAATAAATTTGATTAGGGTATTCGAACTAAGGGTTTATTCGAACTAGTTAGTTCGAATTAACCAATGTGGCCATGTTAAGTTCGAACTAATTGCTTAGTTCGAACTAACTGGCCCTTGAACTCAATGCAATTCACTAATTCGAACTAAGCAAGTGCCATGAATGGCACTTGCTTAGTTCGAACTAAATTTTGCTAGTTCAAATTAAGTTAATTCGAACTAACTAAAATTAGTTTGAATTAGTTCGTTCGAATGAACTAATTCGAACTAATTTGATAAGTGTAGACATAGCCCAGGTGTCTTATATTGGGCGTCTAAAAATATTTGAAACTTGTAATTAGAGGGCACTCTTGGAAAAAATGACCGAAGTTATTCAACAATGTGCGATGTTTGCACAGTGAGTCTGTGGCAAAGCAGGATATAGAATTGAGGTCTCCTGACATCCTGTGCACAGCCTTTGTGTATTAGAGAGACAAGGTGTGTGAGGTAATATCATTTATTGGCCCAACGTCTGTTGGAGAAGGAGACAAGTTTACACAGACCTCTTCTTCGGCTCGAAAGTTTGTCTCTCTCACCAACAGAAGTTGGTCCAATAAAAGCTATTACCTCACCCACTTTCCCAGGACCAAATCAACCACAACAACACTGTGTGCAACCTTTGAAGATGGTCGTTTGTTCCATGTACCCAGTTTTCCATATAATACATGAAATACAGGAAGTCACCACTTGCAGCAAAATGGTAGGGACAGCCAAATCTTCAGCTGCCCTGTGGATGACAGTGTCTGTTCTTTGCAGCCCATGCACTGTGCCGCCTAGAGCAGCAGACTCCCTACAACTTGCTCTCTCTAGTTGCATTCTCACCAGATGCCCCTCTTGTCCCTTCCCCAATGCTTGCATCTTACAGGAAGGAACCACAACTGCTGCCATTGTGACTTTTTCTTCTTTCCAAAAGTGTCACTGTTCACCCAGTGGCAGGTGCAGGCCAATTGTTGTCATGGCAACAAGGGAAGAGCAAGGAAAACAGCTTAATTCCAGAGCTGATCATTAGCGGGGGGGTAAGGGGAGAGAATAATTGTAGCAGGAAGGGAAACTCTCAGTAATTATAGAACAGCACAGATAAAAAGGCAGGGCACAGATGCTGTCATTGTTGTGTGCCATGCTGTAGCTGTTTAACTTGTCACAGACTGGGAAGTGCTGTGAAATGGGACACAGTGCGATTCTTAGCAGGGCAGAGCACCTCCTGTGGAGCTTTTACTTGGGGAGGGATTAGGCCAACAGAGCCAAGCAATAAGGAGATCATCAGAAAAGGAGGACCACTTACATTTATAAAACAGATTCCAAAATACTTCATACGCTGCTAACCACAGTCCAGTCGTAGTTATACCAGTATTTCCCAGTAACACAGCTCAGACCAAAACAAGACAGATGTGTGCACAGAGAGAGAGCTTAAGGCCTCTGACTTGAGTGCAGCTTACACTGCGTAATGGAGAGCAGAATTACAATTAGGTGAAATGTACACACGGATAGCTATGAATTGCAGCCAGTCATTCTGAGAACATTGTATACTTCTTTGGAAGGCAGCTTTTACTGACCACAAATGGTCAATTTTTGGCTTTATATCTGATCTGAAAGGCAGCAACACCACACCCCTATCACAGTGTTAAGCTTTGTTACCTGAAAGACATGAGTGCCACCTTTGAATTATCAATGCCATTATCTACAGCCCCTGTTTCTCCTTGGACATGTGACCGGGCCTGAACTTTTTTAGTCTGAGATCTGACAATCTCAGGGAGAAGTGTTTTGGCTTATAGGGTGTTACAGTCTGCAGAGTAGATGGTTTGTGACAGAAGCAGTTGTGAGGGGAGGGACGCAGCTGTCACTAGAAGGATGTTCAATAGTGCAGTGACCTACTTCTGACCAAACTCCTGGGATGTTTGTAGCTACTCCACTTAGGATCTGTTCTCACAACATCGCTGTGATTTTCAGTTAATAATATGAACTTCCTCTTGTTTCCTTCCCAGAGTTTGCCATATATCAAGCTGCTGGTGGAATTTGCAGAGAAGCAATTAGTATTGGAGTTGGGGTGTTTGACTGACACAATAATTATGCTGGAAAATGTAATTTTCGCTGCATATTAGAGATGGGATTATTTCAAGGAGATCTCATTAATGTGCTGTTTGCCAACAAAAAGCCCAGTAACCTCTCTTTTAATAAGATTAGTGCGGGGGTCATAATGCAGCAAGCTGTTAGATGATATACTCAGCCTTTTGTTCTAAAGAAAGAAATTATCTTCTACTATCTAATGAGAGTATATAGGAGTAGATTTCGTTTAGAGACATGGAGACTTCACAGTTCCTCCTTTCCTTGTAGCCCACCTTTCTATGTACAGATGCTGTGCACTCTCACAGTGGAAGTCTTAGAGTTGGGAATGAGTGTGGTATAGTGGCTAGAAAGCAGAGTATTAGCATCTAGGTCTCCTGGATTGTCTTCCTAAATCTGCCACTTATATGCCATGCGACCATAAGCAAATCCCTTTCACATCCGTCTCATTTTTTTCTATCTATAAAATGTAGATACTGTTTGCATCCCAAAAGGCTATTATTTGTGGAATGTTTTGGGTTCTATATGCATGTAATGTTACAAAGTATTATTTGTCATCCCGTTGACTCTGTTGAGTTCTAAATGCAGTAGGAAATACATAGAAAATAACTACATAATGCAGTTCAGAGAGACCCTAGCAGTTTGAATTATTTTTAAATTAACTGATTTTTAAAAATTCAGACTTCTGATGGAGCATCTTTTAAATGACTTGGACAGGCAGGTTTTGGTTTTTTCGTTTTTGGGTTTGTTTTTTTTAAAGTGTAGAAATCTTTTCATTGCTCCCTGCTGATGTTTGGGAGAGTGTTTTGGGGTGAGCCAGGGGACAATACAGAAACATGCTTAGTTCCCATCCTTGCCTCTCCACTGTGCACACATCTGTTTACCATCTGTTTTGGTTTCAGCTCTATTGCTATGTTACTGGTAAATACCATCTGGCAGGGCTCGGGGCACAGGAGCTCTTTCCATCCAGAGCAGTGTGTGAGGGATATCCTCTTGATAGCACACCAAACAGGAAGTGCATTTGATACAGTTGCCAAGGATTGGCCTGGAGTCTCTGGGAATTAAAGATTCATCTTTCATTAAAGATTGTCATGTGATGAAATCTCCAGGAATATGTGCAACCAAAATTGGCAACCCAAACAATTGACCATTAGCTGAACAGTACAAATTACTACATGCAAAGTGCTGTGTCAGGGACCAGACCAGCTAGGATTGGCTGATGACTTGCTCCCCTGTATAATTTTGCTCTTAAACACCCAGTGAGTCCAGCTGCAGTGTCTGGGAGCTGACAGAGTGGCCACAGCCCCTGATTGAGTAATGGTTGAGCAGCCCTGCTTAGAAGTCTGGCCCCTACAGCAAATCACCAGCAGCTATTCAACATGTAGCAAGTCTGCAGCTGTGGTGTGCAGTGTTCACCCTTGTGATAGTCCTTGCTGCTGCCGGCTTCTAGCCACTGCTTCAGATCTCTGGCTTTGATCCCAAGCTCTGGCATATAACTGTATTTAATCCTCTAGTTCTGACATTTGGTTCTCTCCCTGATACTAATCCTCAGCCTGAACTCTGCCTTCCATAGACCCAGCTCTGAGTGGTAGGCTGAACTTTTACTTCCATCAGTCGGCCTGACCACCCACAGCCTGATTGGCTACATGATGCCACATGCATAAACAACCAACCTGTGGTTATAAGGATGGAGTGGGGGAGAAAAATACACTTTCCTCTTATCTCTTTGGTAGTTACTTTAGGCCTTACCTGTAGCAACAGCAGATACGATAATTTCAGGTAGAAATATTTTTTCCATGTTTATGTTAAAGACCAAATGTCAATGTATGACCCACTCAGCTGTGTTACCTGGGTCAATGCAGATTGCAAAACCCAGTGCAAAATGCATGCAAAGAAAGCATTTTCACTCGAGGTGATCCAGCCATGTATGGGACAGACTTCTAGAGATCAGAGTCTGACCATTTTTAGAAAACACTGCAAAACCTTCCTGTTTGGAAAAGCCTTTTTACTGCAAGGAACGGCATCTCTTCTACCCCAAAGCCCCCACCAACTAAATAGTAATAATATTAATAATTAATAAATAATTTTTTTTAAAAAAATAAGCTACTTTTAGTACAACTTTTACTCCAGAAAGGAAGAGTATGCCAGGGACTCTGTGAAATCCACTAGGGACTTTGCTAATGCTATTGATTTTTACATGACAGATGCTTGGATAGTATAGTGGTAGGAAGCAGGATAAAACCCTTAATTTAGAAAGGGACATCAACTTCCATCTATCTGGGATTAGCTGCTTTAGCATAAATGACATTGCTTATCATCTCAGTTTCACTGTTTCAGTTTGGGCTTTGAATAATTTGCAACAATAAAAGTGAAAACACAGTGCATTAGATTTATATAGGCTGGAGGGTCATTTGCAGCTGTGGCAATGAGGAGCCATTCTGAGGTAAGTTTGGATGCACTTTGCTTATGAGATAATTATTACCTAGTGTTTATGGGTTTTGATCATTTGTGTATGTATTTGGGGATAAAAGCTATGTAGTATATTGCAGAGCCATGTTCTTCTCACCTGCCTTGTTCTCACAAATAGCCTCCCTTAGGAATTATTGTCATGTACCCCAAACCTTGTCACTAAATGCCTTTATTTTAAATCTTATCATTTTGCAATCTCAATAGACCAGACAAACATAGGTAGGGGACAATATGTAATACGTGAATAGAGTTGGGTGAATAGCTCTTCCCTCCCTCCCCCCGTTTGCTGGCAGTTCTAAAAAATGGTGGAGGGAGGGAGGGAGGTTCAATTGGGTTGGGTTGGGTTGAACCAAATCAGGAAATTTTTTGAATTTTTGGCAAATTGAGAATGTCCATTTTGGATTGAACAAAACATTTTGTATGACCCAAAACATTTTTGTTTCCAGTTATTTTTAAAGAGAGAGACTCACAAAACACAGGAGAGGTGGTTCCCCCTCCTCTGCCTTACAACTTCCAATCCAGTGGTTAAAGTGCTCACTCAGGATTGGGAAGCTGGGGTTCAGTCCTACCACTGCCTTTTGAGGAGAAGCTCTTTATACTTGGGCCTTTCCCTTTCCAGAGATATGCCATAACAACTGGGCTGTAGACTGCCGTTTTCTCTTGGGTTTCTCTCAGTCACTTCTGTTGAAACTGTTCCATTTCTTATAAGGAATTAAATATTCACTGGAGTAGGTGTATGAAGTCGGGTGCTGTGGAGTCATTCTCTGTGGCATAATGACAAATCAAATACTGTATTTTATAGCTATAGATATACGGAAGGTGGAACAAAGCAGAATCAAATAATAGTTGCTTCAGTTGCACTCTCATCTGCATGTCTCTCTGCAGAAAACTTTTGACAGGCTGTACCTCTGAATGGGCTCACATCTGGTGGGATGCTCTTCTCTTGATAAATGAAGACCAAAGTATATTATTCTCCACATTTCATAGTGAGCCCTGTCTTGGAGTGCTGTGACCAAAACAGTTTGTAGATGGACAAAGGAATTTTGATTGCGGGCAGGTGAGTTTTGTTCGGTTCATCTTGGTTAAACTAAGCAGTTTATAAATAGGTAAAGGGAGTGTTAACTAAGTCCTGTGACATCAATGAAACTATATATAAAAATCAGGTATTCAAAAGAAGCCATTCAAGAAGCTGTCTTAAGAAGATAAATGAATAAATATTCAGAAATTTGAATTAAATCCCACTGTTTATTTAACTGATACAAGGAAGCTATTACATTAGAAGCTTTGCATTTAGATAAAATATTTGCAAATATACATCTCAAAAGAGACTTGTCAGCTCAAGTATTTAAATAACCAAGATTTGTACCACTGAGAGGAAACATAAACTGAAAGTTACTAACATCTGTAAAACATTTCCCAAACATCAATGTTTTTCTTACTGTTTGAAGATTTAGAGTGCTTATAAAAGAAATTATTGTCATTAGGAATTTTATAACTTAGGAGCTTTTTCTGTATTCAAAAAGGTGGGGAAAACGGCCCATTTTTCTGAGTTAGTTTTAGAACTCTGACAGCACATCTCTACATTCCTCTTTGCTCTAAAACAGAGTGTTCTTATGGTCTTTTAAAATCAGGATGCTTTCTAAACATAAATATCTTACTAAGTTTGTTTTTGAGAGATTTATCTCTATACCAGATTGCTTTCTTTACTCAGAGAAGACAGTCATGTTGTTTGTTTGCCTTTTTTGACCAAAATCATCCTCTTATTTACAACCTGTCATTTGTTGTGTATTTACAATTTGCAACTAATGATTTATATTAAATATGTTACACAAAGCACAATAAACAATGTCCATTTTCAAAATGTAGCATAAAAGAAAATAGAAACATAAAAACAAAATAAAAGTTATGAAAGCTGCATTTTTAGCGCTTGTCTAAAACACACTTGAGTGCAATAAACATGGTTTTATGGCCAAAGAGGTGTTATCTTGCCTGGTATATGGCTTTTCCCTTCTGACAGAAAGCAGAAACCTCTTGGAATTTCTTTAAATTAACTTGATGTTTCATTTAGTAAAATAAGTAACCAAAACTATAAGCTTGTGTTAAATTCTGTAGGCATCATGGATACAAACATAGTGGTAGATATCTCTTAACATCAATATTGCAGGTTTCTCCCCTCTGCTTGCCTGAGAAACAGATCTTCTTTCTCCCAAATGTCCCCTTATTCAAGGCACCAGGTGAGTAAGATTCAGATCTGGGTGTGACAGGTTTTCTGTACTGAACAACCTTGGAAAGCTGTAATACTTTATATGTAATATCTCTCTGGAGAACTAGAAATAGGAACTTTATATCATTTGAGAAGGGGAAATTCTAGAGATAATCTATTTTTGTCCCCAACTGTTTTATTACATTCATTTTTATTTTTTTTTCTTCCTTTTTTGCCAGAATTCAAGCCAGGAAATTCCAGTGATGTTGTTTCCATGAATCATTGCTTTAAAATTTAGAAAGGAAGATTGATGGCTAGGAATTCCTAGGTGGATTCAAAAGGGCATGTGTAGCCAGGGTCATATTTCAGTACTCACTAGCCCAAATCCCAGATTTCATACCTGCTCAGTTTCTGCTCTCACAACCCATTATTTAAATATGTAATTTAAAAAAATCTTTGCTCTCTCTCTCTTCAGTGCCGAATAGTAGATAACACAATTGCATTTTCCAAATAGATAAGCCAAATGGAACTCTGTTTGCAGAGATAAAGTTCCACTTGAGTAAGTAAACAAAAATATTGAACATTTCTCTTTAGTTTGAGTGATGTGAACATTCTTCCAGCTTTTCAATATATGATGAAGCACTTTTTATGCTGTAACATATGATTTCAAGATTATTACCAGCTACTTCTGCCTGTGTTTGTAGGGCAATGTTGCCTTAAAGTAAAAAGTATGAAGTGGCCATATGGGATTGCAGTAAGAGAAAATTAATAGGGGGAACTGCATAGACTTGACAATGGGCAATTCATAGATTAAAGGCCAGAAAGGACCACTGGATGAGCCATTCTAGTCTGACCTCCTGTGTCACATAGGCCGTATAATTTCATTTACTCGTGTACTGAGTCCAATATCTTGTTTGACTAAAACATTTTCCAGAATGCGACCAAGTTTTGATCTGAATCTTTAATTAAGGAGCTATTCTTCTTAGTCATCGGTTTGAATCCAGCCTATTCAAGTCCAACTAAGCCTGATAATGATCAAAAGTTGTTACCCAAGGATGGCTGTTTGGTAGCATATGAGGTGGCATGGTGGACTGTATCTAATTCCTAACGGGCAGCTGAATACTTCACAGAAGTCCACCACTGGAGCTGACATGGCTTGTCCCCTGCCTACAGATTCAGCAGACCGTGAATTGAATGGGCTATGTTAACTCAGCTCCTGCCTCCTTAAGAGTAATCCCTTCTTCTCCAGCTTTCTCAGTGTCTCCTGCCCTCTCCATTTTGGTCCTTTTTGGTTAGTAAGCTCTTCAGAGAAGTGGCTGTCCTTTGTGTCTTGTACATTACTGGTCACTTGGCATTGATAAACAGAAGTAATAATGGGGTTTTAATGTTCATTCATATGTGATGAAATAAGGGGATCTCTGTCATAACGAACGGTATTGTCGGGGGTATAGATGAGGCAGCCATTTCATTTGGATGGCTGTAACTTGGCCAAGTATATTTCAATTGTTTGCCTTTTACTCTAAATTAGATGGACATAAGGGGAAATATAGGGTAAGCAGGTGATGAATGTGCCATAATGCTATAGGTGACACCTGCATTTTGGTGACGGGGTTTTTTAAAAGCGCTCTTTGTCCACCTATCTTTGCATCCGGTTGAAGTCTATGGCAAAATTACCAGCCCTGATTTTTTTTTAATTTGTTTATTGGTCAGTCTCTGCTTTTGAATATCCTAAGCAGTTTGGCCCAGAACATATAAGGCTTTACTGCTGAATACAGATCTCCAATTTTGCTCATGGTACAGTCCAGGCCCTTTGTCCCCCATGTCTCTTGTGAAACAGCCTCTGCTAGCTACTGTTAATTCACTCCATTTTCCCCAAGTAACAGGACTGATGCTTGGACAGAGAATTCTCTCTTCCTTCAAAAATAAGTCTCTCTCTTCGATGCAGAAGCTTCTTAGAATTTTGTGTCTGCCTCCAAAAGCCAGTTCACAGATGTTGAGAGTTCCTAAGCTAGAATTCTGCAATCTAGGTTTAGCTGGGACCCTATGGTATTTCTCAGTCAGACTGAGGTCACACCGCTGTGTCCAGGCTGAGCTGAAGGTCAATTAGTTTCAGATTCTCGTGACCCATTGGGATGCTAGCAGGGAGCAAAGCATGAGGAGGAGGTGGTACTAAGAGTACGTGATAGGTTACCGGTAAGTTCTTTTAGGCTGAACCTTGCTCGCTTGCAGGCTTCCAAAAAAACTTAGATACCTTGGTTATGATAAATTCTACAATAGCAATCATTGGCAATGCCAAGCAACAGCTGTTGCTCTGTAGATTACAACTGAGTTTCCCTGATAAGATATCTTGTTCCCTTTCTAAAATCAACAAGATATATTGACTTCAAAATCAGTAGCTGAATTTTTCTACCAAAAATTTAAGTGAATCAAGCAGAACATGCCTTTGACCCTAAAGGCTGAGCTGTTAAATAAGCCGTCTTATATGTATTAGCTCTCTGCAACTATAGCAAACCTTGGAAAGAGAAGGACCATATGCAGTGGTCCTTAGCTGAGATCTAAAGTAAAAATTTTAGAACCCTAAGCTTCATTTTCAAAAGTGACTTCAGCTCTGTGGAACCTAAGATAGCTGGGTGTTGCAACTTTGAGTTGCGCAATGCCTAAATCATGTAGCGCTTTTTTACACAAATTTAGTTTGCACTGGAGCAAACTTAGATATGACGCTACCTCTCAATAGCCTCTCTTGGACCAATTGTCTATGTGGACCAGATTGGTGTGCAAAGTGGACTAGATCACAGCACATTAGCTGTCAATGTGCATCAGCTGGGTCCACATAGAAAGTTAGTCCATGGCTGGGTAATGCAGAGTATTCTCAGCTTGCCACAAACTTAATGCTGGTGTAGACAAGCCTTAAAAGCGCTTGAAAATTTGCCCTATTGCCTAGAACCAAACTTTTTAGTTAAATTTTAAAACAGAATTATCAGTGTTATAAACTAAGCTTTCATTTAAAAAACAATGTCTTTCTACCTCTTTTTCTGTGCAGAGCCAGAGCTTAATATAACTAGTGAAGTCTTACCAGCATTAAAAACAGAAGTTTTCTAGCAATAGGCATGAAAATGAGGTTCAACAAGCTTTCTCAACTTTATTGTGGGTCTTGCCCTCCTGCAACTCCAAGATGGTTCACAGGAAGGGTGACTGCATGTGGTAAAAGTTCTGAGGCTAGAATTTCACAAAATGCAACAGGCAATGAACCAAAATCAATGCTAGTGATGTTATTCCACTAACTCCAGTGCCTGAATGTGCTGTCAGCAGGCTGGTGTTCCCTGCATAGACCATTTTTTGTGTCTGTAAAGAGTGGGGTGATTTTCTTGTGTCTTTGATGCTGAGGGAGGTAAGGAAGCGAATAAACTTCAATAAAACTTTTGCTGGCAGAATGGTTTGGACAAAAGTGCATGATAAAATATTCTGATAAAATATTTGTCTGCATTCCAGTCTGTGGGCTGGATGGCTGATGGACGCACTTGTTTCTGGCCACAGCATGGGGGTAGGCAGCTGACCCAGAACCAAAGATGGTGGTTCTGGACAATGCTCATTCCTTTCTTCATTATAGAGATAAACTAAATGTTCTGGGTTTTTCATTTTGCCATTCCTTGGTGGATAGCTTAAGAGAGTGGGAAATGAACAGACTCTCAAAGCCATATATTGTTCCCATTTCTGCCATGGGGAGGAAAACAGGTGGCTAGTAAGCCACAGCAATTGCTCATCTTAAGGTTTTTATTTTGTTTGTTTTGTTTGTTTTTAAGGTGACTTTAGTGCTGGTGAAAGGTGCATTTGTGCAGTGCTCAGCTGAAGGGATGCCTGCCTACAGAAGCTGAGGGTCAGGATTAGGTTTCCATGCTAACTGATCTACATTTCAGCCTGTACCTCTCCTGTGCACCCTGCCCCTGCACCTCCAGTAAATGTCTCTCTGAGCTAACCCAAAGCAGCACTGGAATTGAGATGTGAGTGGTTCATACAAGACACAATTTTTTGTACTGGCTGTTGAATTAAGAAAGTAAATTTATGCTAAATAGCAATTTCTATCAGTCAGTTTTGGTAGACTGTGGGGTAGTCCTGAGGTCTCCTAAGTGGTGGAAAGTATACCTCTTCAGGAACCTAACCCCAGGCTGGCTAAAACACTAGTAAATGTACTGTAGGAGACTAACATGTAGTGGCCAGAGAATAGAGTCTAGAAGACCAAATCAGGATCATGGGAAAAGACCCATATTAGGAAACAACAGCAATAATTTTACAGGAGAATGCCAAGAGCATGTGCATTTGTATTTCCTCAGAGTCTTTGAAGCAGTAGCTTGCCATTCTGCGAGTCTCCCTTCGATTTATATGTTGCTCCCATTTCCTTATTGTCACTTGTATAGACACGGAATCCAGCAACACATTGCTTTTTAAACATCCTGCCATTATGAATGCATTTGCTGTTCCCTGTAATAGGGCTGATCATAATGAATTTGTTATGCATTCATGTGGATGTCACCGGCACTTTTGGATTGTTTAATTGCAATTTGTGTTGGTAAATGGCCCTGCATGCCTGTTACTCTGCTAAGAGAGTAAGGGTTGAATGTGTGTGGTTCTAGGCTTGTGTACAACTCTGCCTAGTCAGAAAGCTTCCGCCTGGTTCACGGGTGACAAGCCATTCTGGATTGATTGACTAGTCCTTGTGACAGCACATATCCGACCCAATCTGCTGCATGTGCAACTTGCGCATCAGTGATCATGATATAGGTGTTCCACTGTGATTTAGCAGTTGGCTCAGATTAATGGACCACTTACTATATCAAATATCTGTCTTAAGTTTTTCAGATCAGGTTGCGGGTGGAGGGGAGGAACAACACCCTCCTAGTTTATCATAAGAGGCTTTTCTTGCTCGTTTACTGAATGCCATGTGCCTTTCCCTTCACATAGGCGTGCTTCAGCTGAGAAAGACTGGCAGTGAGATGGGGTGACCCTGTTATCAGTGGATCAGCTCTGTAGTTCAGTGATGCAGAATCTCTGATCAATGAACCAAGAGAGAGAGATAATTTGGCGGCAGATGTTTGGAGTTCAAAAAGTTCAGACATCTAAATGCTGCTACAATTGTGTGGGGGAAGGGGAACAGAGGAGAGCGGAGGGGAGGTGACCAGAGAAGCTCAGAGCTAATGAAGGCCCTAGAACAAAAGTACAGAATGCTGAGCTGAGGCATTTTGGTTCTTTGTGACACTCTTAATGTGGGAGCTGAGCTACCCTGGATGAGTCCCATTAAAGAACAGACGCTTGTAGGGGTAGCTGCATGTGTCGCAGCTCTGAGAATTACTTGACCCTTTTAAGACTAATCCTCTTGAGTGTTAAGCATCTGCTGGAAAACATTGTGTGCCTTCCACTCCCAGTAACTTCAGTAGAAGTGGACCACACTGGAAACCAGCCAGAAAATGTTCTGCACATGATTGGACTTCTGGAGTATCTAAACCTCTCCACCTGTGAGTTTGGTGTTATTCCCCATTTAAAGGTAGAGAAGCTGAAACACAGAGAGGCTGAGTGACAGACTGAGTCATTCATAGCTGGGATTAGAATTTGGAAGCTTCTGGCTTTCAGTCCTGTACTCAGACCACCTGCCACTTCTCTCTCTGTTCTCTCATTGTACAGCTCTGTATGTGGACTTGAAAACAGGCGCAATTTCCCCATATCCCACTTCCAGACATGATATGCTCATATTGCATTCTGGAGTGGTATATTTCTTGGGGTTGCATCCATTCAGAAGGTATTGGCCTCTTACTTCGTTAGCCATATATGGGCTAGAAGCATAAAAAAAATGTCTGGCACTTCACTTGATCCCACTGTTTGGCTATAGCTAGAGTCCTAAGCAATAAATCAGCAACTAGAACAGAACATTTAAATCTAGAAGCAGTGGGTTCGATTTTTGAGTAGAAAGTGTAGAAAATATTGAGTTGAGGGCCCTCAGCTGTCCTTGGAACATTCTTGGGTCTTGCAGTGCATAAAACCAAAGTCTTTCACCTGACGACTTCATCTAATGAAGGCCCGCCTGTATCTCTTGAGCTCAACTCACTTTACTATAGTGTAATCTTTGGACCCTCTTATACACAAGAGAAAATCTGACTGCCATGTTTATGTGAACGAGCTGTGGGTTGTGAACAGACAGGAGAGAGAACGCTGAATTGTGAACAGTAGGCGGAGCACTGGTAAAATCTTAAATGAAAGGAAAGGGCTCATCTTAGTGCTATTGTTCTTGGTTGTGTTTCAGCGGAAGACAACTAATGCCCGCTGTTTCATGGCTGTAGCAGTGATTTGGAAGCATTTAGCAGCTAGGCCAACGTCATAAAAAGTGTCTGTTGCTTTAATGCTTTTGGCCAAATTCATCTCTAACTCTGCTGACTTCTAGATACCTCCATCTGTAGATAAGCCTGAGGACCATGATCTCCAAGCAAATTTATCTTATTTTATTAGAAATGAGGGGAAAGGGTTAGTCTGGTTTCCATGTGATACTCAAACCCCAACCAACATCTGTTCCGTAAGGTGGTAGGATATTGGAATATGATCCTGCAAGATGCTGTGTCCTTATATCCCATTGATTTGAAATCAGGGGTCTGATTCTGCAAAGTGCCACTCACCTCCAACTCCATTCAAGTCAAGGCCTGAGGTTTAGATTTCCTGTTCATTCAGAAATTCAGACCAGGTTCAGTGATGGGTTCAAAAGTGATCAGCAGCCCTTCAAACCAGTGTAAGGTGAGTTTCAGGTGAATCTGTGCCAATTTATAGTGGCAATGTGAAACTTAATTTTTTTTAAAAAGTTGATTTCAGCCCCAAACCAAGCAACATATAATTTTTTAGAAGAGTTTTGCCCTGAATTTTTGGGACTGTCTGCAGATTCAACACAAAGCAAAACTCAGGAAGGGGAATAAAAACCCAAATGAAAATGGAATGTGAAAAAGGGTTTTGATGAATGGGAACCTCTGAGTTTCACACAGCCCTAACAGTAATAGGGGACATGGGAACCTGCTGAGCCTACAGTGGTAATTATTGCTATTAGCAGTGATGACTGGATACTACATGCAATATTCTGCGCCTGTGCTTTGCAGGCCTGCGGAAAGCTGGCTTGTTACATGGTGCTGGCCCCTCCTTTTTCCAGGTACTAAATGCTATTAAAAAAAAGTTAAAAATTCATTAAACATATTTAAATGTTTCCCAAGAGTGTTTTAAGTAAGAAATTGCTGTAAATTCTTCAGCGATGATAGCTGAATATCAAAGGAAAGTGGCCCAGGGGACCACAAATTGCAGGGAATGTGTTTCTGACTTAATTTCTCTAGTAAGCTGTGCTTTGCACTGTGGCAATGTTGGAGAGCTCCTACACTGCTCTGATTAGAAATGCCCTCGATAGGCAGTGTTGGTATCCATATGTAACGGTGATAATTCTGCCAGGATCTGCTTACATGCCACCCTATTGGCCAAATCTTCACACAGAGAAAGCTGTTAATGGGATCAGTCATTGCAAACTGCTCCACCGAATCTCTGCTGTGGAAGTATCTAGTGCTATATAGCAGGAAGGCCTGGACCATTAGATCCCAGAGTCTATCCCATGGGCTATTGAGGCAGTTTATTATATATGGCTTAGCCAATCATAATCAGTAATGAATCAGTTATGGTGGACCTGGCCAACCATAATCAACAATGTCTTTTATAGGAGTGCAGAAAACAAGAAGCAAAATCCCCCATTCAGAGTACAGTGCTGTTCTACCTGCTCTGTAGTTTTCTCTGCTTCCTTTGCCAGTCTGGCTTTGTTTAAATCCATTGAGACTGCATAAAGAGATCTGATTGCTAGAGAACTGGGGGCGCATGGCTTCTTTCCCAGAGATGGGCCTAGGTTTGATTGATGCGCCAGCAAGCTGGAGTGAGATCTGGGAGCTCTGTGAAATCGCTCCATAAAGACAACCATAGAGACTAGAAACAAATGATAAAGATGTGATTAGTCTAATAAAGATCTCAGGTGACTTTTAAAGAGCTTCTTCTCCCTCCTAAAAACATGTGCAAATACTGGCTGGGGATGGGGTCTGACCTTTGCATAATCAGACAATCTTAATTATATGATTTTCTTTTGTATCTATTGGGGGTTTTTTTAATTCAAAACTGTGATTTACACCTCTAACACCCAACCTCTCTTGCCTTTTAAAACTTTTATATTAACTGGCACAGTGGCTTACTGGATATATTCTCTGAAAAGTTTAGGGAATTGGAGCTAAGATCTAAGTGTGGAATAATTGAAGAGCAAATCCCAAAGTCCTTATTTAGTACATAGCTGGAAAAAAATTCTCACTGAAGTCCACAGGAATCTTTTGCTTGAGTAAACCTCAGGGTTTAGCCAATATAACAGCAGGCTCATGTTTCTAAGCAACTAGGTGAGACACCTTTCAGGCAAAGTGGCAGACTTGACTGGTGTGCTCTCTCTCTGTGTGTGTGTGTGTGTGTGTGTGTGTGTGTGTGTGTGTGTGTGTGTGTGTGTGTGTGTTTCTCTTGAGTGGTTTAGCTGAATCCTACTGGCAGCACTTTATGGCTCTCTACTGCAGTACACCATGCTGACAACAGCACTAGAAATTCCAGGTATTGACATGTGAGTTACAGAAAGTGGGTCTGAGTTAACCTGGTCTGGGTCAGTTTTGTGCCAACAAATAATTGTGTTCAAGTTTCAAAGGGGTAGCCGTGTTAGTCTATTGCAGAAAAGCAAACAGAGTCCTGTGGCACTTTTAAAGACTAACAGATTTATTTATCACATGGGCTTTCGTGGGAGAAAATCCCACTTCGTCAGACACTTTGAAGATGGGAAATGTACAGAATGGGAGGAGATTAAATGCAGGGGAGTGGATCAGGTCAGGCTGTAACAGCAAATCAAAATAGATGTTAGGATTCAAACACTGGGGAACAGCACAGAGGAAGGTGAGGTCAAATCACCTGTTGTAATAATTGTGGACATATTTTATTGCATTTTCAGTTCACGGTGGTGGTAGAAAGTTGTTTTTCTTCCATGACTTGAAGGCACATGCTGCTATTTAGTCACCTAACATGTACAGCTCAGTCTTGACTAATAATTGTAAAAAATATGAAGTAAGTAGATGGCTATTAAATGGGATCCATCAGTCCAGTTTTCTCATGGAATGATAGCTGTACATGTAATTTGAATGTATGATTTTGAAATGGAAAATCCTTGCAGGGCTCCGTTTTATTTATGGTCCCAGATATAAAGTACTCAAGTTCTGAAATCCCCCCCCCCACCCCCAGATGTCTCAGTGACATGTCTTTTTTTCTGCCTCTTGAGATCAGTGTTGCCTTCATTAGTGAAGAGTGGCAGAAGGAGAGTCTTTTATTAAAAGGGGAATTGGAGCAGTGTCTTTCATTTGCGTTTAGATCCTTCCACCATTCCACCTTCATAATTTTCTTAAGTATGTTTAATGGCTGCTTGATTGTGAAAAGAGATTCCCTGATGTGAGATCAATTTATGCTTGTTGCCAGATATGACCGTACGGCTTTCTTCTAGTTGTGATTTGCAAAAAGAACCCTTTGCTGTTGGAGAAGTGCAGGGTAATGAGCCAGATTCGCCCCATCTGGGGGCAGAGGAAGCAGCTTGCACCTCTTCTATTCAAGAGTGAAGGGGTCAGCACAGCACAGACTAAGGCAGCCATGAGTGCTCTCCTAACTTGTGACCCTGTAGCAATGACCCTTATGGTCCATTCCATGGGTACAAAATTACCAGAGCACAGGCCTGCCTGAGGAAGCCACATGCATGGACCAGGGTTTTCTTTAAAGGGAGCTGGCTCCAGCAAAGGCCCCTATGCTGCAGTTATTCCTTGAAATGTGGGCCTGTGCATTAACTTATCTAGCAGAAGGTAGCAACAGTGCTGAAGGAGGGATTTCCTTGTCACTTACTGGGAGGTAGGCACAGAGCTGGAGGTTGTTCTTTAACTGTGATCCTAGCGTCCCCACCCCATGTTTACACACATTTGGATGGATAATATCCTAGTATGTCATGAGCATGTGTGTTCTCACACAGACTTAATGATTTAAAGAGCAAGAAGTAGCAGTAATTTCCCCAAATGTTTGATTTAAATATAAAGAACATCTCTATGTCTGAGCATTGTTCTCATTAAGTATTCTACATGCCTTTGAGACACTCTTGGGTTTATGTCAGCGTGTGCAGTACTGGGAAAATAACCACTGTGTGCATATTTGGCCAGGTGGAAAGAACTGAGTGGCTAGTACAGGTGGGACTGTCGCATGCTCAGCTTTGCGTCTGCTGTGGTACTGAAATGGAATGTAAGGGAGCATACAGATTTGTGATTTGCTCGTTGGTTCCTATGGTTTGGAAAAAAAATATAATTGTACTACAGGAATGGCGATAATTTACAGATTTGATCCTTAGCCATTCCTTCTGTGCTGCAGGGCAAATTCCATTTTGTAACATGGAACTCCTGTTTAACGAAAGCAGAACATGGGGAATTTTAAGGCTCCAGGAGAGCATGTGTGAGCTGTCCGTGCCTAGGATAACTCACTTGAAAATGCCTCTCTGCGCTGTTGGGTAACACTGATGATGTTGTTCCAGAGGTAGAAAGCAGTAATGAAGACCAGATGGAGATAGAGCAACAGCTTTTTATAGTTTCTGCCATGTGGTTTGTCCTTCCTTTGTCCCAAGCAGAACACAGCCACACAGCCCATGGCATGGAAAAGCTCAAGAGTCCCCTGTCCATAGACATGTTACATGTCCTGGTGACTCATGAAGTGTAGCTTCTCCCAGGGCTCATTGTGTCACTGATGTCCCTGGATGAGTCATCAGTGTTGATGCTAATCTGCCTGGGGGTTTTTGGATGCAGATATATCACACTTACCCATAATTTACAGTAAAAAAAACCCAAAACCATGCACATAAAACAATATCCTCATACTTAGCAAATTATAACCTTTCCAATGGTATCTGACATGGCATATCTTGCATGAATTACTGAAATTTTGCAATATTGATATCAGTAATATTACAGTGTTCCAGCATGCACAAAACAAAGAAGGAGTCCTTAGGGACTTTTAAAGACTAACAAATTATTTATCACATGAGCTTTCATGGGAGAAATCCCACTTCATCAGATGCTTTAAAATGGAAAACTTGTAAGCTTTTTTTTAAAGTTTTGTATGTCCTTTAAAGCCTAATAAATTAAATTTCTCCCACAAAAGCTCGTGATAAATACATTTGTTAGTCTTGAAAAGTGCCACTGGACTCCTTGCTTGTTCTGTTGAACTGGACTAACGCGGCTTCCCCTTTGGAACTTGTCAAGCACGCACAAAGGTGACTTGGGTAAGTGAGTTACATTGGTTCACAGCCAGGGATACACAGAGGTTTTCCAGAGAGTATGTCAACTGACCTAAATATTTGCCTAATTTTATAACAGGCTACATGAAAAGCACTAGCAATATCAGAGCAAACTCAAATTTCATATAATGCCTTGTTTACAATGTCGTGTATACTATCTCAGTGTTTTTCAATCTGGGGGCTGTGATTTATTTTATAATTATATGGTAAAAATGAGAAAGTAAGCAATTTTTCAGTCATAGTATGCTGTGACACTTTTGTATTATTTTCTGATTTTGTAAGCAAGTAATTTTTTAAGTGAGGTGAAAGTTGAGGTATGCAAGAGAGATCAGATTCCTGAAAGGGGCAGAGTAGTCTGAGAAGACTGATAACCACTGGGTTAGAAAGAAGGCCTAAAAATTGGAGAGGGAATCTACCATGATCTCGAGTTCAGTATCTGCTGTATTCCTTCCCAGAGGTGACTGCAGATCAGGAGTGGGTGAAGCACTCCCTATACTTATAGGGCTTATTCTGCTCTATTATACCAAAGTAGATCAGGATTTACTTCATTTTACTGGTGTATCTGAGAGTGCAATTTGGTCCACTTTTGATACTGCACTCTGGGATCCCGAGATGCTAGGCGAGGGTTTGATAGGGTGAGGTTTAGGGTAAGCAGGGCATTCGCCGTACTTCCCCAGTATAATGAATGTGTGAGTAGCGTATAATCTAACCCAACATGGTAACAGTGATCCGATTTCTTACAACCTTCATAATGAAAGTATCTTTTGGTAAACCATGTAAACAGATGAATACCTAACAAGTGGCAGCTTTGTGCACTTCTGAATAAGTAGAACTGATGTAGGTCCTAAGGAGATTTGGTATTTGTGCAAGGAGAGTCTGGTGCTTTTTCTAGTTTAGGATGGCTGGCAGTCCTTGAGGAAGCCACCTCATTTTCAGTAATAATTGCTGATCTTGTCTTCACTCCCTCACCCCTCTTTCTGTGGCATATTGCCTTTCTGACTTGGCTGACATGATGGGGGTTAGAGCTACCCATTGTTTAGATTTTATGAGGGAAAGATGTATCTGGCTCACTCTCCCATATGCGAATTGGAGATGAGTCACCCCTTTACTCCTCCCTTTTTTTTTATGTGGCAGCTATCATGGGAACATTCCTGAGGAGCAGGACCTTACTGTCAAATTATTTGCCAACAGATAAAACCACCAGTTCAAGAAAATTCCCATTGGTTTTAAGAGGAAAAAAGTGAGGAATTTATTGATGTGATTATCCATTATGAATTATTCATTCCACCTCAGCACCTTTCTGTGAAGAATGGTGTTCAGACCTGACTCTGGCTAATGCTGTGGACCTAAGGTCCTATGCTCTAACCTTTACAATTGTGTAAACCTTAGTGCTGAAGCAAGGTTCAGAAATACTGTTCAGTCACAACCTTATGTTGGGAATCAATAGATTCCCAAAACACATAGAAATTCCGGTATCATCTGGCTAATTGGTTGAGTCCTGCATCCTTCCCTTAAATTGCTGGACATGTCAGAGATGTCACCATTCCTTTGGATAGTCATTCTTTCTTCTTCCAGGACATCTTCTCCGAGATACTGCGTTCCAAAATGTTGAACACAGAATTTAGAGCAGCATATTTTACTTTTTGTGTAAAATTGGACATGAACAGCACAGAATAGGGTCGTCTTTCATGAAGCAATGCAATAACTACCTGTCAGCTGCCTCTCGCAGGTAATTTTTGTCAGGGAACAAGGCTGAATTCAAACTAGTTTTGACATCTGCAGCACAGATATATGAGGGGAGAGGGTGCAGCTGGTGGCACTGTGCACATGAAAGGTGCTCAGTAGTCTAGCGTAACTCTTTGGTTCTCCTTGATAACAACAATGTAGCTTAAATGCTAGTGGCCTTTCTAGCCCTAATCCCCTATTTTTGGTTTTGTTGACACTGTTCCTTCCTCCCCTTCTTCAGTTTGAGGTAAAGCTTGTCAACCTTCCTTAAAAATCAATTTTGAGTTTGGTCCTTAGGAGGATGGGAAAATTCACATTTTACAATTAAAGTTTGCAGATGCTTTCCTTTACACACTGATAGCTAAAAAGCCTTTGCTTTGAAGCCTGACAAGTACATAGTCCCTGAGTGATGAATACATGCTTTCCCTTCTTGTGAACTAGCAACATTTCTTGTAAGAGAGCTGTGTAAGTATTGAAATAGTATACTTGGTTTGGACAGAGCATTATGTTCCTTAAAATCTGTAATCTGTACCAGAGGTCAGCAACCCTTGGCACGTGTGCCAGCAGTGGCATGCAAGCTCATTTGGAGCAGCACGTGGCGCCTTCCACTGAAAGTGTCATTCCTTCCCCACACCTCTCCCAGTCATGCTGCAGAAAGAAGTCACCTAAGAACTACAGTGCCTTCTTTCTGGGGCGTGCCCAGGGACACCTGCCCCAGACATGCCACAGAGAGGAGCTGCTCCAGGTGACTTCTTTCCGAGTCGCGATTGGGGACCTGTCCCTGGGCACTCCGTGGAGAGGAGCCAATCAGGGCAACGGCTTTTCAGGGACCTGCCCCAGGCACACCAAGGAGAGGAGCAGTTCCAGGTGGATTCTTTCCACGGCATGCCTGGGAAACCCCCCTCCCCAACTCCAGCTGTGCTCTTCCCCCCTCTCCCCCCCTGAATTTTCAGATGGCAGCTGCTTTTTTTTTGGTGGAGGTGGCCAATGGCACTGGCTCAGGGTCAGGGAAGAAGGGCTGGCACAGGGTTCAGCAGAGGTTGCTGACCCTTATACAATGGTGAGATGATTCCCCGAGCCGTAAGGAGTGTGCTGACATTTATAAGCTGGTGGGGAGGGGAGAGACGTGTTAAATTGGTACTTGTGTGCTTTTGAAAATTGTATTTCGTGCCTCTTAGTAGGAAAAAGATTCCAACACCCTTTAACCAGCAAAGCCTGCTCTGTACTGTTTCTTTGAATGGTAAAAACAAGGGGAAAGGTGGAACTGCACTGAGGAAAACAATAGGTGAGATTTAAAAGCTTTAAAAAAAAAAAAAAAAACTTTACAAGCCTAGAGCAGTGAAGGCAATAACTGTACAGTGTTTAACGGACTTGTTCAGCCACAGCTTTATTCTGTGCTGTCCCATCCTCAACCCAAATAATATTTTCCCTTGGCATAAGAGCTCAGGTGAGATCTTGGCTCGATTGAAGTAAATGACATAACTCCCATTGACTTCAGTACAGCTAGGATTTCACCTCAGACTGTCTTGTAGCCCAGTCTAGCTTGATGTACTTTAGTAGTGTGAGGATACCCCATTACAAAGCAGTGCTCTGTATTGCTCTCAGGATGTTAACTGTCCTCATACTGAGATGGCCATGGCTTTTGCAGAGTTCAAAGAGAAGGTTTAAAAACTGGATCTTGTCTGTACTACAGAAAGGAACAGCATTCTCACCATGTCCTCCACCTAGTTATCAGAGCTACCATTCCTACGATTGCTTAACAGCTAGTCTTCTGCATTATTTTCTTTCACTGTTGTTAATCAGTAGATGACTGACATTTCAACACAAGAAATATCACACCATTTGAAGGCAAAATTAATTTCTGAGGTTTGGGTCATTGTGCCTGAGAAGAAAGAGAGAGAATTATTGTTCAGATAGCTCTCGCAGTGTCCTTCTCTTCAGCCACTATTCTGCGGCCTTTGGCGTTGGAAAGAATAGGACTGCCATTGGTTTTCTGGGGCAACTATCATTTTAGGTAACGTTAAAGATTTAAGTTTTGGTTTTTGAGAACTAGTAAAGATACCAGCTAACCCTGCAATGCTGGAATGTACCAATGAAGCTGCAAAAAATTAGAACTAGCTTACTAGATAATTAAGAAAGAAAAAGAAAAAACACCCCGCTTATTTTTTTTGTCCACTGCCAGTTAAAAAACAAAATTAACAGCTTTTCTCCTTTTGAACGATGTAAATTCAGTGCCCTAGCTTTTATCACCAACTTGCACTAGAAACAGCGGAGGAGCTAAAAATAGCTTATCCTTTTTTAAGTAGCTTGATTTTGTTTTTTGAAATCTAGTCATCTTTTTTAAACAAAATGTTCTGGTCCATCCATTAATAACTGATTCATCTCTTGTCATTTACTGTGCTAGGAGAGCTCTCATTTCTGCCCCTTGTGTTAAAATGCCACTTGGGTACATTCTGGGCACAGCATCTTTTGGAAGGAGGCCTGTCAATTCCATCAGAGAATTCCAAAACATGCATAAGGGTGAAATCTCCCACGCAAATCCATTAGCCTTCATGTATAATTTACTATTTACGTAACTGTTTTGGTGCTGTGAAATATCTTGAACAATAACTCACTTTCTTTAAAACCATAGCAATGTCAGTACTCCTGGAACAGTGAAACCATTTGGTGCTTCATTAATTCATAAAATCTCCTTAATTATAAAACAAATTTAAACAGTTTTATTTTCCCCAGTAGCCTAAGAGGAGAGATTGTCAGTAGATCTTGGCTGTCTCAGACCAAGAGGAGAAGTATCTTCCAGAATTTAGACCCTACTGAGAATTTAGACCCTACTGTTCCCTAGCTATACACATTTACGAACTGTTAGCTCAAGGGCCCCTTCTGATTTAAACAGTGATATCCTGCAGAGATGCTGTCTATACTAAGCTGTTTAAACCTAAATTTTCCCTCCAGTGTGGCTCTATAGGTAGTGTCAGTGGTGAGCGTACTAATGTAGACCAGCTGCTGCTTTAAACATCCCATCTTGCTTCAAGCAAATACAGACAGTATTGACAGCTACCAGGGTCTTGTCCACACTAGTGTTCCAACCACTATAGCAGTCGAATATTTAAAAAAAAAAGAAGCAAGGAGAAGAGCAGATCTCTCCGGGATTCAAGCTGCATGGACCTGATCAACTACAGTGAGCGCTATGGTGGGGGTCAAGAGGTTTGATTACAAAAACCAATGGCAAGTCAAAATAAAGAGTTTTTCTTTCGGCCTGTATCCTGCTCCATCAAAGGGAGATGTAGGATTGATGTTGACCATCTTTCTGATGACCTATTTGAAATGAGTCTGTGGTCTGTCATTTGTTCCTAGTAGGATGCTCACCTGCATCATCACAACTAGCTCCCACGCTGGCAGCGTTAGCAGAGAGGCAAAAGATAGAAGGCAGACTGAATTCTCCATAGAGAGGTTCCCGCTGAAATGAGAATGAGATGTGCTCATGGGAGAGGACAGGCGCTTTGGGGGGGGGGGGGAAAAACGGGGGGAGCAAATGTTGCTACTGTACCTGTTGAATGAATGAGTGAATGAATGAATCAAGGACTTCATTCCCCAATCTGGTCGATCTCAGCACTTTTCATATGCCCTGAATTCACTTGGAGATCTCAGCCCAACAATGTGTTGCACTGTCTTTCCGTGGAGGATGTTGAAGTGGCACCTGCACAAAGATGAGTGTTGCCAAATGCCAGGGTTGTGTTGCTGTAGCCTTTTTAGAATGATAGCCCTCAGCCATCCATCACCCCTCTGTCAGAGAGGAGCTTGCGTGTGTGCTCTCTCGATGTCCAAAGGAAAACCTGCGGCAGTTAAATATTCCAAGTTCTCACTTGCTTCCTGCTTCTAATCCGCAATCGCAGGAATGAAAAACAGAGAAGAGATTGTGTTTAAAGTGTAGGACCAAAGGCCTGAAGGGAAAGAGCAGGGATAAAAGAGATGAAGTATATTTATAAAGCAAGAACAGAGTTTTCTCGTCTGACATTTCAAGGTCTTATTTGAGCAGACAGTCTGGTGGGAAGAATAGTTACACGTGTTTCATTCCCTCAGCACCTTAATAATAAATACTGATGTTATAACTAATAATCCAAGGGACTTGAGTGTAATTTTTTATATTTTATCTTAGTCACTGGCTGCAGTGTTGTTTACAAACCTGCTTTTATATTGACCTGGTACCTTTACATATTGAAAGGGGAAAAAATGAAATACAATAAAATGCAGGTTTGGACTGATGAAAGTGAGTATGGTTAGACACTTTTTCTACCTCCTGTCTGGGCAGTGCAGTCCTTCACCTGTGATGAGTAAATTAATTTCAACAAAGTCTGGCATTGTATTGCCAATCTCTCAGGGGCTCTTCTCCCCTCCCCCCTCCTTTTCTCTTCCTCCAGTGAGGAAAGCTGTGTGGCAGGTCAGGTAACTTATGAGCCTTCATGCTGCAGAATATCTAGAAATAAAAATGCTAAGAAATAAGGCTATGTCTACACTGGGGAATTTAGGTCGACTTAAATCAGTCGACTTTAATAAGTCGACTTTAAGTCGACCTTATTTAGTCGACTTAGAGAGTCCACACAGGACTCCTAAGTCAACTTAAAGGGGGCCTTACTAACTCGACTTAGAGAGTCTACACTAGACTCTCTAAGTCGACTAGTTCGGTCCAGGGAGAGCCAACCCCGCACGGGGCTGGCTCTCCCCTGGGGCAGCAAGCCCCTGAGCGGTCCAGGGGAGAAGGGAACGTGGAACCCTCTTCTGCCCCGGACCACTCGGCTCCCTTCTGCTTGGGACTTCTCAGGTCCTGGGCAGAAGGGAACCCTTCTAGCCGGGACCACTTAGGTCCCAGGAAGAACTTCCCCGGGACCCGAGTGGTCCCAGCCAGGAGGAAGAGCGGGAGACCTGCGCTCCAGCTGCCAGCTGCTGAGCAACTGGAGCGGGGATCCTGGGGAGAAGGAACCGCGGGGCTTCCTTCTCACCGGGATCACTCAGGTCCTGGCGAGAAGGAAGCCCCGTGGTCCCTTCTCCCCAGACCTGCGCTCCAGCTGCCGAACAGCTGGAGCGTGGGTCTCGGAGAAAAGGGATCCCCAAGCTCCCTCCTAGCCGGAAGCCTGCAGTCCCGACCAGGAGGGAGAGCGGGAGACCCGCGCTCCAGCTGCCAGCTGCTCAGCAGCTGCTGCGCTCCCTCCTGGCTGCAACCGCTTGGTCCAGCTAGGAGGGAGCCCGGGGCTCCCTTGGCCAGGACTGCTCCGTCCCAGCTAGGAGGGAGCACCGCGCTCCCTCCTAGCTGGGACCGCACTCCAGCTCCTGGGAAGTCTCCGAAGGCTTCCCAGGAGCTGGAGCGCAGCCGTGCCGGCAATTGCTGGCGCTCCGGCTCTTATGTGTTTGTGCAATGCCTAGTACAGTGGGGCCCTGATCTCTGTCTGTTTGTATTATTATTGTATGTATTAATTCGGGTCCCAGATAGGTGGGGAAAGCTCTGGTCAGAAAATTCTCATTTCTGTGTTTCACTTTCATTCTAAGTGCCCATTTGCTTCCAGGAAATGTGTGGTTATTATGTATATTTACATATAGAAAAATACGTTATTCCTGAGACCTCCTACATCATTTTCCTTTGCAGTGAGAAGAAACTTGTGGTGTGGTATTTTTTTCATTCATGTTTGGTGAACGTTAAAGTAACAAGAGGGCAGAAGAGATTAAGTGACTTCCTTGCTAAATCGTGCCTGATGTTGTCATCTTCCCTGATCACAGAATTTTAATTTTGTCAAACAAGTGTGAAACTCTCTGGCAATAGGGGAAATAATTCTGCAAGCGGAAGAGCCTGATCTTTCTTGGCTCATCCCCTAAAATGCTCTTCCCAGTGATATACGCGTGACTGGCACGTGTTATCATTCCCAACTTTCTTCCGCGTGTATATAATGTGTAAAATGTTTTTGAGAGCCCTGGAGTGCAGTGCATGAAACCTTCTCTGTCAACTTCCAGAACATCTGTGGTTTTGCTACCTCCAACAGGATTGCACTGAAAGTGTTCTTGATTATTTAAAATACAAACTGAAACATGAGACTCCTGAACCTCAGTGGGATGACTTGATTTTTCTATAGGGCTGACCAGGCTGTTGGTTTGATTTTCTTTCCCCCTCCCTAGGAATAGGTCTTCTGTTCTCCAAAGGTTACTGCTACTCCCTTATAATTACTAACTTCTCCTCCCAGCCAAATGCTAGAATAAGGAGGTAGATCTGGATCCTTCCTAAAACTAGGGGGAAAAAATGTAGAGCAATCTTACATCAGTGAGCGGCTGAATTAAGTCAGCAAGTAGGAGTGTGTGTGCATGCATACGTACGTAGGTATGTACTACCAGCTGGAGAGAAAAGATTTTGAACTTTTGGAGGGCTCCATTCTGCAAGAACACCCACCCCATGAGGAGGGCAGATCTGATCAAATCAAAGAGATGTAACTAAATGTCAGCCAGGTCTAATCAGAGGCAGATAGAGTAATTCAGGTAGATTTATTTGGCACGTTCTTGAATATGACATTAACAGAGCCCATCTTATGAGATCATTGGTTACTTCCTCTGTCTCTGGTCCCATTGCTAGAAAATGGTGATTTGGGCTATGAGCTGCCTTCTGACATTTCCCTTTGGGAATTGGACCATCAGTTCAGGCTTCACAAAACCTCAAGAAATTGAGGGGATTTTTCCCAACCACTTTCCTGCATACCAGGATTCTCGTTTTTCCAACCTGTAAACCCTTGAAAGAAATGTTCCATTCGTGGCTGAGTTTGCCCTTTTTCTCCTTCCCTAGCCTCTCCGACTTTTCAGAATCATCCCACCCTTTAATTGCACTGTTTTCCCCCCCACCTCTCCGTTTGTCCCAGCAGTTTTCTGCACTGTTTCTCTCTAGATGCCATTACTCTATTGACATCTTGCATAAACTGTGAGGTTGTTTACCCTGCCCCATCTCTTCAAATGATTGATAGGCTGCAAAATAGACTTTGTGGAAGATGAATACGCTGGAGACACTTTTTTAGCATGCCTCACAAAATGGAAATGACTTCCTGAGATTCCCACTGCTTTAGTGAGCCGCTCTGCTACTGTTTAGCGTAACGTCTCAGGATCAGCCTCAAATCTTTACTGAAGACAGCCTGCCACCCCTCTTTACTTGGTTACTTCGGTGCTGTCTGTTGCACGCAGTCAATATTTTTATGTGTAAAGCACCTGCATGCCCAGCCACTACGCCAAACATTTAAAAATGTGTTCAACAATAAAAATCTAAAACAAAAAATGCAACGAACACAAGAGCATCATCTCAGAATGAAGGGGAGGCCCCACTCATTTAGATCATGATTAAAATATAGTATGGCTCTAGAAGTGTTTTCTAAACAGAGATTTTTCTCTTCACTGTATACATCTGCTTCTACAACAGTAGATATTACTGGCATGAGGAAGAGCAATTGCCATCCTATATATACACACGTACAGAACATAAACACGATAGAGTACAACAAGCACTTTGTTGGAGGCAGTGATGTGTTGCACATAAACCAATCTGCATATAGCTAAGTACACACACACATGCAGTAGAGATTTTATATGCACGGTGTATCCTGCATGACATTAACTTGCTTCTATAAAGTTCTAGTGCAGTAGCATATGCTTATTTAATGTGGTCTAAGAAGTCTCTTGGTTTTTAGCATTTACTAGTTTCTGGCTTAATGAGAGCGTGTGAACTAATGGCCAGAACAGGGGATTGGGAGACCAGCTTGCCAGATTCCATTCCACACTCTGCCACTTACCTGTTCTGTGACCTTCGGCAAATCTGTTAACCTTGCTGTGCTTCATTTCTCCAATCTGAAATGAACATAGAGATACTTTCCTTTCTTGTAGGGCTGTCTGTGTGGTTTTATTAAGGTCTGTTGAAGGGCCCTGCAGAATTGCAAAGGAATTATTGTGATTTTCCATGCTTCTTTTCTTTCACAGACACATGTTCATTTGCAGTCTGTTATCTAATTAGTAGTGTAACCCATATGCCTGAAAAGGCTATCTCTGAGAGACCTGCTGAGAGTGGGTTACTGTTGTTGGGCAGATTAGTGACCCACAACTGGAAACTTCCAGTAGCAGGGAGTGGTAGCAATTTGAGCATGCTCCACAGTGTACCCTGCTGCTGTGGTGTGATGTTGTCAGTCAGATGACTGGAGAGCAGCAGCCTGAGCAGACAGCAGGCAGGAGCTGCCTTGAGGGGAGACCATGTGCTCAGTGTTCTGGAGAGGAGCTGAGCCAGGAGTGAACAAGATGTTTTCTCCATGTAAAGGAGTCATTTGCACCAGACCTTGCAGACATGCATATGGGACTGAGGGCTGGTTGCAGAGAAGAAGAGAAAGCCTGCATGTAATGCTACAGAGGATCCCAGCAAAGAAAGAAGAGGACAGCTATTTCTTGCCACTCAAGCTTCCACGCTGGAACAGAGACTGTAGCTGAGAGTTGGGTGAACTCCACACAGACTTTGGGACTCTTGGGTATCTTTCATGCAAGGGATTGTTCTTGGTTAATTGTAGTTTGTTTTCTTAGGATAAGGTTCATTTAGTTAGTAGTTAATAAAGTTCATTGTTACGTTTGTTTTTAGTAGTATTTTAACGTGTGAGTGTAGCTCTGAGCAAGCTTCGCCGTGAGTCCTGCACAGACTGGATCCTGGGTCTCCAGCTGCTTTCCCCATAGGGGTTTGGATTCATTTCTGTGAGGCACTGGAGAAGGGCAATTAAATGAATTTAGCCCACCCGAAGGTTACAGTAGCACAGATTTCAGCAAACCAGGATGAGGCCATCAGACTCCATTCTTTTGGCCCCTCACAGAGCAATGCTGTCTTTCAAGACTTTGGCAGATGGGGCGAACCAGATGAGCTTTGTATATGGTGAGGACAACTTGACAGCAGGGGCACCCCAGAGGCAGAATGGGTGGAACTGGTCCCCCCCTGCAGATCCCCTGATGCTGTGTCTAGTGCTCTGCAGAATCCTTTCCAGAAAAGGTTAGTGTCCTGAGAGGTCCCTCAGGTTCCCCCTCTAGGTTGGGAGTGACTGAAAGTTGTTATCATTTGAAGGCTGCTCAGCCTAACCTGTGTGAAATGAGTTTTGAAGTCTTCATCCAAGTCCCAACAAAAAGTAACCACATCACAAACCACTACCACAGATGTTCCTAGCTGACCCTTGCTGGCCATCTCAGCAGAGACCAAGGACTGAATAGACCGTGAACACTGACATTCACTCCACTCGTTCCCTAGCAACATTCCCTGCAGCTCAGGACTGAGGCATACTTGCTGAGGCCATTGTGGGGGAAGTTTACATGGCTGATGCCTATGCTTCCGCCTGCTTTGTAGATAAATAAAGCTTCAGTCTTCGAGGCTGTTTGTCTAGTGCATTGCAGTAGCACAAAAAGGGGGACCAAAGGAAACAAGTGAATTCATCAGCATGGATTAGGAATTGGTTTTAAGATTGTCAATTGCCT
This sequence comes from Pelusios castaneus, assembly GCA_007922175.1. Taxonomy (NCBI): domain Eukaryota; kingdom Metazoa; phylum Chordata; order Testudines; family Pelomedusidae; genus Pelusios; species Pelusios castaneus. Next base: position 16,403,232 of record ML685785.1, on the reverse strand, counting down.
CCTCGTTGCAGCCTGTACTCCTGTAATGGAAGGGGAAGAGTGTAATTGAGTGCTGCTCTCCTCCCTGATTAGCTGGTGATACGGCCCCTGCTGCTGCCTGCCATGTTTCTGCTAGTTCCTATTTTCCTTTTCTTTAGGGTATGTCTACATTTAAAGCACGTATTGTACTTCAGTATAGACACTAGTTATGCCAGCTGGACTTCTCCCTTTGGCATATGTAATCCACCTCCCTGAGAGGAGGTAGCTAGGTCAATGGAAGAATTCTTCCAATGACTTTGCACTGTCTACACTGGGGGATTAGGTCAGTGTAATTTCATTTCTCAGGGGCATGTGGATTTTTCACCAGCCCTGAATTTCCTAAGAAGGAAGATGTGCATGTGCCTTGAAAGCTGCTCACATCTGGATGCAGAGTTTAATGCATTGCCACATGAGCAGATGCCTTGTGTGGAAGACAGATTAGTGCATCACAGAGGTTAATGGATTTGGCCAGAATCTTTGGTTGGTGTGTGCGTGCTAGTTTCTGGGGTTTCTACTGCTGATTTCTTAGTAAAATAAGATTCCACACCCTCCCCCCCAACACATACACCCCACCCTCTACTGTGTCAACGCTACTCTTCCTGCCTGTTTGTGGCAGCAGGCAGCTCAGTCTAATTTCCTCATCACTGTGCAGGATTGACTGTTTTTTATATTAGTTTGTAAGAGTAATAGTCAGTTCCGGTTCATCATTCCAAGTACAATTCTGGAAAACATTTACCTGCAAGAGAGATTGTTATCAATAGACAGACAAACTGGGCTTTCATTTTACGTGCATTAGTGAGAAGTGACCGGAAAGCCAGACTGAGTGCCACTGAAAGCAAAGAGGCTGGTCAGGTTGTGAAATTCTCAAATGTTGTACTGTGCACAGCGGAAACAGAGCATCTGGAGTCATTTGAACCTGTTAATCACTGCAAGGTAGCTGCCAGCTCTCTTACTTTTTAATCGGGGGCCTTCTAATATTTCAGTTGATGCGGAGGAGCTGGCAGTGCTGTTACAGAATTTCATTCCGCTCCCAGTGAGGCTGTGAAGACACACTGAGGTGTGAACTTCACTGAGGATTGCCTAGTGACTGCAGCTACTGGAGGAAATAAGGGTCCTCAGCACCATTTTCTTTCACTGATTACTGTCTTGGCAGCACATTTGGATTTTTATATATTTGTCTCTTTAAATTTCCTGTTGTCCAGGCCCTCTATCTTAACGATTTACAATCTACTGCATTTTTATTAAAGATATTCATGGAAGGAAACTGCTTTGGAGAATTTCTTTGCAATATCCCTGCCCTGAGAAAAAGATGTGAGAGGTTGGGGAAAACCATTACTTAGCAAGGGGTGGTGGTTTGGGAAGTGAAAAATGATTTGAAGCATAGCTCATAAATTCCTCCCACTCTCTAATAAAACAGGATTCAGGTCTCTGTGAATCAAAATACCTGCCTGGGCATGGGGATTTTTCACTAGAGTGAAATATTTCAGAAACCCAGCTGCATTATTGCAAGTAAAATAGATATAGATCTCTGTAAACTGTTCTCCCTTTCTATTTTTAATTGAAAAGAAATTAAGCTCTAATTTGTCATTTTCTCCCATGATTTTAAAAATTGCAGTTCCATGGCATTTGCTAACATAGTGCTACTGCCTGGCTAACCCATATTCCCAAGAGCATGCAAGACAATGACTCTTGAATCTGATCTTGCACAGATGTTATACTAGCCTTTCTTTTTTTATTTCAATGATGACACTCTTTATTTTTCACTAGGGTTAGTATGAGAAGAATTGAGCCCCCTGAATGCAGCTTGCAGTTGTATAGCTTGTATACCTGTTACTTTATGTGTTCAAGGTACATTTCTGTGTCCAGAGAAAGACTTCTTTGCAGGTCTTCTGTCACACATGGAGTGCTCCTTCATTGGTGAATTGCTTGCATGATCTCTCAGCTCTTTCCCCATCTGTTTGTTTAATTACAGAGTTGATCCTTTCCCACCTGCCTCTCCTTCCCGAGGGACCAGGCGATATGATGACAAGGATCCCTCATCGGCTAACGGGCCCTGCTGAGACAAGATGGGTTTGGCTGCAGTGGAGATGTTATAGGGTATTTTTCATTTCTTCATCAAGTGCTACCTCTTAAATTTACAACACAGGTAAAGATAGACTAGACCATGCTCCTCAGTGATCTCCCACGCCCCAGTGATGGCAGGGAACTAGCTGACTGGGGGTAAAGCCCATCCACTCCAAACAGAAGCACAAGCTAATCTATTTTTGTTTTACCATTGCATGGAGCACGATGTATCTGAGCACTTTCTAGTGATACATTAAGCAATGTGACTGACCTATGTTGCCTTCTCAAAGCTCCAGAGGAAGATAAAGTCACTTGTAAGTTCCTTAGGTGGAGATTTTCCAAGGAGCTGTTATCTGGCACTCAGATCCCACTGAATTCCAAAAGGATTTTAATGGCCTAATTCCCTTAGGGACCCTTTGAAAATCCCAGCTGTAGCCAGTATGTGCTGCGTGAATAAAAGTCTTGAGCCAGTGTGACAAATGAATGATATTTTTGTTGTTAAAGTCTGGTGATCCTTGTTCACCATGCTTAATCACCTTACCCCAGTTTATATTTCGTCTCTTGGTTATGCTAATGCATTTTCTTAAATTGTAGTGCAATTTATTCATGGACTAAGAAAAGTGCATCCCAGATGTGGTGGATTAGATTTTCTTTAATCTATTTGAATATTCAGCCCTCTGTTCAGTAGCAAAAGCAAAGGGAAACAATAAGATCTTGCTATGGGTTTCATACCAGTGAAGTCAGGGACATAGTTCAGTCTCTGCAAGGCTTCTGGTGGGAGTCTTTCACAAAAGACACTTTGTTCCCTTTGGGAGAGATGCCACCAAATAGTAGTTTATTTCGTAATCATTTTTCCAGGGCCTCACTGTCCCCAGCTTGCTCACAAATACTTCACACAGAGATTTGCTTGGAATGGCAAGAAGAGGAACCAGCACTGAGGGTTTGCTTTCTATGCAGTGCCGTGGCTCGCCTTGTCTGCATGAGCTCTTTCTTGTTCCTAGGATACACTTGCATGCCTTAATTTATGGGGCTGGTTTCCCCGCCCTCCACTTTGGCTGAGATCTGTTTTGACTTTCCCACTAAGCTCCTTTCTGTCCAGGGGCGAAAACAATAGCAATGAATTTAAGTGAAATGAAAGTCTGGTCCTTGTTCCATAATAGGGTCTGGACATGCACGGCCTGATCACGTGCAAGAGGAACCTCGTGTTTGTTCCACAGGAAACCTTCCAGTGTGCAGAGTGCCACTCATGGGGGCTGCAGAGAGACTCTGGTCCCATCAGTGTAGGTTGAAAGATGTGGACTACAAGAGTGATGGCATGTGAGCTAAGGAAAGGAAAGAACTGACCCACTGGATCAGACCAAATATTCACTTAGCCCTCTCCCCCAACAGCTGGCAGTGCCAGATGCCTCAAAAAAAGATATAACCCCACCACTCCCATGATGCAGTGGTGACCATTAATAATGGGAAATAACCATAATTACTAGTAGGGTATTAATAAATGTTACCAAAACAAATGATGGATGCCACCCTACTACTTATACAATGTAGTTTACCTTATTCTGCAGGAACATTCCAAGGATTATGGGGAAGAGGAATTTCTTCCTAGCCACTAATTTTGTGTTCTGAAACATATGGATTGACGGCCCTTTTAATTCTCACCATAGGTGGCATCTTTGTGGGTACCTTCTTGTTCATATATGTGCATTGTATTTGGATTCTTATTGCAGCATTTCAAGATGAGAAGCAAACTCAAGGCTGCACAGTGGCTACACAGGAACATTATTACCCCCAAAGACTAAAAGGGAAATCTACTGTCAAAATCCATGTACTTTGTAGGCACTTGCTTCTTAGTGTGGACTGGATTTGTCTTCCTTTAACCCAGCTAGAGAGGTTGAGAGCAGTGAAGTCATTTAATTTCAGGAATTTGCATATCTATTGTCTTTCATGGTGTTGCTGCCCACAATGAGCTCAAAGTCTGAGCTGGACAAAATCTCCCATTATCTGCCCATCCCCAATGTGGGGAGGATCGGTGATCACATCCCAAGCTTGGGGTCTTGCTAATTTAGTCTAGATGGGTTGGGAATACTATGGTAGATAGTAAGGAGAAGGGGGAGCTGTCACGTGGCTCTAGAGAATCACTATACCTAGCCCCAGAGGTTCATATCAAACAGGAATGAGCAAAGTAAATGAGTCAGACTTCCTACTGCCCTCCAGTCCTTCTATGGTCTCTGGTTCAAATTCTGCCAAATTCAATAAAGATTAGGGTTACTATTCTGTGACTACTAAGTGGCTAATGGGAAAAGTGCTTGAGCCTCAGCCCAACTCACAGGGAGTGGGTGTCCTCTCTGTGAAATAACTATCTGTATTGGTAGTCATACCAGAGAAGCCAAGAACTGAATAAGCAAGACACTGATCTTCCTTTCCATTCCTTGAGATGGCTCCTCCTAGGTCAGGATGGAGGCACATTAATGGGGCACCGTGTGGAGGAAGCTTGCAATTTCTCCCCCTGTGCTGTACCAGTTTTGTGGCTAGACAGGTAGGCTATGTCTACACTTGCTAAAATTAGCTCGAATTAGTTAGTTCACACTTGCTTAGTTAGCACTTGCTTAGTTCGAATTAGTGATCCCCATTCATTTCAATGGCCGGTTAGTTCGAACTAAGAAATTAGTTCGAATTAACATGGCCACATTGGTTAATTCAAACTAGTTAGTTCGAATTAACCCCTTAGTTCAAATACCCTATTCGAATTTATTAGTTCGAATTAAGGAAGCCCTTAATTTGAACTAACTAAAGCCTAGTGTAGCCATGGCTTTAGTTAGTTTGAATTAAGCCTCCTTAATTCGAATTAACTTGCCAGTGTAGACATAGCTGTAAATTCAGTCTCGAAAGTTATGACTCTTGCATTTCTAGCTAGCACTAGATTAACTTATATTTAACAGGCCTTTTATGTCAGTTGTTTCAGGAGCACCCTTTTCAAGTTAAAGGCCCTGGAAATCTATTTTTCATGGAAGCACTGCTACAGCCATACATCTTATTCAGTTAAAGTTTTCAGCTCTGTCAGATGTTAGCTGTATGCAGCTGGGCTAGTGTTTGTCTCCTCTTATTAAAAAGGCTGGGAAGGTTAAAAGAACTGCAATGTAATATTTTATTTATCTTGTACAGAAAATATGTGGTCCCTAGAATCTTCACTGCATTTTCTACCTTATCTGTGTTTGTTTAAATCATTGTTGGTCCCAGCGATTTTACTGGTAATGAAACAGAAAGAGCACAAGTAAGAAAAAGAACTAGACAGAAAGTGACTCTTGCTGTAAGCAGATTGAGGTGGATTTAAAGAGCTGATGATTGTGTGGGGTGATGATCTTTGAGGGAGGAGGAGATAGGGGAACCCTCAATGTGTTCTAAATGTGACTTATGAGGGGTGGAAAGTGGAAGGCTCATAGGATATAGAGACTTTTGTAGGCTACTCACTTGCAATGAAACCTATGTCCTAAATACTAAAATTTGACACCAGATAATGACTCTCCAATGGCCTATGTTCAATGAACTAGAGAATCGCAGTCCAGTTCTCCTGTGGACAGCTGCTGGCAAAACAAACCTGGCCCCACTATAACTGGCACGTAACAGTCTCCAGAGATGTCCAAGGATTGAATGGGTGATTGAGACTTGAACTGGTCTCTTATCCATGTCATGGTTGTCCAGAAAAGTGTTGAGATATACCAATAGTGAGAAGTTAGTGCAGGCTTCTTTTGCAATAACCTGCCCAGGTGGGTCTTATTAGCAGAACTTGATCTTAGCGTCTGCAGGGTCACATCTTTACTTGAGCCAAAGAAGTAACTCCCTTACTTGGTAGCAACAAGCTGTTCCCATTAGTGATTTGTCCACTGTGGAACATCAGTCATGCCCTCTGCCAGTATGTTAGATGTGCTGTCCCCATTCTTCAGTCTAGAGCTGTCAGTTCAGCACCTTTCACCAAGACTAATGACAGCGAAAATGTTCAGGGTTTGATCGTGATTAATTCTAGTAGGTCCTTATACTCCAGCTGCCGACACCTTCTCCTTGTCACGAGCTATACGTTTTCCAACTGTAGCTTCACCTACCATTTCTCTGTTGTTCCCTCACTGAAAGGAAATCTGCTTTTCCTTCACAGAAAGATCCTCTCCAGTCAGACTCCATGTGGTGATGAGAATGTGGGAAGAGTATCTTCAGTCACACAACTGCAGCAGAAGCAGCAGCTGATGTTTCCTCCCTGTACTTTTCTGTGTCTCCGGTTCTCCTAGATAAAAAACGTGACCCTTCCCCACACCTGTCTTTTGGGAACACACAGTCATGCATAGCGACATATTTGCCGATCAGCCTTTTCAGAGGTAGACAACTAACCTGCAAAGAGATGAGACTGGCCTTTGAAAATGTGGAGCTGGTAATTAAAATGAAGGCTGCATTACAGTAAAAAGCAGCGATATGAGTCTAAAAGCCATACTGGTATTTTTACTGAGAGGAGGGGATTTGAGGACTTCAATTTAATAATGTAATGCAGCTGAGATTAATAAATGATATGAGGTAGAAATGGTCTTTCAAGAAGAAGGATTGGAGAGGCATAATTAACTGCTTAATTTAGTGTATTCTGAAAGACGCTGCCTGAAACACTGTATAATAAGGGAACGCCGTCCTAAGATTTCTGAGCCATTTTAGGGGGGAGAATGTGCATCATGAATGATATTTATGTCTCATGAATGAGACTGTTTGAGTACAGGTTAGAGAGTCAGGGATCCCAGCTCTGTCATTGGCTTCCCCTTTGGTTTCCTGCAAGTCTCTTCATCTCTCTATCTTGGTTTCTCTATCTATAAAATGTGGTTGGCTCATCTGCCGGGACCGAGAGCTATGCCAGGGAACTCCCATAAAGTACTCCGTTTCAGGCTTCTCACTTGGAGCAAATCACAGCCCCTGAGTGGTTGATATATTGTAGGGCCCTGCCAACCCTTCTGCTCCCTTTGCTCCATCTGCATGTAATGTTCACATGTTGAAGTCCAGCCTCCCTCTTTAATGAAAGGGCCTCAGGACACATACAGTGGGGAAGAAGTTAAATGGGGGTTTATGCAACTTAGAGTCGCATCCTGCCACCACATGCTACAAGTCATTGGTTCAGATCCACAAAGGGACTTTGGTGCCTAAATATTTAGACATTAGCCCAAACCGAGAGAGAATATGACTCAGTCGCCTGGCGGTAGGGTGCCCAGCAGCAGAGTGGAAGATCCACAGTCTGGTCCCCCTGCTCCTATGAATATTTCACTTACCCAAAGGGGAACAGTAGGAGAGACTGAGAGCCCCCCACGTCAGAACAGCACATAGGTCCCCATCAGGCAGAGGAGGAAATTGAACCTGGGGCTCCTCCAGCCAAGGTGAGTGCTCTAACCATTGGGCTAAAAGTTATAAGGGCACTACAGCCCTTGAGAGCTATGAAACACCTTTTACCCAGGGCTTCTCAAACAAGTGCCCGTATATTCCCCTGGTACCTCGTGCAGTATCAAACATTTAGTTTATGCCACTCAAGTTTGTTTAGTTTTGATTTAAGAAGAAACAAACAAAAAACCCCTGCTTTCTTTTTCTCATTTAACCATTAATTATTATTGAAGAACTGGCCCCAATTCATTGCTGCTGTAAACCAACCCAATTCCATTAAAGCAGGGGTCAGCAACCTGCGGCACGCAGCACCCTGTCCTGCCAGCATTTCTGCTGGAAGTGGGGCTGCCCTGCCTCCAACCCCCACAACACTGCTGCCAGTACTGGGAAAGGGGCAGGGAGGAGACTGGGCATGGCCTTTCCTTAAAATTGCCGACCCCTGCATTAAAGTCACAGAGTAATCCTGCTTACAGTCGTAGTGAACTGAGCTCCGTAAATGCAGTGGTGTAGATTGGAGTTTAGTGACTTCCTAAGGCATAGTATGTTTGTTTCTAGAATAGCTGGAAATTGAGTATCAAGGTATTGGAAACAGATGGGATACTGAGAGGCACTTAAGTACATGAATAGCAACATCAGTGGAAGCAAGCTTTTGAATAAGGGAAGAAAACATGGCCCTGAATCACTAAACCACAGAATCCACCCAGTGAGCAGATTTGTCACAAATCTCAGAAGTTACATGGGGTTTGGTTTTTGTTTTAAACAGCTCCCCCTGGAAGCTTTTTCTCAGTAATAGAGGGTTTTGCATAAGGCATCATTTTGATAGATTTCAAGGGAAATGGGTTTTTTAATCACTGAATGAAACAAATGTTTCTTTCAAAAAAAATCACAGTTTGCCTAAAAATAAATAGTCTAATCTAGAAACCTGTTATACAAAACACAATAATCCAGACAGAAAGAAGCACAGCAATATTTTTGGAAAGGTTTCCAATCTCTTCTGCAGTCTCATACTGTCTCTGACACCTGGTAAAACTTGAAGCAGGGAGAGCATTAAAGACAGAGCAGTGGTGTGTATAGAATGGCCTGTGATTTCTGGTTTATGCATTTGATCAATTTAAATCTGTGATATTTCCCATGCTTGCTCCAGCAGCTTTCTGTAAGCTATGCAGAGCTATGTTAGTCCTTCAGCATTGTTCCCCTTTTGTTTAGGCCATACTGTGAAGTGCAGATGTACTATTCAGATTGGATTGAATTATATTTTGATTTGACATGTGCTGCAGTGCTCACAGAAATACCAAGTAAGCCTTTATCAGGGGAGCAGGTAACAGCTTCTGTAATGAATCAGGAGTTGAATAAAGATGACTGGATGCTATCCAAACAGAAGAAAAAGTTCATTTTTGCATGGCTTATTAAAATGATTGTGCCTCCACGTGGGTAATAGCAGCAGAGCAATCCTGTAGAGTTCAGGGAATTGATACAACCACACAAGAAGGAAATAGCTGCAATGGCATTTAATTCCCCTTGCTTTGCTCCCCAAACGCCCTGTGTTTTAAACAAATACCTCAGACACTGTGCTGCAGAGATAGATGGATCCAGGTCATTTATGGCCATTAATTAATCCTCACAACCTCCATAAGTGATATCATTATCCTTTTAGACAGGTCAGCAAACTGAGGCAGGGAATAGCTTAAGTGAGTTGGCCAAGGTCCCTCCGTGTCAGAGCAGGGAATAAAATCCCAAAGCTCCTGACTCCATCTTGTTTTATAACTGCTACCCAACAAGATCCTTCTTGTATGATTCCTCCCCTGCTGTTATCATTAATAGGAACCTTGCTGTGTCCTGCCTTGAACGTGTAGCTGTTAATGTCTGATATAGTGTTTAGAAAAAACATACAGCATCTAGGCCAAATGATTTGAAAATATATTAAACTCATGGACATGCTGGAAACTCAGTTGTTGTTAGTATGAAACACTCTTGACCCTAGAGAGGGTTGCTATATATCCAGACTTTAATATGGATGCGGGCGTTTTTCTCCCACCCAGGAAAAACTGGTGCCTATTTTCCTCATTTAGGCTGAAATGCATAAAGCTAAAGGACACTCCTATCCCTCAGGCTGCTTACATAAAGCTCCCTTTGCTGCAGGACCTGCAACAAAACCGTTGCATTGTAATAGCAAGTCTGATGCTGCAAATGTCGCACAGCTACTTTTGGGGCAGCTCTGTCTTCCTCGTTTAGCGTTGGCGCCCAGCAAAGAGGATGATTGGAATGGCAATTAATCTCCATAAAAGCCACAAATCAAGCCCCATCATAACTAAAGAGAGCTCAATGCAGTGTCATCATTTGTTACCTGAGGGTGAACGTCAGAAGCAAGATGCTCAATCCAAGCCTAATTGTAAGTGTCACAAATTACTTGTATCTGAGAGAGTGGCTCATTAGTTGAGGGCCTTTTGCACTGGCAACCCCAGAAATTATGGTGCAGTGTGGCACTGCTGGAGTGGAGAAAGAAGAAAACATACTTTTTGAACCAGCAGAAATCACAAACAGTAGGATCTCTTTTAATGCCTTGCTGTGTGATGATTAGCTAGAAGAGGAGAAGATTCCCTGTGTTGAGAGATCCTTCTCTATTACCATCCATGTTCTTCCCTAGGCCCTGATTCTGCAAAGCTCTTAAGCCAGTGCTTAGTCTCAAGTACATTCTTAAGTCCTATTGAAGCCATTCATGTGTTTAAGTGCTTGGGTAGAAACTACCCCTGATTAATAACTGCTCTTGCTCAATTGCCAAATGTTCATCACACAAGCCACAGGGGAAAGCTATTACATATGACAGCCTCTGGGCTTATTGAAAATTAATACAGTTTCTCAATGAAAAAATGGTATGGGTTTTTTCCCCTCTTTCTATATCTTTTATCAGTCAAATTGATTTTCACTCATTTACTTTTGAGGAGGAAGGCATGTCTGAGGCCTTGTACACACTACAAAGTTATTGCGCGATAAAGCCCTTTATCGCGCAATAACAAACAGAGCGTACACACACAACTTACAGTTATTCCGCGTTAAGTCCCTTCTTTTTGCGCAAAATGTAAACCACCTAAACGAGCGTGGTTGCTGCTAACGCGGAATAGTTGTTGCGCGATGGCCAGTGTGTGTACGCTTATCGCGCAATGTGAATATAACGGAAATGGCCCACAATTCAAATTCCATCCCTTCTGCACTTCCGCCTGTACTCTATCGTCGTGACGTCATTTTTCCCGACCTCCTCTTCTGTCCCGCGAATTTTTGAATTCACCACTCTCCCTTCTGCCTCGCTGTTCGGTGCTGCTGCCTCTGTGTGCTTCGCTCGCAATGTCGTCGCGCCGCAGCAAACGAGCTCCAGCCTGGACAGCAGCAGAGGTGATGGACTTGATCGGCATCTGGGGAGAGTCCGCCGTGCAGTCACAGTTACGTGGCAGCCGGAGGAATTTTGACATTTTCGGTCAAATATCCAAAGCCATGACCGAAAAGGGGTACGAGCGAGACACCCTGCAGTGCCGGGCAAAGGTGAAGGAGCTGCGGATAACATTTCACAGAGCCAGAGAGGCTAACCGGCGCTCTGGCTCCGCGCCAGCAACGTGCAAGTACTATAAGGAGCTGGAGGCGATCCTGGGCGGCGATCCCACAACCACCCCGAACTGCACGGTAGACACCTCGGAGACTGCACCCCAAACAGAGAAGGCAGCAGAAGGCGACGAGGCAATTGTGGACGAGGAATCAGAAGATGAAGACTACGAGGACGGAGAGAACGGAGCCACCGACCCGGGGAGCCAGGAGTTATTTTCCACCCAGCCAGAAACAAGCTCCACTGATTCCTTCTCCACGCCTACCCAGGAATCATCAGATGGCAGCTCTGGTAAGTCCCGTTCGCAATGTCCTCTATTCTAGGTGCTACAGCTCAGCGTAGACATGGTTTTTATGCAAGGGGTTTTTGTTTTCGGTGTCTTCAGTTCTGTTCCTTACAGAACTGTAAAGGTGTTACTAGCATTACTTAAAAAGGTCATCGATGTATGCCTCGATTTCCAAGTAGTCGTTCCCTTTCAACTCACTGAACGCGTCATCCAAATATTTCCAGAGTCTTCTCTTGAGATTACATGGTAGAGCATTCCTTTGCACTCCACCATTCAGGGACACTCTTCCTTTCAGACTCGCAAGCACTCCTGCGGGCAACATTGCTGCGCACAGTCCTGCAGCGTAAGGTCCCGGCTTGAAGTCGGCAACATGAAGGAGATGCATTCTCGCTTGCAGAGGCACTCTAAGCAGTGTGAGATCTGCCTCTATTTCAGCCATCTCGGGCACGGGATCAGAACTTGGTGTGGCAATAGTCAACTCTCCGTTGTACTAGCTCTGCAACCCGTACCAGCTTTGGGAAATCTGTTACCGCCCCCCCATAGGTCCCCTCTTGTGTATTGAAGGAATGTGTGGGGAGAACAACATCCTTTGCTCCTGACCGTGGCGAGAACAATAGCGGCATTCTACATTTTTCATATCTGAACAGGAATGACCTTCGGTGGACAGTCTACAGCTGCAGCTGAGCGTCTGAGGAGGATAAGGCGGAGGCCTCGCAGGAGCAAGGAAGACGTCTTCCAGGAGCTCATGCAGTTCCATGAGGCTTCTGCGAGGGAGACAAGGCAATGGAGGAGGCAGTGCAGGCAGGACAGGAGACAGAGCAGTGCGAGGAGAGAGCAGCAGAAGGATGCCCTGATAGGCATCATGCAGGAGCAGACCAACCTCCTCAAGACCATGGTCGGTCTGCTACAGGCTCGCACCCCCCATCATCAGCCTCATATGCCTTTCACTTCATCCACGCCACATTCCCCCCCCCAGACAGTTTTTAGACCACCATGGACATCCATGGTGTAACCCTAACAGAACCCCTCCCCCAACATATGTAGTTGAGTCCCGCACCTACACCCACCTTTAGTCCCTACTCCCCTCAAACCCGAGTTTTGATCAATGTTAATTAAATAAAGTTGAATACTTGTTAAACTTAATCAGACTTTCTTTATTTGTTTCATTAATTTAACATTAACTGTTTTTGATTCAATGAATGTTTACAGGGGAAAAACACAAAATTTTTACAGCTTAATTTTTAACAGTTGAAACATATAGGAAATGGTTAGTAACTATATTAAAAGGTAAAATTTTAAACAACAGTACTAAAATGGGTTTTTAACGCATCCCTTATGCGAACTGCCCTTAGCTGCGCCCCCCGGATACCCCTCGTGTCTGGTTGCTGGTAGGCATTTTCCAGACGTTGTGCCTCAGTGGTCCAAGAGTTCCTGAATCTCTCCCCCCGGCTTTCACATATATTGTGAAGAACACAGCAAGCCGAAATAACTAATGGGATCCTGTCCTCGTGGAGATCTAGCCTGCCATACAGCGCTCTCCAGCGCGCTTTTAAACGGCCAAAGGCACACTCCACAACCATTCTGCATCTACTTAACCGGTAATTGAAACGCTCCTTGTCAGGATCCAACTTCCCGGTGTACGGCTTCATGAGCCATGGCATCAGTGGGTAGGCGGGGTCCCCAAGTATCACCACTGGCATCTCTACACCGCCCACAATTATTTTCTCGTCTGGAAAAAAGGTGCCAGCATGTAGCCTTCTGAATAGTCCAGAGTTTCTAAAGATGCGTGCATCGTGCACCTTTCCAGACCAGCCAGCATTAATGTCCATAAAGCGACCACGGTGGTCCACCAGTGCCTGTAGAACCATCGAAAAGTATCCTTTCCTGTTGATGTATTCAGAGGCAAGGTGGTCGGGAGCGAGAATAGGGATGTGAGTCCCATCTATTGCACCCCCACAGTTCGGGAAGCCCAAGTCATTAAATCCTGCGATGATCTCCCTCACGTTTCCCGGGGTCACCATCCTCCTGAGCAGAATACGGTTGATGGCTCTGCATACTTGTGACAGTGCCACTCCAACGGTCGAGCGTCCAACCCCAAACTGGTTTGCGACCGAGCGGTAGCAGTCTGGAGTCGCCAGTTTCCAAAGTGCGATAGCCACACGCTTCTCCACGGTCATGGCGGGTCTCATCCTCGTGTCCTTGCATCGAAGGGCAGGGGCAAGCTCCTGGCATAGCTCCATAAATGTGGCTTTCCGCATTCTAAAGTTCTGTTGCCACTGATCATCATCCCACAGCTGAAGGACGATTCGTTCCCACCAGTCTGTGCTCGTCTGCCGGGACCAAACACGGCGGTTCAGGCTGTGTTGCTGGTCCGCGAAACTGATCAGAATGTCCGTTTGGTTTTCAATGCTGTCATCATCCGAGACCGAGTCATCCGTGTCATGCTCCGAATCATAGCCAAAGGCAAACCGCAACAGAATCTGGGCTGTGTTCACAATGCTGAAGGCAGCATTCAAGATCACAGCTGAATCCATGGCGATTCTGAAAAGGCAGTGCCGAGAAGAAGGTTGCTTCAATTTGAAATTCGCGCTCGTTGCTATTAGCAACCGCTGGGTAGCGTCAGTAGCGGAATGCACCACGGGAGATGATACTGGGGACTCTGGGATACGTACCCACAATCCCCTTCGCTTTCCTGGAGGACTGCGCTCAGAAGGGGGGGGCTTTGTTCCGTTAGAGCAAGCATAGTGTGTACGCGATCTCGCGCAACAACAGCCACGGGAGAATTAATGCGGAAGAGGATTATTGCGCGTTAAAAATGGTAGTGTGTACATAGCCTGAGAATGAGCCTGGAAATAAGGCATTTGAGTTCTAATTCCAACTGTGGCCTTGGGGAAGGCATGTAACCATTATGTGCCTCGGTTTCCCCATCCATAAAATGGAACTAATGATACAAGGGTGTTGTAAGGATTTATTGAGTGCTGTTTGTTCGAGTGCTTTCAAGATCGCTATGAGTTTTGTTTGCTTTTTGCTATATACCTCTTTTCCTTTCTTCAGTCTCTTTAGACAAAAACCAGCTTTAAATTCCTAAATTATGCCCAGTAGCTCTTGTTTTAATGTAGTCCCTGCTTAATTGGACTGGAACCATATGTCTGTTTGCCAACAAGGTATTACTGAAATGTTTTGTCTTCAGTTATCGGCAATATAATCTGCTGAATGCAAATATCCATAACTGTGGTCCCTGTCCTACAGTCGGTTCTGTACAGAGGGACTTCAGTTTCCATGCTGATTGCCGTGGATGCCAGTTGACTGATATGCACAAGCAGGGATCCACACTCTTAGATCCATATGCAGAATAGGGCCCAAATCATGAAGTCCTTCTGCACTTTTCTCAGTCCTTTCTCTAGCAAAAATTAGCAAAGGGAGTTTGCCTGAAGCAAGACTGTATGTGCCTGAAGACTTTATGACTTTTCCCCTTTGTGAGGTCAGATGCATGCCTCAATGGGAGTTAAGTACCTAGGTATTTTTTTAAATACCCATTAGGCATCTAAATGCATCTTTAGTTCTCTAAATGCCTTTTAAAAACTGGCTCCTTGGCAACTCTCGTACAGTGCTCATTGGGGAAAAAAATGAGTTACATCCACAGAGAGGGTCAAAAGGCACCTAACTGCTTCTTTAGATGCTCGGGTCCAGGTCCTCAAAGTTATTTAGGCACTTAGTTCCCATTAGTTTCAGTAGGTATTAGGCACCTAAATACCTTTCAAGATCTGAGTCTGAAATACCTTTGAAAATCTGGCCCTAAATCCCTTCTGTGATTTAGGTTGGGCTGTTAGACCTCTGGTCTTGTTAGATTTTAAATATTTGAAACAAGTCTTTTTAAACAATATCTGTATTGCTATATTTCAGTTACAATGCTTATTAAAAAAGGGAAGGATCTGTATATCAAAAATGGAAAATCAGGGAATGTCAGATTGGTTTGATTTTGTTTTCAGGTAAATGCAAACATTATTTTAATGTAAAAGGACCAGTCAAATCCCACGAAGTGTTATTGACATCAGCATTATCACTAGGGAAACAATGCAGACTCCTTTTTAGCTTAAGATGAGCTTTGTAATATAAATAATTCTTAATAAATGGCAAATACTGCTTTTTGCACTGTCCTGGCTCCGTGTCTTGAATCCAAGTTCTGTTCTCCAAGAGCATTATTTGTTAATAGTTTAAAGTTGCAGACTTTCCTTTTGCCCTTTTTTTTTTTTTTTTTTTTTGGCCAGACCAGCCCAACAAACAGCTGTTCCTATGATAACTAAAGAGAAAAAGTGAGTGCAGCCTGAAGAGAATAAGTTGAGACTTTTGCAGGGCAGCAGAGCTAATGCAGATGATGATTGAGGCTATCAGGTAGTCAGTCTAAGTTACTGGAAAAGGAAAAAGGAATGAAATGCAACTTGAAGTCGATTGAGTCATTAGCAAGCTTTCAATATGGCTAAAATACTTTGGCCCCTATGACAGCTAGCCTCTCTGGCCTTTTCATTGCAGTTTAAGTATAGTTGTATGCATCTATTGTAGTTCCGTTTCTATCTGCGGGGTGTATAACAATCTCAGCCTGAGGCTTTACAGACTAAACTTCTTAAATGTGTTTTACTGAGAAAAACGTAATGAGCAAGTTATTGACTTTTATCAAATCATTTATAAATCAAATTAAGAGCTAGATTCTGATCTCATTCATGTTGGGGTAACGGCAGAATAACCCCACTGAAGTCTATTGAATCTACACTAACGTAAATTAGGTCACAATTTAGCCCAGTATTCTTAGACTTTCCCCATAAATCTCAGGACATTTTTGGTGCTGAATCAAGCTGCTTTGTGTTCCCAAATATTGTTCCACTCTAGTGATTTGGTTTATGATAGCACTGGCTGACACTTTCCCTACGGCCACATCAAAACTCTTTAAGACATCTGAATCTGAACATTGAATGAGTGGGGGGATTATATAGCTGAGAGTATTCACCCTCTTCTCGCGCACAGGCCTAGATAATGAAATCTTTAGGCAAAATAAAGTGATGCAAAGAAATTCAGAGTTTCCTGTAGCCTTAGAAACCCACAACAGCTGCCTGCTTCTGGAAGGCTGATTTAATTACCCATCTAAGGTGGTTCTGATCACTTGACATCTCTCAGATAGTCTTGGAATTAGATTGGAGGAATCATTTGAACACAGTGGTGCTCACTTAGTATCCAATTTACCAGCAATAGTCAGAAAGGCATTAAGATAGGATTGACTTTATAACATATTCCCTCTCAAGCCCTTTTTGCCAAAATCAGAGATGCAGTTCCTCTCCACATCCCCCAGAGACAGCTCTTTGGTTCCTTCCCCTTTGTACTGCGATTTCTGGCTGCTCACTGTCTGCACTCTTCCTAGACTGATATTTTGTGGGGACTGAAGTATTGTGAAATAGTTTTCCATAGGGGAAGATGGTGGGTCAACTGTGTGAGAAACTACCTATGTGGAAAGATGCCAAATTGACCAGGCACCTGTTCATCCTTAGGACAACAGGAACAGCAGAGCAAATCCCCCATACAGTCCTGCCTCAAGTCTGACCTGCAGGCCAGGGCCAGATTAAAGTGGGGGCTGTGGGGGTGCAGTTCCTGGCCCTGACCTAAAGGGGGGCACCACAGACCCCCAAAAATCCAGCCCTCACTGCCACTTCTCCCTGCCTGTTCAGCCCCCCAGGTTGGCTGGTCTGCTCCAGACCAACCAGCACGGGGGCAAGGCAGGAGTTCAGCAGACCATGGCCTCTGGCCTGCCCTTCCCCCCCCCCGCAGCAGCACAGGTCCATGGCCCCTCTCCTCTGCCCCCCTCCCCATGCAGCAGCACTGGCTGCAGCCCCTCCCAACTCCCTGCAGCAGCGCTGGCCAGCTGTGGCCCCCCCAAACTCCCTCTGCCACACTGGCCAGGACCCTGGAACCTCTGACCTTGCCCCCCAGCACAGGGGGGTGGGCACCCTGCCCCCAGGTAGAGTGTCATGGCAATGTGTGGGCTGTAAGGTGGGGGGCCTACAAAGGTGGGCAGCCCTGAGTCCCCCCCACCTTGGGCCTTGATCGGGCCCTGCTGCAGGGGCTAGATATAGGGGGACTGAAGTATTTAGTCTCCATGACCTCTGCAGTCTTTGACCTCGGCAAGGGGGCCAACTATCAACAACGGACACCTGTGTCCTCGGAAGTGGCTATGGGTCCATAATTCACGTCATGGTTGTGAGAGTGATATAAAAACCTGGAGAGGTGCTTCACGTAGGAGACTGAATAATGTCAGACGGCAAATACTTTCATCACCACTGCCCTAAGGAAGAGGGACTCTCTCCACCTGCTGTGTGCACCCTGTGCAGTCATGGATACGTGAGCAGCAGGGGTGCCATTTGATCACACAGCTGTAACGACGCACAGAATCTGTACGGTGGAGGTCCAAGCCACTCATCGCCCTTACCACCTTTCTGCCATTCCTTTAACACCTCTGAAGAACATGCAGCAAGACACAACAACCTGAATCCAAAAGGGGATTTGCTGTTGCAACACTTACATTTGAAGTGCCTATCCATCCAGTAGATTACAAACCCTGGACTCAGCGCCTAGACTCCCTGCACAATGCATGGGGAGGGATAAGTGCCTGAGAATGGGAGTTGGCAGGGAGCCAACCAAGATAGCCAAGAGCAGATACCAACCAGAGCGGAGTGCCACTTCTCCACAGGCGGGACCTCTATCCTGCAGTCAGGAATGTAAGCCATTTCTTGCTGTAGGGGTGCATCTTTAACCCCGCACAAAACAGCTGGGCAAGAAAGTCTGCTTCCTAATCTTTAGCCCAGAGGTTGGTGCACTCACCCAGGATGTGGGAGACCACAGCTCAATTCCTTTCTCTGCCGGCTGAGGAGAAGGGCTCTGAAGCAGGATCTCCTGCTCCTCACGTAAGTGCCCTGGCCACTAGGCTCTGGAATATTCTAAGGGTGGGTTACTCTCAGTGTTTCCTGTTGAAGCCATCATGCCAAGTTGTAGAAATAAACATGCACTGAGTAACACTACTGTCCAGAGGCTAAGGCACTCCCCTGAGAGGTCAGGTACCCATGTTCAAATCCCTCCTCTTCTTCAGATAGAGGGGAAAACTGAAGCAGCATCTTCCAGAGCCTGGGTCTGTACCCTATGCAGTGAGCTAAAGACCCGAAGGGAAACCATCTTTTTCCTCTCCTTCAGCCATTTTGTGTAGCAGTCACAGCTACTAGATTGGGCCCCACATGTTAGAGAGTTGGGGCAATGCCCATCACCTACTTTGATGATGGTGCTGGGGCTTAGACATGAAACAGGCAACTGGACCTCTGCTATAGGTAGCAGTACATATGCTCAGAGGCAGAAACTTAGCCATGATGGGAACGTCTATTTAAAAAACACATAGGCACCCAGTGACTCTGGGCACCTATAGAGTTGAGTGGCAGGGCTTTTATGGATCCCATGGTGCCTAAAACACGGAGTTTGTGGAGCTGAGCAACATCTATTTCCCCTTTCAAATTTATTTCACCATAGAAACATCTGTCCTGAATAGACTAATAGATCACTTAGTAAGTTTGCTTAGTAAGTTTGTGGATGACACCAAGTTGGGGGGAATGGTAGATACTCTGGAGGGCAGGGACAGGATCCAGGGAGACTTGGACAAATGGGAACACTGGGCCAAAAGAAATCTCATGAGGTTCAACAAAGACAAGTGCAAAGTCCTGCACTTAGGACAGAAAAATCCCATGCACTGCTACAGGCTGGGGACCGATCGGCTAAGTAGCAGTGCTGTAGAAAAGGACCTGGGGGTTATGGTGGACGGGAAGATGAATATGAGCCAACAGTGTGCCCTTGTTGCCAAAAAGGCCAATGGCATATTAGGCTGCATCAGTAGGAGTATTGCCAGCAGATCGAGGGATGTGATTATTCCCCTCTATTCGACACTGGTCAGGCCGCATCTGGAATACTGTGTCCAATTTTGGGCTCCCCACTACAGAAAGGATGTGGACAAATTAGAAAGAGTCCAGCGGAGGGCAACAAAAATGATTAGGGGGCTGGGGCACATGACTTATGAGGAGAGACTGAAGGAACTAGTCAAATTCCAAAGGGGTAGCCGTGAAGGAACTAGGTTTATTTAGTCTACAGAAGAGAAGACTGAGGGGAGATTTGATAGCAACCTTCAACTACTTGAAGGGTTGCTCCAAAGAGGAGGGAGCTAGGCTGTTCTTGATGGTAGCAGAGGAAAGAACAAGGAGCAATGGTTTCAAATTACAGCTGAGGAGGTCAAGGTTGGATATTAGGAAAAACTTTCTCACTAGGAGGGTGGTGAAGCATTGGAATGGGCTATCTAGGGAGGTGGTAGAATCTCCATCTTTGGAGATTTTTAAGGCTCGGTTAGACAAAACCCTGGCTGGGATGATTTAGGGGGAGTGGTCCTGCTTTTTAGCAGGGGGTTGGACTAGATGACCTCGTGAGGTCCCTTCCAACCCTATTATTCTATGATTCTATGATCACCTGATCCAACATTGTCTACAGTAGATGCTGGTACTTGATGTTTCTTCAGAGACAAATATAAAATTCTCCAGAAGGATCCAATGGCACGATGCTGCACCACAAAGGGACATTCTGCCTGATTCCAACTTGTGATCAGTTTATGCCTTGAAGCAGACTGCAGCTTCTGGCCTGCTCCACACAGCAACGCAGGCCCAATTGCCTTTTAATGTTATCCTCGCCAGAGAATTATGAATATTCTTCTGGATCATACACCCTATTTTTCAAATTTTCCAAGTTCTTCGTCTCATAAACAGCAGGTCACGGAAAACAGCAGCTGCTACAATGATGCTTAACCTGGGGCAACTTAACGCCTCCTGCATCTCTCTGGTGCCTTGCATGTGATTTTCCTCACACCTGATCAGAGCTCTTCTTGCTTTGCCAACTGTAAGTAATTCCAAAAGAGCACTGATCACAGGACAGATAAGAGGCTGCAGGAGACAACAGAGAAAATGAGAGGGTTGTACGTGCCTTCATTTCTGTTAGCAGCCAAGATGGAAGGGAACAAGCTTTTTCCCCTTAGGCAGCCAAAGAGAAAGGAATCACAGAGAGCCACAAATTCATCAACATGTAACATATGCTTTGCAATGCCTTCAGCACATTAGTGTGTCAGCACGTTGAAGACACTATAACCAAAGCTGGCAAGCTTGCATCATCATGAGTTTCTGCTACAGTTATTTTGTGTTTCCTCTCTATTTCACTGTGAGCAGGGTCAGATTAAGTGCAGTACAGGTCCAATAACACTAATACCAAAAACAAGCACTTCATTCTTAGAGACAGAAAAACAGAACATCTCGCAAGCACTTTGGAGTATTACTGTGTAAACCCCACCCTTCTACTCTCCCTGCACCTCAGCTTGTTCAGGATTTATAAGCCAGGTAGCCGTCCCATCAAGCAAAGCTTCCTTAAAGAAACAGTGACAGGATATCACACATTTCTCTACAACTTGAGTCTTCGGTTGCTCTGCTCCCATAGGGTCTTTCACTTTAGGACTCAGTACCAAAGAAGTTCTAAGCTCCCATTGGGTGCTCCCTGACATAAGAGGACAGCCTGAGCATGGTCCCAGGAAGTGTTTCCTAGACAAGAAAGAAGGAGAGGCGCTTCCTCACTAAAGAGAGAGAACAGAGACACACCGTCCAGTGAGACCCTCCGTCACAACAGGTAAGTGTATTGGTGATGTTGTTTCTAGACACATAGTTAGAGAGAGCTGCAATCCAATAGCCCTTTCCACAAAATAACTTTCCCTCAGCAGCCCTAACTCTCCCAAAGGAAAGGGAAACAAAGTGAATAGTGAGACCTGGTCCATTCCCACCCCAAGAGCTCCACTTTCACAAAGTCACAGAAAATGGATTGGTGTCCATATCTGCAGTGAGTGTGTCAGGGCTCAACTCATCCCACAAGTCAGTATTTAAACTCCCCTGAAAGTACACCCTTCTCTCTCACCTCCTTCCACCTTGCTGAGTAACTATGTAAAGAGGCAGTATCCCTTTACAATCCTTTTGATAATTAACTGGTTCTTCATTTATTTCTAGAAGATAAGCTGTTTGTTTTGCTATCCTAGTTTCTCCTTTTTTTGTAATGTTCCCTTTCACTGTGGCACCTGATGAGTTTTAGGGTGAGAGTTTCTTTCAGTGAATACAATTTATTTCTTTTCACAATCTTTTTATTAAACATAACCTCTCTAACGTCAGGAGGGATTAAGTCATAATATGCCAGTAATGGCATAAACAGTAGAAGAAAGGAGGGATGGAAAGTGACTCACTGCATTGATTTCCTCTCCAATATCTGGCTTCCAAGGCACATTCAAATTGTGTCCAAAGGAAGTCTATAAATTCCAGGTGCTTTTTCAAATGAAGTGGCAGCCTAAGTCACATCTGTAATTCAAAGTGAAATCCAGGATTTGCAGTATTCGCTTCTCCTAGTGGAATTCATTCACCGTATCTCACTTTTCCTGCAAGCCTAAGAGAGTGTTTAATATTTATTTTCACTGATCCAAAAGGTCTGGTTAAGTCAATATTTAATACCTGGTTCTGCTTTTGGAAAGCTGAGACTAAGTGAATTTTTCCCAGCTAGCATGATGCACACCCGTGACTTGCTATCTTCATAAACGATCATGGAGCTATAAAGACAAAGCACTTGTTTTATAGGGAGGCAGCCCTGGGGGCTTACAGCACAGTTAATTACAGCTCCATGGCCTGGAGGTCAGGATTCCTTAGTGCCCACAGAGATTAGGTCTCCAACCCAAATATAATGCTTGCAGGATCTGAATTGAGCAAGGGTCTGATGCTGCTAGGAGCTCAGTGCCTCATGCAACGTGCTTAGTACTTAAACTTTCACTGATTCCAATGGGCATTGAGGGCACTCTGCTGAAAAATGGTTCATTTGACCTCATCTGAATGACAAGCACCAGCAACAGGATAATGTGGTTTAAAAAAAAAAGTTGAAAGAGAAGCGGGAATGTGGCCTGCTAGACTCCAGATTAGGTGATTTATGAGGCTGGATCCACCCTGCTATTTAATAGTTACCACATTATCACTTAAAAAGTTCTCTCCCTGCTCTAGTGTGAAAAAACCAAATCTGAGTAGTAAGACTTTTTACCTCTTAAGATTGACCGAAAAGAGGGCCAAAACCTAACACTTTCATTCTGCACACATTTTGGCTTTTCATGTAAATGTCAGTGCTGGTCCATTTTCCCAGACTGAAAGTATTTAGATCCAAGGGTTTTCAAACTTTGGGGAAGTTCAGATCCAAATTTGTTCAGGCCCAATTCTGACTACGGTTGCTCAATCTAATCAGCCAGCTGAGCTAAAGGATGATTTAAAATGAACAGAGTCATAGGGCTCTTGTGATCAGGGTGTGGCTTTTAGCTCTTTAAAACTGTCAGATGTTGGAACTGCAGGCAAAAATATTCATGTGTGTAAAAGTTCATGAAGAGGCTGAGAGGGAGCCACGTTTTGTCTTTGCTTCCTCTTGATTTGTAAGGCTTGTGGGAGGATGAATTCCATGCATAGATGCTCAGGCTCCAGCTATCTAGAAAAGTCTTCCACTTAAAATATTCTTTCCTTGCTACAAAACCGCATTGTTAGGTAATAACAGCTGAGATGTTTCCAGAGTGGAGGAAATAAATAAGGGCTCTTTATTTTCACACACACCCCCTCCCGTTTATTACAAAATAACCACCCATGGCGTATTTTGAAAAAAAGAAAAGCAAGATCCCTCAGGAGTGATACAAAGAAAAAGAAAATAAATAATGAATTCTTTCCTAGTGAGGTTTTTTCCCTCAGAATCATCAACAAGGGTTTAGCATGAAGTTTCCTTCCCACCCCCGAAAAATGATTTTCTATCCTTTTTTCTTAGGAGTTATGAGTAAGAACAACAGGATGAAAGTGAACAAAGAAAAACAGAGAGTGAATCTCAAGGGAAACTTGATAACAGTATTTTAAACTACAATACGCTCTTTCAAGGCAAATGGCCACTGTCCCCCCTACTGAAGTTACTTAAATCTAGGCTGCACTCGGGAACAATCTTGTTCTGACAGGAGAGAGGTGGAATAGATATGACTACAATAGGGGCTAGATTCACAAGTGGGAGGGGAGATCTGAGGCACCTAACTGTCCTTTTAGATGAGTGCGCTAGCTGCTTGGCTATAGAGTCATTCTCACTCTCTGGCCCAGTGAATATTTAGGAAGTTGTACAAATTGGAACAGCTTCAACAGTTGAGGTTGAAAGACACAGCCCAAGGGTTCAAGCACTCCCCTGAGATTTGGGTTCAAGTCCCCGTCACCTCCTTGGGTTTTTTGAGAAAGTGCTGATCTGGCTTAGGCAGCTAACTCTAGGAAAGGGTTCATGGCTGTGAATCTCAGATGAAGATAGGGTGCCTCCCTCCACCCAGACTGAGGTGCCTAAGTCCCTTTGAGGGGCAAGGTCCTTCTTAGCATTTCTTATAGGTTGGATTAAGTGGTATCCAACTCAGCATGCTGGCTTCTATGATTCTCTTTGTGAGGTGCTGAACTCTCCCTGATGCTATGTCATACACTCCCCTGCATTTAATTTCCTCCCACTCTGTAACTTTCCTATCTTCAAAGCGTCTGACGAAGTGGGATTTTCTCCCACGAAAGCTCATGCGATTAATAAATCTGTTAGTCTTTAAAAGTGCCACAAGACTCTGTTGTCTGTCATTGTATAGGGAGCCTATGAACTTAACTCAGGGTTGTGAATTCCACTAGGCAGCTGGACACCTAAAAATTAGACATTGCAACACCTAAGTCCCCTGTATGAAACTAACTGAGTTGTTTACCGCCCATGACTGTCAGAATATGATGTTGACCACTCTTCAACTTCAGGGAAATGCAGAAATTACATTAATGACCATGGAAAAGATGTTGGATTTCAGAATTCTTACAGCCTTTACAGTTTCAGCATGTGGGGATGGATGCAGTGAATATTCTTAATGCTTAGGTTAATCACACAGTTAAAGGAACTCCTTCTGTTCATTTATCACAATATCCATCTTACGTGTTTGACAAGCCGAGTGACAATTCTGGGTGACTGACCTTTCAGCTAGAACTCACACATGCCCAGAACAGCTCACAAAGCCAATCTGCTACCCCTGAAAGCAACAGTGTCTTGGGACACAAAGCTACCTGTTTCCCTTTTCCCTCCTGATAAGAACCCACATTATCATTCACCATCTGCAGGTACGGTTGTGTGCACTTCACAATAGCTGCTGTTTGTCTAGGCAGATGGCACCATCTGTGCTCTGTCATGGCCCCACAGTCAGTTCTTGACACAGTAAGGGAGGAGGACGGAAGTTCTGTGCTCAATGATTCGAACAGATGCTGAACAATGAGACGTGGCTCTTTTTGTTAGAGTGGCAAAGCGGGGGCCCGCCTCCTCGCTTTTGATGCCCTCTCGTCAAGGCAACCTTCATTTAATACAGTTCTAAAGTAACTGGCTATTGAAGAAAGATGTGGGTGATGTTGCCAGGATCGGTTGAGTCTGTGACAGGGCTTCCCTCCCCATAGCTGCTGCCTGGTGAGGAATGTATCTGCAAGCCACTAGGTGGAAGAGACGCAGGCATGCCTCCATTTTAACCATAAAGCACATGGGTATGTCAGTGTTTCAGAGGAATCCCTTGAGGTGACAGCCTGTGCTCTGGTTGTACCTGTTGAGATGACTGGGTAAATCTGTGCTCTGGTGGTTGTGTTTAATTATGGTTTGAATGGGACACAATGCATT